>CM033360.1:20214670-20882039 GCA_019395295.1 Osmanthus fragrans
TTAAGTACACTACTATTAGGGTCATGCTTGCATTGGTTGCACATTTTGACTGGGAACCTGAATAACTTGATGTAAAACTGTTTTTTACACGGTGATCTTAATGGGCAAATTTTTATGAATCAACCGAAATGTTTTAAAGACAAACTGAAACCTGAGCATGTGTGTTTCCTTAAAAAGTCTTTGTATGGCTTAAAACAGTCACCTAGACAGTGATATAAAATATTCGACTCTTTTGTACTCATTATAGAGTTTCAAAGAAGCAAGTTTGATTAATGTCTGTATTTTCAACATAACAATACTGATAATAACTATTTGTTTTTATTGCTTTATGTGGATTATGTGCTTTTGATTGGTTCATCACCTAAGTGGATAAGCAACATAAAAACAAAGTTGAGTGGCGAATTTGACATGAAAAACCTTGGTAAAGCTAAGAGAATCTTAGGCATAAAAATTGAAAGAGATAGGTCAAGTCTAGCATTGTTTTTGCATCAGTCTTCTTACGTGTAAAAGGTGTTTAAGAAATTTGGTATGAATGATTGCAAACCTGTTACATTACAGTTAGATAATCATTTTTTGCTATCTAAAGATCAGGCTCCATGTAATGAACATGAAGTAAAATACATGAGTCAGATTGCATATTCTAATGTGATTGGTTCTATCATGTACTTGATGGTTTGCACTAGACTGGATTTAGCTTTTGCTGTTAGTACTCTTATTAGATATATTTCTAATCCGGGTCCCGAGTATTAGGAAGCCTTGAAGTGGCTGTTAAGATACTTGAAGGGTACTAGTAATGTAGGTCTAAAGTTTGGTGCTAGTAAATGAATGAAATTGAAAAGCTTTGTAGATGCTGACTGTGCATGGGATAAGGAATAGTAGGAAATCGACTTTCGCCTATGTGTTTACCTTATCTAACTCTTGTATTAGTTGAAAATCACAATTACAACACATCGTTGCACTATCCACGACAAAGTCTGAATATATTGCCACCACTAAAGCTATTAAAAAGGCCTTGTGGCTTAGAGGCTTATTTCATGAATTGTGTTTTAAATGATTATGTGGTAGTATATTCTGATAGTCGGTCTTCGATACATCTATGTAAAAACCCATTTTTTCACGAATACACCAAACACATTGATATTAGACTACATTTCATTAGAGATATCGTGTCACAATAAGTGATAAGACTTGAAAAGATACATACATAATACAATCCTTCGAACATGGGCACAAAGGTGCTACCATCGGTAAAGTTTAGTAGTTGCAAAAATCTTCTAAATATCGGTGAAGATAATTAATTTCCAATTTTATCGCTTCCTTATATTGGAACTATTGCTAACATGTGTTTATGTTTCTTTGCAGGTCCTTTGACACCAAGGTGGAGGTTTTTTAGGCAATTTATTGTCAAACGACTTCCCAGGCCGTGATGTTAACTCGAATTGATTTCAGTCGGCTTAGACCAAATGACTAAACGGTATATCGACACCGTTAATGGAACGACCCAACTCCAATTTAGTTTAGGCCACTCGGAACAACCTAATTATATTAGAGTTGCTCGTAGTCCGACCCACTTACTTTGATGGCTATATTGTATTACCTATTTGAGCAGCCCATTTGTGTTAGAATTGGGCCTTACCTTTTCTTATTAGGCCACTATTATTATCCTTACCTAACTTACCTTATATGGTTTTGGTCCCTTTGTTAAATGGCCCGGTTTTCTCCACGCCTCCTCTCCAATTCGCTGCTGTCGCTCTTTGCCCTCTTCATTCAACTGTTATTCTTGGTTGCTCTCTTCTACAACTAGTGTGGTTGTGTCTTCGTGTGATATTGGTTCTCTTTTGTTGTTCTTTGTGGGTAAATAAAAACAACCGTAGTGGGATAGCCGTGAGTTGGAGATTTTTGGGTTGTAACATTTGTGGTGTCGATTGAGAACAAACTGAGCTCGGAAAACTTTGGTATTGGTAGAGTTTATAGCCTCGCACTTTATTTAAAAAATTTCATTCATAATCATAGATATATAAGATAAGAGCCTTAAGTAACAAGTATAATCCAAGAGGAAAATACACCAAGCCCTGTTTTTAAAAATCACAATTCAAAAAACAATTGTAAAGTTTATTTAATAAAAAATCAGGTAATATTCAATTAATAATAATATTATAAAATTAAATTAATTTATATACCTCATCCTACACCCTTCCACCTCCATCAAATTTCTCAAACCCTAATCACTTCCCCACTCCATTCTCTCTCTATATCACTTTCCACTCTTCATGATCTATCTATCACACGACCATCGGCTCAACGTCATCGATCTGGCAAATGTTATGGAAGATCGCAGGCCCCATCTCCTTATTTCTTTCCCCATTTTCTTCTTTCTTCTCCGGCGCTACAGATCGATGACTAATGTTTCTCCGGCGTTACCAATCTGTAGTGCCGCAATGAGCGATAGCCCGCACAAGTTGTCGTGCTGCAAGATGACGGAGTTGTAGTCGTCGCTTCAAATTTCATAATACAGAGGTGATGACAATGCAACAGAGGCCGCTGCAGTAGCCACTTCAGATTTTGCGCTACAGTTGCCATTGCGATGGTGAGTAGCTGCGGTGGTGGTAATGTTGGATCTGGTTTGTGTGCAGTGCTGAGGTGGTGACCGTGAAATAATTTGTGATCAATTAATTTGATAATATGTAACCAATAAATAAGTTGTGACCTATAAATATGTAATTGTGACCATTTATTGTATAATTGTGACATTAATATATTTAATTAATAAAAAATATTTATTTATTTATTTATCACCTGAGTTTTGAATTTTGAAACATAAAACCTAGAAATTGAATTGGTCATAGTTAATACCTGAGTTATGAATTTTTCTCATAATATAACCTCAGGAAATGTACCTTGAGTCTTAGCAATTTTCAGAAGAAGATATTTGTCAAGGATTTGATAAGACAAAATATTTGAAGAGGGATAGGACGTCATTTAAATTTAGTGTTCAACACTAAGTGCATGTTTGGCAAAGCTTAAATTAAAATTTAAGAGGATCAAACTTACTTTTTATCCATGTATTCATAGGAACCACAAGTACTAGCCGCTTATTATCCACACATTTCATTAGACCTACCACTTATAATCACTAAAGTTTTAATTTAAGCACTTACAAACATGCTTAAGATAAGAGAGACAAAGCTCTAACAAAAAAGAAAAGCAAATAAAATTTTTTAAAGGGTATGTGATGGAATATTAGAAGATACATTATTATATTTAGTATCCAATTTTGATGTTTAATTTAGAAAACATAATTAAAGGGAGCTTATGCAATGTAATTGGGACAACTTTGATATATTAATAAAATAGATTTCCTCTTGCCCTCAATTCTTTTCTTTGCAGCCCTTTCTTTCTCTTCTTCTCTTCCCTTTCCCCTATCCTAGAATTGTTCCATAGCATCCTATGTTAGTATGATGGGAAATTAAACACCTTTTCAGATGCCTCCACGCGAAACAGATTGAAACAGATGAGGACAAACAATTACATCATAGCATGATAAAAAAACACAAGATCTGTCATCAAAACTTTTAACAGCAATACCTTGCTCAAACGGACAACGAGCTGGATCTTCCCCAAAATATAGAGCTAGTGCATCCGCATTCCTCCCCTAGAAACTCCAAAAATTTCTTGAATTAGCTTCTTTATATGAACATGCAAAGGGGAAGGAATACAAATTCATAGGCCACATAAATACCACTCCTGAATATAGTGAAGCCAGAGATCTCACTTCACTTTCAGCATAACCAAGAAAGTCTTTTAGCATCTAGCATTTTCCACAAAGAATGGTTAGCTAGTAAGATTGACGTGCATAAAGAAGAAACACATAAATATGGATAGTGAGAGAGAGTAAATGCAGGGAATGAATAAGAATTTTCTATTCAATTATTCTCAATTAATCTCCTTTACATTGTTACACCTTAATATATACTACAATGAGATAAGGTAAATAAGGCATACAATCTCCTAATTTAAGAAACACACTATTTTCTATATATACAACAATTCCATAATTATTATTCCATAATTACGGGATTTCTACACTCCCCCTCAAGTTGGATCATAGATGTTGACCATATCCAACTTGCAGATGAAATCGTCGAAATGTTGTCTATGTAGCCCTTTAGTGAATACATCTGTCATTTGTTCTTTGGTAGGAATGTAGGTCATGCACACAGTTCCGTCTTCGACTTTCTCCTTGATAAAGTGTCTATCTACCTCTACATGCTTGGTTCGATCATTTTGAATTGGATTTTGTGAAATACTGATCGCAGCTTTATTATCGCAGTAGAGTTTGATTGGGAGTTTCATTGTAACTTGTAGTTCTTCCAAAAGTTTCCTTAAACCACAGTTCTTCACATATTCCCTGAGCTGTTGCTCGAAATTCTGCTTCAGCACTACTTCTAGCTACTACATTCTGTTTCTTGCTTCTCCACGTTACCAAGTTTCCCCATACAAAAGAACAATAGCCTGTAGTTGATGTTGATCTTCTATCTTTAATTGATCCTGCCCAATCAGCATCTGTGAATATTTCCACTTCCTTTTTTTCGGTTTTCTTGAAAAATAACCTTTTTCCAGGAGTGCCTTTGAGGTATCTCAAGACTCTATACACTGCTTCTAGATGGCTTCCTTCGGGGAATGCATATGTTGACTTACCACACTGACTGCAAATGCAATGTCTGGTCTGGTGTGTGATAGATAGATCAGTTTCCCAACTAGTCACTGATACCTGCCCTTCTCAACTGATTTTCCTATATTGTCTGTCTTCCTTCCAGCTTCCATAGGAGTGTCACTAGGTTTAGATCCAAGCATCCCAGTTTCAGTTAGGAGATCTAGGATATATTTACGTTGTGAAACACTGATACCTTTCCTTGATCTGGCCACTTCCATTCCCAGAAAATACCGCAGTTGTCACAGGTCCTTTATTTCAAATTCTATGGATAGGCTCAATTTCAGTCTTTCTACCTAACTATGTTATCACCCGTGAGGATTATGTCATCAACGTATACGATCAGAATGGTCTTTGTTCCATCTTCAAATATTCTGGAAAACATGGTGTGGTATGACTGCCCTTGTCGATATCCCTATCTTTTCAACACATTTGCAAATCTGCCAAACCACGCTCTTGGTGACTGTTTGAGGCCGTATAGAGACTTTTTTAGTTTGCACACTTTGTTGTTCTCATTTCCTTTATAAAAACCCGGTGGTAGCGTCACATTCAGAAATGCTTTCTTAATGCCAAGCTATTGGAGTGACCAATCCAAATTTACTGCTAGTGATAAGAAAACACGGATAGTGTTCAGTTTTGCTACAGGTGCGAATGTTTCTGTGTAATCTATTTCATAGGTCTGAGTATATTCTTTTGCAACTAGACGGGCTTTGTACCGCTTTACTGTCCCATCTGCTTTGTATTTCAGATTAAATACCCATTTACACCCAACAGGGTCTCTTACCTTTTGGTAGCTCCATTATATCCCAAGTTTCATTTGCCTCCAAACACTCTCATTTCTTCCATCACTGCTTCTTTCCATTTTCCAGTTTCCAATGCTTCTTGGATATTTCTTGGAATTTCTGTATTATCAAGGTTAGAAACAAATGTTCGAAATATTGGAGATAAAGTTTTATAAGCTATGAACGTTGAGATAGGGTGAAGAGTACATGATCGAGTTGGTTTTCTGAGAGCAATAGGTAGGTTTATATCAGATACTTCAGAAGGGAACTCATGAGAATCTGGAGCTATCATCGGTTCCAACTCTCTTGGTGCTTCGAGAGTGAGGTTTTCATCCTCCTGTGATTTCGGCCTTCTTGAGTGAACTTTTATCTCTTTGTCATGTTGTTTTTCCTGATCTCCGCCTGAATTCAAATTGTCCTCTTTATATGACATATTAGAACTGGGCGATGGTGTTATAGGTAGATTAGAGAGAGATTTCCAAGAATCGATCTTCTTCATTTGATCTCTCCCCCTGAAGAGAGGATTTTTGGAAATAAGGACTTTCTTCGAGGAAGGTGACGTCGAGGCTAACCAATACCCTTTTTGTGTTTGGGTCATAGCATTTATATCCTTTTTTGTGTAGATGAGTATACGATGAATACACACTTGAAGGCACGGGGTTCAAGTTTATTTCGTTGAGGATAGTGTATATGAATACACATTCTTGGAATTTTTGGAGAGGACATTTAAAGTTGAGAGTACGACTAGGCATTCTGTTTATAAGATAAGCTGATGTTAAAATGGCGTCCCCCATAACAGTTTAGGCATATTTGTAGTGAACATTAGGACTCAAGAAACCTCGAGGAGGTGTCTGTTTTTTCGTTCAACGACTCCATTTTGTTGGGGAATATTAACACAGGAACTTTGATGGATTATCCCATTTTCTTGAAGGTAGGTTTTAAGGGAATTGTTGAAATATTCTACGCCGTTGTCAGTGCGCAGAATTTGAATTCGTGTTTGAAATTGTATTTGTATCATTGAGTGGAAGTTAATAAATACTGAGCGAACGTCGGATTTTTCTTTCAATAAGTAGACTCAACAGGTTCGGGTATGG
Organism: Osmanthus fragrans; assembly: GCA_019395295.1. Classification (NCBI taxonomy): domain Eukaryota; kingdom Viridiplantae; phylum Streptophyta; class Magnoliopsida; order Lamiales; family Oleaceae; genus Osmanthus; species Osmanthus fragrans. The sequence goes on from CM033360.1 coordinate 20,221,258, forward strand.
TCGTCGATAAACGTGACGAACCATTTTGTGCATGTGCGGTTGGAAATTCGTAAAGGTCCCCATACGTCACTGTGGATTATGGTAAATGGCTTTGACGGTTTGTATGTGGATTTTGGGTGCGAAGAGCGATGATGTTTAGCAAGTTCACACATTTCACATCAAAGATTAAAATTCAATTTATTCGAAAAAAATTGAAGGAAGTACATGTCTTAAATATTGAAAATTGGGATGTCCCAATCTATAATGCCACAAAAGCATTTCACTATTTTTAGGGGTAAAAGCAGAATCACAACTAGCAAATTGACGTCGTTTACTCACATCAGCCTCGTCAAAGTAGTAGAGTCACTTTCTTTAGGACTGCCAATCGTCTTCCCCGATGATAGGTCCTGAAATATACAGTTAGAGGGAAAAAATTAGCCGAACAATTGGAATATTTCGTCATTTGGTCAATAGATAGTAAATTACAGGATAGGTTTGGAACATGAAGGACATTCTCTAGTTTTATAGTTTTCGAGATTTGAATACTCCATTTTTCAGCTACTGGGGAGAGTGAGCCATCTACGATTTTCACTTTAAGATTACCAGCACATGGTGAGTATGTAACAAATAGATTGTAAGAGTCCATCATATGATCGGACGCACCCGAGTCGATGATCCATGGCACTTTAGTGAGTGCGGTAATATTTAGTGCTCTAAAGAAATTACCTTTATGCGCCAAGGATCCTGATGAGCTAGGTGTTTGGAAGCTAGAGAACATTTTGTAGAGTTGGTCCAACTGTTTAGAATTAAATGTGCCACTCGATGTGTAATTTCTTCCTTCAGTGGAGTCAGTCGCAGCTTGATAACTGTGGTTTCTGATATTTTATCTTGATTTCCAGTCAGTTGGTTTGCCGTACAAATCCTAACTTGTATCTTCTTTATGTCCGGGCTTTCTACAGTGATCACACCATGGACGCCCCTTTTGTTGCCTTGGGCCTAGCCCATTTCTGGTCCCTCTAAATAATTAGGCTGACCCATCAGACCCATTATTTTTAAATCCACCACCAACAAACCATTTTGTATTAACTGCCAAACCTTCAAGCCCACTATCATTAAATCCGTTCAACCCATTAACATTGGTCAACCCACTTGAGTTCGGCCCAGTAATTGGCCCATTCGAATTCATCAATAGGGCCGAACTCTCCACACCAGGCCCACTGTCCTTCCTCAACATTATCTGTCACCGGCTTTCCTCCCGGTGCACCTCTGCGAAGACTTCACGCGTGGGTGGCAGCGGTCACCGACTGAGGATCTTGCTTCGCACGTCGTCGAGGTCCCTGTTCAATCCAGCCAGGAATTCATAAACTCTTTCATTCTCCAGCCTTTTCTTGTACCGAACTCCATCACCGGGGCAGTCCCATTCCTCTTCGGTGCTTAAATCCAATTCTTGCCAAAGACCCATCATCTCCATATAATACTCTGTGACATCTTTGTCCCCTTGCTTCATTTGCTATAGCTTCGTTTTAATTTCAAATATTTGAGAAGAATCTTCGGCATCAGAATACATCTCGCGAGCAGCTTCCCATATGTCCTTTGCAGTCGGCATGAACAGGTAAGTTTTACTAATTGAAGGCTTCATGGAATTTACCAACCATGCCATCACCATGGAGTTTTCAGATTTCCATTGTTTTTGGAGTTTGCCTCTGGGGTCGTTTTGTTTCACCGGTGAGATATCCTAATTTGCCTTTTCCGTTGACCACCAGCTTTATTGACTGGGCCCATTCTCTGTAGTTCTTCCCGTTAAGTTTTTTCACCGTGAGTTGGAAGGATGAATTGTCCATTCCAATTGAACATGGTGAGGACTGATTCAGTTTCGCCGGTTACTGAATCGGAGGTGCTGGATTCTTTACTGTGGGCGGTTTTTTCCGCCATGGACAACCGATTTTCTTTTCAACCGTGGCTCTGATACCATAAACACAGGGAATGAATAAGAATTTTCTATTCAATTATTCTCAATTAATCTCTTTTACATTGTTACAACTTCATATATACTACAATGAGATCAGGTAAATAAGGCATACAATCTCCTAATTTAAGAAACACACTATTTTCCATATATACAACAATTCCATAATTATTATTCCATAATTACGGGATTTCTACGGAGAGGTATACATGAAATAACTTACCTTGCTTTAAAAACTCGACATTAATATTTTTATGTGACATGGTAGCAAAATGAATAATGGAACCACATATTTCTAGTCATGGATGAAATATAAGGACAAAAAAAAAAGTGTGGACTAATGTAAGAGGCCTTGACTAGTTGTGATTTCAAATATATTTTTCTCTTCTAGCATAGAAGTGATACAAATAATTTTGAGTATTTGTGTCCCTTACCTGGTAGAAATGGACCATGTAAAGAGACTAGTCAAATAAATAATCAACAATGATAAGAAAGAAATTGCATCATTCATAGAACATGAGTAACATTGGAAAGCTACCTTGCAGAAGTTTTCTGAGATAGGACCATCATTTTGAGCGGCAGCCAGTTCCTGCATAACTTTTTCCAGTCCTTTGCTAAAGGCTTGCATTTCCTCTGCCAAATACTTCAACTGAATCTGCATCGCAAAATTACTGATCATGTTAATAGTTAAGTAATTCTAAAAAAAAAAGTTTTCCTAAAATGAGAAAGAGAAGTGTACCTTCGTTGCCGCCTCCAAATTTACAAGGTCTCTCTGAAAATCCAAGACTTCGGGCAATTTTTCAGCAAGCACCTATAGTTCAAAGGAAGGCATGGAGTGGAAAATCGGGATTTAGAGAGTTCTTCAACACAACACTGGTACAAAAGAGATAATCTACAAAGGCGGTGACAATGAAATCCAAAGGCCAGACAGAAAAATCTGAAACCGGAGTGAACTCTGGTTCCATGATAAACATTTTGACTTTGCTGTTATATCTCATATTAAGTGTAGTGTATATAGAACTCATATAGCACGAGATAATCATCAAAACATAACTCATATTGTACCTTGCACAGATAGTGCATGAGCGTCAGCTTCTTGTTACGTGCTCGTGTTTCAGTAAGTTTTAGAAGACTATCCAGGCGAAATCCAACAGCAGAACCTAAAGTATGAAGGTATGAATTATCCATTTTAGCAAGGAACGTAATATGGAATTCAAGCATTTTCAAGAGATAATTGTATCAGTTAGAGAAGCACTGCAATCAGAACAACAGAACATCCATAGAATTTTGTAGAGTGGAATTTTATCATCCTAACGTAAAAGTTTCAGATGCAACTTCATAAATATGAAGTTGACTGACTGTAAATGATCGCACAGGGTGACATATGACTTTAGCACTAATGTAACTGGAATGGACAAAATCAAATCAATGAGCTGATCAGCTGAGTTAGTAGCTCATCAGGCTATCCTTGTACTTGGGTCACACTAAGTACAAGCTAATCTACCCCAACTCAAGCAGAATAGCAACCCCCCGGCCAAGGAGCTCATCAACGACCTGTGACTGGATGATGCATAAGAACTCAGATATGAATTGAAACTGGCATAAGGTCTGACCAGTTATAGTTGAGCCACTGGCCAAACAAAAAGTTTGTCTGATCAAAAGTATCTCCATGGACAAATATCGTACAGGATTCAACATTTAGTATGTCACAAAATAGCAAAATACTCTCAAAACCAAGTCCAAACCGAAAGACCCACAGGATAAGTAAATGAAAGTTTTCGATTCTGCTCACCCCTTGCCGTTCCATGATTCAAAGCATTACCCAGTGAAAGAATCGTTTGCATGATTCTTTTCAGCTTGATTGAATTCCTTACCTGGTAAAAACTGCCTTCAGGGAAATACCTTTATAATAGAAGCAAGAGGAAAGAAAAGAGCATAGTTGCTTGCCTCTTCAGATGCAGAATTCACGATATTTAAACTATTTCTCAATTCAGAAACCTGGAGATGAGAATTGAATGTAAAAAAAATATCAGTCCATGAAAAAATAATAACAATAATAATAATAATAAAAACAGAATAATTTGATTGATAATTATAAACTGGAAAAATTAAGTGATAAGAATAAATAAAAAGGAAAATATAGTATATCACAAAGCTACATTTCCTTCTACCTGGGAACAAAATTGAATTTTAAATGAGAAAACTCTTAGCTTGGACTCTACCCTTGGGACTTTCATTAACTCCAAGAAAAACTGAAAGATGTGGAAATAGAACATGTTATAATGCCGTAAGATGATGTCCTTCCTCTAATTGGGACACTGCGAGTTCACTTATTCATGAAATCATGGGAAAGATAAAAGTAAGAGAAGAATCCCACCCACCTGTTCACATTTTCCAAGGTTCTCCTTGTCCCCATTGTAGTTCTGGAAAATGAAATTTTATTCCAGGGGGAGTGAGAAATTAATATGTGAATATGCGACAATCAAATTATAAATAACGAAGCCATCTCATGTTTATTGCAGTTCAGTTCCCATGATTAGAGAAGTCAATAGGATGAAGAGTACTGGTATCAAAAAAGACAAATGACTAGGAAATAAAGGTACACCTTGAGAAGTTCCATTTCTTCTTTGGTTGGACTAAATTTTATAAGATTATCAACCTGATCGATGTCCAGTGCTGAGTCATCCATAGTAAGGATCGAATTCTGTTGACAAAATTCAATGTAGTAATCTTGCTATTTCTTAGTAGATGAGCAGAGCATGGAGTACAACTGATATGTGAAGAATAAGCCACTTCCATATGCATAAACTAAAACAACTGTAGGAATATTTCTGTACTACAATCTTAGGTGCCCAAAAATTGGAAATGCTGCACATATATATATTAACATTGCTGTGACTGGTGCTATGCATGAGCATGCACTCGAGAATGAGATAACAGTAGTCTACAAAATCAGCTAGAAATCATTCAGGAGAAAATTCAGACAATCCATCAACAACATCTAAATCTAAAACTTTAGATTTTCTTGCTCGAATCATTTTTTTAGCAAGACCACTAATTTATATCATCAAACAATATAGTAAAACTGTACAATTAAAAATCCCAAAAATGTTAATCCCATCATAATATGTAAAGTTAGCCCTAGAATCAAAGGTGAAGCAATATTAGGATAAGGATATGACCCCCTGGACTTCTAAACTAAAAAGTACCTCTTTTGGATTCATTTCACATGTTCAAAGAACTTTAAGTTGGCCTCATGAATTTTATACACTTTAAAACTTTAAATGTTTCTCTAAAGTTTCGCATCAAATATATTTTCATTATTAAACACACCCTTCCAATCCCTTGCAACCAGGGGTGGACCCATTAAGGGCTAAGCAGGGTCGGCCGCCCTCACTGAATTTTCAAAAACCTTTGATTGGGCTTTTTTAAATTTAAATTTTCAAATTTTTTTGGTTTCTTTCACAATTTATTTTAGCCCATTTTTAGTCTCACCCCTGCTAGACCATAATTCTGGGTCCGCCCCTGCCTGCAATAAGCTTTTAGTTGGAATTATAGACCCTAATCAGAATGAGTATCTATTGTTGTGAGTACTATCCTATCTGCTGAAGACTGCATACTGCATTGTACATATTATATTGAAATTTCCTTTTATTTAGTTGTTTCTCTATTTTAACATAGCTTAGTAATTCCTCTGATACTTTTCTGGCTAGTTACTACACATGAATTAGTTTGTGCTTCAAGTATTATTGGTATTATTATTACAAGTAACTTTCTTTTCTAGCACAAAGCATCTACAGAGGCTCTGCACATCCATTATGATATCTGTAACAATGCAGTTTCAAACAAAGTTGTGTTATTATCCATAAACAATAGCTAAAAGAAATTGAGACTAATAGGAAATGTTTACCCAAGAATTGTAAACAACAATCACAACCACCATGACAGTAATGTCATGAATTTAATTGAAAGTGCAATCAAGGAACAAAGTGCAATATTTTTGAAAAAAATTAAACAGACACAAAAGCAGCAAATTACGTTTAGCCTACCGTCAAATCTGACATAGGAACCTTAACTTTTGTCAGCATGATTTCACAATTGTATGCCCTTCTCAGTTCGATCTGCAAATAATGGATATGTGAATATTTATAACAGCAGAATATATGTTTTTATTGTGAATAAATTAAGAACATATGAGGTTTCATGATGTACAGAAAACATTAACATGTACAGAAAAACATAAACACAAGGTTTTCCAATCACAGGAATTCAGGGCAGTGGATTATTGGCAATGATTTATAAAGTAATGGACAAAAATATATAGAGATTAATACAAATATTAGGTCTTATTATAAACACAAAAAAGTTCCAAAGGTTCCCATCTAAGCAACAAATAACTACGTGTGTGGCTTCTGTAGATTAAATAAAACTATTTTGTGCATAAACTTGGAAAACAATTGTCACCCTCACATACCCGAAACAAGTTAATAGAAAAGAGAGAAAAAAAGTGCAATATGCCTCTTTACAATCCACATGGTAAAAACTAATTTTTAAGAAAAATTGTACCAAGTTTTAATTATTGACATGTTAACTTCACTGGACCCTGTGAAACAGCACACTATACATCTCCACAAACCTAGTTAAATTCCTATAGGTCATTAGTGAGACGGCATATTTACATCAACAGCATATGAAACCGTATCACAGAAGCAGTATAACCTCCCTCAATATCTGAGAGAAACAATGACTGACTGAGTGATAATACTTAGTTAACTTGCACCCAGTATTATTCTCAAACGAAGATGTACAAAAAAAATGAAGGAAATCAGAATATCTTAGACCACCAACAGGAGGAGTTTAACCCACTGACACTGTAGCAAGGCACTGAGATTCCAACCTTAAAAGTGTTTATCGGTTAACAAAAAAGGAAATAAAAGAAAGCCCACTAGGCTATATGATGGGGACTAATGATAAAAATACTCTATGCAAAGAAACAAGATCGGCTGAAGTGACAATGCACTTGGTCTTTTTGAAAATAACATCAAATTTACCAGATGCACTTTATCAGATTTGAGTCCGGAAGTAAGCCGATTTGTTTTTCCGCTGGCACCTCCACAACTTGAATTTGGAGCACTGGCTGAGAAAAGACTCTCAAGCTCAGACATATCCAACTCAGGAGCTCTAATATGGATAACATAAGATAAGATATCATCATTACACAATATCATGCTCACATAAAAGAAATTCATGGAGATGAATCAATAAAGATATAGTATAGTTATTAAATGGCATACTTTGAAGCCTCCTCTGGTTTTTGTGCATCAGCCCATAGGCTCCCCTGGATAGCCCTTGTTAACTTCAGCCAGTGATATGGTTTGAGCGATGTCTTTCTTCCTTGACCTTGAATTTTTGTACTCGCGCGCGTTGGCAACCTTCCCTTTGTACAAAATGGAGGTGCAGGTATGCTTTTGTTGTTGGTAGCAGAATTAGACTGTGAAGAAGCACTGCCAGCAACTGATAAGCCATTGGAAAGTGGAGCTGGTGGAGGTGGAACAGGCGGAGCATTTTGAGAATTCCCCACGATGGCTTCCTCCTGAATGGAACTAGGAGGAGGAGGTGCTGGTAGTGCTGCTGAAGATCTAATGGTGGAAACTGTGGTTGGTCTTGAACGTGGAGGTGGAGGTGGAGGAGGTGCTGGTGGTGCTGCAGAAGATCTAATGGTGGAAACTGTGGTTGATCCTAAACATGGATGTTGAGGAGGTGCTGGTGGTGCTGCTGACGATCTAATGGTGGAAACTATGGTTGGTCCTGAACATGGAGGTGGAGAAGGTGGAGGTGGGGTGGCAGGTAATGCAGAATCATTTGCTCGGAGCAGGAATGAATCTTGAGAGGTGGTTGAAGAAGTCGTCCTAGATAATGGATGTGGTGCAGGAAGGCAACAAGCGGATGAGTTCTGTACAGTTGACCCACTTGATGAAGATGGAGGTGTAGGTGTGGTGGTGGTGGTGGTGGTGGTGGTGGATGGGGGGGAGCTAATGACGTGTTCCTAAGAGTGGGAGGTATATTTGTTTGGGAGAGAGAAGAGACGGGAGGAATAGGACCTGATGATGGTTTCCTTTGAAAGAGAGGTCCATCTGTCCCTGAGAAACGAAGTGGAGGAGGGGGAGGAGGCAAAGAAGCTGTTGACTGTTTCCTAAGCAAGGGGCATTCAGCTGTTCCTAAGAAGGGGGGTGGAGGAGGAGAAGCTGATGATGGCTTCTGAATAGAGGGAGATGCAGCTGTTACTGAGAACGGAGGAGGAAGGGAAGGAGCTGATGATGTGTTCAGAAGAGAGTGAGTAGTAGCTGCTGCTGGGAAGGAAGGGGGTGGAGGAGGAGGAGAAGGTGTGTTCTGAAGAGAGGGAGGTAGAGGAGGGGAAGGAGCTGATGGTTGGTTTCTAAAAGAGGGAGAACCGACTTTTCCCGAGACTGGATGTGGAGCAGGGGAGGGAAGGGAAGGAGCTGGAAGCAGGTTCCTAAGAGAGGGAGGCAAAGCTGTTCCCAAGAAAGGAGGCATAGGAGGAGGAAGGGGTATAGAAACAGGATTTATGTTGGAAGACGGAGATGAGATGGAGGCAGAAAATAGAGGTGGTGGCAGATGAAGATCAAGATGCAACTTTTGTTCAGTCTGCCCTGATATTTTAGTGTCTCCGGTAAATGTAGTAGATGGATCTGAAGGAGATAAGTGACAAGAAGACTTTGGAGGCGGTGGCGGTGTTGATTGCAGCAGTGACCATGGTGCTGGCGGCATCAGTGGTGATGGCTGCAATGATGACGGTGGAGGCACTTGGCTAGTGAGAGTTTGAGACACTTGTGAAGAAGATAAGTGACAAGCAGATTGTAGAGGTAGGGGTGGTGACTTTAGCTGTGGTTGAGATGGTGTTGGTGGCTGCAGAGGTCCTGGTGTTGATTGTGTTGACAGCATCGGTCGAGTTAGTGGTGGTGGTAGGTAGAGGAGGAGGAGGAGGAGGAGGAGGGGAAGCTTTTGTTACCATTTCAGAATTAAAAGAAAGCTGCCCTGAAGGAAGTGGTGTGCATGGCTGAGGAACCGAGGAACTATTGAGTTGCGCTGGCTTCAATAGACTTGGAATAGATGCTGAAATAGAAACTTGTGGAGTAACTGAATGGGTGACTTGATCGTGCAGTAGTTCTGTAATCCCAAGTATTGAGGGTGCACTATGAAATCTGGAAAGTGTTACAGGTGGACCTTGCAAGGAATTAGAATACGTAGCTAGATTAGATTGTGAATTTTGAGAAATTCGTGGAGAAATGATGTTGGATTCACGACACCTTTGAACAGAAACCTGTACTTCTTGGGACTCAACCTTCTTTGTAATCAAGTTCAAACATAGAGATGATTTAAGAGATGCCATAGGTGTTTCACTTGGTGTTGCATGCACAGAACTTTTAATGTCATTTTCAAATTCTTTCGACTTTTTAGTCTCTTCATCTATGGCATGACTCATTTCCTGCAACCCAACATATTTAACACCATTAGAAGAAACACTAATAATTTCCTTTTGCACACTCTGGGGAGAGGCAATCTCCAATTTCCCTTCATTAATTCTTTGAAGAAAACCACACTTCAGCTTTTTTTCTATAGCAGCCCGGAGAAGTGCACTCTCCAGTAGTTCATTTTTCTCACTTTGTGTGAATCCGTTCTCCAAGTTTTCTTTTCTAGCAATGGGGAGAGGAACAATCTCCAGTTTTTCTTGGAGAATTTCGGTTTCAAGCATATTTAGTGCAGCTTCTGTTTTTGGTTCCAGCCAATCCACACTGTTAAAAATCTCTTGAATTTTCGCAAATGCTTCAATAGGGAGACCTTCCTTGTCTTCAACACTGGTTAAATCAAGCCCGGCCAATGAAGGAGAGGAATCCATATCTGAGAAAAGAAACTTCAACCACCCAAAAGATGACAATTCAGAACTTAAATAATGGCATGCTTTAGTGTAATATATTTCAAACAAAGAAGGAAAAGACATTTACCTCTGCAGTGAAGTCCTTTGGAAATTCATCCTTGATGTCCCATAGGATATCAATTTCATCACGGTTAAGAATCAATATATTTGATCGGATAAATGCCGTGTTGAACATTACCCGAAACATCATTTCTTCGTGATCTAGATCACCATCCAATGTAATACACTCAAGCACAACATCACCTTGTACATGGCAATTGATAGCAATTTTAACAAGTTCATAGTCTGCCTGTAATAATTTAGTGAAGATGTTAACAAGGATAAAAGAAGAGAACAAAAATCATTTTTTCAGCAAAGAAGATCAGAAAGAGTTGAAATAAGTTGCCATCATCATGTTTTCTAGAAACATATATTTCCAAACAAATTGCAAATTTTCTCTTAATAGTTTAGATTATAAATGAAAGTTAATATAGAATATTTTAACTGACGCAATTTTATGTTTCAAGGCTGAGCTGATAATACAATTCATCTTATTTCTACAGATCACCAACGTTTGACAGGCTTATGTGAAAAAATTTTAAGTTCAAAAACTTCTTTCAGGATATCTTTTAAAATTCAAAGGTTAAAATATATACCTCAAATCTAGACAAAGATGTGGTTGAAGTAAAAAAAAAAAAAAAAAAACTCCCAATTTCATGTAGCAACCACCAACTAAACCCATAACTGTCTTTCTCGAGCAAATCCATTTGGAATTTCACAAATGGCACTATTACGTAATCATGTGTTATACTCATCCAAATGATCTTTACTACAACGATAATATTTTTAAGCAAGAATTGAGAACTTCTATGAAATTATCCTTCTTTTATCATGGAACTTTCCTATAATAACGTGCAGACGTCAATAAGCAACTAATCGGAAACACCTAATTATGATATTATTTTAATTATCCAATCAGGTGAACTGTCCATCAAAGATTCCTAGGTGATGGAGAAACTATTGCCAAATTCTCAATCATAATTCACGAAAATCTGCAGAACCAGTTCAAACTTCAAGAAGCATTAAAAGTACAAAGTCTCAAGTTACAAGGTAGAAGGAAAATTAATAAGTTGCATCAACTAATGGCATTAGAGTCTCTTAGCTACTCGAAACACCAAAAAGAGAACAACAAATTGTCACTGAAGAACATTTCATGAACATCATTTGCAAAAGCTCCAAACAGAAGCATTATTCTATATATGCCCATAGAGTATAAACTATATATTTTCAAACTGTAAAGCAGGAGCCAGAAACATATTTCAGGACAAAATAAGCATACGAAAAAAATGCCTTAACTAAGAACCACCTGCTTGAAATGCCGCACAGCTCTGCTCTTTTTAGGCATAGAGAAAAGCACCTTGGTAGTCCGATCAGCAGCCATAAAAGGATCCTGTCCATATATCCTAAATATCGGACGGCAACCCCCCTCTCCATCCATATTAGGAACGAGTCTAAGGATAATGCAATCCAATGTCAATGCCCTATCCAGCGGAGGCCATTGTGAGCCCACATTCCTTCTTGAGACATATTGCAAATACCTCAGTTGTGAAGGCAATGGATTTAGAGGTGACAACAATTGCAAAAGTTGAAATGGTGCTTGCTTGTATATCATGTCTAAAGTTTTCTTTTCCTCGGTGTATTGCTTCCGATAAATCAAGAGGGCAGCCAGCATGAAAACCAGAATTGGCAACCCACCGTTGTCACAATGTATCAAGAGCACGTTCATTTTCCCGAGTGAAAGCCAATTTTCGCTCGATCTCAAAAAGTGGTGGATCATTTCCATGGGGAGCAATGGGCAATTTTCATACTGACGAGGATAGTCCATCACAGTCATGTCAAACTGAGATAGTACATCGGAAATCTGGCTTTGTTGTTCACCCCCCTTTCCGAAGTTAAACACCATGTATGAAGCATCAGGGAAGCACTCATGGAGTTGAACCACTATACCTCCAATATACACTTTATAGTCATCATCCTCCAAAACATCAGTGGTAAAGCAGCAATCGAAGACTACAAAACCATAAGAAAAGTCATTTTTGAAGTAGCATTTTTAACACATTTAAATGATTTATTGTCTAGAAAGAGCATTAGTAAAAACACAGTGGACGCATTTTGGTTTCCTTCCTTTAATTATTTTATCTTGAAAGCAAAGATGACCACCAAGATGTGCATTATCAAACTTAGTGCAAATTAACTGCAGATTCATTCACGAGCAGACAAATACACCGGCATACGGATGAATACTCGCTATTCAGGATCCCGGAATATGGGAATGCAGAAGCAGAGTGTTCTGACTTCAATTAAGTAATTTAGATTACAATTTTATAGACACGGATGAAATTTCCACATATAATGAACATCAGTAAAATTACAAAATATTAAAAGTATCTTCATGCATTAAATGATTTAAGCTGGATACAATGTACCACATAATTATGGCTAATCCCATCACCCATTATACTAACGAATAGCATCATAATATCATACATTAATGTTTTTGCCCTTGTCATAAAATTGCAAGCTACTGTAATAATATAAATACAAATAAAACGCCATAAAATGTATTTTCAAGAGAACCCAATAATTTCCAACAAATAAAGAATCAAAATTTACAAAATATTTACAAAATAAACATGAGGAACATACCAAATACTCTGTCTGAGATCTCCAAAAGCCCATCAGGCGGCTTACGGTAGAAAATTTTACGAAAAAGGGCCATTTTTTCTACAAGATCCAAACACAATCAGCAATGCGAAACCATTTATAATGCTAAAAATACCACCCACAATGCATCCAATCAGCTCAAACACATTTAATCTCAAAAGCCCAGGTCTCAAAATCCGGACAAAGCATTCACGTAAAACACAGTGTGCAGTGCATTACACAAGACTTTATCTTTTGTATTCAAGAAAGTGGAAGAAGATAATGGATTTTGCTGGGGCTCTAAGGAACACTTATTTCTTTTCCATGTGGAACATTTCTTCACATTCACACTGGTTGTGTTGTGTGCGTTTGTCAGATAAACTTGGCTTTCAATGGGAGGAACCAAGAAAGAGAATTTTCCCTATTTTCTGTTAGGATTTTAGATTTATCTCTTTATTTTTTTTTTTTTTTTTTGTAGTATCTAAGGAAAATGAAGACAACCTAGGATCAGATATGTCTCATGCGAGAATGTTTTTGTCATATATGAGATAAGTGTATGTATTTGTATAGACGATTAACAGAATGTGGGATAACATAATTGTAACGATGTTTGATGGCTCCTTCTATACTTACTCTCATGTCCCTTTCATATTTTGCCCTTTGTTTAGAATCTCAGATTGATGTGCATGTGTTAAGGAGATTCCTAGAAAATGACAATTACTAATCAAATTATATATTAGCCCTTGTTTGTCTCTTTTTTCAATTTTTTTTTTCAAACTTATTTTTAACCATACATCTATACAATAAAATATTTACACGTTAACCTAAAAAAAAATTCAACTTTTTAGTCACACATTCTCCTAAAAATACTATTTCAAAAATTATTTTCCCCCAAAAAACTTTTTAAAAAGGAAGACAAACATAGGCTAAAGTCCATCTACATTTATCATGAAATGACAATTTAAAATGATGATATACATTTGATTTTGCTTTAAGTTTTAAAATCGGAAAAGAACTACATCATTGTGCGCATGCCATCAATGTCGGGATACTAGACTCCAACGAGACTGAAAGTTCGACTTTTTAAAGATATTTTGGGGACTTCTAAGTACGAATTTCAAGGTGAATGCCCTTGTTTGGGCTCCATTTTAATGAAGTTTTTAGAGAATTTGTGATTAAAAAGAAGAAAATATTTTGGGTTTATGCGTAATTTTATTTTATTGAAAAGAATAAAGAAAAATATGTATTAAAATTAAAATGGAATCCAAACAGAGGCTATAAATACCTAAATTATTATACTTCAAAGAGGTTCTACAATCTTGCTTCAAGGAGAGACACAAAAACCAAATTAGAGTTTGAAGCAAATCAAGGAAGGAGGAGCTTAAGGGAGGTTTTTGAAGTGCAAACTACGGAATTCAACGTTGATCTTCAGCTTTCTTATTTAAAAAACAAATTCCAATAATGGACTTATTATTCAATTCAATTTGTGTTTCGTTTGAAACAATATGTTACTAATCTAAAAGGTTAGGATAATGTTCCACCTCATCAATGATGCTTAAATTATTGCCCATGTGGCATTGTATCAAAAGTAAAGTCAGGAAAAGTGCACCATCCTGGTAAAATATGGCCGAAACCACTAGGAGTTTCGAATTTGGTCCATGAGAATGACCATTATAATTCGAGGCCCTTTTACCGAAGCTCCTTAGCCTCTAAAGGCTTCAAATCAAAGATGGCTCCGAAAAAGATCCTTTATGTAAGGATATGATGAAAATGACTAATGTGATAGCCTGTAGTCCAAACAAGTCAAATCCTGTCAACTTAATGATCAAAGACGCTAACATAGACTATAGGGTTGTTTCCTCTTTTCAGATACTCAAATGTAGTCTAGGACAAGTGGATGATAGGGCGTCTGTGATAGGACGGCCCAGCGGGTCAGATGAAGCCACATGCACTTCATCTAACGGTCATGGTTTCAATTGTAACAATATAAATACTATTTTCTTGTAACATTTTAGGAGTAATGCAATTCCTAATATCATAATATACACAACTATCCTTCCTAATCCAGAGTTTACATCTTCAGCTTGTTTCTACATATGCAAATATGACTTTCTATAATACTGTAGTTGTGTTCATTTAACCCCAGTGCTCAAACATCTCATTGGCTTACGCCACAAGGAATGATCTTCTTTACACGCGACAACATGTGGGCGCCAGTGGGGCCCGAGTTTCTATGGGCCCCGCACAGACAAAAGAGAAGGGCCCTCAAACCAGAAATGTACGGACCCTGAAGGAAGAAGTGTATAAGCTAATAATCTATTACTTTATTAAAGAGACCGCATATCCCAAGTGGATCTCTAATCTAGTCTTGGTCAAGAAGTACAATGGCAGGTGGAGAGTATGCATTGACTTCTCCTATCTTAACCAAACTTGTCCCAAATATAGTTTTCCCTCTTCCAAAGATAGACTTGCTTGTGGACTCCACCGCGGGACATAAGCTGTTGAGCTTCATGGATACCTACTCATGCTATAATCAAATCCCCATTTATCAAGTTGATGAAGAGCACACTACCTTCATCACTGACAGAAGGCTCAACTGCTATGAAGTGATGCCTTTTTGATTGAAGAACGATGGGACTACCTATCAGAGGCTTATCAACAATATGTTTGCTGACTTCATTGGAAAAAATCATGGAGGCATAGAGGTTAGCACTGAAAAAAATAAAGCATTGGTTGAAATGAGGTCTCCCAAAAATGCTGACATAGACTATAGGGTGGCTCTCCCTTTTCAGATACTCAAATGCAGCCTAGGGCAAGTGGATGATAGAATGTCTGTGATGGGACGGGGACGGCCTAGTGAGTTGGATGAAGCCACGCGCGCTTCATCCAACGGTCATAGCTCCAATTGTAACACTATAAATATCCTTTTCTTATAACATTTTAGGAGTAATGCAATTCCAAATATCATAATATACACAACTATCCTTCCTAATCCAGAGTTTACATCTTCAGCTTGTTTCTACATATGCAAATATGACTTTCTATAATACTGTAGTTGTGTTCATTTAACCCCAGTGCTCAAACATCTCATTGGCTTACGCCTCAAGGAACGATCTTCTTTACACGCGACAACATGTGGGCGCCAGTGGGGCCCAAGTTTCTGTGGGCCCCGCACAGACAAAAGAGAAGGGCCCTCAAACCAGAAATGTACGGACCCTGAAGGAAGAAGTGTATAAGCTAATAATCTATTACTTCATTAAAGAGACCGCATATCCCAAGTGGATCTCTAATCCAGTCTTGGTCAAGAAGTACAATGGCAGGTGGAGAGTATGCATTGACTTCTCCTATCTTAACCAAACTTGTCCCAACTATAGTTTTCCCTCTTCCAAAGATAGACTTGCTTGTGGACTCCACCGCACGACATAAGCTGTTGAGCTTCATGGATACCTACTCATGCTATAATCAAATCCCCATATATCAAGTCGATGAAGAGCACACTACCTTCATCACTGACAGAAGGCTCAACTGCTATGAAGTGATGCCTTTTGGATCGAAGAACGATGGGACTACCTATCAGAGGCTTATCAACAATATGTTTGCTGACTTTATTGGAAAAAATCATGGAGGCATAGAGGTTAGCCCTGAAAAAAATAAATTATTGGTTGAAATGAGGTCTCCCAAAAATGCTGACATAGACTATAGGGTGGCTCTCCTTTTTCAGATACTCAAATGCAGCCTAGGGCAAGTGGATGATAGAATGTCTGTGATGGGACGGGGACGGCCTAGTGAGTCGGATGAAGCCACGCGCGCTTCATCCAACGGTCATGGCTCCAATTGTAACACTATAAATATCCTTTTCTTATAACATTTTGGGAGTAATGCAATTCCAAATATCAAAATATACACAACTATCCTTCCTAATCCAGAGTTTACATCTTCAGCTTGTTTCTACATATGCAAATATGACTTTCTATAATACTGTAGTTGTGTTCGATTAACCCCAGTGCTCGAACATCTCATTGGCTTGTGCCTTAAGGAACAATCTTCTTTATACGTGACAACATGTGGGCGTGAGTGTGGCTCAGATTTCTGTTGGGTCATTTTTAGGAGTCAACAGATAATTTATGTAGCCTTGGATGATTTAATCTCAATCATCGTATTTTGACATTTAAAATTGAGTTTGTGTTAAATTGCTACTAAGGTTTTGAATTTATTTTCATATTTCAAGGCAATTTATGGATTATTTATGAATTGTGTTAAGACCAGTAAGTAAATTACATATTTAGCAAGTGCAATTACGATTTACAAATTTAGATTTGAGATATAAGTATACTTTTATGGTTCATGCGATCGTTATATGAATTTCATGCTTAGTTAAAGCTCTTGAATGTGTATTAATCTACATAGATATAGTAAATTCTCAAGTTTAAATAGGTTTGGCCCAAGAACACATAAATAGTTGACACAATGTGATATGAAAAGTCAAATCAGAAAAATTCCGATGAAATTGAGAAACCTAACACTTTATATCATCAATTAATTTCAAAATATGATTGTTGAACATTAGCCTATTGCCTTTGTTAACTTTTTAGCTTAGTTTAAAAATCATCAATAGAGTTTCAGAGTATTCGGATTAGATAAATCAATCTGAACACTATTATATTAGTGTGTTTCTATTTACATTATATTATTTGTCGTCATATCGAATACTTGCAATTTTAGCGTACCCTATGTATTAAATTTTGATGGAAAAAGTGAATTATGTTTGCACGTGACTTTTGAATCAGTAGTTCAACACCTTCAACTTCTCATCCATATGCATGAAAAATGTGTCAATCATTAGCGTTGATTTGAATTGTGATGTGTATTTATCCATTTTCAATTCCTAGTGCACGTTCGATTCGAGTTTATAAGTCTACAACCTACTTGGAGTGGTTGACACGAGCTTGCATTTGAAAACAAATGTTTTTTTAAAAAAAAAAAAAAATTGTTTTTGCATATTTATGAAGAAAAAAAAAAGGGTAAAAACACATGTTTATGATTTAAAAATAAAAAACATATGAAATATTAGTCCAATGTTCTGTTTAAGTTTTCTTTTATCCAACATACGAGAGAAAGTGGTATGGAGTGTTTGGGCTCTAGAAGTTAGTATCCTACATAAAGATAAAAGAGAGAGTTTGAAATTACTATTCATAAGTCGAGCCGTTTTCGAGTCAGTCGGATAGCCGAGTCGAGCCGTAGTGGTAGCTATGGGCCGAGCCCGGCTCGGCTCATTTTTTACTCGGCATGTTCTCGTGTGCGAGCTCGACTCAGCCCACAAGCTCGTGAGTTCACTAATCGATCCGAGCCGAGCCCACGAGAGTTTTTTTTTTTTTTTTTTTTTTTTTTTTTGCAACTTTTCAGGCTTTCAGCATTTTTGTTAACAAAAAATTTTAATTTTTTACGAGCTCAAACCACGAGCGTCACGAGTTCGGCTCATTGGACACAACCTGTGCTCGGGCTCGTCTTTTTGACGAGCTCGAGCCGCTCATGGCTCTTTTTTGCGAGTCGAGTGGTCGAACCTTGCCACCACTACCGAGCCGTGATCTTTTCCTTTCTTTTCTTTTTTTTTTTTTTTTCTATTTACTGCCTTTTTTTTACTTATTTGCACCTGTCATTATTAAATTATATTATATTATTGTTTACTGACATTCCCATTCTTTTCTTCTTTGCATGTGAAAACTGAAAAGGGAGATAAGTGTTAGAAATTATTCAATTTTCTTCACTGCCATTTCTTTTCTTTGCCTGTGATAAGGGAAATGCGTGTTAGAAATTCAAATTATTCAATTTTCTTCATAGTCATATGTTTGTTTTCGTATTCTATTTGGCAAGCAACGTATTGTCTTCCATTTACCAATAATTCTCACATTTTTCATTCTTGTTACAGAGTTTCATCTTCCATTTGACATTTCGTTCTCATTCTTCTCGCTGTATTACTCAAATATTTTGGCCCTTATCCTCCAACGCACATCCCATTAATGCACGAAGATGAATGGATAAACATGGTTTTATTTCGTTGATAATTTGATTTGGATGGTATACATTTAGGGATGGAACTACGGTAAGAATTTAGGGTGGACTAAATGTTAGAAAAATGCCAATCATAATTTGAAATACTAGATTACCCCTTCTGATGGCAGTAACTTTTTTATTTTAATCTTATTTGTTTAGTTTCTACATCCAACAGTTCTATAAAATGTTAGAGATTAATACTTTTTAAAGTAGAATGAATTATTTAAATTGTATTCGATTTAAGAGTTCGTATGTTCTTAGAACTGAATGTTACATTAGACCATATTGCTCGTCTTCATGATTTAAGTTGTAGAGATACTATAATTAATTGGGTGAACAAGATGATAGGCCCTGTTTTTAATAATATCACCACGATAGACGAGGCTGAACGCATCTTGGCAGTAGAAGAAAAAAATAGTATTGGATTATTTAGAGAGTCTGGTGGTATGACTTCTATTGTTGTTGAAATTGTTATAGTATTTTAAAGAGTGTATTTACTACTCGTTTGTCCAAAATATTAGATGAACTTGCAAATGCTTCAAAGCTGAAAGATGGTGATAGCTTCCACCAAATGACGAGTCCTGTTGTGACAAAAATCTTCCATAATGATCTCAAAGACAAACGTCTGGCTTTGGTCATTATTAAGAAGGAAGTCGAAAAAGTTAACTACTTTTGTTAGTTACCTTGGTCTTTGTTCATTTTGGTAGTCAAAATTTCTTTAACATCACTTTTAATAATAATATCTTATTTATACAAATAGTCAGTTCATTAAATCAGCAATTGCTGAATTCATGTTTAAGAAAAAATATTATCTTGTCACCAACTTTACTCAAGAAAGTAAGAAGTTTATGCATACCTTAAACCTATAACAAAATGAACATTTATTTCTATTGTGATGATGTAGATGGTGGAAACAATGCAGATCATTTTTATTTATTACAAGAAATATTCATCTGGATGTCATTCTTGTTGACTTAGATTTACTATACGTTTCTCTATATATTTGATACATTTATTTCTTTTGATATGAACTTGTGAGATTTATAATTGGAAAACTCTATTTCCTAAATATACAAAACGTCTTAAAGCATAGAGATGCTGCGCAAATGGCTGCCCATGGAAGCAATGCAAAATGCTTCTACTGCATAAACTTTATTTCAATGTCTAAGGTATTATCTTTAAAGTGAAATCTTTAAAAGTTGTCAATTTCCTTTAATCAAAATAATTTTAGGGCATACCTACCAATTAGCATTTGGTATTGAGATATTGTCAAATTTTTGTAGGATAAAGAATCCAGATGAAAAATGCATATTTCAATTCTTATATAACCTCCACTCTTTGTCGTTTGCTATCATATGAGAAACAATACCCATTTTGAGATTTAAATTTTTTAGAACATTTTTCTTTCTATTCTTCCATATCACTTCATCCAATCAAGCATTTTCTGTACTCCAGTTTAGTTGGAGGTGACATGTCTTGAACTTCAACTGCAACTTGAAAGGTACCATCGATTTTTCTAACATTATAGTTAAGTTTATTCATTAGTAATTAATGACTCTTGTTGATTCTTCAGGATATGTGCCAACAAATACTTAACACAAATAATTTTTTTTTTATGTCTACGCTATTATATAGCAAACTACACTATGACACATGCCTTACACGTACATCTCACTAGTGTTCATAAAAAGATTTAGAAAGGAATGATGAATAAAGTAGTCAGATGACATTTTGCATAGATTTGAGAAAACATATTCTATAAAGTGATGTAATTTCAACAAAATGGGATGGAAGAAGTAAAAATAAATTAAAACGTACACTATCTTCTTCAAGTACACACAACTTTGTACATTGAAGTTCAAAAATTCATTTATTACATGTAGTTCTTTATGAGCCTATGTTTGGGTTTCATCAAAAGTTATTTATAATCTTTCTAAAACGAAAAAAAAATAAATAGTGGATCTTACAAAATATGTGTAAATTATAATTGTTAAGAATGATGATCAAATTAGAATTTGACTAAAAATTATAAGTAACTTTTAATGAAGCCCAAACATAAACTCAGTCTTTTTCTTTACTTTCTGGATTGATGGAAGGAACAATGGTTTTGGTCAGGCACGGGTTGGGGCCTATGTTGTTGGAAATTGTTCCTGTTAGGTTACAATAACTTATAAGTTTGATCTTCTAACATGATAAAAAAAATTCTTACCTTTGACATGGCAATAGAACCTTAATTTTGATTCTCTAAAACAATTATAAATACAAAGAATCATAACTAAGGTCCTCTTGCCACATTCGCAATGAAATATTTTTATCACCTAATTTTGTTGGGCCCTATGATATCTTTTTTTAATGCGAAAATTACATTATACACCTCATTTTCATCAAAATGTTTAAATATACTCTCTTTTCTATTTTTTTTTTTCTATTTTTACCCTGAATCTATATAATACTTTTTAAAAAAAATATCTTTTTGTTATGGAAAGAAAGAAAAAAAGAAGAAGAGAAGAGAGAAAAAAAAAAATCAATATATTTGTGTGCATTATAATGAGAACAAAAATTACATATTTATAGGGAATGATTTGGTATACAATTGTAATAATTTCTAAGGCTGTAAGAGTATAATTGTCATTCCCTAATAAACTAACAATTAACAACACTCTACTTTGAATGGCACATAAAAATCTTTTTTGGTAAAAATTCAATGGAAAAAAAATCAAACGAAAGAAAAATAGTAGAGTTATTTTGGAATATTAAAAATAAATGCTTCATTTAAACATTGCTAAGAAAACTTAATGGAATAAAATCTAAGCGAAGAAAAAAGAGTACAACTACTCCCC
Source organism: Osmanthus fragrans (assembly GCA_019395295.1). Taxonomy (NCBI): domain Eukaryota; kingdom Viridiplantae; phylum Streptophyta; class Magnoliopsida; order Lamiales; family Oleaceae; genus Osmanthus; species Osmanthus fragrans. The sequence continues at coordinate 20,242,733 of CM033360.1, forward strand.
CTAATGTTGATCACTAAAAATCTTTGAGTCGATGCATTTCAATCTCGTGAATTAATTTCTTGAATATAGATGTCGGCAATACCTTTGTAAATAAATCAGTCACATTGTTACTTGAGTAAATTTGTTAAATATCGATATCGTCAATCTTATGAAACTCATATGTATGAAAGATTTTTAAAGAAAGATGCTTCGTTTGGTCACCTTTAATATAGCCTTTTTTTTAGTGTACAATACAAGCTACATTGTCATTATAGTTGGACTAGCTTTTGTTGAAGTTGATCCACATAATTTTTGGATATGATGGGTTATGTTTTTCAACTATACACATTTTCTGTCTATTTCATGGATTGCAATAATTTCAGAATAATTTAAGGATATTGTTGTCAATGATTACTTTACAGATTTTCATGATATAGCTGTTCATCTACGTGTAAACACACATCCTATTTTTTATTTAGCTTTATATGGATCGGAGAGATAATCTGCATCTGCACATCCCACCAAAGTAAATCCCAACTTTTAAGAATGAAATAATTTCAAATTAAAAGTACCTTTCAGGTAACGAAAAATGTGTTAAACGCAATTTCAGCATTTTTGAGTTGGTATAGAGTTATATCTCGCAAGGAGATTGACAAAAAAAATTATATCGGATCGAGTGCAATTTGCAAGATAAGTTAGTACTCCAATTGCATTAAGATATGATACTTTAGGACCAAAAATATATTCTCTATCTTCAAGTGGATGGAATGAATATTCTTTCTCATCAAGTGATCGAACAATCATAGGTAATGTCAATGCATGTGCATTATCCATATAAAAACGTTTTAAGATTTTTTTTTGTATATTTAGATTGATGAACAAATAACCTTCTTGAAAATGTTCAATCTGCAACCTGGGACCAAATTTGATTTTTCTCAAATCCTTCATCTCAAATTTATTTTTCAAATAATCTGCAATTTTGTTGAGCTTTTTAGGAGTTCCAATTAAATTTAAATCATCAACATAAATTGCCAAAATTGTAAATCCAATATATATATTGTGAAAACACATAGACAAACATCATCATTTTTATAACCATTATTTAAAAAATATTCGCGAAGAGGATTATACCACATGCGTCCGAATTGTTTCAATCCATAAAATGATTTTTGCAATTTAATTCAAAACATGATTCTCGAACATGTATCATTTGTTCTTGGCACTTTTAAGTCCTTTAGAGACTTTCACACACACACACACACACACACACACATGTCACTATCAAGTTAACTGTACAAATATGCATTTACATCATCCATAAAGCACATATTGAGCATTTGTGACACAATGAAACTAATTAAAAATTTAAGAGTGATGGTGTCCATTAAGAGAGACAGTGTTTTCTCACAATCAATTTTTGGTCTTTGTAAAAAATCTTGAGCTACGAGTCGGGCTTAGTATCATTTTAATATCATTATTTTTATTTTTATTTTTATTTTCGTACAAAAAATTCATTTATATCCTACAAGGATTGCATTTTCAGGTGTTTAAATTATAGGTTCAAACACTTTTCATTTCTCTAAAGAATTCAATTTCACGTATATGATTTTTTTCATTTTGGCTAATCATTTCTATGTTGACAGTTTTTAACAGGTTGTGGTTCAAGATCATTATTTTGCATAATATCAAGAATCACGTTCAAGGTGAAAATATTGCCTCTGTTTGGGCTCCATTATTTTAAATTATAATGAAAGTAACAATAAATTTTTGAAAAATGTGTAGTTAAAAATGAAGAAATAATTTTTTGATTTACATGTAATATTATTTTATTGAAAAATGTATGGTTAATAAGAAGAGAAAAAAAAAATGAATTTTAATGTAATGGAGGTCAAATATGGGCATTGTCTATAAAAATATTATTTCGTTCCCATAATTTATGAAATCACATATAATTTATTGAAATATCATTATTTTCGGACACTTGTAATTCTTCAAGAATCATATTTTCAATTTTGATTGATCAACATTTTCTAGTGCTACTTCTTCTGAAATTTTTTATTGATTTTTTTCTTGTACTTTTCTTTTTTCAATGTATAGAGTCTTTTAGACCAACTGATTAACCACACTCACTTTTCTTGTATCAACAAATACATTTGGTAATTGATTTGAAACACTTTGAAAATTGATGTTTTTTTAACCTCTTGCTCACATTGATTCTTGCAACGATCAAAGTGAGATAGAATTATTTCATTCCAAAAAAATTTACCTTATTTTTCAAGATGTGGCTTTTCCCATCCCAAAGTTGAAAAAATCAGTTCATCAAAATGACAATCTGCAAAATGTACAATAAATAAATAACTAAAAGTTCAAGATACTTAATAATAAATAGTGAATCAAAACATATACAAATCTCAAGTTTTTGTTGGGGACCAATTTTAGTACGTTTGGGGGGGGGGGTGAAATAGGAACTTGAACAGTACAACCAAAAACAAGTATATGAGAAACATTAGGTTCATGACCAAATGTAAGTTGTAAATGTGAATATTGGTAATAAGCAGTTGATCTTATACGAACCAATGATGCAACATGTAATATGATAAGACCCTAAACAAGAGCTGGAAGTTTTGTTTTCATAAGTAATGGTCTATCAATAAGTTGTAAACGTTTAATAAATTATTCTGTTAAACCATTTTGTGTATGGATATGTGCAACCGAATGTTTAATAACAATCTCAATTGATATACAATAATCATCGAATACTTGTGATCTAAATTCACTAACATTGTCGAGACGAATAGTCTTGATTGAGTAATCGAAGAATTGCTATCGTAATTTTATGATTTGAGTAGGTAGTCTAGCAAATGCTACATTTTTAATGGAAAGTAGGCCAACATGTGACCATCAAGTAGAAGAATTAATTAATACTATAAAATAATGAAATGGTCCATATGGTAAGTGTATTGACCACATATATCTCCATGAATTCTTTACAAGAAAGTTAGAGATTCAATATTGACATTTGTAATCGAAGGTCTAATGACTAACTTGCTTGCGAACAAGCTATACATGGATGATTTATGGATGATTAATAGGTAAAAGAATCTTCTGGTTCTTTAAATGATGTCTTTGTGAGTTATTTATTATTCGATACATCATTATAGCTCTTGGATGTTCAGGTCGATCATTCCAAAGTATAAAACTTTTAGGGTCAACAAACTTCTGGTTATGACAATATTTGATTCATTCATTTTTATAAATGTATAATATATGTCAAATGTGAGTGCATCAAATTTTCCTTTATCTGCTTCTGCCCAAACACACACACAAAAAAAAAAAAAAAAAAAGTTATTCAAAGTATTCAATATTTTTTTTATCGTATCAATGCAATATTCATTGTAGCGGATATCTTTAAAACTAAGCAAATTTCTTTTGAATTGGCTAGAATAAAGTACATCGTCAATATATAATTTTGTATTATTTGAAAAAATAATACAAGCTCTTCCGCATCCTTCAACGACATTCGATACACCTGATGTCGTATTAATATTATTTTCAGCTAATGTTAAGTCAAAAAAATATTTTTTGTCTTGAAAAATAGTATATATAGTTGCACTATTAATCAATCAGGTATCTTGACAATCCATCATAAATTTATAACAAAACATGTATATTTTAAAAAATTAAATTTAAATTTAAAAGAGTAAATATATTTCAATATTATAGAATTAATGATGCATAATAAAGTCTCAATATTTTTGCGAAAAGTAAAAATATATTTCAAATTAAATTTCTAAAACAAAAGAAAATACTATAAAGTAAACTAATTTAAATCTTTCATCACACCTCTCCCCCAAATCAAATGGTTAATATTCTCATTTGGATCATCGAAGAAATAAAAAAAATTCAAATGAGTCACATCAATTGGATCATCATAATCAGTAAAATTTGTCTCCACTTTTCTCTTTCATTTGATTATTTTTTTGTAAAAATCTACAAGATGTTTTGTCGTACGACAGGTACGTGTCCAATTCCCTTTCATTCTACATCTAAAAGAACTTTTTTCGTGTTCCTTTTTAAATGTGTTACTTTCGTTTGTTTTGTACATTTTGAAATTGTTGTCTTGTTGCTGATAATTTTGTTGATTATTTTGTCATGGTTTATTCCACGTGCACGTCCACGTCTAAATTCGTGTCCATGTTCACGTTCACGTCTACGTTCTTGTCTTGATATTGTATTTACTTTAAGTAATGTAGTACCATTTTCATTAAGCAATGATATCGATCCAATTAGACGTAACTCATAATTTTTCATCAGTAGTTCATTATTTTGTTCAACAACGAGTAGGCAAGATATGTGTTTTGATTACTTTTTGAAATCATGATCACGATATTGCTGCTACAAGAGCCTCAAGGCTTAAAAGGTGAAAAAAGTTTTCTCCAACATATATTTATCAGTGATTTTTTCTCCACACAAGATGATTTTGAATATATTCTGAACAGTTCAGAATTGTACTCTCTAATAGTTTTGAAATCTTCCAAGCAAAGGTTTATCCACTTATAGCGGGATATAGTCCTCTGATAATTAAATCTTTCAGTTAATTTTTTTCTAAAGAACGTGTTGATCGTTCTCAATGAGATATTCAATTTTCAATCGATCGTGAAAATGATGACGAAGGAAGATAGGTGCTTTTGCACGATCCTGTAGGGATTCTTTGTTTCTTTTTTTTTTTGTTTCTCCTAAACATTTTGAGACAAGATGGATGTCAGCACTGAATACCCATGACAGATATTTTCTACATGTAAAGTGCAGCAAACTCAAGTTTTATGATATTTGTCATTTGATTAACTACATAATAAAAAAATACAATTAATTTTGAAGAATATGATTAAACATCGCATAATAGTTAATCAAGTAATTAATATCAACATAAATTAAGTTTCGTATTTTCCTTCAAAGATAAACAATAATTTAAAATAATATATTTTTCGAAATATGTGCTACTTCGAGAGCACGTTATATTTTACTATTGTTTATTCAAGAGCAATATCTCAACATTCTTCTGAAATATTCAAAATTATAATTTATACTTGTTTGGAGCAAGTAATATTATTCAAGAATATTAATTATAATGTTGTGATATTTTAGGAGCAATAACATGATAAATTATTAATTTAAAATTTATAGTAGAACATTTAAAAATATTTAATTACTATATAGACATGATACGAATTTATATAGAAAAATTAATTACAAAAAATGTATAAATAAAAAATCTTTCAAACATACATGTAAATTGACTTTATATATAGACATACAAATATGACAAGTAATTATTGTGTATATAATAAAATAATCATTATGCCTACACAAACCCATGAATTGACGAAATACTTTAACCATAGAATTGATATTAGTAAACCGTGAATTGACCTAATTAAATACGATCGTAAATTGATCAATTCGACTGCACTATTTTATTATAAAGGCTGGGCAACTTTTCTACTATTTAAAAAAAAAAAAAATGGACATGTATCATTATTTGCATGAATTAGATTTTATGAATTCATGAATAAAATTAGCCTCGAGATTTTGTGAATTTATGAATTGAATGCATGAATAATTATGATTTTTGCACAATTAATAAACAAATTATGGATACGTGAATTGACCAAAAAAATTCACATGCTACCAAATTAATTTTGGTACATGTGATAGATGATTATGTTTAAAAAAATTACTATATTCACTAAACTTTGAAAAAATAAGTTATCTTGCTGATAATGTGTTACGAAAAGAGGAAAAAAGAGATGATAAAAATCAATAGACTCGTGTATTATAATGAGGACCAAAACCCCGTATTTACAAGGAAAGATTGTGGTTACAATGTTAATAATTCTAGGGCTGCAATGATACAATTGTCATTCACTAATAAGCTTATCATTTACAATACTTTTTTTTTTTTAATATTTTATAAGCCTTTTAAAAGATATTTACTTACCATTTCAAACATGAAATATAAGAAAAATTAATTTCTAATTACGTCTCTTCAATCTTTTGAACCCTAAAACCATGGCCCACCGGTCAACCACGATAAAAGTCATCATCAACACCACCACCAAGGTATAAAAAGATCTCGATATGCGAAACTCAATCTCTGTTTGGGCTCCATTATTCAACATTTTAATAAGGAAAATAATAATTATTTAGATAATGTGTGGTTAAAAAGAAAAGAATTTTTTTAGATTTACGTGTAATATTATTTTATTAATAATTGTGTGATTGATATGAAGAAAGAAAAAAAAATAAATTTTTATTTAATGGAAGCCAAACAAGAGCTCAATATGCAAATCTGCTCGAGTTGCGCAAATCAACATATCTAGAAGAAGTGGCATAGGGAAGGGGAGGACATACCTGCCCCCCAAGCCCACTAATTTTTGAAGGTAAAATTATTATTATTTTATGTATTAGCGCACTAGAAGGAAAAAAGAAAAAGAAAAAAAAGAAAAGAAGGTACCCTGGCTCCACCCCTGTCAAGAATGATTGCCGATTTTTTTGATCTATAATTCTAAAATTGAAATTTTGAACACACAGAGAACGTTGTATCTATGACATTGAAGTTATTGAGTTCCAGTTGAAAAATTACTACACGTATTGTGTTGATGGGCTTTGCCTATAATGTATTTGCTTTCAATGTTGTTTGTTTCATAGAAAATTTGGATATATGGCTGTTTTGTGGCAGAGTTCGGAAGATCTTCCCTAGTTTATGTCTCACAAAAAGTTAAATTTCTTAGTGATGATTGGGAGCTTGATTCCAAGGTCAATGGTGGGGATGGGAAGGCACCGATTGACAGTGTTTGAGTTTGTTAGATTATGGTAGTGATAATACAATATGTTACTAGGCGAATGTGATGATGGTGGATTTTTCAATGGCTAATTGATGGTGGATTTTCACAGTTTTTTATTTTTATTTTTAATTTTAAATATAAAATTTCAAATCGAGAAGGGTGATGATGGCAATCATGAAGTTGATGGCGTTGTGTTAGTGATGGTTGTGATGATTACGAATTTTTCGATGGCTAGTTGTTAAGTAATGTCTATGTCATATAGGTAACATATATTAACTCAACATGATACTCTTGTAAGACAATGGGAAATTGTGTTAGGTTTGATGGAGGAAGATGGTGTTAGGGTTGATGGTGGGTGATTAGAGTGTCTTACACATTTATCTAGACTCTTCAGTCTACTTGATTTTAATTATCTATGTGAATTTCAAGTTAATTTAGTGTGCATAATATTTTTATAGGTAAAAACCCGACTTGTATGTGAGTTGAGAAAAAATGAAGTGATTTGGAGCTAAAAGGATAATATTGAAGAGCTATCGAAAAGTTTGGACTTGGAAGCTTTGAAAGAGTAAACTTGATGAATTCACATGCTTTAAGACTAAATTCTACTTTCGGAGAAGTTTGGTCACAAACAAGATCATTCTCAACACCTTGGAAATTCACGGGTGTACAAAAGCATGATGTTGAGGGACTAAACATGTTCGAAAAAAGTGAACGAGGGACCAAAGTGGACAAGTTTAAAAGATGAGGCCAATTTGGGCATGAATTGATAATATTAAAAACTTAAGGGAAAAGTACCGATGAAAAAATAAAAAATAAAAAGAACTCGAGGGAAAAGTTTGGGGAATTTCATATAAAAAAATTCTTAAGTGAGAATTTTGATGTTAACAGAGAGTATCTAGACTACATTTCGAAATTCGCAATATTAACGTGAAATTTAATTTAATTATTTAGACCATACAAGTCATTGATTTGTTACCAACTTTCTATCAAAGTATCTAATTGGCCTTGGTATTCTAAAAGTGTCTCACGTACTTAACAGAGAATGTTTATATTATTTGAGATCCATGACGACTATATTTTTCATTTTCATTCTACAAAAAATGAGAATCAAATGGGGCTTATTTGGAAGAATTGATATTAACGTTAACTAGAATTATACTACATATCATATCTAACGCATCATTAATATATACAAAAATTCATTAATGTATATTCAAGGCTTAATAGGTTATTGACCTCAGTTCCTGTCATATTTGGAGGGCTAAGGATAAAATAATGTGTAAGCAAGATCAAAATTCAAATTTTCAAACTGTTGAGATTATAAATATTATATTCCTATAGGCGTGGATAAAAGTATCACATTAAAGGCGCATGACGCTTTTAATTTGTGATAAATGCAATAATAAATAAGAGAGAGTTGAAAAATCAAAGGCCTCAACACATTACCATACCTTATTGGCTCTCTCCTCTTTCTTTCACCACATACGCCGTGACGAGTGGGATATTAGGATTTAGACAAGACAATATAAAAAAGAATAATATTATTTTATATCAGTAGTGCTAGAACATCAATCTAGATATCACAAGATGATGTGCACAATGAAAGATAGAATCATGTATTTCATCTCTCTCATTAGTGACACTTAGCCCCTGTTTGACCCCCATTAAATTTTAAGATCATGCTATGCGTACAAAATGGTTTATAAAATCTCTTACTCGCTACTATAAATAGAAGTGGGGATCACATAGCCGACATTTTTAAATTCACATGGGGTCCATGAATTTTACGTGAGTGAGTAAATCCTTTAGTACAAAGAGTGTGAGTACAAAGATATTAATCTTAAAATTTAATTCATTTTTCTTTCCTCTTATAAATTATATATTCTCTCAATAAAATAATATTATACGTAAATTCAAAAAAATTTCTTACTTTTTAACCAAACATTCTCCAAAAAACACTATTCCAAAAATCTTTTTTTTTTCTTCCATATAATCGAGCTCAAACAAGGGCTTAGTGTAAAATAAACTGGTATTGTAATACCAGTGATGCAACATAACATTACTCTATCAAAAAATGTAGGGATAATTGTATATTTTGTCTCCAACCTTTCAGAAATGGTTGCATTATACCCCCCAACCTTTAAAAATGACATCACACATGTAAATAGGCATGGTAGGTCCCTGATGATAAAATAGTTGTCTCCATTATCTCACTTAAGTGCACTTCACGCATTATTTAACCCATAATTAGCGTTTTTAATGGGAAGGCCGAAATTGTCGGATCACCAAGGCCCCATTTTCTTTACTGTTTTCTGTTTTTGATTTTTCAAAACAATGAAAGCACATTCTCTTTTCCATTTTCGAAAGCGTATTTTTGAAAAAAAAAATTGCAAAGAAAACTCAAAACGAAAAAATTGTCGTTTTGAACATTTTTAGTACAAAACACGAAAAACGGCCTGGACTTCCTCTTTTTCCATTTCCCCAACATTTTCCTCTTTCTTGAATGCCAGAGGCCGATCCGCCATCTTTCCATCAGCATCAACCACCACCCGCCACTTAAGCCGCCAGACCCACACACCACCAACACCCCTTCACCTTCCTCTACAACTTCCGACCAACTCCTGCCCAGCAGACGGCCGGAAACAACACCAATTCCCGTCCAAAATCACGAGCGCAGTCACAATTTTTTCAACTTTACTTCCACATCCGGCCACCATCTCGATCGTGGAGCACCACCACAACATTTCTCTCAACCAGACACATCTAGTTCTACCATGGGTAACCCTCAATTTCCTCCAGAATCGACTGAGCTTGTTGGAGCAATCCGTGAGTTTTTTTTTTTTTTTTTTTTTCTCGGATTTGATTACTTGCAAATTTTGTTGTGAACTTCATTGGTTAATTGGTTCCAATATTGTTTTTCTTTTAATTTTTGCCCAATCAATGCCAGTTATGGATGATGGGGCGTGTGTTTTTTTTTTTTTGGTTTTGTTTTTGTTTTTCAACTCATAGATGGTTCCTTGAAAGATAGTTGATTTATGTTGTTGAGATTGTTTTTAGAGAAGGATTCGAGTTTCCATGGTTCTATTCCTGGCAACCCCCTCAGTTTTTAATATTATTGTTGTTTGACTTTCCTTGGAGATTGTGTTTGTTTATCTTTGTGGAGTGACGAATGAACTAGTCATTATTATGAGAAAAGTTATCAGAAATTGTAATTTCTTTCCATTTTTGTTAATTTGTTGAATTAATTTTAATGGTCATTACTTATTTGTAAAAATACTATATTTTACTTGTTATGTTATCATTTTTTAGTTTAATGTGTACATAAAATTGGAAAATAGCTTCCTTGTCTGAAATCAAATAACTCAGAAAATCTGTTATCTTTGTATGAAGAATGTGATGATGACAACGTTTGTATTTTTTTTTTTAGATAGAACATAGGAATATGACAAAGTATTTGAATTAGACGAAATGATTTTAGCAACGCTACCTCATTAATTTTTTTTCATCAATTGATTAACACTAAACTATTAAAATTAATTGACTAATTAGATTTCTTGAATAAAATATTATAAAAAAAAGATTTTCAAAATTTTAAAGTAAACGCGTTTTTCAATTTTATGTTTTGAAAAACAGTTTTCCAAAATGACAAAAAAACGCATTTTCAGCAATTTCAAAACAGACACTCAAAACACAAAATAAATTCAAAACTGAAAACTGAAACATAAAGAGAATGGCCCTAAAACATTCCTTCAATCTTTTTCACACCACTAGTTGTTGCCCGTACGATGTACGGGTTAGTTTATTTTGTAGGAAGTGTTAGCATGTTAGATGCGTGAAATTATGTTTTATTTTGAGGTGTGAGATGAGATAGAAAAATTTTGTTTTCAACATATAAATACATTCTTGGATTCATTTTTGTTAAAGTAGTAGGGAAAATAATGTGTTATTTATAGAATGAGTGAAAAGATAATAATTTGTCAATGTGAATAACTACATATTTGTACTTTATGTATACAATAAGAAAAATAACTACATATTACAACTGTATAATCAATAGACAAATTATGTTGTAGAACCGAATATACAAAATATTAAAAAAAAAATGAAGATTTCAATGAATATGAAGCCAACGGTTTTAAAATATTATAACTGGGTAGAGTTTCACTTTATTTTATAACTATATTCAAATTAAAATGATTAAACAGGATAAAGGGGAAAAATTCTGAATGTTTATGGCTCATTACGGAATATCAAACGAAGACGAAATATTACTTTCTTAATATCATTTTCAAATACTCATGGCCTATTATTTCACGACATTGATGGTGTGCGAAACGGCCAATCGTAGCAAATGTTACGGCGTTTCAAAGTAAGTCGTTTCAAACTAATATTTCAAACTAATATTTCGAGAATTTTGATAACAATCTAACTTTAAAAATTTAAATAAAGTCGAAATATTATATTCTTAATATCAAACGAAGTCTAAATGATATAGAAGATTTATCGATTCGACCAACGTACAATCATTTAGGAATTTTTAAAGTTAGTTTGTTATCGAAATTCTCGAAATATTAGTTCTATTTTGACGCGCCGTAACATTTGCTACGATTGACCGTTTCGCATACCATCAACGTCGTGAAATAATAGACCGTAAATACTTCAAAATAATATTAAGAATGTAATATTTCGACTTCGTTTGATGTTCCTTAATGAGCTTGACAATGAAGACAAAAATATAAGTAATATATTCAAAAAAGAGTTATACGTCTTTTTTTAACACACGCGTTTGACGTCCGTTTAACTATTTTCGATATTCATTTACATCATTCGATATATCTGCGATATAGTTCTCGAAATTAGTTTCGAGAGGATATAGAAGATTTATGGATTCGGCTAGCGTAGAATAGTCGAAGAATTTGTAAAGTTAGTTTGTTATCGAAATTTTCGAAATATTAGTTTGGAACAGCGTACTTTGACGTAACGTAACTTTCACTACGATTGACCGTTTCACACACCATCAACGTCGTGAAATATTAGGTCGTGAGTTCTTCAAAATGATATTAAGAATGTAATATTTCAACTTCATTTGATATCCCGAATTAAGGCGCAAATAAAGGCGAAAACATAAGTTTTTTAGAAAAAAAAATGGGTATTGCATGTCTCGCACAAGGTGAGGCAGCGCCTCGCACAATTTTTTTTTTGTTTTTTGTTTTTTGTTTTTTTTTATAACACTCGCATTCTTTTTTTTTTTACAAAAATATCTAGTTATTTTTTTTAAGTAATATAGCAAAATAAAAATTAAACTCAAACCACACGGTAATTTTTAAACTCAAACCACACGTTAATAAAAACGGCACCGTTTTGAACCAATAGTTTCTACAATAAAAACTTTCTTCACTCTTTTTTATATATGTTAGATATACTTGTTTATTACTTTGTTTTGAAATCTAATTTCTTTAAAATATATATACCTTTATAGCATTTTCAACTTAATTTTGCTCCATCTCTGCTTTCATCTCCTACTGCAATTATTGAAGGGAGTGCGTATCAATGTGAAAATAAAATGGATTTGAAAACTTCTTGGACTGATGCAAAATCGGCTAGGAGATTCTTCATTTATGAGGTGAGTTCATTAATCCATAAGTGCCATTGTTAATGACATTATAACTAAACATTTCAAACCTTATATTTTGTCCACAGGGACAATGGATGTGTTTGTTTTGCTTGGTTTGACACATCAATTTGTTACTAGGCATTGAGTGATTCCAATGTTGCTTAATTTAAAGCAAAGATATGAACCAAATACAAATGTTAGAAGTTTATGTGAAGAACTTGAAAAATAGATTAACGAGCTATAATTAGAGACATAGGACCTATGATCTGAGATTCGGGGTCTAAAAGCAGAGACAACGCATTGTTAGCAGAATTGAGAATATGCAAACAAATAATGAAATAAATTAGCAAAGTTGTGTTTGGATTCGGTCCTTTGTATTTTGATTGTTCCTCGTATGGATCTTCTTATTTTAGGATGCCTGTAATTTCATTAGACAGATTATTTGACAGAAGAATGTGTGACATTTTCCTTAATTGATGGTGGGAGCTCAGTGGGGCCCTTGGTTCATCTAGAATAATTCAAATAAGTAATAATAAATGGTGGGGGTGGGCTCTATGAAGAATCTTTCTCATTGGACTTGGAAATAGGAAGTTAAGTGGTATACTTTTTCTTAGGAGTAGTAGAAAATTAATTCTTATTGAAGTTTTTATAAAGAAATGCTAATTAACAAAAATTGAAATCATCTTGTGTTTGGCTAGTGTTTGCAAGAGCTCCACGAAATGGTATTATTGACCAGATGTACTTTGTAAATGTAATGTTTAGGATAATGTGACAATTGGTAAAATTCAAACTTGACGATGTGCGATATATTCCCCACTTATGAAAAATTTGCAGAAAAGATCCACGTTTTGAAACCTTTTGTTCGAAAAACCCAAAGATATCGTCAAGTATAGTTAGTATTCATACCTTATCCGTGTCTAAAAAAAAAAAAAATGCCAAAATTAAAAATGAATAATTGCAGTTGCAATAATACCCCTAACTTTATTTTTTTTTACAAATTATATCCAAATTTTTTATACATGCCATCCAAAATTCCAGACATTTAAAACTTTATTTTCTTCTTCACCTCAGCTCATGTTCTTCCCCACCCCACTTCATCTTCTTCCCCCTAGTATTTAGCTCTTCAAGTTTTCCAGAAAACCTTTGTAGCAAAACCCATCGATAATAGTATAACAAGTAACCAAATTCCTTCCCAGAGGCATTTCATCAAACATTTTTCAGGCATCATCCCACTTTACACAACCCTTTGATCATTATTGTGTAAGTAGAAACGTCAAGTTTCACAACACCCTCTTTAACAATCTGTCCAAAATACCCCCAAGCTAATCAACCCTATTGGCCTTAACAAGGACAACCAAAAGAGCATTATAGGAAAATAAACAATAGCCCTCCGGAACATAGTTCAGTGGTGCAAAGGACAGGAGTAAGATAGTCTCAGCTGAATTGACAGCCGCAATCCATCAAGCTTCGATTCCTGCCTCTTACAAGATATGAAATTGGACTCTTTGTGGGCACCAGTATGACAGCTCTTGTATCGTGGCCTGCTGAGGCACATCCTGCGATTTACCTCATCTACAATACTCTAGGGGTGGGGCGTTGGGGAACCCTCAAGGTTGGGGTTCTACCATTTTTTAGGAAAATAAAAGATAACCAAATTCCATTTCCTTCATTAGATGTAAAAGTTTAACGAACCCACTTCAAATTGGCATAAATCACCATGCGCTTTGATAAACTTTCCCACCATAAAATCAGAAAATCTATCATGGGATTTCAGTAAATCCGCTGCTAAGGAAAATAATTTGGGTAAAATGAGTGTTTCATTTATGGCAATGTAGGAAAAATGATTGTGGGTGTAGTTGTTTGAGTTCGATTCAGGCAAGAGGCCCAGTTGAAGAAGAGAATGGAATGGTAAGGGATTGTTTGGCTTTTGATGATTTGAATGACTAAGATTGGGTTAAGTTTGGGGAGAAGTGGTAGAGAAGTGAAGGGTCTGGGTTTTGTTGGGTGTTGGCGTGTTAGGCGTTCAAGGACTGAGGGAGAGAAGTTATATTGGCGATGAGTGAGAGAGGCTATGTGAGATGACGGTGTCGATGCGACGGTGATGGTGGTCATGGCTTGACATCCATCGTTGCCACGCTAAAGGTCACCCAACTTTGAGAAAGATTTCATTTTTGTCACTCTTTCCGATGATGTTATGGTTGAAGGTGGGGGAAGAAGATGGGTGGGGTAGGAAATAAAATGAAGTATTAAAGGTTTGATGTCGTGGATAGCACATATAAAAAATTTGGGTATAATTTGTAAAGAAGAAAATAAATATTTTTGGGTATTGCAATTGCAATTATTTCTTTTTAATTTTGACATTTTTTTCTTGTTTTTAACGGTTAAACTAATGAATCATGACAGCGGGAGTATTTCGAACAAAAAATTTCATCAAGTTTGTAAGGATTTTCTTCTACTGAGCCAAAAATTAAAAAAATGAGAAGATCAATTGATGGTCTTGGACCAAGTTGAGGGTCTTACAACCCTCGTGCCTTGACTCGACCTCCCTTTGTTATGCTTGTGTACCCAAGTTTGCTGTTCATAAGTTTTTTTTTCTAAGCGGAGATTAAAAAAAGTTGTTGAGAGAGTATTCATCTGGTCTATTATGAATTGTACTGTGCTGACACAATGTACCTAGGCATGGTGCTAGAGAAGACTAATTTTTTTTGACTTAACTCGTGTACACAAACATTTATATCCTTCTAGAAGAAGACAATTGTAATAATCTTTCTAGTTATTTCGATCTATTTTTCTATTTGCTTCAAACAATCAAATGAAATGTGAATAACTTTTCCTTCTTCATTTGAAAGAAAGGACGCTTTGAACGGAAATCAACGGTATAAGTTTTGCTTGAAACAAAGTCCCAGACCTCAAACTCATCATAATCAATCCATGCTGGCTTGTAATATTTGGCTCCCTCATTATTCTTTTCAATGATTTTCCAAACTTTCGGGAAAATTCCTTTGTTCCATATATGAACATATTCTCTTTTCTTTGTCTTGTGTATCACGAAATCTCAGCTTCTATAACAAGCAAATCATCGGCTTGCACTATTGCATCATTGAAAAACTCACATCATGATGTAGATCGGTTAGTGTTAGGAATAGAAGGAATGAGATTATCTGGCATAATGTGAAGTAACAACCACAACACAAGAAAAACAAAATAATATGGCAAGGGAACGAAGATTTGATTAATAATGGAGAGAGAATACAAAGAATATTGTGTATCTAATATAATTCTAACTCTTTCAAAATCATATGAAAGCCATACAATTCGTGGACTATATATAAGACCCAAAAAATATATTATGATTAGAAAAAGGATAAAAAATTAGCCAGAAATAAGGAAACAATTTCATTTCGAATAACGCTGTCGTTGAGTAGCAGCATGACGCCAAGTGAGCATCGCGCAACGCTTGAGCGGAAAGCAAGCGGCAAGTGATTGGGCCTAACGCCTCCAAGAGTGCCCAATCGCTGAGTTTTGGAAAATAACTCCAATTTTTCACCTTCATTGATGCCTAGGCGCTCTATTTGGGAGCTCAAGCGCCATCTTGCTGCTTAAAAACATCCTTAACCACTTTGAATCCTCTTTACCTTCTTTTTCAACCGATTTAGGTCACATTTTTAACAAATTTACACATTGACACAAATTCCTACGTAATGAACAAAGTTTTAAAGATTCGCCACCTTGAAACAAAGTCCACTGCAAGGAATAACCCAATGACTTCTCATTCCAAAAACTCTCCAACAAAATTATCCTCCCCTTCCACAAAATCCAACTAGGACAAATCCAAACACCGCTCATTAGAATTTCCTCGAGCACCAAAATTAACTCAAATTATCACCACGAGTAACCAAATCACAAATAATTCAAAAGTTGGCAAACATGGCCCAAAATTACGTCCTGAAACAAAATCAACACCACAAAATGCTTCTATATAAGGTTCTTCGCTACACTCAACACCTTCAACTACACTTAAAACATATATAGCTAAATCAGCTTCCACGTACCTTTATAGAGGCCTAATATCTCTCTTGATTTTGTCTCTAGCAATTTGAATACAATGACATCGCTGATGGTGGCGATAAAGCGACATTATCCATAATCTTTGAACTCAACTAAGATGTATTCTTCAATGTAGACCCCAAACCAAAATTAAATTGTACTGTACCAAATTGAATATCTACTAATGAACTAAATTTCTGCTGATTGGTCTCCAATGATTTTGTCAAACCCTACAAGACATACACCTGGAACATTTTCTGTCTTGGCACGTTTGCTAACTTTTAGAGCTCCATATTTACTAGCGTACTTATACCCTTTTGAATCAAGAGTACTCAAGGAGATCAAATTTTTCGTCAAATATGAGACATGCCTTCATCAAGTGTCCTAACTATCCCGTCAAACATTTTGATTCTGACTCTTTCAATACTAGTTATCCAACAATGCATACTATTACCAGTCACCACAACACATTTGGAAATTTCTTCATATGTTGAAAATAAATCTCAATTGAGACATATATGAAAAGAACAAGTTGTATTAAGGATTCAATCGTCCCCAAGTTTGGAGTCGTCATCAGAAATAACCAAAACCTCTAAATCACTATAGTAATTTTTTTTGCAAAAATCAACTTCAACCGAAATTTCTGATTACTTTCCTTTCTTATTGCAGCCAATTTTTTTCTATTATGCAACATGTAGTAACCTTTCTTAATATGCCCCTTTTTCTTGTAGTAGTTACAAACCTTATTACCAGAGTTAGACTTCAAACTACACCTCTTATAGCCACCGTGAACAACAAGGCCTTCTTCATGAGCCTCAGATCTAACTAGATATTTCATCTTCTCCTTTGAAAATAAAGGCATCATAAACTTCCTTAACGGGGAGGGTATCATGACTATATAATATCGTGTCTCTAAACGATATGTATGAAGTGGGCAACGAACATAACAAAATTAACCCTAAATCTTTTTTTTTTCTTACTTAACCTCAAAGATCTCCAAATTAGTGACGATTTATTTAAAAATAGCAAGGTGATTTTCTAGAGGTGTACATTCTATCATACTGTGAGAATACAAATGCCGCTTCCGATGCAACTTGCTAGTTTGACTTTTAGACATGCACAATTGCTACAACTTCAACCATAACCCAGCGGTGATTTTCTCCTTTAAAACGTCCTGAAAAATATGATTTGAAAGATGAAGATGAATTTGTCGACTAATTTATCCACATCTTGTCAAATCTCAACAAAGCGTCGTCCAAATCCATCTGAGCGAGCGCTATTCGCATCTTCACTTGTCACAACCAAAATTTAATGCTACAATCCAAAAGCGTAATATCATATTTAATGATTACCATCACAAGAAAAAAATCTCGAACAAATCAAACCTTAAACTCGGATACCACTTGTTAGGAATAGAACCGAATGAGATTATATGACACAATATGAAGTGACAACCACAACAAAAGAACAAATTAATATCGCAGAGAAACAAAGATTTTATTAATAATGGAGAGAAAATACAAAGAATGTGTATCTAATATAATTCAAACTCTTTTAAAATCATATGAAATTCATACAATTCATGGACTATATATAGGACTAAAAAGAATATATTATGGTTGGAAAGGGGATAAAAAATGAGCTAGAAATAAGGAAACTATTTTTTTTGTCTGAATAACGTTGCCGCTCAAGCGACAGTCAGGCAACAAGCAAGTGTCGGACCTAGCACCTCCAAGAGCACCCAAGCGTTGAGTTTCAGTAAATAACTCCATTTTTTCACCTCAAATGACACCTAGGCACCCTATTTCGACTCCCAAGCACTGTCTTGCTGTCTAAAAACATCCTTAACCACTTTAATCCCTCTTTACCTCATTTTTCAACCAAAACACGATTGAACATCGAAATTTGGGTCATATATTCAACGGTTAGAAGAGAAAAATTATAAATCAATTGGAAAAGAGAATAACTAAGAAGGATCTATGGAAAACGTTGGTAATTTTTAGCTTGCTCGGGCTTTAGATTTTTGTGAGAAAGTACAATTCGAAAGCATTTTTCAACTCTACACAATTTTGTCAGGTAATGATAATGGCCCTCGACCAACATTGTCAAACATTCGCAATCAAATTCTATCCTTTAGGGGTTCCTTAGCATTTTCTGCTTTAAGTTAGTTTAATGGTATTTTCGTTATTTCTGCAATTTTTTTTAGTTTTATTCAGATTTGTCTACCGAATTAGAATTTCGATTTGACTACGATTTATTTTGAGTTTTTAATGCAATTTTTCTGTTATTTGATGGATTTCAATATTTTTCATGTTCATTTTAGTGAAATTCAAATAACAATTGTTCGTATGATACGAATAATGTCATTTTATTATTATTCACGTTTCATCCTGCATCACATAAATTGTTGAACAATATGTCACACTTGGTTAAATCCCCGAAGTTTGACCTATTCCATTGCACTTTTGGATTCTCAGCCAACCATTCATGTGCCTCAACTTTCAATTTTTCTGTTCCATGGATTCCTCCTATTTGGCCTTAGTCGTTGCCTAGCTGCTCCCCAAAATATTTTCTTCAAATTTAAACCTCGATACTAACATTCGAAATTATTATGGTCTATGGAGATCCTAACAAAAAACTGTGCTCCGCCACTTCACACCGCCTTTCCAGTGCATCTACCAAAAATATTATTTTAAAAAAATATATTTCAAAACACAAATTAAAATAATATGTACATAGACTTGTTAACTTTCTTATTTTCAAATGCATATTTTTCCATTAAAATAATTTTGTATATAGACTTTTTAGCCGTACATCCTACAGAAAAATTATTTTTTTAAAAATCTATTTTGAAAATAAATAAGTAATAATAAATATGGGGGCGGGCTCTACTGAAGAATCTCGTTTTCATTGACATGGAAATAGGAAGTTTGGTGGTATATGTATTCTTGAGAGAATTTTTGGAATAGTATTGATGAAAATTAATTACTATTGAAAAGTTTTAACAAAAATAAAAACATTCATAGTTTATTAATGAGCTAGTGCTCTTTGCAAGTGTTTGCAAGAGCTCCACAAAATGGTATTATTGACCAGACATACGCAATAAATGTAACATTTAATGTGATGTGACGATCGGTAAAATTCAATGTTATTATTTATTAGTCATTCTTTTTTTTTCTTTGTTTGGATAAGGAGGCTTCAGCTAGAGAAATGATGGTTTAACAGGGTTAAAAACAGGAAAAACGTGAACAGACTGAGTTGATAGCATTTGATTGGGTATTTTTTTTTCCAAACTGTCTATTCATGTTTCGACACGTGTCCCCTTTATTTTTAACCTTGTTATTGACCCAGTTTTAACCCCCCCCCCCCCCCCCGGGCGGCCCAATACTTTAGTTTTTGTAAAATGGATTGATGGAAAATAAAATCATTCTGTCTGAAGGTAGCATTTTCTTGATGTAGGAGTAGGATATTATAAAGGCTTAGTGGCACAAAACGTCCATATCTTTGACATGTATTGTGATAGACGTCTTTACCTTTCATTTCTTGACATTTATGCCCTTACCTATCACTTTTCGTGCTTTGGACGTCCTTTTGGGTTCATTTTGGACTTTTTTTTTATCATTTTATCCTCCATTCATATAATAGAAAAAGACAAAAAAGAAAAACTAAAGAATTAATTGCATTTATAATCCCAAAATTTTAAAAAATTACAAATCAATCAAAAAAAAAAAAAAAAAAAAAAAAAAAGAAATACTAAACTGAAAAAAAAACCCACATCCACCGGTGCCACCACATTCACCCACGCCTTCAACCTCCATATAACCATCATCTGGCCACCTATGCCGTCGATATTACCACCATTGGTATCGGCCTCACCTGCCCAACAAATCCCAACCACCATCCCGGCGTCAAACCGTTCCCAGACGAAGCCTATTGCCAACAAAAACTCGCCTTTCGCTACTAAAAATCTTTGCGGCAACCACCTTTCCGGTCACACCCATCATGACCAACACATATCAGCCTCTTCTACACTCCAAGCCGCACCCAACCATGGTTTCATATCATCAAATAGTGCAGCAATTAAAAAAAAAATCAGCCTAAGAATTTCCACTGAAAACCAACAAAAATGGAGGCAATTTCAACCTAATTTTGACCCAATTCATGGATGAACATGTTAATTACACTCCACAGGTACCTCAAGCTCACCTAGACGCATCCATTCATGTTCCAATTACAACAAATAACACAGAAAATAAAAACCTGCAGCTATTTTTTCGAAACAGTGTTCGCGGTCGAAAAGCCCAAAAATCGGCAACGATGGTGGTCTCCCTGATCTTGGACCACCTAGGCTAGCATCCTCTCTTCATAACACATCTATTCCACCTATGGGTCATCAGCAATTTGGGCGAAATGTGCACGAACAAGCTGAGACAGTTGCGAATGGCTGGTGCATTTTCTGGAATAAAATCAGAATGATCAAGTGTTGTTTGGTCTACATTAAAGCCATTGCTTGACTCACCTGGGCATGGGGAATTTATTGGTGATCAAGAATGTGGTCGAAGGAGGAGATTCCAGCAGTTTGCATGTGTTCGAGTTGCTAGTTTTGAAGGTTGATTTCAGCCAAGTAAGTGGATGTTATGGGAAGATGTTGTGTGGTAATTGTAGAAGAGGTGGAGGCCATTCCGGTGGTAATTGTTGGGTGGTAATTGTAGATGAGATGGAGGCCATTCTGGTGGTGGAAATTGGATGTAAAACTGTAAATAAATTTTTTTTTTTTTGATGGGATTTCAATTGCCTAAATGTAGAGAGAGTTTGGGAAGGGTTTTGGTTTAGGGTTATTTGCCATATGGCCGGAAGGTGGTGGCTGGAGGGGTGGGGTGGGTGGCGTGGGATCGAGGGTGTGAAGAAGATGAATGAACCGTCTTTTTTTTTTTTTTTTAATTATTGTAAGGCTAAAGTCTATAAAAACTAAAAAGATTAGGGGGACTCATTTGCACCTTTTAAAAAGTTTGGATTTAATTGCAATGTATTCTTTATTTTTCTCTTCTTTTGCTTTTGTTTTATTTGATTAAGAGGGTAAAATCGTCAAAATATTGTGAAATTGGCAAAAAATGAGCCCAAAAGGACGTCCAAAGCATGAAAAGTGATAGGTAAGGGCATAAATGCCAAAAATGAAAGGTAGGGACATCCGTCACAATACATGTCAAAGGTAGGAACGTTTTGTGCCAATAAACCTATTATAAATTGTACCATATTATTCTCTTTATTTCTCAAGATTTTTCAGTATTTTTTTCCTTGATTTTTTTATTAATTATTAATTATTTTTTTGACGTGGTCTAGGTAAATTGCGTCGCACTTATATTTTAGGTTGCAGAACATGGACTAGATTAGGAGTTTCGTTATTTTTTAATGAACAATTTCCTATGCGATAAACAGGTTTGCGTGAAGGATGGTGAAAAAGCCAACAATATTTATTTGACTTGGCTTCTGATTGAAAAGTGAGCCAACAATATTTTTTTGACTTTGCTTCTAATTAATATCATGATGAATAGAGTTTGAGTGCACAAACATTTTATCGAAAAAGAATTTTCATATAAATTGATGAAAATAATTGTTTTCATACTAGTCCATTCTTGTCCAAGTATAAAAATGTGTTACGAGGGAGTTCGATGAGGATTAAAAATTAGATTTTTAGTAGATTGTAATAAAAGTTTTTGAAATGTGTGGTTAAAACGTTGTGGGATCCAAGAAAGATGTGGTTGATATTGATTGTTTGATTTTGACTTAGATTAAAATCAGATTTTGATTTAAAACAAACAGATCCTAAACAAAAATTGTAATAATGTATTGATTTATTTTCATTAATGTGATATTTTCAACAATGAAAAATGTCTAATTTCGCCACTAAGCCCCGTGAATCCACCCTTGGTAAAGTCACCTAAAAAACAGGTCGACTCAACAATTATTGCTTATAGGCATCGATTGGTTACGACTCTTATCTACGACATTAAAGCAAATAAATTTTATTGATTTCTTCTAATATAATTAAACATTTTCCAATTTAATTCCATTGTTGGATTTGGTTAAAGAACTCAAGATTGCACTTGGACCAACACATCTATGAACATTTTTTGTCAATGGAATTTTATTTATTGCACCCTTCTTTCCATGCTTAAAAGTAAACAATTCCATGCTTAAAAGTTTTTAATTGGATGCCTGATTTAATCAAATTGAATTATAATGCGTTGTCTTCTTTTGAAATCTTGACCGAATCATTGACTTTGTAATAAATTTTTTAATTTTCTTTTTCCAACAAGACCAAAGACTAGCCGCTAGCGTACATGAAATTTTCCAACCGCTTGATTTTACTTTTGGAAAAAGCCACTTGTACACAAACGTGTACCGATTCCACCTCCTCCCTCACAAATGAGGTCAGGTTCCACGCTCAATTAATGTGCGGAACCCATCTCCATGTGAGAGGCAGATAATTCGGAGTGTAAAACTCTGGTTACCTGTAGTTCAGTTGTTTACTTTTCCCCCCTTATTATTTATGGGACCCACTTTTGAATATGACGATGATGCCATGATATTTCGTTCTGTTTTCCAGTGCATAATACGGAATATAACAACACAGAGAAAATGAAGACTTTGAATGCGTAAAATAACTTGGCGTGCAAGGCTTTAAATTTTTATTACCGTAAATATAGGGAATTTATCCAAGCTTGATTTTGAGTTTTTCAAAATTACTTTTCTTCAAATGTATTTTTAATTACACATTTTTCAATATAATAATTTTATACATAAATTAATAATTTTTCTCTATTTTTTAACCATACATTCTAAAAAAAAAAAAAGCTTTTCGTAAACTTACTTTTCAAAAAATCAAAATCAAACAAGGGCATAATAATTGATAAGCGTGTCTCACGTAGTTAAATTTCTCCTATATTTAATGCATCGATGGTTACGTGTTTTCTCTTTCAGTTTGAACTGATTGAACTTCTTCATTATAATTTCATGAAAAATAAGTTCCTTGTGTTCTCTACTTCTAGCCTAGGTACTTTGTACCGTTTCATACAATGCTTTATGGATATTAATGGGATTAGGTCCTCACACAGCTAGGCTTTTATAACAATGAAAATTTTTTGCGCCAAAATTGCTTACGCGATAAGTTATGCAAGATGACGAGATTCCTTTTAGCAATCTGAAACATAAGTTTGGTATATAATTATTAATCTATTATGTAGCCGTATATATTATTTAGAGCGATATAATATAGTCTACCAAACAAAGGTGTAAGGATCAAACCCAATGTTTTGAAGTGAAAAGCCAAGAATTTATAGTTTATGGGAGTAAATAAAATAAGAATTGATAAATGTTTCTCACGTAGTTAAATTTCTCCTATATTTAATATATCGATGGTCACATGTTTTCTCTTTCAGTTTGAGCTGATTGAACTTCTTCATTATAATTTTCATGGAAAATAAATTCCTTGTGCTTTCTAGTTCTAGGCACTTTGTACAGTTTCATACAATGCTTTATGGATATTAATGCGATTATGTCCACACACAACTAGGCTTTTATAACAATGGGAATTTTTGCGCCAAAATTGCTTAAGTGATAAGGGATGCAGGTTGACGAGGTTTTTTTTACCTCTTCGAAACACAAGTTTGGTATAGAATTTTTAATCTATTATGTAGCCGTATATATTATTTAGAGCGATATAATCTACTCTACCAAACATAGGTTATAAGGGTCAAACTCAATGTTTTGAAATGAAAAGTCGAAAATTTATAGATAATGGGAGTAAATAAAATTATTGATAAACGTTTCTCACGTAGTTAAATTTCTCCTATATGTAATGTATCAATGGTTACATGTTTTCTCTTTGGGTTTGAATTGGTTGAACTTCTTTATTATAATTTTCATGGAAAATAAGCTCCTTGTGTTCTCTACTTCTAGATGCTTTGTACGGTTTCATACAATGCTTTATGAATATTAGTGCGATTAGGTCCTCACACAACTAGGATTTTATAACAATGAAAAATTTTGTGCCAAAATTTCTTAAGTGATAAGGGATGCAGGTTGACAAGGTTTTTTTTTTTTAACTTCTTCGAAACATAAGTTTGGTATATAATTTTTAATCTATTATGTAGCCGTATATATTATTTAGAGCGATATAATCTTCTCTACCAAACATAGGTTATAAGGGTCAAACCCAATGTTTTGAAATGAAAAGTCGAGAATTTATAGATTATGGGAGTAAATAAAATTCTTGATAAACGTTTCTCACATAGTTAAATTTCTCCTATATGTAATGTATCAATGGTTACATGTTTTCTCTTTCGGTTTGAATTGGTTGAACTTGTTTATTATAATTTTCATGGAAAATAAGTTCATTGTCTTTTCTACTTCTAGATGCTTTTTACGGTTTCATACAATGCTTTATGAATATTAGTTCGATTAGGTCCTCACACAACTAGGCTTTTATAACAATGAAAAATTTTGTGCCAAATTTGCTTAAGGGGGGTGTATTCAATTGAGACTTTTAATGATTTTTTGGGACAAGGTGTTGTTTTTTTTACTCTCTAAAAATTATGGTGTATTCAATTGAGACTTTTATAGACTTTTAGAAAGTCTCTAAAAGTCACGGTGTATTTAGTTTTTTAGAAGTCTCTATAAGTTTTGGGGTATTCAAATTTTAATGACTTCTGGAGACTTTTATAAAAGTCTCTGGAGTACTAACTTTTAAGCAGAAAGTACTCTATATAAAATTTCAAAAATTTGTCTCTCATTAATCATGAGATTTTGAGAGACTTTTGCCAAAAAAAAAAAGAAACCCAATTTTCGACTACGAACATTAAATTTATTATTTCTATTTATTCTCTCTCTCTCTCTCTTCATAGTTTATCACTATTTTTTATCGAAAAAAAATTAAATTGGATTCTTGTAAATTTATTTTTTTTTGAAAAAAAATCTTTTTTTTAATTAAATTATAAAATTTTATATGAAAAATTAATAATTAAATGTAAATATATTTATTTCTATTTATTTTTAAAAGTATATTATATTAATAATATTAAATATTAAATATATTTTTTTATCATATATCTATCGTATACTTTTTTAATTATTATTTATTTAATTAAGATCTTAAATTTTTTTTCTTTTTAAAATATTTTTTAATAATATATGAGGAGTGTAAGTAGCAGAAAAATTGTGGGAACTACAATCTCATATATGATAATTTCATATTATTACATTAGATCCACGTGAATTTTATTTCGAAAGTCTTTTGAATTCTACAAAGTCTCCAAAAGTTTTAAAATGAAAAGTTTACAGAAGTCTACGAAAGACTTCCACACTATGCAAATCTATGAAAAATCCACGAAATCCACAAAAGTCATTTAAAAAAAGTCCATCAAAATCTTTAAAAGTCTCAATTGAATACACCCCCCTAAGTGATAAGGGATGCAGGTTGATGAGGCTTTTTTTACCTCTTCGAAACATAAGTTTGGTATATAATTTTTAATCTATTTTGTAGCCCTATATATTATTTAGAGCGATATAATATACTCTACCAAACATAAGTTATAAGGGTCAAACCCAATGTTTTGAAATGAAAAGTCGAGAATTGGTTGAATTTCTTTATTATAATTTTCATGGAAAATAAGTTCCTTGTGTTTTCTACTTCTAGATGCTTTGAACAGTTTCATACAATGCTTTATGAATTTTAGTGCGATTAGGTCCTCACACAACTAGGCTTTTATAACAATGAAAATATTTATGCCAAAATTGCTTAAGTGATAAGGGATGCAGGTTGATGAGGCTTTTTTTACCTCTTCGAAACATAAGTTTGGTATATAATTTTTAATCTATTTTGTAGCCCTATATATTATTTAGAGCGATATAATCTACTCTACCAAACATAAGTTATAAGGGTCAAACCCAATGTTTTGAAATGAAAAGTCGAGAATTGGTTGAACTTCTTTATTATAATTTTCATGGAAAATAAGTTCCTTGTGTTTTCGACTTCTAGATGCTTTGAACAGTTTCATACAATGCTTTATGAATTTTAGTGCGATTAGGTCCTCACACAACTACGCTTTTATAACAATGAAAAAATTTGTGCCAAAATTGCTTAAGTGATAAGGATGCTGGTTGAAGAGGATTTTTTTGTACCTCTTCGAAACATAAGTTTAGTATCTATTATGTAGCTGTATATATTATTTAGAGTGATATAATCTATTTTACCAAACATAAATTATAAGGATCAAACCCAAAGTTTTGAAATGAAAAGTTGAGAATTTATAGATTATGGGAGAAA
Organism: Osmanthus fragrans; assembly: GCA_019395295.1. Taxonomy (NCBI): domain Eukaryota; kingdom Viridiplantae; phylum Streptophyta; class Magnoliopsida; order Lamiales; family Oleaceae; genus Osmanthus; species Osmanthus fragrans. The sequence goes on from CM033360.1 coordinate 20,269,542, forward strand.
ATAAAAATAAAAAAGAATTGCCAATTTGAAATTTTTAACATTTTATGGTGGCTCTTTTGTAATTAGATTGTTAACATTTTTTTGGCGTCTCTTTCGTAATTAGTCCATGTTTGATTGCTATTATTTGTTAATATTTTATTGAATGAATGTGTGGTTGAAAATGTGTATGTAGAATAAAAAATTTTCAAATAAAAATTATCAAACAGGGGGCTTATATCGTTCTCATTTACTTCCACTTTGTGGGAAATGTAGATTTCAAACTTGATGAATAATTCTAACATTTTCTAGAGGTCAGAAATGGAGTCCTTTGACATATTCTGAGAAGTTTCTATTGTGAAAGGGAATAAGAGAAATTCAATGAAGAATATATTATTTCAAAAAATATTAAACACTTTTATAATACCAAGAAAGTTATATAAAAGAATTTGGATGGAGAATATATATTTTGAAAATGCTCAAAACATAATAATAATAATAATAATAATAATAATAATAATAATAATAATAAGAAAGCGAGATAAAAATAATAATAATACATAATAATGATTGGATATTTAAGCAATTTTTTTTTCCATGAAATAATATTTTTTTAGATAAATTGATTCAACTTTTAAACCTAAAAAGTATGGCTGATACCCAATCTACACATATCAGTTGTTGTTTAACACCGCATAATGCTCGAGGTAGGAACCGATAGTTGTTTCTTCTAGATGGAAAAAAAAAAAAAACAAAGAAGAAGAAGAAAGAAAGCTTGATGGCCAATTCTTCTAGAAAAGAAATAATGCACTCTTATTGATCTCTTGACTTGAGCTTTTTTAGAAATTAAAATTTTTTCTTCTTAGTTTAATAGCCATATCAAAGACAAGTATTTTCTTTTTTAAAAAAAGGAAAAAGGGTTCATTTAATTTTTTCCTATTTAAAAATATGTAGGTGCAAATAAGTCATTTTATGCGCAGCTAAAGATTTTTTTTAGACTAAAATCGTCATCAATGACAAACGAACTACTTTGTAAAACGTTGAGGATATGATAGTGGTGAAAAAAGTGGTGAAAAAAAAAGTAGAAATCATTAGTGTGAAAATGTCATAAACTCATTATGAAAAGAGGCAACCATGCCGTTCCCATATTTTTGCTGGTCTCGCCATGACTTTATAATGAGAAAGCTTTCTTTATAAAATAAAACAAACAAGTGCATGTCAATTCTTTTTAAAAATCATGGTATATGTACAATCGGGATTGATAACTTCTCACATGGAGGGAGGCTCACGGTGAATAAAAAAATTGTGGATCCTCTTCATATGAGGGTGTTGTCAATCAGAGTTGTCAACTCCGGTTGTACAAATAGCAATTTTTTTTTTTTTTTAAAGACCTAAATCTACTTTTTTTAGTTTATAATATCATTAGATTTCACTTTATTAGACAATAGACACCAACGAAACTGTTCTCTTGCGCTTGGAGCGCAGGAGAACAAAATACGCTTTGCCTTGCCAAAAAGGCAAGGCAAAGCCTTATTTTATTATTATTATTTTTTGGTTGTCAGCCACCTTTTTTTTAATTTTTTTTTTCTTTTGTTACCTATTTTTTTTATACTCGTTCGACGTAGTATAAATTAATTTTTTTTTTTTTTTTTGTCTTTTGTTAATTTTTTTTTAATATTAACAATTGAAAGACAAAAAAATAAAAAATTAACGAAAGACAAAAAAAAAAATTTAATTCAAACTACGTCGAACGAGTACAACAATAAAATAAAATTAAATTCAAATTTAATGGTCGTCAGTCAAAGCACATTCGTCCACCATTAAACCACTTATTGTTGTACTAATTTGAAGTAATTTAAAGAAAATTTATCTAATTTATGCAATATTTATTTTATTTTGTCTGAATGTGTTGTAATGTTCGACGTAGTTTGAATTAAATTTTTTTTTTTTGGTCTTTTGTTAAATTTTTTTTTTTTGGTCCTTCAATTGTTAATATTAAAAAAAAATTAACAAAAGACAAAAAAAAAAAAAAAAATTAATTTATACTACGTCGAACGAGTATAAAAAAAATAGGTAACAAAAGAAAAAAAAAATTAAAAAAAAGGTGGCTGACAACCAAAAAAAAAATTAATAATAAAATAAGGCTTTGCCTTGCCTTTTTGGCAAGGCAAAGCGTAGAACAGTTCCGTAGACACCAATATTGACAATTTTTTTTTCTTTTGGTTATATGCGTATTATAAATTATTAATTTAACATTTACTTTTCAAAAAATAAATATTTTAATGAGTTAGTTGGCTGGTGATATCATTGTGTTTAAACTTTAAATGGTACGTACATCTGTATTCCATTCATACAATGATCTTTCAGTGGCAGTTTTTAATAAAGATTAAAAATATATTTCACTTAGTCATCATCGTTCTAATTTGTCAAATCAATTTAGAATATTATATAAAATAATTCAAACTTCAATTCAACTCAAAATTCAATTCTTTAATTAAAACCTATTAAATTTTACACCCAAAACTTAAATTTGTGGGAGAAGAATTCAGAAAGATTGTTCCTGTTTGGCCCTCATTAATTTTGATTATGACGGGAAAAATAGTATTTTTTTTTATTAAAAAATGGATGACTGTAAAAAAAAAAAAAAGTTTTCAATTTACGTGTAATATTATTTTATTAAAGATTGTGTGGTTGAAAATAGGAGAAAAAAATTAATTTAATTTGATGAGATTTAATGGGGGCTAAATGGGATTAAGATTTAGATTCCATGAGCTTTAAAAATAATATAATTAGTTGTAAATTTCGAGTCAATTTTGTTACAATAATAATAAATTAAATGTATTTTTGGTCAACAGAGGCGGCCTTTGAAAAACTATTTCTTTTACCAAGTTGTATTAAAATAGTATCTGAAGAAAGAATAAAGTAATTTTGGTGGACCAATTATTCCTTCATGATAGTATACAAAAATCCTTTTGGCTATTGCTACCCGAATTATTTTAATTGTTAAAATAAAATAAGATTTTTAAAAAAAGAAATTAAATTAGTTGTCACTCTACAACTTTCTATTTTAATTCAAGTTAAAATTTATAATTAATTTTAACTATATATTTCATATGAGATCGACAATTTTTTGATTATGTATTTCATTAATTTTTATCAAACTCTTCTAAAAATTTAGGCCCCGTCTGATTATCATTTTTATGAAAATTTTATTTTAATGAAAAATATGTAGTTGAAAAAAAAAAAGAGGAAAACAATATATTTTAACAAAAATGAGAATCAAATCTATCCTTAATATTAAGAGTAATGCTATGTATCCCCACTGGGATTGCAATCCCAGTCTAGGTGGTGTTAGATAATAGATTAAATGAAAAGTAAAATTAAAAAACTTATTTAATTTCACCAATCATTTAACGTCACATTAATACCACCTAAATTAAAATTACGAATACCAGTAAGACTAAATAACATCAATCTAATATTAATCTCATCAAATGGGGCTTAATATTTATGACAAGAATATTGATAAGGATGTTTTTTAATATTATTTTCTTGGGTCAACGATTGCATTGAAGAAAGTGGCAATGGCACGTCCCGCACTCATGCTTCCAAGAAATCCCTGACATTATATATTTTATTTATCCAATGTGGGCGTTAGGAAAACCCAAGCTTTTGTGTTCCATCTTCCATTGTTGAACACAGTACGAAATCTGCAAAGATTTTCATGCATATTGGTTTTCCGACTGTTCCTGACACAAAAAACTCCGGAAATTTGATAATTTCTTCCTAACCTTGAATATTCTTCTCTTCTAAGGTTTAAAGAGCAAGGATTCAAGTGATTTTTTTTCTCTTTTTCTTTTTTTACGATTACTGACTTGAGCATCGAGGATCAGTTAGCGGGGACCTAGGTGGTCGCCTAAGAGCTTACAGAGAAGAACATTTTCAGGTACATCACAATGAAATTGGAGGGATTTGTATTTCATCTGCTATCATTGAGTTTTTATGAATCATGCTGCTGAACTTAAAAAATAAGTTTTTTGTATGAATAAGTTATTTTCTCTTAAAAGTTATTTTGGAAGAAACTCTTTTCTTGCCATCAAAATAAGTTAGAGCATACGTGGTTGTGCACTTGCGTTGTAATTACTTATTTTTGTTAGTTCGAGGAAGCTTTTAGTTTTTGATCCATAAAACATGTGTTTATTTCATTTGCTAGGTCATGTCCAATACTACATCAAAATTTGTATCTACATCAAAATTTGCATCGTTTTGAACCAAATCTTGCTCCAAACCAAAAATCATCTACTACCTATTATACTAAATTTGCACAGTATTTATTTATTTTCTTCATTTTTTTCTTAATTCTTAAAAATTTATACTACTAATTTTTTATTTTTTTTTAATTCGAATCCCGATATTATGATACGACAAAGTCGACCTAGTGTCGTAATTTAATTATTGAAATTCATATATTCATCCCACAAATGTTCAATTAATTTTAAATATTCATACTGTTGTAGCTTCGTTTTAATTTTAAATAATCATGTTTGTTGCATTTTAAAACTTTTTGAGTATTTTTATTTTAATTCATTCCTCGATTGTTATTGATTATATGATAAAAGTTTATTACAAATAATAATAATAATAATAATAATAATAATAAAAAAAATAATTATATTAGTTAATTAATTAAAATTTAAAAATTGTGTATAATTTAAAATGACAAAAATACCATTGATATCATTTGGTGCTAAATGAAAAAGGGCAAAACTGACTTTTATATTAAATTTGGTACAATGTTACAAAATGGTGTAAAATTTGGTATTGGATTGAAGTGACGCTGCACCAAATATTTGGTGCAAAATAGGGGGAAATGGTGTTTCGTATTAGGGTTGGAGTTGCCCTTATCCTTGAGTCTTTAGGAATCATGTTTGGCTGAACTTAACTATGAGTTTTCAATGTAACTTGGTTTTAAATATGTTTAAATAAGTTACTCTTTCTTTACTTTTAAGTGGAAAAGTTGTTTTGGAGAACATTATCAAAATAAGTAACTTTAGAAGAGCATATTTGAAAGTCAAACTTTTAAGTTACTTATTTCACCAAATATGATTATTAAAGTTATGTTTTGTTAGTTCAAGAAATTTGATAGTTTCAATTTTGATGGATAAAAACATGTGTTTACTTATTTACTTATGAGTTGACTTTTATAAGCTTATATAAATGCTCTTAACGTTTCTTAATCTTGCTAATCTTTGTATAAAACTAATAAGTATTGTAGTGTTCGTAGGATAATTTTGCAGAATTCTGGTGGTAGGATAGGGATGGATACTGGTGATGTTATCAGAGCTAGTAATAGCTTAAGAGCAAGTAGCAGAAGCCATGGTAGTTTGAGAGGAAACAGTGCATCCATATGGAGGAACACCGGGATCGAAGCTTTTTCTCGTTCATCGCGTGACGAAGATGACGAAGAAGCTCTCAAATGGGCTGCCCTCGAAAAGCTTCCCACGTTTGATCGTTTGAGAAAAGGCCTTCTATATGGATCAGAGGGAGTGAATGAAGTTGATGTTCATGATCTTGGATTCCAGGACAAGAAGAATTTAATCGAAAGGCTAGTAAATGTCGTGGAAGAAGATAACGAAAAGTTCTTGTTAAAGCTCAGGAACAGAATTGACAGGTACTACAATTACGTCTCAGTCTTGTGTATTCCAATCAATTCAATATTCAAATGTATTTCTATAACTTCTTTTGCTCTGTTTGTTTTCTCCAGAGTTGGAATTGACTTGCCGACTATTGAAGTGAGATTCGAGCATCTAACTATAGATGCTGAAGCCCATACGGCAAGCAGAGCTCTGCCTAGTTTTATTAACTTCCATACGAATATAATAGAGGTAAAACGATTATCACTTACTTTATTTCATATTTCTTTGTACTTCAATCTAACCTATCTCTCTCTTTCTCAAAAGGGATTTTTGAACTCTCTCCATATACTTAAAAGTAGAAAGAGGCCTCTGTCTATCCTCAAGGATGTCAGTGGAATCATCAAGCCGTGCAGGTGCGAGGCCTAAATCGATTAATTCTTGAATTCAGAAATTATTGATGTCTTCATTTTCTTTGAGTTCGAGTTATGTACTAACAGAGAGTACTATTTTTTTTGCAGAATGACATTGCTTTTAGGTCCTCCGAGTTCTGGAAAGACGACTCTTTTGTTGGCTTTGGCTGGAAAGTTGGATCCTACTTTAAAGGCAAGGACTCTTCAAGTTTCATTCCTTTATAAATGATCAACTTTGCTTTATCAGTTTTAATTGACGAACTGAAAATATTTACCAGTTTTCGGGAAGAGTCACCTATAATGGACATGGAATGGAAGAGTTTGTACCTCAAAAAACTGCAGCATATATTAGTCAGCATGATCTGCATATAGGAGAAATGACTGTGAGAGAAACCTTAGCATTCTCTGCCAGATGCCAAGGAGTTGGATCTCGCTATGGTTCGTTCAAAGTGATTCAATTTATTTCATTAACATTTGTTTTCCCATCTTTCATATTTTTCGACTTAGAATTTACATTTATATGTTGTACCTTATTAACTATTTGAGTCAAAATATTTGCAGAGATGTTAGCAGAATTGTCAAGAAGAGAGAAGGCAGCAAATATTAAACCTGATCCCGATATTGATATCTACATGAAGGTTAAATATTAGTCTTTCCATTGGAGTTATATACAATGTCTCATTTTTAAAATTTTTGTCACTTCAATCAAATTGAATCAATGGTCTAACCCCATAATTTTGTTTCGAATATAGGCTGCTGCTACGGAAGGTGATGAAGCAAATGTCGTGACAGATTATATTCTTAAAGTTTTGGGGCTTGAAATTTGTGCAGATACTTTGGTCGGGGATGAGATGATAAGGGGAATTTCTGGAGGACAGAAAAAGCGTGTTACAACTGGTAAACAAACCCGATATTAAGAAAATGAAATTTTAATACTAATTTATTGATTTTATTTAGAGTGATAAATTATCTGCAAACTGTAGGAGAGATGCTTGTTGGACCAGCGAAGGCACTTTTTATGGATGAGATATCCACTGGATTGGACAGTTCTACGACTTACCAAATTGTGAATATGCTGCGCCAATATGTCCACATTATGAAGGGAACTGCATTTATCTCTCTCCTTCAGCCAGCACCTGAGACTTACGATCTATTTGATGACATAGTCCTCTTATCTGATGGCCAGATTGTTTATCAGGGTCCTCGTGAAAATGTTCTCGAGTTTTTCGAATCTATGGGTTTCAAATGTCCAGAAAGAAAGGGTGTGGCTGACTTCTTGCAAGAAGTAAGTGACCGGAACAAAAAAAAAAGAGGAAAATTGACGAGCTTTTTGTCTGCTATAAAACCATGTTGAACCTCATTTTCTAAAAGCACAAACTGTTAGAGAATGAACCTTCTAACAATTTCTAATGTGAAAATAAACAACTATGCAGGTGACATCAAAGAAGGATCAACAGCAATATTGGGCACGTAGGGACGAACCTTACAGGTTTGTCCCAGTCAGAGAATTTTCCGAGGCATTCCAATCATTCAGTATTGGAATGCGAATGGGGGACGAACTTGCAACACCCTTCGATAAAAGCAAAAGCCATCCCGCGGCTTTATCAACCCAAAAGTACGGTGTTGGAGAGAAAGAGCTACTTAAAGCTTGTAGTGACAGAGAACTCTTACTGATGAAAAGAAACTCATTTGTCTATATCTTCAAAATTTTCCAGGCATGCATTTTTATAGAATGTTAATCTATTTTTTACATGGAATTCAATTGTTAATAATTATTTTTCGCATCCTTTTTCAGCTTACTATTATGGGGTTAATTGCGATGACCGTTTTCTTTCGAACTGAGATGCACAAAGACAATGTAACTGATGGAGGAATATATACTGGCGCACTATTTTTCACTGTTATTATGATCATGTTTAATGGAATGTCAGAGCTTGCCATGACAATTTACAAACTTCCTGTCTTCTACAAGCAAAGGGATATGTTTTTCTTCCCCCCATGGGCATATGCACTTCCCTCTTGGGTCCTGAAAATCCCTATTACATTTCTTGAAGTTGCTATTTGGGTATTTCTGACATACTACGTGATTGGATTCGATCCATATGTAGGAAGGTGAGAATTAAACATTTGTAGCATGTTTGGTAGAGAGGTCTTGGACAGTAATGAGCAATCTTAAGACACTGTCTAATTGTGTTAAATATTGCACGTCAAACATGCACTAGGTGGTTGAGACATGTATTGTATATACTTTAGATATGTCCCATTGGTAAGAGTAACCTGTTTTTGAAATAACTATTAATTTAGATTCTCTTTTGCAGATTGTTCAAGCAGTACTTGCTACTTTTAGTGCTTCATCAGTCAGCAGGAGCATTATTAGATTTATTGGGGCAATGGGGAGGAATATGATTATTGCAAACACATTTGGTCTATTTGCATTGCTCTTACTCTTTGCATTAGGTGGTTTCGTTCTATCAAGAGGTAAAAAAAGAAAATTGAATGCTTAAATAGATTATGTCTATATTCAAATAATCAATTTTCTCACATCATAAATTCGGGTTGGTGTTACAGATCAAGTAAAAGGTTGGTGGATATGGGGTTATTGGTCCTCTCCATTGATGTATGCACAAAATGCAATTCTTGTGAACGAATTTACTGGGCACAGTTGGAGTACAGTAAGTGAATGTTTTGACCCGTGCTTTTATGGCAGGGAGGAATGGATAATATTAATGAAGAAAAAAAAAGCTAAAAATCTTGATCAATATACTATCCAGTCCTTTTTGGTATTGCATTAACAATAAAAAAAAAACATGTACCATAAATTTTCATTACGTTTTCCACACTAACTGCATCAGCTAACTGTAAATTTCTTTTTTTCTTTTATCTCAAAGATTGTAAACGGAACTGAATTGGGAGTTTTGGTAATGAGGTCTCGAGGATTCTTTCCTCAAGCATATTGGTATTGGCTAGGATTTGGAGCATTATTTGGTTTCGTATGGTTATTCAACATCCTCTTTATTCTTGCTCTCACGTATCTCGACCGTGAGTTTCTCAACTCCCCGTACTTTGAAGAATTTTCTCAATTTAGTTCAAGAATTAATAACTTGAAAATTTTGCAGCATTCGAGAAGCCTCAAGCTGTATTACCCGAAGAAAGTGAAGATGATATCCCAAAAGGTGGACATATGAGCCAAGTTCCAGCTCAAGGTAATGATAGAACACGGAGAAGCAATTCCTCGGAATCGAGGACAGATGCCATTGAAGTCAGTCAGAATAAAAAAAGGGGAATGATTCTTCCATTTGAACCACATTCCATCACTTTTGATGACGTTAGATACTCTGTTGACATGCCAGCGGTATGTAGTAATATTGAAAATTTGATATATTCTTTTATGACGAGATGTTATATGGTGTTGAACCACCTCATTTATAAGCTTAAGCCATCACAAAGGAAATGCATTCATTTATTTAAATTTAGGCTTCAAATATGTTTCGTTACATGCTGTTCAAATTTATTCTTTTATCAAAGACCTACCACGTGCACAACTTTTCATAAATGAGCAGTAGTGAGACTGGAAGAGAGTATTGAATCACCCTGTCTCAAAGTTCGACCCATTAATCAAATAACATATTTAGTTATATGAATTTATTCTTAAAACGATGTGCATATTATGTGGTGAATTGAAGTAATAGATGAACATCAATATAATCTCTAAATTGACTTGCAGGAAATGAAAGCTCAAGGCGCTGCTGAAGATAAGTTGGAGCTTTTGAAGAGTGTAAGTGGAGCTTTCAGGCCAGGAGTTCTCACAGCTTTGATGGGCGTTAGTGGGGCTGGTAAAACAACTTTGATGGACGTTTTAGCAGGCCGAAAAACTGGAGGATATATTGAGGGAGATATCAAAATTTCAGGGTACCCAAAGAATCAAGAAACATTTGCTAGAATTTCGGGATACTGTGAACAAAACGACATCCATTCACCTAATGTTACTGTTCACGAGTCCCTTATTTACTCAGCTTGGTTAAGGTTGTCTCGAGATGTCGATTCTGCAACTAGAAAGGTTGGTAGATTTTAAATTAGAAAGGATTCATCATGGTAACACATGATTGATAATATGATATTGACTTTTCTTCTATTATCTGCAGATGTTTATTGAGGAGGTTATGGAACTTGTGGAACTTACCCCATTAAGAGGAGCACTAGTTGGGTTGCCGGGCGTCAGTGGTCTCTCGACTGAACAACGCAAAAGGCTTACAATTGCAGTGGAACTTGTAGCTAACCCCTCGATAATATTCATGGACGAGCCAACTTCCGGGTTAGATGCACGAGCTGCAGCAATTGTGATGAGAACTGTCCGAAATACAGTAAACACTGGACGAACAGTTGTATGCACTATCCATCAACCTAGCATCGACATATTTGAAGCGTTTGACGAGGTACGATAGTTAACATATAGATAAAACTGATACTTACTATTCATGTTATTAGCTAGAAATGAGTTACTAATTGTAACGTGATCTTGTAGCTTTTTTTGATGAAACGAGGAGGGCAAGAGATATACGTTGGACCACTGGGTCGCCACTCAACCCATTTGATCAGTTATTTCGAGGGAATTGAAGGTGTACCAAAAATTAAAGACAGTTACAATCCAGCAACTTGGATGCTCGAAGTTACCTCTTCAGCACAAGAACTACTTTTGGGGGTTGATTTTGCTGACCTCTACAAAAACTCAGAACTATACAGGTTAGTTCATTCACATGAAAATCAATGTGTTTGATAAGAAAAATGTGTCCTAGTCTTTCCTAGGACCACATATTGCTTCAACGTACGCATCTAAAGTTTTGAGTGGTAAACTAATCGTGTTAATCGTATGGTGTAAAAATTGCAGGAGGAACAAAGCATTGATTAAGGAATTAAGCGTCCCTCGTCCCAATACAAAGGACCTGTATTTCCCTACACAATATTCTCAATCTTTCCTCACTCAATGCGTGGCTTGCTTGTGGAAACAACATTGGTCATACTGGCGTAATACGCCTTATACTGCAGTTAGATTTGTGTTCACAACTTTCATAGCCCTCACATTTGGGACAATGTTCTTCGACCTTGGCTCAAAAAGGTATGTGAATGTTTGGCTATCATGATGTTCCAATTGACTTTGTTTACTAACAAAACGTACTTATTTTCGATGTAGGGGTACGCAACAAGACTTGTTTAATGCCATGGGTTCAATGTATGCTTCTGTACTCTTTTTGGGGTTTCAATACGGTTCAACAGTACAGCCTGTGGTGGCAGTCGAAAGAACAGTCTTTTATAGAGAGAGAGCAGCTGGAATGTATTCTGCATTACCATATGCCTACAGTCAGGTGATATGCTAAACCAGTTAAAGTAAAAACTAAAAACTTTCAATCACTCAAATGTTTGTTACAATTTGATCATTTCATCAATATTTGTTATTCAAACTAACGTACGTGACCCATTTTTTTAACACATTGTGTAAATCTTTCAAGTTGAGATTTGCTTACTAATTTTTCTCATTTGTTGCAGTTTCTCATTGAAATCCCATACGTTTTCATTCAATCAGTTATATATAGTGGCATTGTCTATTCAATGATGAGCCTCGAATGGACTGCTGAAAAATTCTTATGGTATACGTTCTTCATGTTCTTCTCATTATTGTATTTCGTCCTCTACGGTATGATGACTGTGGCTGTCACTCCAAATCACAACATCGCCGCCATTATCTCCACTTTCTTCTATGCATTCTGGAACCTGTTCTCCGGATTTATCGTCCCCCGACCTGTAAGTTTTAGCAACAAATATTTTCATTGACTTAATTTTTTCTTTAATACTATCAAATACTGTGAAATTCAGCATACCAAACAAGTTATGTCTAATGTTTCTCTTGTTAATAACAGAGTATGCCTGTGTGGTGGAGATGGTACTGTTGGGGAAATCCTGTGTCCTATAGCTTGTACGGTTTATTAGTATCACAATTTGGGGATGTACAGGATCAGCTCGGCAATGGCCAAACAGTGGAGCAATTTTTAAGAAGTTACTTCGGATACAAACACGATTTTCTTGGAGTAGTTGCCGGCATAGTTGTCGGATTTGTCGTTCTTTTCACCTTCATCTTTGCTTATTCCATCAGGGCATTCAACTTCCAGAGGAGATAATATGATGCTACTATTTAATTAATGAAGTCAATATTGTACATGACAAGACAATCAAAAGAATAATGACTTAAATTCCTTTGTCCTATCTCATTCAGGTCTATTCAATCCATCGTCTACCAAATATACCGTTAAAGAGTAAAAAATAGTTGTTTGTATAGGAACTGTGGTTTGTCATGTACTACTAGATGGTCCAATTGTGTCCTTAGTTTTAACTTTTTGCAATCGTACTTTTTTTAAAAATCAAATTATAAGTGAGATATTATATGTAAGTGTGGTTTATTTGTCTAGCTTTCATATCTTCTAATAGTTTAACTAGCATTGAGATTCAAACAATGTCATCTTAAGTGGTTAAATTATTTATTATTTTCTTCACTTTTAATGCTAGATAAAAGTATATAAATTTTAATAATATAGGACAAAATTCTTAGGAGTTACAACCATGGTTGAATTAACTTATTATGTAATAATAATAATAATAAGCTATGTATCACACTGCGATTTTTACATTTTTGTGATAATATTGTTTAAACATTTTTACTAGCATATAGAAAAGCTCTATCATGTGCAATAACTTCATTTTTCTCAAGTGGCTTGGGAAGTATAAGTTCTAATAAATTAGTAACTGTGAGACTTGAAATTTGACTGAAGTATAAATGCAAACTTACCACAAAAGATTTGTGTAGAAGATAGATAGGAGATGCTGGACTCAAACAACATTCATGTACAATACATAAATATTTCATTTGTCAAATTCGGGTTAATTTCCTAAATGTTCTCACGAGGTTACTGAACTTCAAAACTTTCCTAGGTAGTCACTGAACTTTGAAAATCGGGACCCCATCCATCACTAAACTAATGTTGGTTGCAAAATCAAATGACTTTGATGACTCGTCAAACAGATCAAGTGACATGGAGCGTTTGTGTACAATTTTTTGGCCACGTAAACAAATTTCTGATGAGGTGGACAACTTCTACAAAGTTCAGTGACTACCTAGGGAACCATTGGCAAAGTTTAGTGGCCTCGTGGGAACTTTAGGTTAAGTTTAGTGACCCTGTGGAAACCTTCGACAAATTTAAGTGATTCCCCGTGGGAAACTTTGGAAAAGTTCAATGATATTTGGGGAAAATGTATATTTTAAGAGACTAGGCCATTTCTAAAATCGATGCAACTATTCAAATGGACATGACTCAAGGAGATACAAAACTTGTCTCCTGTTCACCTCCTACTACACAAACCACTTACCCACTTTGTCTTCTATGTCATATCTTTCATGCCCACAAATTCTTTTTCCTATAACTTAAGAATACGAGTTTACAGAGTAAAAAAAATCTCTGATTTCTAATATGATCTTACAGTTCAGTATTTACCAAATTTACAGAGATACATTGAAGAATTTGAAGCTACCTTGGTGACACGAGCACTTCGTGAAACGTCCAATCACTTCGGTTATTCATTCAAATCTACGACTAAAATTAGTTATTTAGTAATAATATGACCAAAACTTTGTTCATTACAAATTATGATTTTTGGAATTGGAATCTATATCAGCAGAAAAAGTTAGAGCAGCATACCCATTTGGCCCCCATTTTTTGAAATGAAAATGTGAGGAATATTTTTTTTTTTGAAAAATGAGTGATTGACAAAGAATGAAAAGTTTTCGAGTTACGTATAATATTATTTTATGAAAAATTGCGTGATTGAAAATAGAAGAAAGAAAAATGAAAATGTAATTTAATGCTGGCCAAATGGATCTAATGCTTTTAGTTTTTAGAGATGTAGCTGACCATAACTTGGTCACCCGATTATTATCAAATAGTTATGTAATTTCCAAGTCCCTTGCTCAATCTTGATCTTGTTTGATTATTTGCTGCTTCGTGTTAAAGTCAAGACATTTTTATCTTGTCATTTATAGATGTCTATTATTTCTTATTGTTGAGACTCGAACCTAGTCCTTGGTCAGTGTGTTCCCTTATTTTCAGTATTAAAGTTGCATTTGGTGATTAAGTTTTTCTTAATGAGTGAACTTCACTAGATGATGACACTTGGCACACTCACTACCGTTGGATGAGGTATTGGACCGGCTGAAATAAATACCTGGCTGAACGGTTGGTTTTCACTTGGCTTTTCATTTCATTTGAGAGAGTGATATTCGAGAGAATTCTAATCCTCTCTGTTAGCTAGGGATTCATCTTTCTGCTGGTTTACTTTTGAATCTCTCAATCGAAGTGATGTTGTAATGTTTTAGCCATAGAATACTTGTAATTTCTTGAGTGTAAATCCATAAGAACGAGAGGTTCTTGTGTTGTAACGTCTAAAGGAAGATTTGGGGTTTCTTGTGTGATTCAAGTCAGATCTGAGGGTTACGATTGAAGAGATAAGTCTCTTACTTTGTATTCTTGTATTGGCTGAACATTCTTGCAACCTTTCGTTGCCAGTTTAAGGCTTCATAGTGCAACCAAGCTATATCCATTTTTTATGGATGCTCAACAGAGAATTAGGTGTTAAAAGGCTCACCGAACCTCAGAGGCTTCGGCCAAAAAATCTCCTGTGTTTAATCTTTTATTTTCTGCAAATTTTACATTCTGTTAAACAAAGATCGATTGGTTTTGCGTTTAATATCGCGTGATTGAGCCTTTTCACTTATTTTATCTTGAAGAGAAAATTTTATCTGGTTTGCTGTGTCTATGGTTGATGAATCGGTTTGGTAACGTTAATTTTCATATGCAGGAGGGTAAGCCTTCTATTGTCCGCGAAAAAAGTACTTGATAGGTGTTTGACACCGGCATGTACATCCACGGATAGATCCTTGTCGTCTGAGAAAGTGTGAACAGAGCCAAAACCAACGCCTGCAGTTACATCAGCAGACAAGAAGTCATCGTTGGCTGAGGAAGTGCAAACCGAGTCAAAATTTACAGCGGAAGGTACATCTGCAGATGAGAAATCCATGTCGTCTGAGAAACTGCAAAACAAGTTGAAACCAGCAGAAACCGAATCATAATGGCTGCAGACTTATTCATAACATCTGATCTTTCTACTTGGATCTGCATTTGTATACAAATTTGCTGGAGCTGAAAGGATCAAACATGAGGATTTGCCTTCTGTATTTTCTTTACCCTTTTACAGTTTCTGTACCATATGCTAGCATTGAAGAAAACTATAGATCATTCAACTACAGGTTTTGAACATCCTTGATAACAGTCTTAAAATGTCCAAGCGGTGGATTATGGCATCCTGTTTTCATATCCTTTTGGTTTGTTCAGTAAAGTGAGCCATCAAGCAATAGACAGTACAAAATAGTATTAAAGAAGGGAAAAAAAATGTTTTACAAATTAAAATGATAATATTCAGCACCAATCTAGGTTGAACAATGAACGAAGGAGCTCATAGCCACCTAAATTGGTATTAAGCACCATTACACTTTCTATTATAATATCTAGTCGTGTACATATAAATGGTTTGATTCGAACTAAGAGAGGGAAGAGATGGAAAGTAAAATTTCCACTAAAGTGCTCTTTTTTTTTTCTTTCTTATAGGGATGAAGATGAAGGTGTATGAAATGAAAGATTGATTTGTTCCATTTCTTCACTTACTTTCACAGTCCTTTTTGGCTTTTTAAATTTACTTGTATAAAATTCTATTGACATCCGTTTTCCCCTATGATTTTATGCAAAATTTATGCATCATAAATAATTATAAATACACTGGTATATATAAAAGCCTATTTGACGATGAACCCGAGATAAAACGATATCAATTCATGTAGAATAATAACTAAAAACACAGCCAGTAGATTATAATAACGCTATATAAAATACAATAATTTAACTTCTTTTTCTCGTCTAATACTTTGTATTTTTGTCTAATCCATTTTTATTTAACATGCCACTAGCATCCATACAATTTGCAATCAAAATCTTTGAAGTAGAATTGGTTATACAGTATGGAAATGGATAGAAACCAAATGACTACCAGAATAGGATGCCAAGTTGCCAACAACATATGATATCTCATGTTTGGTATGAACTAATGAAGGAAGAAATCAGTATTTCAATTTCGATTTTTTACTTCTTTTGGGGACAGAAATGGAGAACTGTAATAAATGAAAATCTGCACTAAAGTGACCATGAGAGGCAACAGGGACATGGACATGGACTGGTAGCAGCTGCCATCAGTGAATGGAAGGCTGTGTCAATATGTGTATGATGTTTAGAATTGCAGTGCATGCTCAGTGGATGAAGTCAGTGGATGAATTTGATGGTTTTTGGGGATGGCGAAGGAAGAAGATAATGAAACACTTCGTCAATTCTATAAATGTTCAAAGGTTATTTTGATAGGTTTCAATCCCAATCCCAAGAGTTCAGTGACAGCAAACCCATGTGCAGTGGCGAATCCAGGATTTTAGAGCTAGTGGGTCCTAAAATGAAAGATATTGAGATGGAGGAGGGGGGGAGCATGGCTGCCCCCGAAATTTTTTTTTGAAACTGAAGGTAGCACAAATATTCATAATGATTAAATAACCTGTACAATTAAAATGATAGAAGTTTGAAATATATATTATTTTTCCATTTTTAAATTGCTGCAAAAATGAAAAAATTATTAACTCGAAAACGCTCATCCGACCAATTACAGCAGTAGGCTGACAAACTGAAATCAGAACTACTTTTTAATTGTGTTAGGCTGCTCGAAATCAAATTCAAATATGTAGACAAGAATTTCTATCCAATTTCGAGGTCTCAACCCATGCTATCAAACAGTTTCTTCAACAATTAGACGGATATACTACAAGAGGTGAAAGCACTTTGTTGCTACTGGCAATTTACAACCTCAGGAAGAACCAAACATACAACTAAACCAGCAAAACGGACAAAAGAACAACACTTTAATATCAAAACAAATCACAACCTTCAACAACTCTCTGAATTCAAATCTCAATTAACTAAGATTCATTTTCAAAGCCAGATTTCTGATTTTTCATCTAAATCTGTACTTATATCTAACATGTTATAATGAAAAATTACAGTATACTTTATAGATGTTATATCCCAAAATTTGTACTTATATCTAACATCTAACACGTTATATCCCAAAATTGTAAAGTATTTTTAAAAAAAAAAAAAAAAAAAAAAAAAATAATAATAATAATAAAAAATTCTAGTTGGTCCTAGGACCCACCATGTCCACTCGTGGGTCCGCCACTGCCCATGTGGTCGGGGAAAAGGTTGACAAACAACATAAAACTTTGTCAATCTTGTGACACAGATCAACTATCAAATGTGGGAATGGAAAAGCACTCAAGAAACATGATTCCATTCCGACACAAAAGCCACATATCAAATGTCATCTCCATGAATTACAAAAAGTACGATAAAATCAAAGAAAGAGTTTATACTAAAACAACATAGCAATTTAAGTATCAATACCATTGATGATTGCACAAACTACATTGAAAAGAATTGGAAAAGGTAAAAATACATCATGAGGCCCCAAAAAGTCACAAAATTCAATAGAAGTCGAAAATGCAATCATATTTTCAAAAGAGGCATGTTCACAACAAAAATAGTCATTTTTACAAGTACATTTTGGAAAATTGACAGATTAAGGACTAGACTTATGATTGTTGATTGATAACCATATATAGAATATACTTATTGATTTAGTCGGGGATTTCTCCGAAACTTATATATGTTAGCCTATCTACTACATATCTCTTGAGTTTACACTTGTCTAGCGTAAGAGGTTCGGAAAGGAAAAAACCAAACAAAATTCCAAAATGTCTGCCTTTTAGTGGGTTCTTAACATATGCCCTTGTTTGGTCCCGAGTAAAATTTTAATACATTTTTCTCTCATCTTTTTAACCATACATTCTCCAATAAAATAAATATTATATGTAAACCAAACAAATTTCCCTCATTTTCAACCACTCATTCTCTCAAAAATTACTATTCTAAAATCCATTATTTCCAAAATCTCATTATAATGGGGGCCAAACAAGGAATATACAATGAGCTAAATTTTAATTATCAAAATTTTGTTAAATTTAGAGAACATTGGTATAAAAAATCAAGCTGGATCAGAAATTTATAAGAAAAACGATGACCAACAATTAACTATGTCTAGCAAGTAAACACTACTAAGTTCTTTATCTGGAAAAATATACAGATATTAGACCTGAAGAGTGAACTGATCATGCCATGAGATCTTCCTCTTGTTGCCTGCTTTGTCGTGAATTAAGCCATTCTTCGGCCCATTGGCAAATCTCGGTTCCTTCTCAAGAACTTGGTATTGCTCTCCAACCTCCTCACTTTTCTGTAACATTGTATAAAAGGAGCTTTTTATTAGATAATCAATTTAGGCTTAATGTTAACTATGAATTTATTTATCTGCGTTCGTTAAAAGAATTTGATTACCATGTGTGAATTTGAGACCAGAACCGAGTCTGACTTTCCAAGTGCAGCTTCACAGGCACTAAGATTTCTTTCCCCTTCAGCGACATTGATTTCTTCATCTGAATTTGACAAACGGAGAAGATCTTTCCCCTTATTTGAATGTTTTATTCTATACAAATATCTTTGTCTTCGCCTCAAAAATCTGAAATTCATCATCAGTTACAATGTTCAATAAACGATGACAATCCGATCATTATTCTACTTTTTTTTTTTTTCTTTTTACTATGAACAGGGAAAACAATTAAACACTCAAATTGGCTACACAAAATTCATACCTAACTTCAGCAAAAAATGTATCCCTTTTTTTATTTGCAGCCTTTAATTTCCTCTTCTTCAAAACAAATTCCTGACAACAATATCAGATAGTAATTTATGCTTATGGGCATGAAAAATCAATATCAGTAAAAAAAACTTGATCAAACAATAGATAAGAAACAAGTAAAAAATCCTAATAACAAAACAAAAATTTGAAAACGAGTTTTTAAAAACGACTGAAAATTTAGAAAATAATTTTTTTACGTTTTGACTGTTTTCTTCACAAATCTGTCAAAATTCAAAAAATACGGGTTGTGAAATATTTTTTCAAAACGACAAAAAGAACGAGTTTTCAACAATCTTAAAATGGACAACCAAAATACAAAACACAAAACGAATTCAAAATTCAAAACACAAAACTGAAATACGAAGAGAACGCCCTAACCTTTTGCAATTCCAAGAATTCATTCGACAGTGTTTGATATTTGAGCTTTGCTTTGGCTTTTTCATCAACAGTATGGAATTGATGAAAATCTGAAGAAGCCCTTTTCATCTTCTAGTTCAAACTCTAATGCCCACAACAAAAATACCACAAAAACACAAAAAGGCCAGGGCAAACAAAAAAAAATCTTTGAACTTTCACACACAAACCAAGAAACCAAAAAAAATTCCTAGAAAACCACAAGTCCCAAGTCAAAAAAGACAAAATCTCAGATTTTTTAACACTCATAAACTCATATTCTCAAGTGATAGGAAATTTTTTTGGTGGGCATGAAATAAAATTGCGATATAGAAGACAATGGGGGTAGGTGGTCTGTGTGGCTGGAGGTGAACAGGAGACAAGTTTGTATCTCCACCTCCGGTATCTTCCCATCCCAATTCCTTTTTATTTACAAGTTTTCCTTTTATATTTTTTTTAGACATAAATTCTAATACTACTGGGCCATTGAGGATAGAGTGAAGAGATAAAGAAACGTGCGTGTGAGAGTGTAATTCTAGGAAGATATGGACTTGGTGGTGCAGAGAGAATGCGTTGGAGGGGGACATCGCTGTAATGGCTATGGTGCAGTAAAAAGAAGGGGCAGAGATAAATGGCTGCAGCCTATTGTTCCAAAGGCGATTTTGCTTTTACCAATTTGAATAAAGCTAAACGTATATGAATTGTTCTGATAGAAGTCATACCGAAATTTAAAAAATTTGATGTGGCACCTCATTCATTAATTATGTGAATTGAATCCTGACAGCCTCCAAGTGCCTCCCATTTTACCCATCTAAACACACCACACACTCAACATAGCCACCCCGTTTATCCCATTTTCCTGATTTATGTCTCAAATTTCGAAATTATTATGAAAATCTTAAACGAAGTCGAAATATTGTATTTTAAACATCATTTCAAAGAGCTAACGGCCTAATTTATCGCATCCTTAACTGCGTGTGAAACGGTCAACCGTAGCAAAAGTTACCACTCGTCGAAATAGACCGTTCCAAAATATATAAATGATTCCTTATTTTGTCTCAATTTTCGAGGTTGTTATAGGATATCAAACGAGATTGAAATATTACATTTTTAATACCATTTTGAAGTGCTCACGGCCCAATTTTCGTCATCCTTAATGAAGAGTAAAACGGTCGACCGTATAAAAAGTTACCACTTGGCGAAGTAGGTCATTCCAAACATAGCAAATATTGCATTTTTGTATTCCCATTTTGGAATGACCTATTTCGACAAGTGGTAACTTTCTATATGGTTGGCCATTTAGCGCTCCGTTAAGGATGTTGAAAATTAGGCCTTGAGCACTTCAAAATGGTATTAAAAAATATAATATTTTCGCTTTTGTTTGATATCCCGTAACGACCTCGAAAATTGAGACAAAATAAGGGAAATCATTTATATATTTTGAAAATGTCTAGTTTGACGAGTGGTAACTTTCGCTATGGTTGACCGTTTCGCACACCGTTAAGGATGGTGGAAACTAGGCCTTGAATACTTTGAAATTGTATTAAGAATGCAATATTTCGATTTCGTTTGACATCCCATAATAATCCAGAAAATTGAGACGAAAATAAGAAAAATTATTTATATATTTTGGAACCGTCTATTTCGACGAGCGGTAATTTTTGTTACGATTGATCGTTTTGTACGCGGTTAAGGATGCAATATATTAGACCGTGAGCACCTATAAATGGTGTTAAAAATGCAATATTTCGACTTCGTTTAATATTCTCATAATAATTCCGAAATTTGAGATGCAAATAAGGAAAATGAGTGGTTGTGTTGGGTGTGGGTAAAAGGGGCGGGGCAGTTAGAGGCTGTCAGGAATCAATTCAAATAATTAATGCATCAAGTGCCACGTTAGATTTTTTAAATTTCTGTATGACTTCTGTTATAAGTGTTCTATATGTGTAGTACTATTGTACTAATTTAGCCCAGCCACATAGCCTTAGTAATGCTAGCTGCCCCTGACAAGCGTAGGGCAAAATTCAACCCAACCTAATCAGTTCAAATCAAACCGATCTATTTGGATCGATTTTTTAAGTTCAATTGAGTTGTGTTGGATTGAAAATTTGAATTTGAGGTTGGGTTTCGAGTTATGAATTAAAACTCAACCCAACCAAACTCGACGAATTAAAAAAATTAATATCTAAGATTAAAAAAAATTAAATAGACATAATAATAAAGATAATAGAATGACTTATAATTAGGGCCGGACAAAAATCTCGAACTGAACTAAATCGAACCGGACCCGAACCGAATTGAGCGGTTCTTCGTAAGTGAAATACCCGAATGGATATCTTAGTCGAGAACCGACGGGTGATTCGAAAAGAGCTCTTGTTAATTTCTCTAAGTGTCTCACATATATAAGAATATTATTTTAATGATAAATGTCTTGTATATCATTAACATTCATCACACAAAGTATATGTCTTATTAAAATTTTATTAGGAAAAATCACGTGGAAAAATTATAATGAATGAAAAAGAGTACATTATTCTTTTGAATACGTTTCAAAAGTTGTTTCATTAAAAACCTTGCTAGGAAAACTAGGCATGGAGCATTTGTAAGATATAAGAAGTGCAACACTTGTACGTGAGGATAATAAGGCACAAATCCAGGATTGGATCTAAGACCGGGCTACAAAATTTTTGGCCGGGCTAATAAGTAAAAAAAAAATTTACATAAATATTTTTTTTTTGCCTTAATGGGCTGTAGGGGGACTGGGCTACAGCCCTGCCCAGCCCCCCTCCCCACATCCGTCCATGGCACAACAGGTTTCCTTGGTACTGAGTAAATTTGGATGTATTTTATGTGACCAACTTTTGACGGAATTTATATATGTGGTTAATTTATGGTTTTTGTTGCTGTTAAATATAGCGCAAAAAGCTCATGTGAGGTTCAGATTCTATAAATGTCTAACAGTTCTATTTATTTTAATTCAAAAGGGACAACCACAAATGGAGACTACACCATGTGTTTCCTGTCATTTTAAGATACCCATAGCAGAGATTTAGGCCTGCTTGGGACTCTATTTCAGGGGTGAGTTATTGCTCTGTAATCTATAGTTTTCATTATCCTATTATTTATGTTTCAATCTCTTGAAGTTACATCAGTTTCGTAATAGACACCGATTCTATGGAACACGGAAACATCGTAATCTTTTCTTTCCTTTGGCAAGCCATTTGTAGACCTTCTTAATTCCCACAATGGTAAGCAACCTTTAAACAGGGAAGATACCGACAACTGCCTCTACCTTGTCGAGATCGAGGACGAACAACACAAACTACTACTTAGCTTCGTCTTTTCATTATCATCACATGTTTCAGATTTCGGATCACCTTACACGGTAGTAAATTTAAGGGCTTCGGCTAAGGTGCAGTTAAAGATTGAACCTTACATTCTTATTATTATTTCGAATTACTCACAGCCTAGTTTCCCGCATCATTAACGGCGTACGAAACGACTAATGGTAGCATAGTTACTATAAATAGTTTCTAAACACGTTGGTGTTTTATTTTATGCAACTTAAATGGTATTACAATGATATACCTATTTATACAAAGGTTTGGATTTACAAATAAGGAAAGATGCTGTCAAATATTTACAGCCAAAATGTCCTCAGCTGTACACGTGATTGCAGGTAGCACATATGGAAGATGGGCTGATTTTGCGGCCTTATCTTTACCTGATTGAGAGTGATACTCGTGATTATCCAATACGTCCCCGCAAGATGGTGCTCCCATCGGCGACACCAATCTTGGACCTCAAAAGTTGAAAACGTTGGCAGGATAGTGCTTTCGTCATTAAATCAGCGAGCTGATTATGAGTAGAAACATGCGCAACCTGGAGTAGACCTTTGCTGACATAATCCCTGACAAAGTGCAAGTCTATGGCAATGTGTTTCATGCGAGAGTAAAGTACAGGATTTAAGCTTAACTGGGTAGCACCAATATTGTCACAGAGGAGCTTCGGCGTGGATGATATTTTAACACCAAGCTCCCGGAACAGTGATTGAAGCCAGGCAAGTTTAGATTTTGCACTAGCTAGGGCCCTGTATTCGGCTTCCGTGGAGGAGCGAGCTACAACCTTCTGTTTTCGAGTGCTCCATGAGATGGGATTTGCTCCAAGAAAAATAATGTACGCCGATGTAGAGGTTCGGTCATCGAAGTTTCCAGCCCAATCAGTGTCAGAGTAAACGAGAAGCTGAGTGGCGGAGAATCTTTTGAGATGAATTCCATGGTACATTGTGTTCTTGAGGTAGCGAAGTAGTCGCTTAACTGCAACCCAATGAAGTTCGGTTGGACTATGCATGAATTGAGCAAGTTTGTTCACTGAGAAGGCAATATCAGGCCGTGTCAAGGATAGATATTGGAGAGCGCCAATGACACTGCAATACATGGTGCTATCAACTGAAGTTGACCCATCACGGAGTTGAAGCCGTTCTGATGTAGCAAGGGGAGTGGTAACATCTTTGGCACCCTTCATTTGTGTCTTTTGAAGGAGATCTCGGACATATTTATGCTAGGAAAGAAAGAGTCCCTGTGATGTGGGAAGAACTTCGATGCCTAAGAAAAAATATAGTTGGCCGAGGTCCTTAAGTGAGAACTGGGAGCTGATATTGCTGATTACACTGGTGAGAAAGGCAGAGTTATTGCTAGTGAGTATGAGATCATCAACGTAGACAAGAAAGTATGCCACTATGTCATGATGACTGTATATAAACAAGGAGGGATCCGAGGCCGACTTCAAGAAATCCAATCTGCAAAGACAATCATGGAGGGCTCGGTACCAGGCACGTGGGGCTTGTTTCAGCCCGTAAATAGATTTAAAGATGGCAAACATGATGAGGCAGAGAGGCATCAACGAAACCACTTGGTTGAGCCATAAACACATCCTCGGAGAGGCCACCCTTTCATGACGGCAAGAGATAAAATTATACGGATGGTAGCAGGTTTGACCACTGGAGAGAAGGTTTCGGTATAATCAAGTCCAGGCCGTTGGTGAAAGCCTTTTTTCTACAAGCCGGGCTTTGTAGCGATCAACAGTACCGTCATGCTTTCGTTTCATGTGAAATACCCATTTTGACCCAATTAAATTCTTGACTTGGAGTGGGAGGGACCAGTTTCCAAGTGCCGTGAATTCGTCACTCATGGCATGACGCCAATGGGGGATCTTTGAGTGCTTGATGGACGGTGGTGGGTTCTATGGGCGGTGGGATGGGATGCTTGGTGGTCAGGAAAAGTTTCTTGGGTTTAAAAATATTATTCATGGAGCGGGTCACCATGCGCAAGGGCTAGACTGGTTGGGGAGGAACAACCTGTTCAGTTTCTGCAAGAGAGAGATCAGTAGCAATTGAGGGGGAAGCCGGGGGGACCTCAAGACAATGTTGTAATGGCACCTGTGAACCAGCAGGATCGAGCAAGGGACCTGAAGAGGCGTGACTTGCTGTAAGTGGCATGGGACTGACACGAAGAAATATAGGCTGAGATGGGTTGGAAACTGGTTGTGGAGAAGGTGATGGAGACTCAGATTTCACAAGAGGAAAACAAGTTTCATCAAAACGAACATGGCGAGAAATGAAGATGCAGTTGGTGGTTGGATCAAGGCACTTATATCCACTTTGAGAGGTGGAATATCCAACAAAGATGCAAGGCCGTGATTTGGGAGATAATTTGTGAGGGAAGTATGGTTTTGGCCATGGAAAGCATTGGCAACCGAAAGTTCGAAGTTTGTGATAGTTTGGTTTAGTGTGAAATAGGACCTCGAATAGAGTTTGAAGGGAGTGTGAGCGAGTTGGCATTCGGTTGATTAAATAAACCGCAGTCTGAAAGGCCATATTCTAGTAAGTTGGAGGGAGGTGAGCACTATGAAGCAATGTCACGCCGATTTCCACAATATGCCGGTGACGACGTTCAGCCACTCCATTTCGTTCAGGAGTGTGTGGGGCAGTGGTAAGATGACAAATGTCGTGCTGGCTGAGGTAGCCTTTAAGTGCAGAAAATTCACCTCCGTTATCCGAGTACAGATGTTTGATAGGTAGTGAAAATTGCTTTTCAAGGATTAGTTTTAATTGAGGAAAAATTGTGGAAACATCAGATTTTAGTTTCATGGGGAAATACCAGCAATATTTAGAGTAGTGATCTACAAATAGTACGTAGTATCGAAAACCTTCAAGAGAGGTATGAGGAGCTGGACCCCAAACATCTGTAAACAAGTATTCAAGCGGTGCCGAGCTAGAAATGCTAGAGATATGAAACGAAAGTTTATGATTTTTATTGATAGAGCATGAAGTACAGCGAATGAGAAGTACTTTTATTTAAAGGAAGCTGATATAATTTTATTAAATGATGAACTAGTGGCCGAGAGGGATGACCCAACCGGTCATGCCAAATATTAGAGGAGACACGTTCAGATGAGAAGGCTAATTTGGAGAGATTATCCTTGTACGATGAAGCTGGAAATGAGTAGATGCAATTGTCACATTTTTCTTGCATTATTGTCGCCCCCGTTGTCAGATCCTTCACAAAAAAATGGAAGGGGTGAAATTCAAGAACAAGATTATTATTTTTGGTAAACTTATGCACAGAAATCAAATTTTTTATGAATAGCAAGAACATAAAGTGTGTTGTTTAAAGTGACTGTGCGTGTTGGAAACCGAAGGTTTATGGTGCCAACATGAGAGATTGCCAAACTTGAGCCATCCCCAATTATCACTTCGTCAGTACTGTCATACTCGGAATGAATGGAGAGTTTAGACAGATCAGAGGTAATGTGGTGCGAAGCACCGGAGTCAACCACCCATGGTTTGTTGGAGGAGGTACCTGCATCAACACAATTGGCATTGGAGAAGGGTGAGTTCCAGAATTTTGGGCAGTGGCGGTTGAGTGACCAGACATGGTGCAGAACTGGCAAATCACGGCATGTTTTTGTGAGGACTGGGAGTGGGTCTGGGAAGGTGGGAACCTTTGGTTGTGCCATGAAGTGTTGTTGCGGTGCTGCCGCCCTTTGTTGTGCGAGTGTTGATGGCCTCGCTTCTGATGGTAGTTCGCAGTAGCAATGGTTGTTTGCTGTAGGGTGTCCAATTTTTTGAGGTAAGTTTTGTGACTTACGAGAAGATCATGCAATTCTTCAAAGGTGAGAGGGTTCGAATAGGGCCAGCAATGTCACGAAATTCAGATCCCAGGCCATTGAGGATGTAGAGTGTGAGATCATCATTCGTGAGAAGAGAATAAATAAGGGCAAGTTCATCAGCAGTGGACTTGACTTGTTGCAGGTATTCAGTAACACTCTTGGATCCACGGTTCAAGGACGTCAAGGCATCCTTGAGTTGCATGACTCGCGTGCGCGAGCGATTTGCAAAGAGACGGGTCAGTTGAAGCTAGGCCTGTCTCGAAGTGTTTGAAGAAGCAATCAAGAGCATTATGCTTTCAGACACCGAAGCAAAAATTCCATTGAGCAGGAGTTTGTCTTGACGGATCCAACGACTGCGAGCGGCAAGAATCTCAGCAGAAGGGTTGATTCCAAGTTGAGGGCAGGGGTGGGAGCCATCGATAAAGCCTTGAAGGTTAAAAACAACGACTAGGGAGTCGATTTGAGCACGCCAAGCAGGGAAGTTGGATAAGGTCAGTTTGTAGGGTAGCTGGGTGGTGGCGTTGATGGCAATGATGGCATTTTCAGAATGGAAGTTGGTTGAATTTGCAACAGCAGGGGTAGAGGACGATGAAGAAGCCATAGCGGAAATGGCGGATCGAAAAAAAACTCGTGGGAGAATTTCAGGCTCTTGATACCATATAAATAGTTTCTAAACACGTTGGTGTTTTATTTTATTCAACTTAAATGGTATTACAATGATATACCTATTTATACAAAGGTTTGGATTTACAAATAAGGAAAGATGCTGTCAAATATTTACAGCCAAAATGTCCTCTGCTGTACACGTGATTACAGGTAGCACATATGGAAGATGGGTTGATTTTGCTGCCTGATCTTTGCCTGATTGAGAGTGATACTCGTGATTATCCAATAGTTACGACGTGTCAATGTAGGTCATTCTAAATTCATTTAATTTTTTGAGACGGGAAAATATAACCTCAACTTTCCATTAGCGAATATGTAAAATCCCAAGGCAAATACACAAATTAAAACGATCAGAATGCATTAAAGATTGTATCTTCTCTACTTATACTTGTCATAAGTGACCTGATGCGAAAATAAAATCCCACACTGTGAAGAGTAATATTACATGCTAAACACATGATTCCGGAGAAACAAAATTTCAACCACAGCACATAAAACCAAAACATCAAATTAAATCCAGAGTTGAAATCACAACAAAGCTTAGCTCATTTTGCAACTTCATCTCATCATCAGTACTCCTAATTGTTTTCCGAATCCAATGGAACCCAAAAATAAACAACAACACCCTTGAAAAAAACCTCCGACTATGCACAATCACTGGCGATTGTTGGAAAAACTTGACCATAACAAGGGAATGGAGAAAGGAAACCAAAGAATTGACTTAACGTGTAATTGCTATCCTCAAACAAAATTTGTCCCCTCTACGATTTTTTTTTTATGTTTAAAAGGGCTAAAAAAAATGGTTTGTAGGATTTAACAAGCCTTAAAAGAAGAAAGATACTAAACACTTGTATTTTCTCCTTAAAACTTGAAAAACACTCAAAAGGATGAATATGTAAAGAGATTTTTGTAAAACTCTCTATGAATGGAATGATTTCAAATGTGGTGGTGTAATAATTGTGCAGATAAAAGAAATCTATCTCATATATATAGATTCTCAATCATACATTAGGAAACTGCCTCAAAGGTTCATGAAAATAAGTATTTTTTTCATGAAAAGATGCCAAAAATGAATTAGAAATTTCAAACCCAACGGTCAAAATATTGGTGTGGATCGCCCAATACAAAATTGGGCAATTGCTCAGGCCAGGATTTTGGCATCGGGTTACTGAAAGCGACCTTTGAGCGAGTGCCCAAGGCAAAATTTCAGTGCCTCGATTTTTTTCTTCTCGTTTTTTTTTCAATATTTTCATACTTGCTCTACACACTCATATGAATGTATTATCATTCCAATATACTCATCATTATAAATTGAACACCAAATTACAAAAATTGCCCACTTGCTCAACTGCATAATCATACACATTCAAAGTAGCAATATTTATGCATACGGATTACATATCTTTCGATTTGAATCTAACCATAGTGTAATTCTCCAAAGCATTATCGAAATTAAAAGTAGCATGATAGCTTTGAATCAATTATTCATTGTGATAATATTGCTTAAAACACACACACACACACACACACACACAAATGTCATGTGTTCACAAATTCCTCAAACTCGCGTAACACTAATATGGCCTTACACTCATTTTATTCGTTGAATTTTTAAGAGAAAAACTACAACTCTCTATTGAGGCGACACTACCTTGAAATTCGTCTAATTAAAGTTATTCCAGTATCTTTGTTATTTTTGGAGATACTTGTACTTAATATTGAACTTCGTTAAGAGCTTTAAAGCTCAACACTCCTTTAAGTAACAACCAGCATTTTATAATTAAGATAAGGTTCTTTCGAAAATTATAATGTTGAAACTATCCACTTATTTGATGACTTGTTGTTACCCTTTGAATCCCGTGGATTACTGTTTTAGTAATGACAGATAGAGTTGTCGTCATTGGTAGATCTTTTAGTTTAAGAGTTTCAACCCCATCTTACTGAAAGTAGATATAACTAAATATCTATTAAGAGATATAGTTAAGGGATTCGCTAGGATCTCAATTGACTTAACGTATTTAGAAAAATTGTTGCACTCTTGATTAATTTTCTTACGTAGTCATACTTTAGACTCATATGTTTAGACTTTCCATTGTATACCTCATTGTATGCATTTGATAATGTGGTTTGACTATCACACATAATAGATATCAAAGATGTATTCTTTTGTCTCAAAGGTATTTCTCGGTATTTGATAATGCCATGAACTCAGATTCCATGGTTGAATGTATGTTTGTTTTTTAAAGTTTCAAGAAATTGCACCTCCTCTAAGAGTGAACACTCAACTCGAAGTAGATTTACTTTCATTAGTGCTAGATATCCAACTAGCTAATAAATCCATCTATTATAGCCGAAAATTTAGAATATTGTAGATCTAAGTTTTTGGTTTTCTTTAAGTAACCAAGAACTCTCTCAATGACCTTCCAATTTCCTTGATTGAATTACTAGTAATCCTACTAAATTTAATAATTGCAAATGTTATGTTTGGTCTTGTGCATTGAACTACATACATAAGACTCCTTAGAATACTTGCATATTCTAATTGAACAATAGCTCTTTCGTCATTCTTTATAAGTATAGAACTTAGATAAAAAAGGGTACTCTATTCTTTTATGTTCAAATGTTTGAACTTATTTGTCACATTCTCAATATAATGTGATTGACTCAAGTAATAACCCTCTCTAATTTTAGTAAGTTTAATACCCAAAATCGTATCCACTTGTTCAAGATCCTTCATCTTGAATGTAGAAGATAGATACTTCTTCGTTTCTTTTATTCCATTCATATGGTTACTCAAAAATCATGTTATCAACGTATAAGCAAATAAATATAACACAATTATCACATAATTTGGAATAAAAGCATTTATCTACACTATTATGTTTGAACCCGAATGAAATTATTGCTAAGTCAAATTTTTCATGTCATTTTTTGGGTTTTTGTTTTAAACCATATAATGATTTTACTAGGTTGCACACATTGTGTTCATTTTTGGGTAGAACCCTTCAAGTTGTTCCATATAAACTTCCCCATCGAGATCCCCATTTAAGAATGTCGTCTTGACATCCATTTGATGAACATGCAAGTTATATAAGGAAGCTAATGCAAATAATATCCTAATTAATATTATTCTAGCTACCGGTCCATATGCATCGAAATAATCTATTCATTCATTTTGTCGACAACCTTTAACTACTAATCTAGCTTTAAAGGTATTAAGATAACCATTCATATTATATTTTCTCCTAAACACCCATTTACAACAAATAGGTTTAGACCTGGGTAGTAAATCGAAAAGTTTCCATCAAGATAAAAATGTAGAACCAAT
Organism: Osmanthus fragrans; assembly: GCA_019395295.1. Taxonomy (NCBI): domain Eukaryota; kingdom Viridiplantae; phylum Streptophyta; class Magnoliopsida; order Lamiales; family Oleaceae; genus Osmanthus; species Osmanthus fragrans. Next base: position 20,300,060 of record CM033360.1, read on the forward strand.
AGAAATGAATTTTTGGGATGAAAGTTTCTTTTTTTGGACAGGTAAGATGTGAACATGGATCAAAACAAAAGAGTTTGAATTCAAAAAAGTTGGGTGGAGCTAATGAAACTATTTTAGTAAAATTGAATTGTCTTAAATTCTGGGGATCGCACTAAAGGAACAAGGCCTATAAATAAAACAAGAAAAAATAAAAATAAAGAAACGAAGAAGAAGACATCTCTCTGCGTGTTGTTTGACATAACTTAATCCATATAATTTTTAATTGCATCTTTCTAAAAGACGCCATCATAAGAAGCGATAGTTCTCTCTAGGTTTTAGGATCAATTTTCACTTGTAAACAAAAGGTATTGTTTTTACAACATTTTTCTCATTTCCTTTACTAAGTAAAGTGAAATAAGTTGAAAATCAATTTCATATGGTCCTAAAGTCTTTTCTATTTGAGTTTTTTGCTTCTTCGAGATTCACTAGATTCATTAACATCTTTAAAATATATTTTATTTGTGTTCCACTAGAGCTAGGAACCTCTTTATGAATTTCTCTTAATTCATTTTTCGAAGATAGTGAATTCTCAAATAACTCAACGTCATTTGATTTAATTATCACATTGGTCTCCAAATTCAAAAATCTATATGATTTGCTATTACTAGCATATCCAACAAATGCACATTTAATGTCTATTAGATTCAATTTGGTCATTTTAGAATCCGTGTTCTTACAACATGCAAGATACCCCACACTTTGAAGTACTTGATATTTGATTTTCTTCATTTTCACAATTCATAAGGAGAAACTTTTGTAAAATTTGAAGGAATCCTTTTTGATATTCTACATGCACTCAACAAAGCTTCACCCCACAAATTAAGTGGCAACTTAGCATATGTTAATATGACATTTATTATTTCAACTAATGTTCTATTTTTTTTTTTTCAGTCAAACCATTTTGTTAGGGTGTCCTAAGTGCAGAACATTGATATATTATGCATTGTTGTTCACAAAATAAGTTAAAATCACTAGGAAAGTATTCACCTCCTCTATCACTTCTAAGTGTTTTTATTTTCTTATTTCAGTCATTTTCAACTTCATTTTTATAAGTCTTGAACATGTCAAATGCTTCATGTTTATGTTTCATTAAATAAACATAAGTATACCTAGAATAATCATCTATAAGGTTAATGAAATACCTATTTTCACATCTAGTTAACATATCATTAAGTTCACATATGTCCGAATGAATTAGTTTTAAAAACTGAGAAGTCCTATTCACATTTTGATAAGGTTTCTTAATCATTTTAGATTTTAAACGTGTTTTACATTTATATGCATTATTCACATCATATTAAATCATGTCACCATTTAACACTTTTTTTTTCATGGTACTAGCACATATGTGTCATAATCTAGCATGTCAAAATGTAAAAGAATCAATCGATTAGGTAAATCAACTTTATTTTTATTTATATTGTAACAATATACAATTTTAACCATTCCTTCAATTGAATAGCTTTTTCCAATCACCAAATTCCTATTCATTTCACGAATATGTAGTACATTTGCTAATGTAATGGTTTTTTCGAAAGAATTTCCACCACGAAAAAGTCTCAAAGGTTCATGAAAACGTGCCAAAAAATAAACTTGAAATTTTAAACCCAACAGTTAAAAAATTGACGTTGGCGCGATCGCCTAGTACAAAAGCAGACGATTGCTCATGCCAAGGTTTTGGCCTCGAGTTATTGGAAGCGACGTTGGGCACTCACCTATATTTGAGCCTAGGCACTCTTCCAGACCAAAATTTTAGTTCCTCCATTTTTTCTTCTTGTTTTTGTCAGCCCCCATTTTTGGGGGCTGACAACATATTTTTTTATTTTTTTTTTATTTTTTTTTCTTTTGGTTGTTTTGTTTAATCCTATTTGATCGTTATTTTTTTTTAAAATACATTTTTCTCTCTTCTTTTTAACCACACATTTTTTAATAAAATAATATTACACGCAACTTTTCCTTAATTTTTAACTACACATTCTCCATCAATCAACTATTCAAAAATGCATTTTCTCTCCAAAATTGACTACCAAACAGGGACTTAGCATGCAATGCAAAACTAATTTAACACGCAAGTCCTGCTAGGCCTTGCGTGTTAAATTTATATTGTCAGCCTGGCAGGCCTTGAGTGTTGAATATTTGTTGTCTTACTTATTTTTTTCTTTTTTTTTGTCTTTTGTTAGTTCTTTACCTATAAAAAAAGTGGCAAACGTTTCATAATTTCATATTCATTGCACAATATATATGCAGAAAGAAAAAAACACTTCATTCATATACACTTCACAATTATTTTCTGAGGCTTGTTTATATCTTTCTATTGAATTTTCTGGTAAGTCTTTTTCTCTTATTTTTTCTTAAATGTGTTGTGTTATATATAAATATTCATTTTTAATTTGTTTAATTTCGTAACATAGTTTTAATTTTATTTTTGTTATAATTATAGTAAGTTTTAAATATGTCAATGTTTAAATTATTTCATAAACTAAATAATTTTTCATATTAATTTTTAGGAATGGAAGGGGATGACAATGTATTTATTCCACAAGTGAATGTTAGTGTGATTTCGATATTCGGGCATGAATTTAAAACGCTTGATGATGTGCATGATTTTTACAATGAGTATGCGAAATTAGCTGGTTTTAGCATACGTATTGGTAGTAGCCGAAAGAATCCACAGACAAATGAGCTTGTCTGGAAGTCGTATGTTTGCTTTAAACAAGGTCAAAAAGATGAGACATATCAGATGAAACTCAAAAATTTGGTGGCCCGTTCTGGTGAACGAAAGCGTGGGAACTCACGTTGTGGATGTGACGCAAAGTTAACAGTTGTAAAACATCAGACAACGTCTATGTGGGTTGTAAGTCATTTTGTCGAGGGGCACAATCATGCACTATCTACACCAAGCAAAACGCACCTACTACGCTCACATCGACATGTTTCTGCAACAAAAAAAGCGCTTGTTGACCAATTTTCACAAGCCAATATTCCTAGCTGTCAACAGATCAGACTTATGAAGATAGATGCTGGTGGGCCTTCTTCATTGGGCTGTAATGCGCAAGATATCAGGAACCATCGACGAGATCGGCGACGAGAAGCCATTGGACGTGATGCAGAAACATTGATTGCGCATTTTGAGTTGGAAAAAAGAAGGAGTCCTAGCTTTCTACTATGCCTATGAGACTGACGAGGATGGTGTGTTTTGCTCGTTGTTTCTGGGCTGATGCAGAGTCCATGAGTTCTTATGTTTACTTCGGAGATGCTGTGGTTTTCGACACAACATATAACACAAACAAGTATTCGATGGTGTTTGCACCATTAGTTGGAGTAAATCACCATCGGCAAACTACTGTTTTCGAATGTGGCTTATTGAGTAATGAAAAGATCGATTCTTTTATTTGGTTGTTTTTGAAGTTCGTCGAAGCAATGCCCACCCAACGAGCCCCCGAGGTGATTATTACTGATCAAGATGCTGTCATTGCTAAAGCAGTTGGTGAGGTTTTTCCTAACACAATTCATAGGTTCTGTCTGTGGCATATTCTAAACAAGTTCTCAGAGAAGATGAGTCATGTGCTATACAAGGAATTATACCACGGCTTGGTGAGTATTATCAAGCAGTCGGAGTCCCCAGAGGAGTTTGAATCCCGTTGGGCTGATGTGATGGAAACTACTGATCTTGGTGATAATGAGTGGCTTGCCAACATGTATGAAATACGAAATCGTTGGGTACCTGCGTACGTGAAGCATATATTTTTCTGCCGGGATGTCAAGCAGTCAACGGTCAGAAAAGCAACCATTCATATTTTTTCAAAAGATATGTCAATAAGACGGATACACTAATGGATTTCATCACACAATTTAGCAGTGCTCTAGCTCACCAGCGACATAGCGAATTGGTTGCCAACCACACTGACTTGAATGAATGTACCTCGTATGATAACAACATTTGCCATGGAAAACTCAAATGACACGTATTTATACAAAGACAATTTTCCTGTTGTTCCAAGAGGAATTAGCTCAGAGTAGCTCTACGTTTTCTCAAGGAAATCAACATACGAGGGTGTCAAAACGTATATTGTAACGCGTTTTGATACCCAAAAAACACATCATCGCCACCGTGAGCTGACCTACTTCATGGCTATTGACTTCATAGCATGCAGCTGCAAAACATTTGAGTTTGAAGGATATCCATGTCGTCACATGCTCGCATTTATGCTTAGGAAACAGGTGATGTTGTTACCAGATCAGTACATTGCAGGTCGGTGGACGCAAAATGCAAAAGCAACTCCAGTCTTCGAACCAACGACGACCTCAATGGGTGGTCAATCATTGATTTCTCGACATGGGATGCTGGCACACACGACAGCAGAGTTGGTGGACGAAGGTGCTTTGACTGACGCTCGTACGGCGTTAATAATGGATGGATTTCAGAACTTGAAAATACAGGTAAAAGCTATGAATAATGGAGGAGAAGTGGGAATGAGTAGGGTTATCAGCAAGAGCAGCGAAGGTGCCCAACTCGTGGTTGATCCTACTCCGGTTAGGACAAAAGGGTGCGGGAAGCGATTGAAGTCATCCAAAGAAATAGCCATGTCTCAGTCGAAGAGAAATTGCCGTGTTTGTGGTCACAGTGGACATGACAAAAGAACTTGTCCGACATTACAGTCGAGGTTCGTTGATCGATAACTTTTAATTGTCGCCATTATTTTGTTTTTTTTTTTTCTACTATGCTTTACTATTTAAATTTTTATATATGTGAAACACCTTTAGGAGTCAGCTGGTGGACTAAACCGTATCATCCACAGTACTCTTGGGACGATACTCAGAAAGATAGGTACACTGGTATTGCTAGCAGTGATTATGGTGCATTCCATGGGTTTGACAATGATGACGACCATTAAACTACTTATTGTTGTACTCGTTCGACGAAATTTGAAGAAAATTTATCTAATTTATGCAATGTCTATTTTATTTTGTTTAAATGTGTTGCAATGTTATTAGACATATCAGATGAAATTTACGATTTTATTATTAATATAAAAAAAAATGTAATATACGTATATTACAAATTATTAATGCAAAATAAAAGAAAAAAATAATACATTACAAAATGATCAAAATATACCCCATTATTATAGTTCGAATTAAAAATGAAAAAAAAAAAAAAAGACAACCCAAAGGAAAAAAAAAAAAAAAAAAAAAAAAAAAATGTTGTCAGCCTCCAAAAATGGGGGCTGACAACATTCATTAAAACACGCAAGGCCAATAGGCCTTGCGTGTTTTAAACGTTTTGCCTTGCATGGCCTGTTGCCATGCAAGGCAAAGCTTAGACTGTTCTCCTGCGCGCCATTCGCAGGAGAACAGGATTGATTTTCATACTTACTATCAGGGGCGGAGCTACATGGAGTACACTGGCCTCACCTGGGACATCTTGCAGCAGTTGAAGAGGCCGCACTAAAACTTCCAGCAGTTGAAGAGGCCTCACCTGAAACACTCATGGAGGAAGAAGCTGACACACAGTGGCACAGACTTGTCCAGGAATGGGTTCCATTCCCATGGCATACATAACCTTCCATCGACACTATCAGGGACCGAAAGCGTAGACAACATTGATTCATTTTTGGAAGAAGAAAGAAGGTGAACCAGAATCACTGAACTGTAAATAGGTGAAGCCCGAAGCCAAAGCCCTCTCGTTGAACTTTTCTTTTTATTTGTTATTTTGATTTGATTAGAACCTAAAATCAAGATGAGTCATGTATCAATTTTGTGATTCTTACGAAATTAATTTGCTGATTTGCAGGCAGAAGAACCAAGTCTCAGAAGCTGCTGGAGGTGCGGAGCCTCAAGCCTAATTGGATGCCATCCCTGCCCCCCAAGGTGAACTTAATTGGATGTTTTACTAGGTTAGATACAAGTTGCTAATTTAAAATCATTTATTAGCTATCAGTTTTGTGAATTGCACTCTGCATATCGGTTGTGATTTGTGAACTTAATTGACTGTTGTGCTAAGGTTGACAATATTTTGCTTGATTTTATGCATAGGCTGATTTTGGGCTTTACTTGCTTTTGGTTCCAGTTACTTGTTTTTGCTTTCAATTACTTGATAATAACATTATTGTACAACGATATGGAAGGATGAAAACTCGTAAGGAACACGTTTAATTATAAATTATGTCATTTGTAGTATTATCGTGATATTGTTTTATAGTTTTATCATCATTAAATCCATGGCCAAAAATTCAAAGTTCGATGTCAGTTAAATTGTGCCCGCACTGAACGAATTTCCTAGCTCCGCCCCTGCTTACTATAAACATCCATATGAATGTATTATCATTACAATATACTCATCATGAATAGCAAATTACAACAAAATTGAAATCTTTTCTTCCGAATTTATTTGGTAGCCATCGTTGGTTCGAGGAAGAATTTGAGCTCGTTTTGGTTTAGTGGGAAGTGAATTCCACGTGAAGCCTTCTTTAAGAAAATGTTTAGCGGTTTACGTTAAGTTGGGTGATGTCTCGGGTTTAAGCCGTCAGATTAAAAGTAGGAACGAAAACACGGATGTGATAAAACCTGTGAAAATAGATGGGTTCTATAATGGCCCAAATAATTAGGTAGAAACCGCCCAATCTACCTATTGAGGGCATGTTTGGCCGAGTATTTTACTTATTTTCTTTTAAATAGATTTTTATTTATTTTTTATTTTTTACTTATTAAGCTAGCCAAACATTTTTCTTTACTTTTAATTGTTTAAGTCACGTTTATGCATTTTATATTTCCTAACATTCAATTGGTATCTTCTCTGGTAAGACCGTAAGAATATATGTAAAGAACCAGGTTGAAAAATCATCATTATCGTGAAATTTGTATCAACTCCATTAGTGTCTACTTCTTCACCTCGTTCTTCTTAGTTTTACTTTTCTTCATCAAATTATATTTTGCGGTCTCCACTGTACAAGAATTTAGCATAGAAACAATTTACAAATTTGTTTATTAACAAACGATCATCAACCAAATAAAATAAAATAAAATAAAATAAATTCTCCCTCTTTCTTTTTGCCATTAACCAAAACTGTGCTTGTGAAGTTACTGCCTATTCGTATATAAATCAAGAAACTTTAGTCACTTTCATGATTTCAATCAGTAAAAAAGTTGATTAAAGTATACAAGTACCCACTTCAGCCCACCCTATTGGCTGAAAATGGCATTTGTCATTAGTGCACAATAGCTTTCTTAAAACATGATTAGCAAACTAAAATAGATTATTAATGTAGATTAAAATAATCTTGCTTTCACTTTCTATCGTTGCTCGACCTTGAGAGGTCATTTTGTTTGAGTCGTATTAATGAGAGTGGTTGTATACCGATCAATGTTATTATTCACTTTAGTCGGAACCCTATTCTTTATGGGTTCACGACAATTTTTTATTTTCTCGACGTGTATAAAAGAGTGTATTTTTCATTGGCTAGAATCAAAATACAGGAGAATATGACCAATATGACCTGCCTCCCAATCCCACAGCCACAATATACGGATGATAGCAATGGATCAAGAAAGTGCACAATATAAAGAAGAGACAAAGTTGTTGTAGATGCATTGATCACTTCATTGAAATTGAGGGTCTAAACTGAAAAGAGCCACTCTCCCTCCCTAGAGTCAAAAGTAGCCAACAATTAGCATTTACTCATTGAGCCCCGCTTCATGTACAACCAGGCCCCTGTCAAGGCACTCACATTGTGGGCCCCGCCGCATTTTTTTTAAATACATGAGAGCCCGCGCTACAACGATGGCCCTGTAAGACCCCCCATACACTCAGGTTAATTCTTACTCATTTGCTTGCAAAAGTCAGCTATGTGTTCAGTGTTTGGCATTGATTTGCAACACTTTTTTTCCTTTGCTTAAATTAGGGCAATCCAGATTTAAGTTTAATTAGTTTCTTGGCTTAAGTAAAGATTGAGAAAAGTTTCTATTTTACATACTTTTTTTTTTGGTTGACGAAGAACCCGCAGCCCTCGGGTGCGCACTGGATAAACCATCGGACTGATGTAATAGCCTGCAAACCACGTCAACTAGGTTAATTCTATTTTACATACTTGTTTGTACTAATCAAGATGTAAATTGAAGTGGCTTAGTTTTACAGTGATAATAAGAGCAAAATTTATACTTAGTCCCAATTTTGTTTTGATAAAAATAATTTTTTTAGTAGAATTCGATAAAGTTGATGAAATATACGGTTGAATTGTTGTGGGTCCATGAAATGTGTAAAATTGTACTTAATTTATTTACATTTCAATGCGGATTTTATGTAAATTTTGCATAAAATCAGAGAGAAAAATGGATGTCAACAGAAATTTATCTAAGTTTTCAAAAGCCAAAAAGGACAGTGAAAGTAAGTGAAGAAATGGAACAAATCAATCTTTCATTGCAAACACCTTCATCTTTATCCCTATGAAATAATTGGGAAAAAAAAAGGCTTTACCAATGGGAAATTTATTCCATCTCTTAGTTCGAATAAACACGACTAGATAATATTATAAAAAGTATAATGTATTCGTCATCAATGATGCTCAATACTAATTTAGGTGGTCATGAGCACATTCATTTACTGTTCAACTTAAACTGGTGATGAATATTATCATTTTAATATAAAATATTTGTATAACTTTTGTTTTTTCTCTTCTTTAATACTGTTTTGTGCCGTCTATTGTTCGACGGCCCACTTTACTGAGCAAACTAAAAAGATACGAAAATAAGATGTCGTCATGATACTTTTCAACCACCACTTGAGACATTTTAAGACAGCTACCAAGGATGTTCAAAACCTGTAGTTGAATGATCTTTACTTTTCTTCAATGCTAGCATATGGTACAGAAACTGTAAAGGGTTAAGAAAGTACAAAAGGCAAATCCCCATGTTAGATTCTTTCAGCTCCAACAAATTTGTATACAAATGCAGATCCAAGTAGAAAGATCAGATGTTAATGTTATGAACAAGTCTGCAGCCATTATGATTCGGTTTCTGCTGGTTTCGACTTGGTTTGCACTTTCTCAGATGACATGGATTTCTCATCTGCAGATGTACCTGCCGCTGTAAGTTTTGACTCGGTTTGCACTTCCTCAGCCAACAAAGACTTCTCGTCTGCACCCGTAGGTTTTGACTTCGTTTGCACTTTCTCGGATAACAAGGATTTATCATCCGTTGAAGTACATGCCGGTGCCAGCTTCTTAAATTGCACCAAGATCATAGTCATGTTATCGCAGCCCTCACCTCCAGTAGCAGATGGCGCTAAACACCTATCGAGTACTTTTTCGCAAACTACAGAAAGCTTAGTCTCCTGCATACGAAAATTAACGTTACCAAACAGATTAATCAACCTTAGACACAGCAGGCCAGATAAAATTTTCCCCTCAAGATAAAACAAGAAATAATAGACATCTATAAACGACAAGACAAAAATGTCTTCACTTCAACACTTGCAAAATCAGTAGATAATCAAACAAGATCGAGGTTGAGCAAGGGACTTGGTAATTATTTGATAATAATCTAGTGACTAAATTGGGGTCGGCTACATGAATCCTTAAAAAACTCAATCCAATAGATCCTTAACAATTACATAGGATGTGTTAGTTTTGGTCTACCTTTACCTCTCTAACTTTTTCTGCCGATATAGGTTCCAATTCCAAAAATCATAAATTGTAATGAACTAAGTTTTGGTCTTAATATTACTAAATAACTCATTTTAGTTGTACGTAATGATGTAACAACGTAGATTTGAATGAAAAACTGAAGTGATTAGACGGTTTCACATAGTGCTCGTGTCACCAAGGTAGCTTCAAATCGTTCACTGTATCTATCTCAATTTGGTAAATACTAAACTGTAATATCATAGTAAAGGTCTCAATAATGCACAACTCAAGTAGTATCTAAGGACTTACAGATTTCATTTGCTCTCGTATAAAATCTACGAGTTGCTGGCCTGACATGCAATCCCTGGGAAGCATTTTGAAAAAGAGAAACCAGATTAATTAGATATGAAACCTCTTATTGAGAATTCCATTAAGACTAACAGAGAATAGAAGAATCTACATGAATATTATCGAAGAAGCAAGACAAAGGTTTAGTAATATTTTGGAATGGAGACGAAAATTATATATGTCACATATGCATGATTAACAAATTCAACACAAAGACGTCCCAACTTGAATTGGGGCTGAAGTATGAAATTTTCTCCTGCAATAATTTCGGCATTGCCTGAAACAATTGTGCACGATCTTAATATAATAAATCGGAAAAAGAGGAGTATAGAATTCATACCAAATGCCATCACAGGCAAGTACAATGAATTCATCATCATCGCAAAGTTCAACCTGGTTAGAGAATCATAACAGGAAAAAAATCAATAAGTGTTATTATGAGCAAGACGAGATAACACTCCACACACACTCATATTAATTAACCTATAATATCCAAATTTCAAGAGATGAAACTGGTTTTCTAGAAATAGTTGTATACGTAAAATAAATAGGATACCATGATAACTCTTTTAATTCTTGATCCTAATATAATTTCATATTTTAAAGGTCGTGAGTGCAACAACCTAGACCTCTAGATTGGTATTAGGATTTCTTGGTTCCAAATCTTAGGGGACATGACAGAAAGACGTGAAGGACAGGAGGGCAGATGCTCTTTCAAAGTGAACACGTATGATACAACCGTTTGAATTTAGACTTCGGGTTGTTACAATGCCCTTGTTTGGTCTCCATTTTATTTAATATATATATATATATATTTTTTTTCAACCACACATTCTTCAATAAAATAATATTATACGTAGATTTAAAAAAAAAAATCTTTTTTAACCAACACATTTTTTTTTTTTTTTTTTTTTCTCTTTTTTAACCAACACATTCTTCATAAAATCACTATCTCAAATCACATTTTCCCCTAAAATTTAATTTTAATGGAGCCCAAACAAGGGCAATGAGTATTAAATAACAAAAACAATGTAAAAAAGAAATATTTTTCCAAAAAAATTATGTTCCATTAATACCCTATAACATTTCTTGGAAACTATAAAATAATTAAAAAATATGAGGTCCTCGTAGCCAACCAAAGCACAGTGTAAAGAAAGTTCATTTCAGGTGACTACATAAACTACATATTTATGTAATTAAAACACAGAGGAGGTCCAAAGAAAATAATCATCCAGTCACACTTAAGAAAATAAAGAAGATACATACAACATTTATATCTGGATTGGCAGTTAAAATTTGCTTTTCAGCAGGTAAAAACTTGTTCTGCTTGAATTCCATATCACCTGAAAAAAATTTAAGAACTTATCGATAATCAGAAATGACATTCGCTCCTACCATGTATTTGCCTCTAGTCCAAGCACACATTAAGAGCATATGTAGTATGGAAACTTGGACAGCACGAGATAGTACTAAGCAAGAAAAAGATCAGAAAACCTTGTTCATTATACTGTCTAGACTTGTCCAATATTGCGTATCAAACATGCACTATCCAAATAAACTTATTAAAAACACTGCATAAGCAAATTGGTACATAACCTATAACTCTTCCAAGATTTAGACTGCCGTTGACACGTCCTGCGATGACAAAACCACCTGCTTTTGAAATCCTGTCCCTCTCAGCCTCGAGATCGGGCTTGTGGTCTCTTGAAAGGTTGTATGCCTGTGGGGAAAATGGCACAATGAAGACCAATTGGGTTTCTGATCTAATTGGGCCAGACTACTATTACTTGGACCAATTGGTGGATTTACTTAGCCCCCGTTTGTCCCCCATTTTTTGGAATGAAAATGAGAGAAATAATATTTTTTTTTTTTTTTTGAAAAATGAGTGATTGAAAATGAAAGAAAAATTTTCGATTTACGTGTAACATTATTTTATAGAAGATTGTGTAGTTGAAAATAGGATGGAGAAAAATAGAATGTAATGAAATTTAATTTAATGGGAATCAAACATAGGCTTATTCATTCGGGTTTGAAGTGTGTTTTGGTTTAGTGCGTTTTACTTGAGATGGATGGATGGTCGAGATATCACCACGAGCTGCCCCAATAACCGTAGGATGAAGAGCTTCTGGAGACTTCTCTTAAAAGTCTGGGGTTGAGCTTAAGGGTCACGACTTCACACTTTTTTACACTCTCAGATCTCTCTCTCGAACTCTCTGTTCTCTTTCAAGCATCGCCCCCTGTTTTGCCCTTTACTTTGTTCTCTCTTGTAAATCGATTGATGAAAGCTTTAGTATATTTCTTGAGTGATCTGTGGAAAGCTTAGTTTGTATCCTTGTGTGGATTACCATTTCGATTTGAGAGGGTTTCGTTTAGGGCTTCGTCTACTATGACTGAGTCTTGTGTGATTCAAATAAGGGTGCTTGGTGTAACAATGAACGGCTGTTGATTCCTTGTTAATATAGTGATCTCTTCCGGTTGGCGAAAGCTCGAAAGGGAATTATGAATTTATTTCGAACCTCTTGCCTTAGGACGAAATATCTTGTGTTTTTTATGTTTTCTGTCAATTTCTTATGGTTTTCATTTACTGTTGTTTGTTAAAGTGGCTAACATTTTAGAACACGATATTTACAATGCCTGAATGAGAAAGATCAATACAAATACTCACAATTCATTTGTCTCAAGACCTTTACATTAAAAAGATAAAAGGAAACAACTTTCCACGTGCACGTATGTATTGCACTTATAAAAATTTCACTACTGTTGAGGTAAGAAAGAGAAGTTAGCTTCAAACAAAACTTCCATTTAAGAGCATATATACCTTCTACTAAACCATCTATATAGAAAATAATACAAAGAATTCTTTTGTAGTGCACAGTACCTGACCATTCCTAGAAATTATACACCGGGAATCGCCAGCATTTGCGACGACAAGTTCGTTGCCCCTAATGATTGCAACACAAGCAGTGCTCCCAGAAGTTGGTCCGGAAAAATCAGAGTGTGGACCCTGTACCGACAATACATATCAAGCTCCAAACTAATAGTAAAAACAACTTAAACTTTTAGATTAGGTGGTTCAATATCAAAGTATCTAATTGATGCAAGTAAAACACCTCCTCAAAAGCCCAATCATCAACTTGGTCACTTTTTTCGCCGCTTCGTGGAGACCATATCAAACCCTCTATCATACTACTAAACTTGTTTATTTTATCTCCTAGAACAGCCAATTCTCTCCATCCTCTTTGTCTACGCATTATCTCATCCATCCTATATGAACAATAGATAAAAACGCTTGGAAACAGTGTAGTAGGAAGTATACAATAATCTGAAATGGGCACAGCAACTAGCCAAGTCTTGTTAACGATGAACTTGGGGTCAACTCCATTAATCCATTTTGTCATTTCATCAGATCCACAAACTAATTAGCAAAAGATAAACAATCAAAAAATAACTTGGAAAATAGTTTTAAATACATAAACTTGTTTTCAACTACATTAATCCAAGAAACTCAAGCACAAGAAGAATTTCAAAATACCTGTGCACTGACGTCCCTATATCCCCAGCCAAATATGCTTCGTGCTTGAGCACTTGCTGATGAAGATATTTAGCACAGAATTTGGCAACCACCTTACCTGCAATATTCTAGTAAGATAGTTACTGTCAAATCAAGTTATCACTCTCGTTCAAGAAAATTCGACCCTGGGAGGCGTACATATGCTCCATATTAAGGGCTATGCACAGAACGCTATTTTCAATAGCATCAAGACTACGAGTATAAAGCTCATAATGACAACCTTTGTCCAATACACAAACAGGACTCGGCGAACTTGTACGACCATTAATCACCAAATTCGAGGGAATCTCAATCCCAACAATGCAAGCGAGTCAAATCAAAAAGGAAGGATAAACAAGGCATATGAACCGGTGCAGGCTAAGAAGTCAACATAAAGCAAATGTAACATCCACACGAAGGTAAAGAAGAATTGAAATTGAAATAAAAAAATAAGTCATAACGTCCTAATCATCTGGTAAAACAACCGAATTAAAACAATACAAAAGGCAATCTTATCAAGGGCACAACCTATTTCAAATGTACTTCAGCAACACCTTCCTTCCTTCCCTGTTGATTATAGTCCAAGATCATCTTGACCCTCTCACTTGAATGCAATAAAAAGACAAGAAAAGTTGGCATACCACTATCAATCCCTCTCTGTTGATCAAATTTCATGATCATCTTGACCTGTCACTTGAATGCAATAGAAACAGAAGAAAAGTTGGCTCTACTCTATATCCTGCTCTGATGATCAAAATCCAGGATCATCTCAACCCTCTTGCTCAAATGCAACAACATGGAACATGGATAAAATACTACCAACCACTTGATGCCATTGTATTCTTCAACCCCCTTTTTTATTTATCGACCAAATCAATAGCAAGCAAAGAATCCCATTCAGAAATCTGATGACTAAAATCTAGCTTTTGGGGGAAACCTTGATATGTTCCATACAATAATACAAACGAACAAGACTCACTTTGAACTGTAACTGTTCCCTTGATAAATGTCAACAAGTTACTCGAGATGATCTTACTATCATTAGCCATCTAACCATTCCAATCAGTGTTGGATGATGAAGAAGAAAATGAAAACAACGGATCATGAAACACGACCAGTAATGATGCGTGATAGACCCATAGCAAAATTTATTCCCGTTGCTTTTGGTTTATAGAGTTTCTCTGGGCACAGGGATACATTCATAAATATATTTCATCAAAGTACATCAAAGCAAGTCTCCACCCAATAGTTGACAAGGTAACAGGATTCAGAAAGCACCAAACCAAGCGATAATAAGACTGAGCCAGAGCAAACTAAATCAAAATCACTGAAATTTAAAAACAATCCACAACACAAGCACTAAATATGAATTGTCAACTTGAATGCAGAAGTTCAAGGTGGATTAAATGAATAATTATTTTCTTGTTTTTAAACCATGCCATGACGAGCAAGTTAAGGACATAGGATAATGCTGCTTGAACAGCTGCTTAATTAATTCTCATGATCAACTTGGTCCATTTTATGTTGCATCCGACATCGTGGTCACAAAAAAATTAGCTACAGTCAAAGGTATACGGTATATTATGCATACGATTCTCTAGGAAGCCTATCAATTTTCAATCAGACCATTCCTCATCCTTTGTTTGGAGTTCTGTTCCCATGCTCAGTGGTAATTTAAGAAGCCAATTTGTTTCCTTTCTGATAAGTTGGTATCTATTCGTGTGTGCCAAGGTGACACAACACATGTACATTAAGGGTCCGTTTGATAGCAAGAGTGGAATTTGGATGAAAATGAATTAAATTGCAGGAAATTGAATTGCTTGAAATTGTTTTACCGGGAATTGTAATTAAAGGTGTTTGATTGGTATAATTTTCCACATTTCTATTATAATACGTTTGGCTTTATTTTTTTTATGCAAATTGTCAATTAAATGGATAAATTTTTTTTACCATTGGAAATAAAATATGTTTAGATTGCCAAAAAAAAAACATTTATTTTTTGTTTTTACGTTTGACTTTGTTTTGCATGGAATTTGTCAATTAAAGAGATATATTTTTTTACACTTTATCTTAAAATTTGTTTCTATTGCTAAAAATTTGAAAAAAAAAAAAAAAGGAATTATATTCCCACCATATAGTAAGTCATTGGAATTCCACGAAATCACGCTTCAAGTGGTTGTACCTTGAAATTGGGTGGAAACCAATTCCATGGAAAAAAAATGCTATCAAACAGCGAAAAAGTGGAAGTTGAAATTCGATTCCAACTTCCTAGGAAAATAACGGCGTATCAAACGCACCCTAACAGTTTACATGAAATGCATTGAGTATCACCCTAGGTACTTTGTACGGTTTCATACAATGCTTTATGGATTAGGTCCACACACAACTAGGCTTTTATAACAATGAAATTTTTTGCCCCATCAATTTTTATAGTAGTTGGAACCATACCAAGAGACACATCTCTCTTGGACTTTATTATCTATACATAAAGAGACATGAATATTGAAAAAGTAACTATTCCAAAAGACTTTATACCTCTACAAATTGCTTACACAATAAGTTATGCAAGATGACGAGATTTTTTAGCACTTCGAAAAATAAGTTTGGTATATAATTTCTAATCTATTATGTAGCCGTATATATTATTTAGAGTGATATAATCTACTCTACCAAATATAGGTTATAAGGATCAAATCCAATGTTTTGAAATGAAAAGTTGAGAATTTATAGATTATGGGAGTAAATAAAATTCTTGATAAACGTTTCTCACATAGTTAAATTTCTCCTATATTTAATGTATCAATGGTCACATGTTTTCTCTTTCGGTTTGAATTGGTTGAATTTCTTTATTATAATTTTCTTGGCAAATAAGTTCCTTGTGTTTTCTACTTCTAGCCTAGATTCTTTGTACGATTTCATACAATGCTTTATGGATATTAATGCAATTAGGTCCATACACAACTAGGCTTTTATAACAATGAATTTTTTTGCGCCAAAATTGCTTACGCAATAAGTTATGCAAGATGACGAGATTTTTTAAGCACTTCGAAAAATAAGTTTGGCATATAATTTTTAATCTATTATGTAGCCTATATATTATTTAGAGTGATATAATCTACTCTACCAAATATAGGTTATAAGGATCAAACCCAATGTTTTGAAATGAAAAGTCGAGAATTTATAGATTATGGGAGTAAATAAAATTGTTGATAAACGTTTCTCATGTAGTTAAATTTCTCCTATATGTAATGTATTAATGGTTACATGTTTTCTCTTTCGGTTTGACTTGGTTGAACTTCTTTATTATAATTTTCATGGAAAATAAGTTCCTTGTGTTTTCTACTTCTAGATGCTTTGTACAGTTTCATACAATGCTTTATGAATATTAGTGCGATTAGGTCCTCATATAGCTAGGCTTTTATAACAATGAAAAATTTTGCGCCAAAATTGCTTAACTGATAAGGGATGCAGGTTGACGATGATTTTTTTTGTACCTCTTCAAAACATAAGTTTGGTATATAATTTTTAATCTATTATGTAGCCATATATATTATTTAAAGCGATATAATCTACTTTACCAAACATAAATTATAAGGATCAAACCCAAAGTTTTGAAATGAAAAGTCGAGAATTTATAAATTATGGGAGAAAATAAAAAAAAAGAATTGCCAATTTGAAATTTTTAACATTTTATGGTGGCTCTTTTGTAATTAGATTGTTCACATTTTTTTGGGGTCTCTTTCGTAATTAGTCCATGTTTGATTGCTATTATTTGCTAAAAATAATATTTTGAATAGTGTTTGGAGAATGTGTAGTTAAAAAGTAGGGAGAAATTTTGGATTTATGTGCAAACAATTTTATTGAATAAATATATGGTTGAAAATGAGTACGTAGAATAAAAAAATTTCAAATAAAAATTATCAAACAGGGGGCTTAAATCGTTCTCTTTTACTTCCACTTTGTGGGAAATGTAGATTTCAAATAATGATTCTAACATTTTCTAGAGGTCAGAAATGGAGTCCTTCGACATATTCTGAGAAGTTTCTATTGTGAAAGGGAGTTAAAGAAATTCAATGAAGAATATATTATTTCAAAAAATATTAAACACTTTTATAATACCAACAAGAAAGTTATATAAAAGAAATTGGATGGAGAATATATATTTTGAAAATGCTCAAAACATTATAATAATAAGAAGCGAGATAAAATAATATTTTTCTCGAAAGCATACCACTAATTGATTGATTGGATATTTATAGTTTATTTTCCTTGACAAACTTTAAATATTTAAATTTTTAGATAAATTGATTCAACATAATTTTAAAGCTAAAAAGTATGGCTGATACCCAACCTACACATAACTGCTGTTGTTTAACATCGCATAATGCTCGAGGCGGGAACCAATAGTTGTTTCTTCTAGATGGAAAAAGAAAAAACAAAGAAGAAGAGAGCAAGCTTGAAGTTCAATTCTTCTAGAAATTAAATAATGCACTCTTATTGATCTCTTGAGCTTTTTTAGAAATTTAAATTTTTTTCTTCTTAGTTTAATAGTCATATCAAAGACAAGTATTTTCTTTCAAAAACTTCTTCATTTATTTTTTTTTCTTATTTAAAAATATTTGGGTGCAAATAAGTCATTTTATGCGCTGCTAATGATTTTTTTAGACGAAAATCGTCATCAATAACAAACAAATTACTTTGTAAAACTTTGAGGATATGATAGTAGTGAAAAAAGTAGAAATCATTAGTGTGAAAATATCATAAACTCATTATGAAAAAAGAGAACCATGCCGTTCCCATATTTTTGCTGGTCTCGCCATGCCTTTAAAATTATCTCTGAATCAAGTTGTGAATGACTCCATAATGAGAAAGCTTTCTTTATAAAATAAAACAAACATGTGCATCTCAATTTTTTTTAAGAATCATGGTATATGTACAATCGAGGTTGACAATTTCTCACATTGAAGGGGGCCGACGGTGAATAAAAAAATCGTGAATCCCCTACATATGAGGGTGTTGTCAATCGGAATTGTCAATTTCGATTGTACAAATAGCAAAATTTTTTTTTAAAGACCTAAATCTACTTTAGAAAACAAAATCTACTTTTTTTAGTTTATAATATTCTTATATTTCACTTTATTAGACAATAGACACCAATATTGACATTATTTTTTCTTTTGCTTATTTGTGTATCATAAATTATTAATTTAACATTTACTTTTCAAAAAATAAATATTTTAATGAGTAGTTGGGTGGTGATATCATTGTCTTTAAATGGTAGTACATGTGTATTCCATTCATACAATGATCTTTTAGTGGCAGTTTTTAATAAATATTACAAATGTATTTCATTTAGGGTGGATTTAATTGCAATGGTGGAATTTGGATGGAAAGAAAATGATTGTAGGGAATTGAATTATTTAGAACTTGTTTTAAAAGAAATTGTAATTAATGGTGTTTGATTGATATAATTTTCCACCTAATCCATTTGACTTTATTTTTTATGTAAATTGTTACTTTTTGAAATAAATTTTTTAACAATTTGTATTAAAATTTGTTTGGATTGCCAAAAAGTTAAAAAAAAAAAAAAATATATTAAAAAATTATTGAATTTTTTTTTTCGTTTGACTTTATTTTTCATCCAAATTGTCAATTAAATGGATAAAAAATTTTACCATTGGATTTAGAATATGTTTCCATTGCTAAAAAAAAAAAAAAAAAAAAAAAAAAAAAAAAAAAAAAAATCACTTTCCTACCAAAATCATGAAAAAATAAAAGGTAAAAAATGTGATTTAAATGATTGTACCTAGAAAATGAGTGGAAATGAATTCCATGAAAAAGTTATGCAATCAAACACCAAAATTAAGCATGGAAAATGAATTGATTTTCATTTTTCACCTATTTTAATGGCTATCAAACATAGCCTTAGTCACCATCGTTCTAATTTGTGAAATCAAGTTAGAATATTATATAAAATAATTCAAACTTCAATTCAACTCAAAATTCAATTCTTTAATTAAGACCTATTAAATTTTACACCCAAAACTTTAAATTTGTGGGAGAAGTATGCAGAAAGATTGCTCCTGTTTGGGTTTGGCCCTTATTAATTTTGATTATGATTGAGAAAATAGTATTTTTTTTTTTTTTTAAAAAGGATGATTGTAAAAGAATAAAAAAAATTCGATTTACGTGTAATATTATTTTATTGAAAATTATATGATTGAAAATAGGAGAGAAAAATTTAATTTAATTTGATGAGATTTAATGGGGGCTAAACAGGTTTAAGATTAGATTCCATGAGCCTTAAAAATAATATAATTAGTTGTAAGTTTCGAGTCAATTTTGTTACAATAATAATAAAATAATAATAAATTGAATGTAATTTTGGTCAAGCACGTGGTCCAAAGGCCGTCAACAGAAGGCGGCCTTTGAAAAACTATTTCTTTTACCAAATTATATTAAAATATTATCTGAAGAAAAAATAAAGTAATTTTGGTGGACCTATTATTCCTTTGACGTCCTTTGAAAAACTATTTCTTTTACCAAATTATATTAAAATATTATCTGCAGAAAAAATAAAGTAATTTTGGTGGAATTATTTTAATTGCTAAAATAAAATAAGATTTTTTTAAAAAGAAATTAAATTAGTTTTCACTCTGCAACTTTCTATTTTAATTTAAAATTTTAATTCAAGTTAAAGTTTATAATTAATTTTAACTAAATCAATAATTTTTCAATTATATGTTTCATCAAATTTTTTTTTTTTAATATTATTTTCTTGGGTCGACGATTGCATTGAAGAAGGCGGCGGCAATGGCATGCCACGCACTCATGCTTCCAAGAAATCCCTGACATTTCCACTCCTACAGTAAACACACCTGTATATATATACTTCCAATGTATGTGTTAGGAAAACCCAAGCTTTTGTGTTCCATCTTCCATTGTTGAACACAGTACGAAATCTGCAAAGATTTTCATGCATATTGGTTTTCCGACTGTTCCTGACTCAAAAAAACTCCGGAAATTTGATAATTTCTTCCTAACCTTGAATATTCATCTCTTCTAAGGTTTAAAGAGCAAGGATTCAAGTGATTTTTTTTTCTCTTTTTTTTACGATTACTGACTTGAGCATCGAGGATCAGTTAGCGGGGACCTAGGTGGTCGCCTAAGAGCTTACAGAGAAGAACATTTTCAGGTACATCACAATGAAATTGGAGGGATCTGTATTTCATTTGTTATCATTGAGTCTTTAGGAATCGTGCTGCTGAACTTAAAAAATAAGTTTTTGTATGAATAAGTTACTTTTATTTAAGCTCATGTTTGATTCTTGATTTCAATTGCAAGTCAAAATCAACAATTATTTTTAATCACACATTTCATTCATTAGGTGCACAACTTTTCAATAACATATTTCCTAACTTTTATCAAAATCTATTCAAAATTTAATATACATCAAGCGTAGGCTAAAAGTTATTTAGGAAGAAACTCTTTTCTTGCCATCAAAATAAGTTAGCTAGAGCATATGTTGTTGTGCACTTACATTGTAATTACTTATTTTTGTTAGTTCAAGGAAGCTTTTAGTTTTTGGTCCATAAAAATATGTGTTTATTTCATTTGTTAGGCCACCTCTAATTCTGCACCAAAATTTGCATCATTTTAAACTAAATCTTGCATCAAACAAAAAATTATCTACAATTCATTACACCAAAAGTTGCATCAAATGACAATATTTAATCATTTTTCTACTACATAAATGATTACGTTATGTTTACGAAAATATTAAATTCGTTAATAAATTTTAAAAATATAGTACAATTAATAAAAGTACCACAATTAAGAAAATATTAAATCATGTTATTAAAAAACAACTAGCACATATCGAATCCCGATATTATGATACGACAAAGTCGATCTAGTGTCGTAATTTAATTATTGGAAGTCATATAATCATCCCACAAATGTTCAATTAATTTTAAATAATCATTTTGTTTCATTTTAATTTTAAATAATCATGTTTACTGCATTTTAAATTTTTTTGAGTACTTTTATTTTAATTCATTTATCAATTATTATTAATTACAGAATTAAATTTTATAATAATAATAATAATAATAATAATAATAATAATATATTATTATTATTATTATTATTATTATTAATTAAGAATTAAAATTTGTGTATAATGTAAAATGACATAAATACTATTGATATCAATTGGTATTAAATG
This sequence comes from Osmanthus fragrans, assembly GCA_019395295.1. Lineage (NCBI taxonomy): Eukaryota > Viridiplantae > Streptophyta > Magnoliopsida > Lamiales > Oleaceae > Osmanthus > Osmanthus fragrans. Next base: position 20,321,844 of record CM033360.1, read on the forward strand.
AAAAAAGGGCAAAAATGACTTTTACCAAATTACATGCAATACTAATCACTTACACTATTTTGGTGCAAATTTTGGTATTGGGTTGGAGTGACATTGCAGCGGGTATTTGGTGAAAAATTAGGAAAAATGGTATTTTTGTGTCAGGGTTAGAGTTGCCCTAAATTCTTAAGTCTTTAGGAATCATGTTTGGCTAAACTTAAATTATAAGTTTTCATGTAACTCGATTTTAAATATGTTTAAATAAGTTACTCTTTCTTTACTTTTAAGTGGAAAAGTTGTTTTGGAGAACACTGTTTTGCTATTAAAAAAAGTAACTTTAGAAGAGTATATTTGATAATCTCTGTATAAAACTAATGAGTATTGTAGCGTTCATAGGCTAATTTTGCAGAATTCTAGTGGCAGGATAGGGATGGATACTGGTGATATTATCAGAGCTAGTAATAGCTTAAGAGCAAGTGGCAGAAGCCATGGTAGTTTGAGAGCAAACAGTGCATCCATATGGAGGAACACCGGGATCGAAGCTTTTTCACGTTCATCGCGTGACGAAGATGACGAAGAAGCTCTCAAATGGGCTGCCCTGGAAAAGCTTCCCACGTTTGATCGTTTGAGAAAAGGCCTTCTATATGGATCAAGGGAGTGAATGAAGTTGATGTTCATGATCTTGGATTCCAAGAGAAAAAGAATTTAATCGAAAGACTAGTAAATGTCGTGGAAGAAGACAACGAGAAGTTCTTGTTAAAGCTCAGGAACAGAATTGACAGGTACTACAATTATGTCTCCGTTTGGTGGATTCCAATCAGTTCAATATTCAAATGTATTTCTATAACTTCTTTTGCTCTGTTTGTTTTCTCCAGAGTTGGAATTGACTTGCCGACTATTGAAGTGAGATTCGAGCATCTAACTATAGATGCTGAAGCCCGTATGGCAAGCAGAGCTCTGCCCAGTTTTATTAACTTCCATACGAATATAATAGAGGTAAAACGATTATCACTTACTTTATTTCATATTTCTTCATACTTCAATCTAACCTGTCCCTCTCTTTCTTAAAAGGGATTTTTGAACTCTCTCCATATACTTCCAAGTAGAAAGCGACCTATGTCTATCCTCAAGGATGTCAGTGGAATCATCAAGCCGTGCAGGTACAAGGGCTAAATCGATTAATTCCTGAATGTGGAAATTATTGATGTCTTCATTTTATTTGAGTTCGAGTTATGTACTAACAGAGAGTACTATTTTATTTTTTTTTGCAGAATGACATTGCTTTTAGGTCCTCCGAGTTCTGGAAAGACGACTCTTCTGTTGGCTATGGCTGGAAAGTTGGATCCTACTTTAAAGGTAAGGACTCTTCAAGTTTCATTCCTTCAAAAATGATTAACTTTGCTTTATCAGTTTTAATTAACGAAACTGAAAATATTTACCAGTTTTCGGGAAGAGTCACCTATAATGGACATGGAATGGAAGAGTTTGTACCGCAAAAAACTGCAGCATATATTAGTCAACATGATCTGCATATAGGAGAAATGACTGTGAGAGAAACCTTAGCATTCTCTGCCAGATGCCAAGGGGTTGGATCTCGCTATGGTTCGTTCAAAGTGATTCAATTTATTTCATTAACATTTGTTTTCCCATCTTTCAAATTTTTCGACTTAGAATTTATATGTTGTACCTTATAAAGTAACTATTTGAGTCAAAATATTTGCAGAGATGTTGGCAGAATTGTCAAGAAGAGAGAAGGCAGCAAATATTAAACCTGATCCCGATATCGATATCTACATGAAGGTTAAATATCAGTCTCTCTATTGGAGTTATATACAACGTCTCATTTTTTAAATTTTCGTCATTTCAATCAAATTGAATCAATGGTCTAACCTCATAATTTTGTTTCCAATATAGGCTGCCGCTACGGAAGGTGATGAAGCAAGTGTGGTGACAGATTATATACTTAAGGTTTTGGGGCTTGAAATTTGTGCAGATACTTTGGTCGGAGATGAGATGATAAGGGGAATTTCTGGAGGACAGAAAAAGCGTGTTACGACTGGTAAACAAACTGAATATTTAGAAAATGAAATTTTAATACGAATTTATTGATTTTATTTCGAGTGATAAAATTATCGACAAACTGTAGGAGAGATGCTTGTTGGACCGGCGAAGGCACTTTTCATGGATGAGATATCGACTGGATTGGACAGTTCTACGACTTACCAAATTGTGAATATGCTGCGCCAATATGTCCACATTATGAAAGGAACTGCATTTATTTCTCTCCTTCAGCCAGCACCAGAGACTTACGATCTGTTTGATGACATAGTCCTCTTATCTGATGGCCAGATTGTTTATCAGGGCCCTCGTGAAAATGTTCTCAAGTTTTTCGAATCTATGGGTTTCAAATGTCCAGAAAGAAAGGGTGTGGCTGACTTCTTGCAAGAAGTAAGTAACCGGAACAAAAAAAAAATGAAAATTGACGAGCCGTTTGTTTGCTATAAAATCATGTTGAACCTCATTTTCTAAAAGCATAAACTGTTAGAGAATGGACCTTCTAACAATTTGTAATGTGAAAATAAACAACTATGCAGGTGACATCAAAGAAGGATCAGCAGCAATATTGGGCACGTAGGGACGAGTCTTACAGGTTTGTCCCAGCAAGAGAATTTGCCGAGGCATTCCAATCATTTAGTGTTGGAATGCAAATGGGGGACGAACTTGCAACACCCTTCGATAAAAGCAAAAGCCATCCCGCGGCTTTATCAACCCAAAAGTACGGTATTGGAAAGAAAGAGCTACTTAAAGCTTGTAGTGACAGAGAAATCTTACTGATGAAAAGAAACTCATTTGTCTATATCTTCAAAATTTTCCAGGCATGTATTTTTACAAAATGTTCATCTATTTTTTACATGGAAATCAATTGTTAATAATTATTTTTTGCATCCTTTTTCAGCTTACTATTATGGGGCTAATGGCGATGACAGTTTTCTTTCGAACTGAGATGCACAAAGACAATGCAACTGATGGAGGAATATATACTGGCGCACTATTTTTCACTATTACTACGATCATGTTTAATGGAATGTCAGAGCTTGCCATGACAATTTACAAACTTCCTGTCTTCTACAAGCAAAGGGATATGTTTTTCTTCCCCCCATGGGCATATGCACTTCCTTCTTGGGTCCTGAAAATCCCTATTACCTTTCTTGAAGTTGCTATCTGGGTATTTCTGACTTACTACGTGATTGGATTCGATCCATATGTAGGAAGGTGAGAATTAAACATTTGTAGCATGTTTGGTAGAGAGGCTTGGACAGTAATGAGCAATCTTAAGACAGGTCTAATTGTGTCAAATATTGCATGTCAAACATAAACTAGGTGGTTGAGACATGTATTGTGTATACTTTAGATATGTCCCATTGGTAAGAGTAACCTGTTTTTGAAATAACTATTAATTTAGATTCTCTTTTGCAGATTGTTCAAGCAGTACTTGCTACTTTTAGTGCTTCATCAGTCAGCAGGAGCATTATTCAGATCTATTGGGGCACTGGGGAGGAATATGATTATTGCAAACACATTTGGCCTATTTTCATTGCTTCTACTCTTTGCATTAGGTGGTGTCACCCTGTCAAGAGGTAAAAAAAAATGAAAAATTGAATGTTTAAATAAATTATATTCAAATAATCAATTTTCTCATATCATAAATTCTGGTTGGTGTTACAGATCAAGTAAAGGGTTGGTGGATATGGGGTTACTGGTCCTCTCCAATGATGTATGCACAGAATGCAATTCTTGTAAATGAATTTACTGGGCACAGTTGGAGTACAGTAAGTGAATGCTTTGACCTGTGCTTTCATGCCAGGGAGGAACGGATAGTATTAATGAAGAAAAAAAGCTAAAAATCTTGATCAATATACTATCCAGTCTTTTTTGGTATTGCATAACAATAAAAAAAAACATGCACCATGAATTTTCATTACGTTTTCCACACTAACTGCATCAGTTGACTGTAAATTTCTTTTTTCTTTTATCTCAAAGATTGTAAACGGAACTGAATTGGGAGTTTTGGTGATGAGGTCTCGAGGATTCTTTCCTCAAGCATATTGGTTTTGGATAGGATTCGGGGCATTATTTGGATTCGTATGGTTATTCAACATCCTATTTGTTCTTGCTCTCACGTATCTCGACCGTGAGTTTCTCTACTCCCCGTACTTTGAAGAATTTTCTCAATTAAGTTCAAGAATTAATAAAGTTCGAAAATTTTCCAGCATTCGAGAAGCCTCAAGCTGTATTACCCGAAGAAAGTAAAGATGATGTCCTAAAAGGTGGATATGTGAGCCAAGTTCCAGCTCAAGCTGATGATAGAACACGGAGAAGCATTCCCTCGGAATCGAGGACAGATGCCATTGAAGCCAGTCAGAATAAAAGGGGAATGATTCTTCCATTTGAACCACATTCCATCACTTTTGATGACGTTAGATACTCCGTTGACATGCCAACGGTATGTAGTAATCATGAAAATTTGTTATATGGTGTTGAACCACCTCATCTATAAGCTTAAGCTGTCACAAAGGATATGCATTCATTTATTTAAATTTAGGTTTCAAACATGTTCCGTTACATGCTGTCCAAATTTATTATTTTATCAAATACCTAGCACGTGCACAACTTTTCATAAATGGGCAGTAGTGAGTATTGAATCACCCTGTCTCAAAGTTCAACCCATTAATCAAATAACATAGTTATAAGAATTTATTCTTAAAATGATGTGCATATTATGTGGTGAATCGAATAAACAGATGATATAATCTCTAAATTGACTTACAGGAAATGAAAGCTCAAGGCTCCGCTGAAGATAAGTTGGAGCTTTTGAAGAGTGTAAGTGGAGCTTTTAGGCCAGGAGTTCTCACAGCTTTGATGGGTGTTAGTGGGGCTGGTAAAACAACTTTGATGGACGTTTTAGCAGGTCGAAAAACCGGAGGATATATTGAGGGTGATATCAAAATTTCGGGGTACCCAAAGAATCAAGAAACATTTGCTAGAATTTCAGGATACTGTGAACAAAACGACATCCATTCACCTAATGTTACTGTTCATGAATCACTTATTTACTCAGCTTGGTTAAGGTTGTCTCGAGATGTCGACTCTACAACTAGAAAGGTTGGTAGATCTTAAACTAGAAGGGATTCATCATGGTAACACATGATTGATAATATGATATTGACTTTTCACCTATTATCTGCAGATGTTTATTGAGGAAGTAATGGAACTTGTGGAACTTACCCCATTAAGAGGAGCACTAGTTGGGTTGCCGGGCATCAGTGGTCTCTCAACTGAACAACGTAAAAGGCTTACAATTGCAGTCGAACTTGTAGCTAACCCCTCGATAATATTCATGGACGAGCCAACTTCCGGGTTAGATGCACGAGCTGCTGCAATTGTGATGAGAACTGTCCGAAATACAGTAAACACTGGACGAACAGTTGTATGCACTATCCATCAACCTAGCATCGACATATTTGAAGCGTTTGACGAGGTACGATAGTTAATATATAGATAAAACTGATACTTACTATTCATGTTATTAGCTATAAATGAGTTACTAATTGTAACGTGATCTTGTAGCTATTTTTGATGAAACGAGGAGGGCAAGAGATATACGTTGGACCACTGGGTCACCACTCAACCCATTTGATCAGTTATTTCGAGGGAATTGAAGGAGTACCGAAAATTAAAGACAGTTACAATCCAGCAACTTGGATGCTCGAAGTTACCTCTTCAGCACAAGAACTACTTTTGGGGGTTGATTTTGCTGACCTCTACAAAAGCTCAGAACTATACAGGTTAGTTCATTCACATGAAAATCAATGTGTTTGATAAGAAAAAGGTGTCCTAGTCTTTCCTAGGACCAGATATTGCTTCAACATACGCGTCTAAAGTTTTGAGTGGTAAACTAATCGCGTTAATCGTATGGTATAAAAATTGTAGGAGGAACAAAGCATTGATTAAGGAATTAAGCGTCCCTCGTCCCAATACAAAGGACCTGTATTTCCCTACTCAATATTCTCAATCATTTCTCACTCAATGCGTGGCTTGCTTGTGGAAACAACATTGGTCATACTGGCGTAATACACCTTATACTGCAGTTAGATTTATGTTCACAATTTTCATAGCCCTAACATTTGGGACAATGTTCTTCGACCTTGGCTCGAAAAGGTATGTGAATGTTTGGCTATCATGATGTTCCAAGTGACTTTTCTTACTAACAAAACGTACTTATTTTCGATATAGGGGTACGCAACAAGACTTGTTTAATGTTATGGGTTCAATGTATGCTTCTGTACTTTTTTTGGGGTTCCAATATGGTTCAACAGTACAGCCTGTGGTAGCAGTTGAAAGAACAGTCTTTTATAGAGAGAGAGCAGCCGGAATGTATTCTGCATTACCATATGCCTACAGTCAGGTGATATGCTAAACCAGTTAAACTCAAAACTCAAAACTTTCGATCACTCAAATGTTTGTTAGAATTTGATCATTTCATCAATGTTTGCTATTCAAACTAACATACGTGACCCATGTTTTTAACACATTGTGTAAATCTTTCAAGTTGAGATTTGCTTACAAATTTTTCTCATTTGTTGCAGTTTCTCATTGAAATCCCATACATTTTCATTCAATCAGTTATATATAGTGGCATTGTCTATTCAATGATGAGCCTCGAATGGACTGCTGAAAAATTCTTATGGTATGTGTTCTTCATGTTCTTCTCATTATTGTATTTCGTCCTCTACGGTATGATGACTGTGGCTGTCACTCCAAATCACAACATCGCCGCCATTATCTCCACTTTCTTCTATACATTATGGAATCTGTTCTCCGGATTTATCGTCCCACGACCTGTAAGTTGTAGCAACACATTTTTTCATTGACTTATTTTTTTCTTTAATACTGTCAAATACTGTGAAATTCAGCGTACCAAACAAGGGATGTCTAATGTTTCTGTTAATAACAGAGTATGCCCGTGTGGTGGAGATGGTATTGTTGGGGAAATCCTGTGTCCTATAGCTTGTACGGTTTATTAGTATCACAATTTGGGGATGTACAGGATCAGCTCAACGATAACCAAACAGTGGAGCAATTTTTAAGAAGTTACTTCGGATACAAACACGATTTTCTTGGAGCAGTTGCCGGCATAGTTATCGGATTTGTCGTTCTTTTCACCTTCATCTTTGCTTATTCCATCAGGGCATTCAACTTCCAGAGGAGATAGTTTATGAAGTCAATATTGTACCATAATCCTTTATCTGTTGCACGTCCACACATGACAAGACAATCAAAAGAATAATGACTTAAATTCCTCCGTCCTATCTCATTCAATTCCATTCAATCCATCGTATACCAAATATACCGTTAAGATTAAAAAATAGTTGTTTGTATAGGAACTGTGGCTTGTCATGTACTACTAGATGGTCCAATTGTGTACTTAGTATTAACTTTTTGCAATCATACTTTTTTTTTTTTTTGTCAAATTATAAGTGAGATATTATATGTAAGTGGTTTATTTGTCTACCTTTCCTATCTTCTAATAGTTTTAGTAGCATTGAGATTCAAACAATGTCATCTTAAGTGGTTAAATTATTTATTCTTTTCTTCACTCTTAATGCTAGATAAAAATATATAAATTTTAATAATATAGGACAAAATTCTTAGGAGTTACAACCACAGGTGAATTAACTTATTACGTAATAATAATGAGCTATGTATCACACTGCGATTTTTACATTTTTGTGATAATATTGTTTAACCATTTTTACTAGCATATAGAAAATGCTCTATCATGCGCAATAACTTTGGCCCCGTTTGATTCTCATTTTTTGTAAAATGATGATGAAAAATATAGCCGTTATGGACCCTCACACAAGAGATAGAAAGTCAAAAATTGTGGCTGGATGTGATGTATAACGGTCATATTTTTCATTTTTAGGGAAGAAAAATGGCTATCAAACGGGACCAAATTATTTATCTTATGTGGCTTGGGAAGTATAAGTTCTAATAAATTAGTAACTGTGAGACTTGGAAATTTGACTAAAGTACAAATGCAAACTTACAACAAAAGATTTGTGTAGAAGATACATAGGAGATGCAAGAATTAAACAATAGATAAATATTTCATTTGTCAAATTCAGGTTAATTCCCTAAATGGTCATTGAAACCAAAGGTTCTCACGGGGTCACTGAATTTCAAAACTTCTCTAGATAGTCACTGAACTTTGAAAATTGGAAAATTGGGACCTCATCCATCACTAACCTAACATTGGTTGCAAAATCAAACAACTTTTATGACTTGTCAAATGGAGCAAGTGGCATGGAACATTTGTGTACAATTTTTTAGCCACGTAAGCAAATTTCTAATGAGGTGGACAACCTCTACAAAGTTCAATGACTACCTAGAGAAGCATTGGCAAAGTTTAGTGACCTCATGAGAATTTTTGGTCAAGTTTAGTGACCACGTGGAAACACTTGGCAAAGTTCGATGATTCACCGTGGGAAACTTTGGAAACGTTTAGTGATCATTTTGGGAAAATGTATATTTTAAGACTAGGCCATTTCTAAAATTGATGCAACTATTCAAATGGACATGACTCGAGGAGATACAAAATGTGTCTGCTATTCACCTCCAACCACCAAAACCACTTACCCCTTTTGTCTTCTATATCGTATCTTTCCTGCCCACAAATTCTTTTTACTGTCACTTAAGAATGCGTTTATAGAGCAAAAAAGTCTTGAGATTTCCAATATGATCTAACAGTTCAGTATTTACCAAATTTAGAGAAATACAGTGAAGGATTTAAAGCTGCCTTTGTGACTAGGAATGTAAGCGGTCCGATGTTATCGATTTTTTCAAATCAAACCGTTTAAACCGGTTTGAGTTTTCTCAAACCTAAACCAAACTATTTTGAACAGTTTGAAAAAAAAAACTCAAACCTAAACTAAACAGCTTGGTCTGATTTTAAATCGCTGATTTCGCCGTATATTTTTTTGCCTGTTTACTTTTATGTCATTAATTCCTTGAATTCAATATATATATATATATATATTACTAGCAATAAATCTAAAACAAACTAAATTATATCTAATATAAATTTAAATATCAACTAAATCAAAATAAAATCACAATAAACTAAAACATAGTTTTTTGTTTCCCATTTTTAGGCTAACGACGTTACCGTTACGATACAAGTCTACTAAACTAAATATAAGACCCAAAAAATATAATGATGTCCAACAAGATCTCGTGATTATTATATCTGAAAAAAAGTTACTGATTAGATAGAGAAAATGACCAACCACAATAATAAAATAATTGTTTATAATATCTAAGCATAACAATTACACAACATAAAAATTAAAAATTGACAAAAATACTCACAAATGATAAAACTATTAAATTTTACATATTTAGATGAATTTTCAAAAAAAATTCATTTTTTTTATTTTTTTATTTTTATATATTTTTTTCCCGGTCTGATTTAGTTTTAAACCGCAATTAAAATTCTCAAACTTAAACCAAACTGTTTTGACCAATTTGGTTCGATTTAAAATCATTTCGTTGGCGGATTCACGTGGTGCCAAACCGCCCCACCCATTGTCTTCTATATCGTATTATATTTCATGTCCACAAATTCTTTTTCCTATCACTTAAGAATACAAGACATGACTCGAGGATATAAAAACTTGTCTCCTCCACACCTCCAACCACAGAAACCACTTACCCCCCCCCCCCCCCCTCCATTGTCTTCTATATCGTATTATATTTCATGCCAACAAATTCCTTTTCCTATCACCTAAGAATACGAGTTTATAGAGTAAAAAATCTGAGATTTCTAATATAATTTTACAGTTCAGTATTTACTAAATATAGAGAGATACAGTGAAGGATTTGAAGCTCCCTTGGTGACACAAGCACTTTCTGAAACCGTCTAATCACTTCGGTTATTCATTCAAATCTACGATTAAAATTAGTTATTTAGTAATATTATGACCAAAACATTGTTCATTACAAATTATGATTTTTGGAATTGGAACCGATATCAGCAGAAAAAGTTAGAGCGGCATATCCGTTTGGCCCCCATTTTTTGAAATGGAAATGGGTGGAATAATATTTTTTTGAAAAATGAGTAGTTAAAAAAGAAGAAATTTTTTTTGATTTATGTGTAATATTATTTTATGGAATATTGTGTGATTGAAAATAGGAGAGAGAAAAATAAAATTTAATTTAATAAGGACCAAACGGGACGGTGAAGGATATTTTGCTTTGAGCTTTTAAGGATTCATGTAGCCAGACACCAGATTATTATCAAGTAGTTATGTAATTTTCAAGTCCCTTGCTACCTTGATCTTGTTTGATTATTTGCTGCTTCGTGTTTAAGTCAAGACATTTTTATCTTGTCATTTATAGATGTCTATTATTTCTTATTTTATCTTGAGGAGAAAATTTTATCTGGCCTGCTGTGTCTAAGGTTGATTAATCGGTTTGGTAACGTTAATTTTCATATGCAGGAGGCTAAGCCTCGATAGGTGTTTGGCACCGGCATGTACATCAACGGACAATAGATCCTTGGTTGTCTGAGAAAGTGCGAACCGAGCCAAAACCAACGCTTGCAGTTACATCAGCAGATGAGAAGTCATCGTTGGCTGAGGAAGTGCAAACCGAATCAAAATTTACAGCGGAAGGTACATCTGCATATGAGAAATCCATGTCGTCTGAGAAAGTGCAAACCAAGTCGAAACCAGCAGAAACCGAATCATAATGGCTGCAGACTTATTCATAACATCTGATCTTTCTACTTGGATCTGCATTTGTATACAAATTTGCTGGAGCTGAGGGGATCAAACATGAGGATTTGCCTTCTGTATTTTCTTTACCCTTTTACAGTTTCTGTACCATATGCTAGCATTTTAGAAAAAAAAAAAAAAAAAAAAAAAGAGGGGGTCTCCTGTCTTATCACTGGAGTTTACGCTAGCTACTTTCAAATTGGGCGCGTAGATTTATGGAGGGATTTGGTTTCTATGCAACGCCAAGACATACATTGGCTAGTTGGTGGTGACTTCAACATTTTTCGTAGTGATGTAGAAAAGGTTGGTGGGACATCGAAACCAGATATTCCAAAGCGGGAATTTAACGAATGCATTTCTAACTGTGGCCTTCAAGAACTTTGGACAGAAGGTACTATTTTTACATGGTGTAATATGCAAGAAGGCAGATGTTGTATTTGGGAGAAGTTGGACAGAATCTTGGTCAATAATTCTTTCTTAACTCATTTTGGAACAGCTCGGGCCAAGGTTTTATCTAGATCTAGCTCCGATCATTGCCCATTGTTCGTTTAATTTTTGGAGCAACAAGAACGTTACGGTCCACCTCCTTTTTATTTCCAACGGATGTGGGTAGATCCTGAGGAATTTTTACTGCTCGTCAAAGAAAACTGGGAAAAACCAACTAGAAGCTCAGGTTTACTCAAACTTGGAGAAAAATTGAAGAGGTTAAAGCCAATTTTGTGGAAGTGGAACAAATATGATTTTGGGAATATTAAATGTCGAATATTGGAGTTAGAAGACAAAATTGTAAGGCTCGAAGATCAAGTTTTAAATTTTGGTAATATGCAAGATGAAAGGGAATTAATTGCAACAAGACTGGAATTGAAGGACTGGATTCGATGGGAAGAAATTTTCTGGGCACAAAAAACTAAAGTGAAATGGTTAAAAGAGGGGGATGCCAACACCAAGTTCTTTCATGAGTCAATTGCCAAACGTCGAAAAAAATCTTGGAACTACAGCATGACTTTTCAGGATGGAACAACACTTGACGACCCGAAATCAGTCCATGATGGAGCGATTGATTATTTTCAGGAATTACTTACCACTGAAAATGTTATACCGAATATGGAATTGTTGAATACATTGATTACACCGAGCATATCGCTGGAAGATAATACCAGATTATGGGAGATCCCGTCTCGCGACGAAGTGAAAGCTGCAATGGGAAGCATTCCACACGATAGCAGCCCATGGCCCGATGGTTTCTCATCGAGCTTTTACATGAGTTGTTGGGATATCGTTGGAGAAGATGTCTGCGAGGCTACGGTTGATTTTTTTAGTGGTTCTATGCTCCCCAATTTTTACACATCAACCAATATTGTTCTTATCCCGAAAGTTAAGAATCCTTGTGGCTTCCGAGACTTCAGACCTATTAGCTTATGCTCAGTGATCTACAAATGCTTTACCAAGGTATTGTTAATAGATTGAGACATTTGCTTCCTCAGTTTATTTCGAAGGAACAAGGGGCTTTCATTGGGGGTCGAAGTATTTTCGATAATATTGCACTGGTACAAGAATTACTTCGGAGTTTTAATAGAAAGATATGGAGCGGAAATGTCATGCTTAAAGTTGATATATGATGAAGGCATATGATAGGGTTGAATGGAATTTCTTGATGGCAGTCCTAAACGCTTTTGGTTTCTCTACACGATTTTGTCAGTTAATACAAAACTGTATTGACTCACCTTCATTCTCGGTGATGATGCATGGTACTTATCGAGGGTTTTTCAAATCTTCCCGGGGCATTCGCCAAGGTGATCCCCTCTCGCCAAACCTATTTATTATTGCAGAAGAGAGTCTGGCTGGAAATTTTTGCTCATCGTTTGGAGGACGATTAACCCTTGTCAACCATGTTCTTTCAAGCATACCTATATACATCTTGTCAGTCATGTGCGTACCTCAGGGGATTATTCATCAACTACACTCTTTGATCTCAAATTTTATTTGGGGGGAGACAGATTAAAAAGCTAAGCGTAATTGGGTGAGCTGGAGAAATATTACTAAACCTTTGTCAGAAGGAGGCTTAGGTATTCGTGACTTAGCAGAAGTACAAGTAGCTCTAAAAACAAGATTTGCTTGGAAAATTTGTTTTTTAGACTCTCTACTACAGGGTTTTCTAAAAGCAAAGTATTTTCCTCACATTTCTTTTAACGAGATTCAGATATCAGCTTTGAACTCACCTTTCTGGAAGAGCATAGCAAATTTGATACCTATGGTAATTGAAAATTCGGTATGGCATGTCAAATGCGGAGACGTCAATTTCTGGCAAGAAAATTGGTCTGGTATGGGACCTTTATCGAATGTGCTGGAGGTAGTGGAGCCTGACTTAAGGTTAAATGTTGTGGCGACTTCAAGGGGGTGGAATGAAGATGCATTGTCAGATCTAATTGGGAGTGATTTAGCTAAAAATGCAATAAAACATGTTCCAAGGTTACGTGAAGGAATGGATAGAGTTGTTTGGAAACCACCTCCAGATGGTTCGTTCAGTACTGGCAGTACTTGGGAGCTTATCCGAGCTAAACGGGAGCGTGTAGATTGAGATAAATGGGTATGGCATCCATCAATTCCAAAAAAAATATCTTTCATTACATGAAAAGCTATACACAATGCGCTCGGTGTGGAGGAAAAAATACAAATGGTGGGGATCTCTTTAGCCTCAAAATGTGCATGTTGTGTTAAACCTCATATTGAGTCCCTTGACCATCTGTTGGATGGAAGCGATCTGGCGAATTTCCTATGGCTTCAAATATCAACGGCCATAGGCATCTCTCACATTACATCGATGGGCTGGAGGCAAAGGATGAATTTTTGGTTATCTAAGGCATCACAAACTTCTCAAGTAGGTATGATTATTGGCTTTTCCCCTGTTTTGATTTTCTGGGCTATTTGGACAGCAAGATGTCAAAGAAAGATGGAAGGCTTTGCTATTAATTATGATATGGTTTGGGCTTCAGTGAAGTGGTGGATTGGTGAACTATCTGGTAATGCGGCTAAGGTATCTAGGCTTTCCTTATCTGATTGTTTAGCCTTACGAGCTTTGGGAATTCAGATTTGAAAACCGCTCAATAAAGTCACTAAGTTTGTCCGTTGGATACCTCCTCTCCCTACTTGGGTTAAGCTAAATATTGATGGATGTTGTATAGGAAATCCTGGTAACTGTGGTGGAGGCAAGGTGATCAGGGCTGATAAAGGGGACTTTATCTATGCTTTTCATACGTTCTATGGTCATGGTACTAATACATGGGCGGAGCTAAAAGTAGTTTTGGATGGAATCCATATATGTGCAGAACTTGACTTCCCAAAGATTATTATTGAAAGTGATTCTCAGGTTGTTATGAATTGGTTCCTCAAAAAGAGATGTACAGGATGGTGATTTTGGAAAGAATGGGAGGAGATAAATGATCTTATGGTGGGAAGAGAAGTGGTTTTCAGACATGTTTTTCGGGAAGCAAACCAAGTTGCAGATGCTTTATCTAAAATTGGTGGAAATGGAAACACGGCAATCTTTCATGATATTGCAAATCTCCCTTCCACAGTCACTAGCTTGATTATATCAAATAGAAATCATTTTCTATACATACGAATTGATTAATGGTTGTCTTATTGTAGGGGAAGTAGTCCCCCTCATTTACTGTTTTTATTAATTTCTAAAGATGTAACCACAATTTTCCTCATCCACAAGTAAGGACATTCTAATAAACTCTCGGAGGTACCACCCTCCTTCAACTATAAAAAAAAAATGAACAAAGGAGCTCATAGCCACCTAAATTGATATTATGCACCATTACACTTTCTATTCTATTATCTAGTCATGTACATCTAAAAGATTTGATTCGAACTAAGAGAGGGAAGAGATGGAAAGTAAAATTTCCACTAAAGTGCTCTTTTTTTTTTTCTTTTTTTTCTTTCTTTTTTTCTTTCTTATAGGGATAAAGATGAAGGTGTATGCAATGAAAGATTGATTTATTCCATTCCTTCACTTACTTTCACTGTCCTTTTTGGTTTTTTAAATTTACTTGTATAAATTTCTATTGACATCCATTTTCGCCTATGACTTTAGGCAAAATTTATGCATCATAAATAATTAAATGCACTGGTATAAAAGCCTATTTGACAATTGTAGCGACCAAGAATTTTAGTTACGTTTCTTGAAAAACGTGTCGCTAACTCTTAAACCCGAGTTTTAAAAAATAAAAACGCGTTCGTCTAGCCGTTAGTAAATTAATTTAAATCAAATCCAATTTTAAATATTTTAATTAATTTCTTATCGTTTCAATCCGAGATTAATACAATAGATTAGTATTCCGGTTCCAATAATCCATTAGTCCAATTAGGGTTATTCTAAGCCCAATTCCTTAAGTCCGATTAGAAAATTCTTCCGGCCCAAATTTCTGGTCCGTTTACAGCTTAGGGATTTGTGCCCTAGACTATTTCTACTGTATATATACCCCATCTCTCCCCCCCCCCTCAATCTCACGCAGCCACAGCAGTAGCAGCCTAGGTAAGAAATTCAATTCCTCTCCTCCATGCAGTCAATACCTAGCCTATTCACGTGTGATGCTAGAAAACTAATTTCTAGCATCAACACCACCACCTCCAACCTACAGACCGTGCACACGGCCACTGTCCATCCCACAACCCAGAACCACCACCACCCACACCGACTGCAAACCCACGAGCTGCAGCCACCACCTCCAACGCCACTGCAGCCACCCACACGAGCCACCACACCAACACCTAAGCCACAACCATCACCCCACAGTCCAGCCCCCAATCGAACCACCACCCAGCGACAGCCCCCTTAAACCCAAGAATCGAGCCCCAAAATTAACCCCAAATCAAAAACCCAAAACCAAGGAAATAAGAAGACCAAAACTTACCTTAGACCTCGACCCATTCTCCAGCCCGTTGCCGCTAGTGAACCCAAGAAAACCCGAACTTCCAGCTTCGGTTCCTCCTAGCCTGTGCGCCAAAATCAAGCCCCCAGTCACCCCCACGCGACGCCGGCGTCGCCGGCCGGAAGCGACGGCAGGGGCGAAGCCCATCGCCTCTCCTCGCCTCTGCCTCGCGTTGGACGCGAGAATGAAAGAGAGAGAGACGTTTTTTTTATTTTGGTTTTTGAAAATTATTTTTTAAGCCCCCTAGTTTAGGCGTTAATTCATTTTAGTCCCCCAAGTTTTAAAATGATTTATTTCAGTCCCAAAATTCGGTTTTTAAATGAATCAATCCCAAACTTATGTTTTAAAAATGAATCAGCCCACAGGTTCTGAAAAAGTCAATTTCAGTCCCTAAATTCTTATTTTCAGTTTAATAAATTTCCAATTTAGTCCCTATTTTAGAAAAGTTCAATTTTAGCCCTTAAACTTTTATTTTCAGTTTTAATAAATTTTCAATTTAGTCCCTATTTCAGAAAAGTTCAATTTCAGCCCTTAAACTTTTATTTTCAGTTTTAATAAATTTCAATTAAGTCCCTAAACTTTATTTTTATCATTTTTAATCTTTAAAAATTTCGAAACACTAATTCAAGGTTTATTTTCTATTTTTGGCTAGACGAAACGTGCGAACGATTGAGGAACTGAAATTTTTCTCCCCGCTCAACTTTTACGACTCGAGATAAATTGAGGTAGACTCGCCCCCATTAATTAGTTTAAATTGTAATTGCATGTATTATGTGATTCTATGTGATTTATATGCTTTAATATGAGAATCTCTTATGAGATAGATTATGTTGTTATGCTTGCCATAACTTATATGCTTAATTCCATGAGAAGAAAGAGAATCTCTTATGAGATAAGATGATGTTATGCATAACTTACGTGCTTAAATGCATGAGACAGACTACCCACACCCTATGATTTTAAAGAGCCTATGATTTTTCAAAGAAAATTAGCCCATGAGAATATCACTGTATAGATTGCATAGTTACGTGTTAAATTACTCTGTAAATTAATTACTGGCGATGAGTCTACTGAGTATTTCTTCGAAATGCTCATTCTATTATTTTTAACAATATTGCAGATTTTGGAGACGGCCGAGTTTGATGGGCAGTGGTGGAATAAATGTAGTTAATTGTTTTAAATTACTTTTGAAATTTCACTCATTTGAACATTATGAAATTTACCTTGTCGTTTCCGCTATTTTAAACTTGAGTTTAAAGTTTAATCAAAATTTTCTTTAAGTTCATTCGAATGAAATTTGTTACCGTTAAAGTTCACAAATTTTAAATGTGATATTTTTCAAAAGTTAGTTATTCCGCCAAACTTTTCAGTTAAATTAGGTCAAAGAGAAGATGACGTAGCGTTCAGGGTCCGCGGAACTCGGGGCGTTACAACAATGAACCCGAGATAAAACAATATCAATTTATGTAGAATAATAACCAAAATCACAGCCAGTAGATTATAATAACGTTATATGAAATACAATATTTTAACTTCTTTTTCTCGTCTAATACTTTCTATTTTTGTCTAATCCATTTTTATTTAACATGCCACTAGCATCCATACAATTTGCTATCAAAATCTTTGAAGTAGCATTGGTTATACAGTATGGCAATGGATAGAAACCAAATGACTACCAGAATAGGATGCCATGTTGCCAACAACATAGGATATCTCATGTTTGGTATGAACTAATGAAGGAAGAAATCAGTATTTCAATTTCGATTTTTTACTTCTTTTGGGGACAGAAATGGAGAACTATAATAAATGAAAATCTGCACTAAAGTGAACATGAGAGGCAACAGGGACATGGACTGGTAGCAGCTGCCATCAGTGAATGGAAGGCTGTGTCAATATGTGTATGACGTTTAGAATTGCAGTGCATGCTCAGTGGATGAATTTGATGGTTTTTGGGGATGGCGAAGGAAGAAGATAATGAAACACTTCGTCAATTCTATAAATGTTCAAAGGTTATTTTGATAGGTTTCAATCCCAAGAGTTCGGTGACAGCAAACCCATGTGGTCGGGGAAAAGGTTGACAAACAACATAAAACCTTGTCAATCTTGTGACACAAATCAACTATCAAATGTGGGAATGGAAAAGCACTCAAGAAACACGATTCCATTCCCACACAAAAGCCACATATCAAATGTCATCTCCATGAATTACAAAAAAGTATGATAAAATCAAAGAAAGAGTTTATACTAAAAGAACATAGCAATTTAAGTATCAATACCATTGATGATTGCACAAACTACATTGAAAAGAATTGGAAAAGGTAAAAATACATCAAGAGGCGGCCCCAAAAAGTCACAAAATTCAATAGAAGTCGAAAATGTAATCATATTTTCAAAAGAGGTATATTCACAACAAAAATAGTCATTTTTTACAAGTACATTTTGGAAAATTGACAGATTAAGGACTAGACTTGTGATTGTTGATTGATAACCATACATAGAATATACTTATTGATTTAGACGGGGATTTCTCCAAAACTTATATATGTTAGCCTATCTACTACATATCTCTTGAGTTTACACTTGTCTAGCGTAAGAGGTTCGGAAAGGAAAAAACCAAACAAAATTCCAAAATGTCTGCCTTTTAGTGGGGTTCTTAACATATGCCATTGTTTGGTCCCTAGTAAAATTTTAATACATTTTTTCCTCTTCTCTTTTTAACCACACATTCTCCAATAAAATAATATTAGATGTAAACTAAAAAAATTTCCCTCCTTTTTAACCCCCACATTCTTCCAAAAATTACTATTCCAAAATACATTATTTCTAAAATCTCATTATAATGGGGGCCAAACAAGGAATATACAATGAGCTAAATTTTGATTATCAAAATTTTGTTAAATCTTGAGAACATTGGTATAAAAAATCAAGTTGGATCAGAAATTTATAAGAAAAACGACAACCAACAATTAACTATGTCTAGCAAGTAAGCACTACTAAGTTCTTTATCTGGAAAAATATACAGATATTAGACCTGAAGAGTGAACTGATCATACCGTGAGATCTTCCTCTTGTTGCCTGCTTTGTCGTGAATTAAGCCATTCTTCGGCCCATTGGCAAATCTCCGTTCCTTCTCAAGAACTTGGTTTTGCCCTCCAACCTCCTCTCATTTCTGTAACATTGTATAAAAGGAGCTTTTTATTAGTTAATCAATTCAGGCTTAATGTTAACTACGAATTTATTTATCTGCGTTCGTTAAAACAATTTGATTACCATGTGTGAATTTGAAACCAGAACCGAGTCTGACTTTCCAAGTGCAGCTTCACAGGCACTAGATTTCTTTCCCCTTCAGCGACATTGATTTCTTCATCTGAATTTGGCAAACGGAGAAGATCTTTCCCCTTATTTGAATGTTTTATTCTATACAAATACTTTTGTCTTTGCCTCAAAAATCTGAAATTCATCATCAGTTACAATGTTCAATAAACGATGACAATCCGATCATTATTCTACTTTTTTTTTTTTTTTTTTTACTATGAACAGGGAAAACAATTAAACATTCAAATTGGCTAGACAAAATTCATACCTAACTTCAGCAAAAAATGTATCCCTTTTTTTATTTGCAGCCTTTAATTTCCTCTTCTTCGATACAAATTCCTGACAACAATATCAGATAGTAATTTATGCTTATGGGCATGAAAAATCAATATCAGTAAAAAAACTTGATCAAACAATAGATAAGAATCAAGTAAAAAATCCTAATAACAAAACAAAAACCTGAAACATTAAAAAAAAAAACTAACCTTTTGCAATTCCAAGAATTCATTCGCCAGTGTTTGATATTTCAGCTTTGCTTTGGCTTGTTCATCAACAGTATGGAATTGATGAAAATCCGAAGAAGCCCTTTTCATCTTCTAGTTCAAACTCTAATGCCCACAACAAAAATACCACAAAAACACAAAAAGGCCAGGGCAAACAAATTAAAAAAAAAAATCTTTAAACTTTCACACACGAACCAAGAAACCCAAAAAATTTCCTAGAAAACCACAAGTCCCAGGTCAAAAAAGACGAAAAATCTCAGATTTTTTGATACTCATAAACTCATATTCTCAAGTGATAGGAAAAAAAATTTGTGGGCATGAAATAAAATTGCGTTATAGAAGACAATGGGGGTAGGTGGTCTGTGTGATTGGAGGTGAAAAGGAGACCAAGTTTTGTATCTCCACCTCCGGTATCTTCCCATCCTAATTCCTTTTTTGTTTACAAGTTTTCCATTTATATTTTTTTAGACATAAATTCTAATACTACTGGGCCATTGAGGATAGAGTGAAGAGATAAATAAAAGTGCGTGTGAGAGTGTAATTCTATGAAGATTTGGACTTGGTGGTGTAGAGAGAACGCGTTGGAGGACGGGGGGGGGGGGGGGGGGGGGGGGGGGGGGCATCCCTGTAATGGCTACGGTGCAGAAAAAAGAAGGGACAGAGATAAATGGCTGCAGCTCCAAAGGTTCGATTTTGCTTTTACTAATTTGGCCAGCTACATAGCCTTAGTAATGCCAGCTGGCCCCTGACAAGCGTAGGCCTAATTTAATGCTGGACAAAAATCAACCCAAGCCGATAAACCAATTGATTTGGATTTTTTTTAAGTTCAATTGAGTTGGATTGAAAAATTAAATTTGAGGTTGGGTTGAATTGAGTTTCGAGTTATGAATTAAAATTCAACACAACCCAACTTGATAAATTAAAAAATTAATATCTAAAATTAAAAAAATTAAATAGACATAATAATAAAGATAAGAGAATGACTTATAATTAGGGATGGACAAAGATTTCGAACCGAACTAAATCGAATCGAACCCGAACCTTTGAACTAAATCGAGCGATTATTCGTAAGTGAAATACTTGAACGTGTATCTGAATCGAGAACCGACGGGTTCAGTTCGATTCTCGATTCTAGACCCAGAACCGAAAAATAGAATAAGAACCGAATTTTTTTAGATTTCTTAACTTTTATATATGGGATAAATCAAATTATTTTAATTTTTTAAAAATAAATTAACAAATGTAGAGTTTGCATTCAAGAGATTGAATTCTATGAGTGCATTGAGACATGTAATAAAATATATATTATATTTTTTTTATTAAATCTTAGTAGTTGAACATTTTTTAGTTTATTTATGTTTGTTAATTGTGATTTTTCAATTTTTCTTGTAGAATTTCTTAGTATCTAGTATGACAAGTCAATCAATTTATGGTTAAATCAAATAATTGGTAAGTACTACTATATTAATAATACTTTAAAATATTTTATCTTTATGAGTCTATGACTTCTAATTTATATAGATCACCGATATTTTAATATTACTAATTTACTATCTACTTTTTGTTATTTGTATACATTGGTAAAATTAATCTTATTGGACAACTTGTTATTTATATGTTATTAAATTGATATACGTTAATTTGTAAAAGTTAAGATTGAACATAGATATCTGATTGTAGTATTGTTATAAATGTTAAAAAAATTAATTATAGTATGAAACCGAATAGAACATAACAGAACCGAACCGAACCAAACCCGAACGGATCCAAAATTATCTGGACCCGACGATTCCGTTTACTAACTATCGAAACATTTTCGATTTTGAACAGAATCGAATCGAACCGGATCGTGTCCAGTCCTACTTATAATATATAAACATCAATTTTTTTTCATATAGACCGATTCACATGAATATTATGTATAAATGCAATGTTATTTGTCGATAAAGTAAAAATTAAAGACATGATGATGAAATGAATGAATTCCAAAAAAAATGTTTCACTAATTTTAAACTTATTTATACATTATTTTTAGAAAAATTTCTTGTATGTGGTTCCGTTTACTAACTACCTGAACATTTTCGGTTCTAAAGAGAACCGAAACGAACAGGATCGTGTCCAGGTTTCACGGGGTGCCTTTCTTCTTAGCACAAAAAGGGACACCGTGCGGCAATAGTCTGTTCCACTAGACTACCTTCCGCCTTTTCTTGGGACGAAATCAAATTTGATCACAATTTTAAGAAAACTTTGCAACATGAATGAAAATGCTATGAAAATAACTTATTCATTGATTGCTTGAATACTGGAAATTACAATTGATGAAAGCAGTAAATTACAATGGCTAGTGCAGGGGGCGAACACTAGAAAACTTGAAAATATTTGAAAGATTAATACCCCCTATAATATATTTCGGAACAAAAACCCAAATGACGGGAGTAGACGTCTTTTAGCCGAAGAATCATACTTAAATTTTCTAATTTCGATCTATTTAAATAAATATTTACAATGGACAACCGATATAAGGCAAATTTCGGCTGCAATTGGGCCACGGGGCTTAGGCAAAAATGCTGCCCGTGACACCATGCCTACTTAGAATATATAAATATCAATTTTCTTCACATAAATCGATTCACATGAATATTATGTATAAATGCAATATTATTTGTCGATAAAGTAAAAATTAAAGACATGATGATGAAATGAATGAACTCCAAAAAAATTGTAAAAAAAAAAAATGTTTCACTAATTTTAAACTTATTTATACATTATTTTTTAGAAAAAAAAAAATTTATATGTGTATTTAAAAAACAGAGGTTTTCACGTAATTTTAAACTCTAAAAAATTATCCAAATTTAACAAATAAATCGAATCCAACTTTAATTGGGTCAATACCCAAACCGACCAACTCAACCCAATCAGTTTGGGTTGGATTGGGTTGAATTTGAATCAATAATTGGGTTGAATTTGGTTGATTTTTTATCAAATCGATCATGTTGGATTAAAAAAAAATCGACACAACCCAATTCACACCCACCCCTATACCCTATAAACAAGAATAATCATTTTTTATTTTAGGCCTGTTTAATTCCTATTTTTATGGGGAAAACTGTATTTTAAATATTATATTGATGAAGAATATGAGGTTGAAAAATAAGGAAAAGTTTTTTATTTACATGAAATATTATTTTAATGAAGATTGTATAGTTGAAAAGAATAGAGAAAAAAATGTATTTTAACCAAAATGAAAATCAAAAAAGGGCTTAGTCCTATTATAATTAGAGAGAGAGAAAACAAGAGAGAGAAATCAATAAATTTGTATCTTTTATTGATAATCAAGACCCGTATTTATGGGGTTCAAAATGAGAGTTATAATTGGAATAAAATTAACTCCCCAAACTAGATGAGATTACATAATTATCAATATTTATCTTATCATTTTACAACAATCCCCTTTAATGATTATTTCTACAATAACTATCTCATTGAAACTTTTTTTGGCAAAAAGTTGATGAGACCAAAATATCAACAAATGAAAAAAGAGTAAAAATAATTCGGAGTAATAAAATGTTGCTTCGTTAAAATCTCGTCAAGAAAATTCAATAGGACAAAACTTAATCGAAGAAAAAAGAATACAGTTATTCCCCTTATTTTAATTCTTGTATCACGCGATCCATGTCTTGTATGTCAATGTCTTCAATATTGCAATTTTGGTGAAAATTTTCACATGTTGTCTTGTACAATCTACAAATAACATCGTCTTCTTAAGATATATTTTATCAACTTTTAATGACTGCAGTAACATGATGCTTCGAAAAATAGCTCATGTTAATTTCTTCAAGTGTCTCATATATATAAGAATATTATTTTAATGATAAATATCTTGTATATCATGAACATTCACCACACAAAGTATATGCCTTATTAAAACTTTATTAAGAAAAAATCATGTGGAAAAATCATGATGAATAAAAAATAGTATATTATTATTTTAAATACGTTTCAAAAGTTGTTTCGTTAAAAACCTTGCTAGGAAAACCTGGCATGGAGCATTTGTAAGATATAAGAAGTGCAACCCTTGTGCATGTGAGGATAATAGAGCACAGCAGGTTTCTTTGGTACTGAATAAATTTGGATGTATTTTATCTAACCAACCTTTGACGGAATTTATATAAGTGGTTATTATATGGTTTTTGTTGTCGTTAAATACAGTGCAAAAAGCTCATGTGAGGTTCAGAGTCTATAGATGTCTAACAGCTCCATTTATTTTAATTCAAAAGGGACAACCACAAATGGAGACTACACCATGTATTTCCTGTCATTTTAAGATATCCATATCAAAGATGTTGAATTTAGGTGACACTTTAATTGTCAACCAACTAGTATATTTTCATTTGTATTTAGTTGCAATATTTTAGTTTATGTCTAACTTAGTTTGTGGTGTAGAGTTAGACTTAGTATGGCCTATTTTAGTAGAGTATGCTGTTATGTACTAAGAAATGTATTATCAAGGTATGGTTGTAACGACCCGGACCTTGCGCCCAAACAGCTAGAACATATGTATTATCCGCTTTGGATGAGCCTACGCCCACTTAGCCCCTCATGGATTTCTTGGTACCAGGATTTACTTTAAATCTCCCATATGATGGAAGTCTTGACTTCGAATCCTGGGGAACGCGAAGAAATGCGTGAGAGGCTAAGTGGGCGCAGGCTCACCCAAAGTGGGCAGTACGTATATTCTAGCGGCTTGGGCACAAGGTCCGGGTCGTTACAATGATAGTGTAAGAGTAGGTAGAATAGTTGATATAAGTCTACTATGTTTGCTCTATATATTGGAGCCTTTGTATAACTCGAAAATCAGAAGAAAATGATACAAAAATGTTGAGCTAAAACCTTCTCTTCTCCTCGAACCAGAGTTTTTGTTATGTTTTTGTATGTAATCATATCCGGTTTCTCCTTCTCCTTGACATCAATATTCCAACAATGTTAGAGTTTTAATCATAAAGCTTTCGAGCCAATAATTTCCAACAGTAGTATCAGAGCATCAATGTTCTTAAGGGGCTTGGAAATGTGCCAAAAAAATGAAGAAGAAAGGGACCACAAAAAAATGAAAAATGAACCAGAAGAAACTGTAAAAGGCAGCCAAAAATGTTCAAAAATCCGGTTTGATGCCAACGTTTTAGCAGCAGCCCTGGGAGTCAAATTTGGTCTTTTATGGTGTTGAAAGTGGCTGAAAATGAAGCAAATATCGACATGTTAAAATGGCTGCAAAGTTGCTATGAAAAGTGCCAAAAATGGTGAAAGGGGGCTGTTGAAGGTACTAAAAAAAATAGATGAAAAATGGATGTTGAAGGTGCTGGAAAAAATCGATGAATAATAGTTTTTTGAAGTGCTGTAAAGGCTAGAAAAAATGAAGAGGTTGTTGTAAAATGGCTGAAGAAAACAATGACGAAAACCGGTATAAAATGCTAAAGAAGAAGCTCAAAATCCGATATGTAGGAGCTTAGGTTGAAATACGGTATTTGTTATGCATATGCGGTAAGTTCTAAAACTCCATATACGGTAAGTTCTCAAAGTTGTTCATATACGGTATGTGCACCTCAAATCCGGTATTTTCAGTTAACCTCATATACGGTATGTGCATCTAATATCCGTTAAGCCCCTTCCAAATCCGGTGAATGAGTTGATATCCGGTAAGTTCAATTTGGTGAAATCCGGTAAGCATTTCAAACCCGGTAATCTTATATCCAATTAGCAAAGTTTTTTTGCTCATATCTGGTATGCTGAAAAATGGGAAAATTCGTATGTGATGAGAGTGGATCTGGTATTTTTTTTTTTAAAAGGGATTGAAAGCCAGTAAGCTCATGTTGAAATATGGTATTTGATGAAAAAGATGATAACTGGTAAGCAGATGCAAATGAGGAAAACTGGTGTAATGAAGAAGCTGAATCCGGTTAGCGAAGAAGGAGTGAATCTGGTTGAAACTAGTAAACTCGAAACCCGGTAGGTCAAAGTTATATACCATGTGCAAATAAGCAGCTGAAGGTTGCTGAAAATGCTAGAAGAATGAAGATGCATGAGCTGCAAAAATGCTGTTAAAACCGTTTTTTATAAGTACTGGTAATGGCTGAAAAAAAAAAGTGAATCCAGTTAAGCATGGTGCGAAACCTGGTAAGTTCAGCCAAGCCAAAAACCGTAACTGCCCTAGGAGTCGAATTTGATCTCAGATGGTGAAGGAAATGGGTAGAAGAAAGCCAAATTTGGTAAAAAAGATCAGCAGCAGCAGCCCTTTGGAAAATCTAATATGAAGCATCAACCTTGATCTTAAATATAGCAGCAGCTTTAGAAAAATAACAGCAGCCACTTCTAATTTTAACAACAGCAAATATGAGGAAATGATGTAAGATGAAATATTTTTTGGGTAAGGTTGATTCAAGGCTAAATGAATTTGGATCAAATAAAACCAAAGGAACTCAAACTGGCAGTCACCACACCAGAAAAATGAAAAATGGCCTTGAGCTTAATGAAGAAATGCTTTGCTGATTTCCTACAAAAGAACGGTCCAGAAGATGAAAAAAATTTGATGGTTTCCAACCAAAGTGTCATGGGGGAGTGTTGAATTTAGGTGACACTTTAGTTGTCAACCAACTAGTATATTTTCTTTTGTATTTAGTTGCAATATTTTAGTTTATGTCTAACTTAGTTTGTGGTATAAAGTTAGACTTAGTATGGCCTTTTAGTAGAGTATGCTGTTATGTACTAAGAAATGTATTGTCAATGTATGGTAGTGTAAAAGTAGGTAGAATAGTTTATAGAAGTCTACCATGTTTGCTCTATACATTGGAGTCTTTGTATAACTCGAAAATCAGAAGAAAATGATACAAAAATGTTGAGCTTTAACCTTCTCTTCTCCTCTGATTTTCTTACCAGAAAACCAAAGTTTTTGTTATGTTTTTGTATGAAATCATATTCGATTTCTCCTCCTCCTTGACATCAATATTCCAACAATGTTAGAGCTTTAATCATAAAACTTTCGAGCCAATAATTTCCAACAAAAGATTTGGCCCTGCATAGGACTCTATTTCAGGGATGAGTATTGCTTTATAATCTATAATTTTCATTATCCTATTATTTTTGTTTCAATCTCTTGAAGTTACATCAATTTCATAATAGAAACTGATTCTATGGAACACGGAAACATCCTTAATCTTTTCTTTCCTTTGGCGAGCCATTTGTAAACCTTCTTAATTCCCACAATGGTAAGCAACCTTTAAACAGGGAAGATGTCGACAACTGCCTCTGCCTTGTCAAGATTGAGGACGAACAACACAAACTACTACTTAGCTTTGTCTTTTCATTATCATCACATGCTTCAGATTTTGAATCACCCTACATGGCAGTAACTTTAAAGACTTCAAGTAAGATGTAGTTAAAGATTGAACCTTGCATTCTTATTATCATTTCAAATTACTCACAGCCTAGTTTCACGCATTATTAACGACGTACGAAAGATGGGAAAATATAACCCCAACTTTCCATTTGCGAAAATGTGAAATCTAAAGGCAAAATACACACGTTAAAGCTATCAAATTGCATTAAAGATAGTATCTTCTCTACCTACACTTGTCATAAGTGACGTGATGCGAAAATGGAATCCCACATGGTGAAAAGTAATATTACATGGTAAACACATGATTCCCGAGAAACTACAGCCTAGAAACTAAATTTCAACTAGCACATGAAACCAAAACATCAAATCAAATCTAGAGCTGAAATCCCAGCAAAGCCTACCTCATTGTGCAACTTCCCCAATCATCATTACTCCTAACTGTTTTCTGAAACAAATGGAACCCAAAAATAAATGAAACCACCCTTGAAAAAAACCTCCCACTATGCGTAATCAGTGTTCTAAAAAGCTCGCATAGGTGACGCCTAGGCTCGAAGTTTGGGCAAAACGTCTCGCTTCGCGCTTAGAAGCTTTTTTTTCCAATTCCTAAATGACTAAATTTTTTCCTTCATTTTTTTGGTCTTCCGTAGACGCACTTTATTAGTTTTTTTAAAAATTTTTTTTTAACTTTAGCTTATTATTATTTTAAAAAAAAAAAAAAACTTTTCATTTGACTTTAATTTCAAGTTTTTAAAAGATTTTATCTGTACAAAAGTTAAAAATGACTTTATCTAAATAGTTAAATAAGATTTAAGTTTTGGTGTTAGATACATTATGTAATTATAATCTTGAGATTTATTTTGATACAAACTTCAAAAATATGTATGAAATTCCTATAAATATATTAAGTATGACTTGTCTAGTTGAAAATTGAAACTATGAGAAATATTTTAATTTTTGCATTTTCAAAACTTGAAAATTGTATAATTAACTAACAATAGGAGTTATCAAGTAAATATTGTATTTTATAATTGCTAGATGTTTAATATGTATTATTTAATTATTAAATACTTTTTTAAATCATTAAAAATTTAAAATAATATTATAAATAAGAAAACACTTTTTTACGCCTAAGCTTTGCCTAGGCTCGCTTAAGCTCATAAAGCTTGAAGCTTCGACTCCACGTCTAGTCACGCTTTACGCTTTTTGGAATATTGTGCACAATCATGCCTCTCCTCTACCTACCCATGTACGCATAATCCCTTTGCTCATCCTTCCTATTGGGAGCCTTTAACACTGTGCAAAGCCTACAAATTACATAAATAAATTACTAATATACTCACTGACTTAACAACTCTTATCGGAACCAATAAAATCAGGTTGAGAGCAAGTAACAAATCTTCGGGCCAAGGCAGCTCTCCCTATCCCATTGTCTCCTACACATAAACGCGAAATACATTTTCTCCATCTCTTCAATAATCGGACTGGACAATTGGTAATGAATTTGGGGAGTTTTGGGTCAGGTTTGAGGAGTGGGCAATTATCGTCGATGGGTATGAAGGGTTCAGGAAGAGAGCCGAAGGAGGTTGAAGCTAGTGTTTTGAGCTCAGACTCCATTGTCACTGGCGTTTGTTGGAAAAACTTGATCATAACAAGGGAATAGAGAAAAGAAACCAAAGAAAAGAGAAAAAACTAAAAATTGACTTAACGTGTAATCACTATCCTCAAACTAAATTTGTCCCTTCTAGGATTGTTTTTTTATGCTTAAAAGGGCTCACAAAAATTGGTTTGTAGGATTTAACAAGCCTTAAAAGAAGAAAGATACTAAACACTTGTATTTTCTCCTTAAAACTTGAAAAACACTCAAAAGAAAGAATATGTAAAGAGACTTTTGTAAAACTCTAATAGAATGATTTCAAATGTGATGGTGTAATAATTGTGTAGATAAATGAAATCTATCTCATATATATAGATTCTCAATCATAGACGATGAAAATACCTAAAAGGTTTATGAAAAATAAGTATTTTTTTCATGAAAAGGTGCCAAAAACGAACTAGAAATTTCAAACCCAACAGTCAAAAAATTGGTGTGGATCGCCACAAAATTGGACGATTGCTTAGGCCAAGATTTTGGCATCATGTTATTGAAAGCGACCTTTGAGCAAGTGTCCAAGGCTAAAATTTCAGTGCCTTCGTTTTTCCTTCTCATTTTGTTTTCAATATTTTCATACTTACTCTACATGCTCGTATGAATGTATTATCATTCCAATATACTCATCATATAAATTGAACACCAAATTACAAAAATCGTCCACTTGTTCAACTGCATAATCATACATATATTCAAAGTAACAACATTTATGCATATAGATTAGATATCTTTCGATTTGAATTTAACCATAGTGTAATTCTCCAGAGCATTATCGAAATTAAAAGTAACATGATAGCTTTGAATCAATTATTCATTGTGATAATACCAGTGAAAACACATATACAAATTTCACGTGTTCACAAGTTTCTCAAACTCGTTTAACACTATTATGGCCTTACGCTCATCTTTTTCGTTGAACTTTTAAAACAAAAATTATAACTCTCTATTGAAGCGACACCACCTTGAAGTTTATCTAAGTAAAGTTACTCCAGTATCTTTGCTATTTTTGGAAATACTTGTACTTAATATTGAACTTCATTAAGAGTTTTAAAGATCAACCATCATTTAAGTAACAATCAGCATTATATAATTAAGATAGGTTCTTTCG
The DNA here is from genome assembly GCA_019395295.1 of Osmanthus fragrans. Classification (NCBI taxonomy): domain Eukaryota; kingdom Viridiplantae; phylum Streptophyta; class Magnoliopsida; order Lamiales; family Oleaceae; genus Osmanthus; species Osmanthus fragrans. Next base: position 20,351,559 of record CM033360.1, read on the forward strand.
AAAATCATAATGCTGAAATTATCCACTTATTCGATGACTTGTTGTTACCCTTTGAACCCCGTGGACTATTGTTTTAGTAATGAAAGATAGAGTTACCGTCATTGGTAGATCTTTTAGTTTAAGATTTTTAACCTCATCTTACTCGAAGTAGATACAACTAAATATCTATTAAGAGATATAGTTAAAGGATTCGCTAGGTTCTCAATTGGCTTAACATAATTTAGAAAAATTATTGCACTCTTGATTAATTTCCTTATGTAGTCATATATTAGAGTCATATGTCTAGACTTCCCATTATATACCTCATTATATGCCTTTGCTAATGTGGCTTGACTATCACACATAATATATATCGAAGATTTATTATTTTGTATCAAAGATATCTCATATAGTAGATCCTTAAGCCACTCACTTTCTCGGTATCTGATAATGCCATGAATTCAGATTCAATGGTTAAATGTATGTTTGTTTCTTAAAATTCCAAGAAACTACACCTTCTCCAAGAGTGAACACCCAACTCAAAGTAGATTTACTCTCATTAGTGCTAGATATTCAACTAGCCAGTAAATCCCTCTATTATAGCCGAAAATTTAGAATATTGTAGATCTAAGTTTTTTGTTTTCTTTAAGTAACCAAGAACTCTCACAATGACCTTCCAATTTCATTGCTTGAATTACTATTAATCCTACTAAATTTAATAATTGCAAATGCTATGATTGGTCTTGTGCATTGAACTATATACATAAGACTACCTACAATACTTGCATATTCTAATTGAACAATAGCTCTTTCGTCATTCTTTATAAGTTTAGAACTTAGATCAAAATGAGTACTATATTCTCTTATGTTCAAATGTTTGAACTTATTTGTCACATTCTCAATATAATGTGATTGACTCAAGTAATAACCCTCTCTAGTTTTAGTAACTTTAATAACCAAAATTGTATCCACTTGTTCAAGATCATTTATCTTGAATGTAGAAGATAGAAACCTCTTCGTTTCTTTTATTCCATTCATGTGATTACTCAAAATCATGTTATCAATTTATAAACAAATAAATATAATACAATTATCACATAATTTGGAATAAAAGCCTTTATCTACACTATTATGTTTGAACCCGAATGAAATTATTGTTAAAAAAGAAAGAAAAAAGAAGACATCTTTGTGCGTGTTGTTTGACATAATTGAATTTTATCTTTAATTGCATCTTTCTAAAAGATGATATCATAAGAAGCGATAGTTCTCTATAGGTTTTATGATTGATTCCCACTTGTAAGCAAATGGTATTGTTTTTACAACATTTTTTTTTTTCATTTTCCTCTACTAAGTAAAGTGAAATAGTTGAGAATCAATTTCATATGGTCCTAAAGTCTTTTCAATTCGAGTTCTTTGCTTCTTCAAGATTCACTAGATTCATCAATATCTTTAAAAGATTTTTTTATCTTGTGTTCCACTAGAGCTAGGAATCTCTTTATGAATTTCCCTTAATTCATTTTCGAAGATAGTGAATTCTCAAATAACTCCACGTCATTTGATTTAATTATCACATTGGTCTCCAAATTCAAAAATCTATATGATTTGCTATTACTAGTATATCCAACAAATGCACATTTAATGTCTATTGGACTCAATTTGGTCCTTTTAAGGTCCATGTTCTTACAACATCCAAGATACCCCATACTTTGAAGTATCCAATATTTGATTTTCTTCTTTTCCACAATTTATAAGGAGAAACTTTTGTAAATTTTGAAAGAATCCTATTTAATATTCTTCATGCACTCAACAAGGTTTCACCCTACAAATTAAATGGCAACTTAGCATATGTTAATATGACATTTATTATTTTAACTAATGCATGTCAAATGCTTCATGTTTATGTTTCATTAAATAAACATAAGTATACCTAGAGTGATCATCTATAAAGGTAATGAAATACCTATTTTCACATCTAGTTAACATACCATTAAGTTCAAATATGTCCGAATGAATAAGTTTTAAAAATTGAGAAGTCTTATTCACATTTTGATAAGGTTTCTTAATCATTTTAGATTTTAAATGTGTTTTACATTTATATGCATTATTCACATCATCTTAAATCATGTCACCATTTAACATCTTTTTCACGGTACTAGCACTTATATGTCATAATCTAGCATGTCAAAATGTAAAAGAATCAATCAAGTAGATAAATCAACTTTATTATCAATAATTTTGTAGCAGTATACAATTTAACCATTCCTTCAATTGAATAGCTTTTTCCAATAAATTTCTCAATTCGGGATAATACAAGTTTTTCGAACTCATAAACACTTTTGATGCATGATTTTTCTAGGAGATTTTCACTCACTAAATTCCTATTCATTTCAGGAATATGTAGTACATTTGTTAATGTAATGGTTTTCCCAAAAGCATTTCCACCACGAAAAAGTTTCAAAGGTTCGTGAAAACATGCATTTTTTCATGAAAACGTACCAAAAAACAAATTAGAAATTTTAAACCCAACGGTTGAAAAATTGACATTAGTGTGATCTCCTAGTACAAAAGCAGATGATTGCTCATGCCAAGGTTTTGGCCTCGAGTTATTGAAAGTGACGTTGGACACTTACCTATATTTGAGCCTGGGCACTCGTCCAGACCGAAAATTTTCCTCCGTTTTTTATTCTTGTTTTGTTTTCAATATTTTCGTAGTTACTGTACACATCCATATAAATGTATTATCCTTCCATTATACTCATCATTATAAATTGAATACCAAGCCCTTGTTTGAGCCACATTTTAGAGGAAATAATGCATTTTGAAATAGTGATTGATGGAGAATGTGTGGTTAAAAATTAACGAAATTTTTTGAATTTACGTGTAATAATAATTTATTAAAAATGTATGGTTGAAAATTAGTTTTGAAAAAATGAATTTTTAGAAGAATGAGGCTCAAACAAGGTGCAAATTACAACAAAATTGGAATATTTTCTTCCAAATTTATTGGGTAGCCATCGTTGGTTCGAGGAAGAATTTGAGTTCATTTTGGTTTAGTGCGAAGTGAATTCCACATGAAGCCTTCTTTATGAAAATGTTTCGCGGTTTACGTTATGTTGTGTGAGGTCTCGGGTTTAGTAGGAACGAAAACACGGTTGTGATAAAACCTATGAAAATAGATAGGTTCTATAATGGCCCAAATATAGGGCCTAGATAAGAGGAAATTACATAATTCCAGGTGTTTGACAATTAGAATTCAAAAATAAGAGACCAATTTTCATTGTTCGAAAATCAGGTATGCATATAATAATTAAATTACAAACCCTAATAATTTCATTTTTCACTCTCCATCTTCTTCCTTATAACACCTCATTATTAGTTTGCTACATCATTTTGCCTTTTAGTTCATTTTCTTAGTCTCTGCTCTCAAAACCCTAGCCACCTCGAACAATGTTGTCGAAGTTTGATCCCACCCAAGTCATCGACATTTTCATCCGCGTCACCTACGATGAAGTCGGTGCAACTAGTTCACTTGCCCCAAAAATCGGCCGATTGGGCTTTCTCCGAAGAAAATTGTTGAAGACATACCCAAGGAAACCGCTAAGGACTGGAAGGGCCTCCGCATAACAGTCAAGCTCACCGTCCAAAATCGCCAAGCTAAGGTCACCGTCGTTCCCCCTACTGTCGCGCTTGTAATCAAGACCCTTAAGGAGTCACAGCAAGATTGCAAGAACACTAAGAACATTAAACACAATGGCAATATCTCACTCGATGATGTCATTGAAATCGCCAAAGTAATGAGTCTGCATTCCAGGGCCAAGGATTTGAGTAGCACCGTGAAGGATGGTGGTGGTGGATCTGCAGCAACAGTCGATGTGGTTGGTCTGTGAAGGAGTGGTGATTGAAAATGATGATGGTTGTGGTCTTTTTTCCCATGGTGGCGGCAATGGTGGTGATGGTAGCGGTTGTGCTCCTATTGGCAGTGGTGATTTGGGTGGTGTTGGTAAGGCTAGGAAGTGGTGTATTGTTATTTGTGTTTGGTGGTGGTTTTTGGTTGTGGTTGTTGATCCTAGTGGCTATGTGGTTTCTGGTTGTGGTTGTGTTGGTGGTGGAGACATTGGTTATGTTTGTGAGGTTGTAGGTTGGGGCAGGATAGTGTTTGTGACCAAGTATTGGTGGTGGATTGGGACCGAGGTTGGGTGTTTGGTGTATATGACCAATTATTTGGTTCCTTGTGACTAAAATATTAAACTGTGACCGTGACATGCGATAATTTGTGACTAAAAAATAATTTGCAACCAACAAATTTGAAAATATGTGATCAATAAATAAATTGTGACCTATAATTTTTTGGATCTGTGACCTATAATTTTTTTTATTTGTGACCTCGAAATAATTCGTAACCAATTAATTTTATTATATGTAACCAATAAATAAGTTGTGACTTGTAATTATGTATATGTAATCATTAATTACATAACTGTGACTGTATTATATTTAATTAATTAGTTAATACCTGATTTTTGCACTTTTAAACTTAAAAACCTGATTTTTGAATTGTACATACTTAATACATGAGTTGTGAAATTCTCTCCCTAGATAATGGGGTACTTTTAAAAATGGTATAGTCAAAGCACCTAAATTTTCCAATTGATAAAAAGTCCATATTACCATTAATGAAATGAATTATATATTGCAAAATATATCATTTCTTTTAGAATTGGTTTAAAAACTAGTTTTTATTTTCTATCTTGAATTTCAAAATATAAATCCATTATTTGATCTAACAGATTAGAATAATCTGTAACATGTTGTTCATATTTTTTCTTTAATTCTATTATATTCTTCTGATAATATATTTATATTTTCTAATTGAGAAGTAATATTATTTATTTTATCTAATAATTTTTCTAATAAATTATTTAATCCTTCAATAGTATATCCAGGCATAAAACTACAAATATAATAAATTATCTCTGCGATTTTAAACTCTAATAAAAGTAATTAAAATTTAATAAATAGCAGAAAAGCAAATATTAATGCAAGTATGTAACGTACACAAGAAAGATTTTACAATATTGGAGCAGAAGGTAAAAGCAGATTAATATCAACGAGATTTTTCTTGAGTTTGCCTCTGTATGTTAGTATACTCAAATATAAGTGATCGGTGTTGTTTGAGTTTAAGAAAGTGGGTTAAGGTCCAACACGACTTCCACACACTTATTGGTTTTCTTTCTGACTCTTTTGCATATCTCACATTGGATCACACGGAATCACAGTTTTCCTTTCAACTCCTTGTTAAAACATCACCTTAAATGATAACAGAATTTTCATGGTTTTCTCTAACGACGCCAAAAACACACAGCAACACGACAACAAGATACTTGCACTAACCCTCAAGATTTTTTTCTGTTGGAGTATAAGTAAGATAAAAGTTTTTGAGAAAATAATAAGGATAAAAAGACAGTTTCTTAAAATAACTTTAATTTCATAAACACATCACACTAATATCTCTTACATAAGAGTACACATACATACTTTGGCTACACTCTTGGTACTTTTTCTAAGAAAATTAGAACTCCATAGAAATTATCTTATTACACGTTTGACTTCAAAGAGAGAAACTGAAATTACCACAAGACTCGAAATACTAGATAGAGAGATAAATTTTTGTTTTACAACTCATGCTTCACTTCTGAGAATTCGTCTTCAATTTATAGACTGGAAAAGTTCTACAGTAGTCTTTCATTATTGTTGCTTTAACTGTGTAAGATATTAGGAATCTTACTGTGGCCTAAAATTCTTTGTCTTAATATGAAAAATTATTGGGGTAAACCCACAGTTATTCTCTATCAGAGTGAATCTGATAAAGTTGTGATAAAGAGGTTCATTACTTTTCCATGTGCGACTCAAATCATTCATCCGAAAATTCATCTGGATCGAAGAAAATTGGTGAGATGTTGCCTTCATTGCTACAACATTCGCACTTGTGATTAGGATAACGTCAAAACTATTTGCACAGCTCATATTTTGTTTTTTGTGTTCCACTAGCATGTCCTTCAAAGATATGATCACATCATGTGTCTAGATAGTGTCAATCTTCTTATTTAGTGGGTGCTACAGCCTTACTATAAATCATGTGATCTTGTGACTCGTACACCCAAATATTTTATTTTTCTTCAATAATTTTCTAAATATGTTTGAACTGTTCCTTGTATCCACTGGCTCTACAGAAGGCTATCATGTTGATGACTTCTTCTGGTTTAGTTTCAATGACTTACTCTTCTCAGGCTGGAGATGTTTAGAAGTAGTGGTCATTCTTATGACATGGCTTGTTGAAAGCCATCTATCTTTTTCATTATTCCATTCAGGACTTGCAGAGAAAAACTTGATATAGATGTTCTTATGTTTATGAACTTGACAATATCGTTCAATAGCTCGGACAAAATCCTTTGGCAACATAGATATTTCTTTTAAAGATTCTGATGGGTAAATACAGATTATATTTCCCATTTCAAAAAGACTACTAACTCAATATGCTAGAGCTCCTGGATATATATTGACCTTATTATAAGTTTCATACGTTAGAGTTTTCATCTATCCTTCTATACTGGTGAACCAGCAACATGCAAGATTGAACAATACGCATGCTAAAATAAAATCATTTTTGTTTTTAATATCCATAACATCAGGGGTGTTACAGGCTTTAATGATAATTGAGCAATTAAGCTCTGGTATAGAGATACTTTTCTTTGTAAGTTTTTTCTCCTGTGAGGGAGACAAAGTAGTATTCTCTTTGACTGATAATTTATGAAGCTTTGATGTTTCGTGTTCAATATTGACATAAAGGCCTTCAAATTTATTGACACTACGACCTTCAGGTAATATAGCCTTGTTGGCCTTCTCAGATATTGGATTGGCAGCAGCCATCTTCATCAGTGTTATCTTGGATTCTATAGCAACTATCTTCACATTCATCTCGAACGTCAATGTTTCAAGTTCCTTCTTAATTTGCTCCATTCCTGATTAAGAAATTTGGAATAAAATTGTATTTTCCTTTAATATAGACAATATCAAATTTAAATGGCGCAAACCACATTTGTATTCTAATAAGTAGCCTTTCAGCTGCATTTGTTCCAAGTTTGTTTGCCAATAATGGTTTTACCTGAGTATTATCTGTTCTAATAAGAAACTTCTTAGGTAACAAATAAGGTTCAAATTTTGCTACTCCTTTTTTGACAGCTAAACATTCTTTACGATTAATATCATACCTAGTTTTTGTATCTTTAAAAGAACCTGAAGTACAAGCGACAAGTTCATCTGGACATTTACATAATGGATTATAAAGAAAGTCTTTATGATTCTCCTTTCTTTTGAGGATTACTCCTCAGTGTAATAGAGATGCATCAGTTTTTAAAATATAGAAATCATCTTCATTTGGAATATTTAATTCAGGTAGATTTTCACATATTTTGTTTATTTTGTTTATCATTTCGATATCTTCTTGTACCCATTCCCATACAACTCATTTTCTAAGTTTTTTTGCTAAAATGGACTTTGTATTTAGAACAGTTTTTGATAAAATTTGCAAAGTAATTTAACAATCCAATAAAGCTTTGCAACTATTTCTTATCTTTAATTATTTCTGAAAATTCTATAATATTTTTCCCAACATGAGGTTGTTGAAATATTTTTTTCTGTAAAAATATTATCATAAGAATTTGATTTTAGTTTAGCTATTTCTGCTTTTCTTTCAGATAGAGCTAATCCATATTTTTTGGCAATATAATTGAATTTTTTAAGATGGTTGATATGTTCTTTTAAATTTCTACTATGAATAAGAATATCATCTACATAAGCAATGTAGAAATCTTTTATTGGTATGATAATCTTATCCATTCTTTGTTGAAATATTTCTGGTGCATTCATTAATCCAAATGGCATAACATTCCACTCGAATTGTCCTAATGGATTTAGGGTAGTAAAATTAGTTAAATGTTTTGATGCTTCGTCTAATTTTATTTGCCAATATCCTGATTTACAATCAAATTTAGAATACATTTTACTTCATTGTATTTGTTTTATTAACAAATCTTTTATTGGTAATTTATAGCTATTTGGTATAGTTTTAGAATTTAGGCCTCTATAATCAATTACCATTCTAGATTTTTCTCTTTTAATTTCACTATAGTTTCTAATCATAAATGCTGGATTATTATATGGACTGGTTGATTCTCTTATCACTCCTAATTCTAATAGTTCTTTAATTTGTATTTCAAATTCTTTTTTATCTTCTTCGCTATACGGGAATTGTTTTCCTGATATCTTAGCATCTAGGCTTTTTAGTTCAATGGTTGCAATAGGTTTATCTTTGTTCCATTTAGTTAAGGGATGTTCATGATAACATTGTTTTAATTCTAATTTAATATTTTCTAATTCTTCTTCTAAATTGTTAATTCTTAGTACTGAAATTTTTTGTTTTTGATTGATTTCAGTACCACGATTACCTGCAGAACTCTGATGTCTAGGTTTACAGTGAATTGGTTGATGTGCAATTCCAATACCTTTATAAATTTTTGGTGTTCTAATTTTGTGATTACAAGGTATGGTAAATTCAAAACTGTCTTTATATTGTGTAAATGGACTAAATGTATAGATAAAATATTCTCCTAAAAGTACATCACATCCAATTTTATTTGTTGCATATATTTTAGGAATAAAACATTCTCTATTTCCTATAATGATAGGAACATTTTCTACAAAATCTCTATAGATTTCTACAATATCATTGGCTGTTTGACTATAAATTTCTTTTACATAGGCAAATGTCTGATCTAATATCAAGTATTGCATGAAATTTTATCATACAATAATCTGGTAAATTGAGAGTTATTTCAATATATGGACTAAGTATACTAGTTTTGATTGATCTGATTCCTTGCATCATATAAATTGATTCTTTGTTTTTATTAACTTTAGGAAGTATTTTTTATTTATCTTCTATAATTATTTGTAAGGTATTTTTTTGGATAACATATGGTGATATCTTTTCAAGAAAAGTCATTCCAAGTAATAATGGGCTAGTAACTTTTCTTTTTTTATAATTTTTATGGATTTTAAGGTTTAATTTAAATTGTTCTCCTTCTATATCAGTAAAACTTAGTTCAAAATTAATAAATGTTCTAATTTCATATTTAATTCCATGATAATCTGTAAGAGTTATTCCTTGTGGTAGGTTTTCTTCTAATAAATGGTCAACTAAGTCTGCTCTTATATGGCTGTTACTAACTCCTGTATTGACAAGGGCTATGATTTCTTCGTAGTTATTTTGATTATTGATCGATTATGTTAATATAAAGAAATTATCTTCCTCACATTTTCTTAGGTCAATATCAATACCATTTCTAGGAATGTTGAGTAGTTTCTACTTGTAGATAGTCTACTAGAGCTTGAGAGTTCTCTAGTACTGATACTTCTTTCTATTCTTCTACTATGTATTCTAACTACAAGTTGTCCAGAAGTATTCAAAGTGGCTAATCCTTGATTTCCTACATTATTGTCTATTCTTCTAGCTCGTTGATGAAAATCCAGCAATATATCTTGTGGTAAGAAAATATTATTATCACTTAGCATTCTTGGTGGTGTAAATTGTGCTAGATTTCTAAAGTCTTCATGAATTTCTATGAATTCTCCTAAAATTTTATTGATTTCTTTTTGGTATGTAGTTGTAAAAGTATATAAAGCTTTACAATGTAAAGTTATGACTTTACTTCTTGGTGGCTTAATTAATCTATCAATTTTGTGATATAAATTTAGTCCTAGATTTAAGTTTTCATCTGATAAAGACATGGCAAATCCAGATCTTATGGTAAATATAATTTTCTTATATACAAGTTTATCAGAGACAACTCCTAATAGGGCGTCCATATGATCATGAAGTATTCTGTTATCCGTTAAGTATATTTGTATAGGAATATCTATTCCTTCTCTAAAGTATCATTTAATCATGATTTGGATTCCTCAAATCACTATATTATTTAATCTTTCTCTAGTAGATTTCTTTATATTTGTTAATTCTCTATTAACCCATTCTCTTGTTATTAGTGGTATAGTAGTATTGTCTTTAACATTTTCGATATTAATAGGTACTTCGTCATATTTGGCAATATATATAGTTTTGTTAAATTAAAATAGTATTGGTCTAATAAAAACATCTTATCTCTTAAAAATATTTGTTTTTCTTTTATGGCTCCATATCTTTCTTCATCAAACACAACCGTTTATGAAGTTCCTTCTTCATTATCTAAGGTAATCTCAATAATATCTACAATTTCTTGATTCATGTAAATCTATTCATATTCTGGTTCTTCAATTTTTTCTATATGTAGCTCGTAAATTGAATCTGTTTCGGATAATTCATCTAAATCTTCAATTATCTCATATTCTGAGTCGGATTCTATTTCTTCCATTAATCTAATGGATTTAACATTTTCTCTTTTATTTCTATTAGGACAGTTGGGAGATATATGTCATATTTTATTACATGTACAATATTTACATTTTTTATAAAAATTTTCCTTAGATTTCTTTTGAGGTTTCTTATATTCTCTTTTCCAAGATTTTTTTTTCTTAAAATATTTTTTTTGGCTTTTAAATCCTTTATTTTTCTTTCAAACTTTAAGATATTTCTTCAATTTCTTTTTATAATATGGTTTCTTATATGGTTGGTAACAACCAAATTGTGGCACTGTTGTAATTTCTCAATAACAACATAAACTTGCTTTCTTACCATATTTTCTAAATAAGTGTAGATACATAGATTTTCTGCACCATTCAGAAATTTGTCTCTTAGTGAATGAAGTTCTCATTCCTAATGTATCAATTTTTTTATTAGGATTTTTTCATTCTATTTTTTTTCCAATAATTTTGGTACTCCTCAAATAATTTTTGACCCCATGGCTAGGGTAGTTTAAGAAAATATCTATTTAATAATTTTTTATCTTCTTCAGATATATTCCATTCTTTTATAGATTTAGATGCTTTGATATATATCTTTTCGAATTTCTTAGTATATTCATTTAATTCACACATATCATAGATTTTTAATAATTTCATTTCTCTTTCTGCTTGTAAAGTTTCTTCAGTAATCATATCTATTTTAGTTTCTAGTATAACTTCTTGTAAGAGTAGATGTTTAAAGAAATTTTTCATTCGTTTTAAAACTTCCTTAAAATTTCAGTATCTAGACTTTCATTGCTATCTATGGTAGTTGTAGACTTTTCTCCATATTTAATTTGATTTTTGGTTTCTTCAGAAGTCATTCTCCAAATATCTGAAGTAATTCCTCTAAAGGTATGAATTATAAAGTTATATGCTTGAGTGATATTCCATTTATGAAAAGCAACAACTAAATAAGTAGTTTTTGCCCATGAATCAATAATTCCGCTTTTATTATTACTATCATCAACATCTAGTCATATTCCTATTGTAGGAATTGGTTCAGTAAATAATTTAACTGGATTATTATCCCTAAGATGTATAGGCTTGGTCGTCATAATTTTAGGTCATTTTCTAAAATTGTAACATTATCGTTCTTTAGTTAAATCATGTTCTCTTATCCATTCCAAATTTCAGTCATCATATTCGACTTGAGTCCAATCTGTAGTAATATTAGTTCTACTACTTTCTCCAACTAATGGCTCAACTTGTTCATTTAAAGGTGGAGTATTAATTTCAGTAGTCTCTTCTTTAGTTGGAGGATCATTCATATATATATATATATATATTCTCAGTTTGAATTGCTAATTGTTCTAAACTTTGTTTATAAGCTTCTAATTCTTCTCCAATAGTTTCAAAGAATTTAGTTTCTAATTCTTCTATAACATATGCCGGTAAAGGTGGTTCAATAGATTCATAAGAATTTTTAAGTTTCGATTCTTTAAATTTTGATTCAATTTGTTTATATAGGATTTTTGGTCCTATTTTAATATTGTCATTCACAATCTCTAAATTAGTTTCAATATTTTTTATATGAGTTATAACATCTTGACTTATAATATCTGTTTTTTCTAAAGGTTGAGTATAATTATCATATTGTTATAAAAATTGTTCTATTATTATATTTTCTTTATATTTGGAAGATTCATCTACCAAAATTGGTAATACTTTATTTTTAATTTCAATTAATTGTTGAGAATTATTTGTTTGTTTTATCTCTTCGCTTAAAAATCTAAATTTGGTACTTAAATTTGTCGTTAATTCTTGTAATTTAATTCGATTAGTATTAGTTAATATACCAATATTTTGTAATTCTTCTAAAATACTTTTATCTTTTCTATTCATTCTAAAGATTTTCTTCAGATTCGTTACTAGACTCTGATACCAATAAAAAGAAGGGCTCAATTATGAAAAGAGAGCGTCAATAATGAACAGAAATATTTTGAGGACTAAATTGAAATTTTTTTATATTAAGATGACAATGGGTGTAATTTTTATGTTTGGGGGTAATTTAGGTAGATTGTAATGTTAAAATGGTCAAAGACCATTGTGAAAAAATGGCCTCTTCAATAGAACTATTTACATATATTTCCCCTAGATAATTGGGTAAAAACCGCCCAATTTACCTATTGATGGCATGTTTGGCCAAGTATTTAACTTATTTTCTTTTAAATATCTCACTCACAAGTAAAAGAGATTATTACTAATTTTAATAATACAAATAACTTACATATTTTTTAAAAAATTTGATCAGCTAAAATAATAGCCAAACATTTTTCTTTACTTTAAATTGTTCAAGTCATGTTTGTGCATTTTATATTTCCTAATATTCAATTGGTATCTTCTCTGGTAAGACTGTAAGAATATATGTAAAGAAGCAGGCTGAAAAATCTTCTGTATCGTGAAATTTGTATCACCTCCATTAGTGTCTATTTCTTCACCTCTTTCTTCTTCATTTTACTTTTTGTCATCAAATTAATATATCCATTGTTGGGTTTTGATACCCAATAAATTCGGATAATGATGTTAAACAGTGTTGGATTATATTTCATAAGTTTCGGCCGATGAGTAAAATAAATATTAATCAGTCAATCCATATAGTCTACCAAAAAGCAACGTAGGCCACTAGTTGCAGCTTAAATTATATTACTTTATATATATATATATATATATATATATATATATATATATATATATATATATATATATATATCTTTCTTCTCTTCTCTTTCACGTGTGTGTTTGTCCCCTTTCTGAGAGAAGAGAAAACGGCTTCCATTGTTCTTCTCTTTGCCTTAATGGCTCTTGCAAATCACCACCATATAGTTGTCCCTTTGTGAGTAAGGAAGGAAGAAAGTAATCATAGGTGAATTAGTATTGTGGGTTGAAACATTTGGATTGATTGATTGATAAGATTAATCTGAGCCCGGAATCCATCAATAGAAGAAGATCTATTCCGCTACACCCATGTATACGAAATTCATTTGATTTGGTTTTGGATGAGTTTGTACATTACAAACAAATTTATCCATCCATATAATCCATTAATTCGTCATCATATTTTGCGGTCTCCACTGTACAAGAATTTAGCGCAGAAATAATTTACATATTTGTTTATTAACAGATGATCATGAACCAAATAAAATAAAATAAATTCTCCCTCTTTCTTTTTGCCATTAACCAAAGCTGTGCTTGTGAAGTTACTATGTATTCGTATAAATCAAGAAACTTTAGTCACTTTCACCATTTCAATCAGTAAAAAAGTTGAGTAAAGTATCCAAGTGCCCATCCCAACCCACCCTATCAGATGAAAATGGCATTTGTCGTCAGTGAAATTGTTTTCTTTTTTTAAACAGTGCAATTGTTTTCTTAAAACATGATCAGAAAACTAAAATAGATTCTTAATGTAGATTAAAATAATCATGCTTGCTCAAACTTGAGGGGTCATTTTGTTTGAGTCGTATTCATGAGAGTAGTTGTATACCGATAAATATTGTTACTCATTTTAGTTGGAACAGCATTCTTTATGGGTTCACAACGATTTTTTATTTCCTCGACGTGAATATCTATTCGAAGAGTGTATTGTCCATTAGCTAGAATCAAAATACAGGAGATTTTGACCAATATGACCTACCTCCCAATCCCACAATGTACGGATGATAGCAATGGATCAAGAAAGTGCACAATATAAAGAAGCAGTCATGTTCTCCTGCGCTTGGCGAGCAGGAGAACATGTGAGCTTTGCCCACACATTTTCACACGTTTGCGTGTGAAGATGGGTTTGTCAGCCGCAATTCTTTATATATATATATATATATATATATATATATATATATATATTTTTTTTTTTTTTTTTTTTTTTTTTTAACAACTTTATTTTTTTTTTTGTCTCGCGTGTGAAAATGGATTTGTAAGCCGCAAACCATTTTTTTTTTTAATTTTTTGCTATCAAAAAAATGTCTATAAAACACGGGTGAAACTCGTTTATATTTTTGTAGATAATTTTTTGGTGAAACTTTTATAGACATTTTTCTGGTGAAACTTTTTTATATCTTTGTAGACAATTTTCTAGTAAGTTTTTTTCTTTTTCGTAACCATTTTTAATTTGTTTAATTTCGTAACTTGGTTTTTTTTTTTATTACATTTATAGTAAGTTTCAAACATTTCAATGTTTAAATTATTTCACAAACTAAACAATTTTTCATATTATTTTTTAGGAATGGAAGGGGATGACAATGTATTTATTCCACAAGTGAATGTTGGTGCGATTTCGATATTCGGGCAAGAATTTCAAACTCTTGATGATGTGTATAATTTTTACAATGAGTATGCAAAATTAGCTGATTTTAGCACACGTATTGGTAGTAGCCGAAAGAATCCACAGACAAATGAGCTTGTCTGGAAGTCGTATGTTTGCTTTAAACTTGGTCAAAAGGATGAGTCCTACCAGATGAAACTCAAAAATTTGGTGGCCCGTTCTGGTGAACGAACGCGTGGGAACTCACGTTGTGGATGTGATGTAAAGTTAACAGTTGTAAAACATCAGACAACTTCTCTGTGGATTGTAAGCCATTTTGTCGAGGGGCACAATCATGCACTATCTACACCAAGCAAAACGCACCTTCTACGCTCACATTGATATGTATCTGTAACCAAAAAAGCGCTTGTTGACCAATTTTCACAAGCTAATATTCCTAGTTGTCAACAGATCAGACTTATGGAGGTAGATGCTGGTGGGCCTTCGTCATTGGGCTGTAATGAGCAAGATATCAGGAACTATCGACGAGATCAGCGACGAGAAGCCATTGGACGTGATGCAGAATCTTTGATTATGCATTTCGAGTTGGAAAAAAGAAGGAGTCCTAGCTTCTACTACGCCTATGAGACTGACGAGGATGGTAGAGTCCATGAGTTCTTATGTTTACTTTGGAGATGCTGTCATTTTCGACACAACATATAACACAAACAAGTATTTGATGGTGTTCGCACCATTCGTTGGAGTAAATCACCATCGGCAAACTACTTTTTTCGGATGTGGCTTATTGAGTGATGAAAAGATCGATTCATTTATTTGGTTGTTTTTTAAATTCGTCGAAGCAATGCCCACCCAACGGGCCCCCGAGGTGATTATTACTGATCAAGACGCTGTCATTGCTAGAGCATTTGGTGAGGTTTTTCCTAACACAATTCATAGGTTCTGTCTGTGGCATATTTTAAACAAGTTCTCGGAGAAAATGAGTCCCGTGCTGTACAAGGAAATGTACCACAGCCTGGTGAGTATCATTAAGCAGTCGGAGTCCACAGAGGAGTTCGAATCTCGTTGGGCTGATGTGATGGAAACTACTAATCTTGGTGATAATGAGTGGCTCGCCAATATGTATAAAATACGAAGTCGTTGGGTACCTGCGTACGTGAAGCATATATATTCTCTGTTGGAATGTCAAGTAGTCAACGGTCAGAAAGTAACCACGTTTTCTTCAAAAGATATGTCAATAAGACAGATACATTAATGGATTTTATCACATAGTTTAGCAGTGCTTTGGCTCACCAGCGACATAGCGAATTGGTTGCCAACCACACTGACTTGAACGAGATGCCTCATACGATAACCACATTTGCCATGGAAACTCAAATGATACGTATTTATACAAAGACAATTTTCCTGTTGTTCCAAGAGGAATTAGCTCAGAGTAGCTCTACGTTTTATCAAGGAAATCAGCATACGAGGGTGTCAAAACGTATATTGTAACGCGTTTTGATACCGAAAAAACACAACATCGCCAACGTGAGCTGACCTACTTCAGGGCCATTGACTTCATAGTATGCAGTTGCAAAACATTTGATTTTGAAGGATATCCATGTCGTCACATGCTCTCATTTATGCATAGGAAACAGGTGATGTTGTTACTAAATCAGTACATTGCAGGTCGGTGGATGCAAAATGCAAAAGTAACTCCAATCTTCGAATCAACGACCACCTCAATGGGTGGTCAATCATTGATTTCTCGACATGGGATGCTGGTACACACGTAGCAGAGTTGGTGGACGAAGGTGCTTTGACTGACGCTCGTACAACGTTAATAATGGATGGATTTCAGAACTTGAAAATACAGATAAAAGTTTGGATAATGGAGGGGAAGTGGGGATGAGTAAGGTTATCAGCAAGAGCAGCGAAGGTGCCCAACTTGTGGTTGATCCTACTCCGGTTAGGACGAAAGGGTGCAGGAAGAGATTGAAGTCATCCAAAGAAATAGCAATGTCTCAGTCGAAGAGAAATTGTCGTGTTTGTAGTCGCAGTGGACATGACAAAAGAATTTGTCGACATTACAGTCGAGGTTAGTTGATCGATAACTCTTAACCGTTGCTATTATTTTGTTTTATTTTCTACTATGCTTATATTTAAATTTATTATATGTGAAACACCTTTAGGAGTTAGTTGGTGGACGAACCGCATCATCCACAGTACTCTTGGGAGATACTCAGGAAGATAACTACACTGGTATTGCTAGCAGTGATTATGGTGCATTCAATGGGTTTGACGATGATGACGACCATTAAACCACTTATTGTTGTACTCGTTCGACGTAATTTGAATTAAATTTGAAGAAAATTTAGCTAATTTATGCAATGTCTATTTTATTTTGTCTGAATGTGTTGCAATATTAGTACAAATATCATATGAAATTTGCGGTGTTATTATTGATATTTAAATGGAGTATACGTATATTAAAAATTATTACTGTAAAATAAAAGACAAATAATACATTACAAAAGTTAACAAAAATTCGTTAACTTTTGGGGTTCGTTTGACTTTTTTTTATGAAAATAAACATAAAAATGGATAATTTTTTTTACAATTGAGTATAGTATTTGATGGGATTGCCAAAAAAAATTAAAAAAAAAAAAAAAGTAAGGCAAAATTCAAAACGGATACCATGATAGGTACCCGTAGTAAACACTAAAACAAGTTCCATACAATTAAAACAACAAAAAGACAAAAGAAAAAAGCGTGTGAAAATGTAAGGCAAAGCTCACCTATTCTCCTGTGCTTGGGCGTATGAAAATGTGAGGCAAAGCTCACCTATTCTCTTGCGCGCCAAGCATAGGAGAACAGGACTGTATAAAGAAGAGACAAAAGTTGTTATAAATGCATTGACCACTTCATTGAAATTGAGGGTCTAAACTAAAAAGGGCCACTCTCTCTCGACTCTCCCTAGAGTCAAAAGTAGCCAGCAATTAACATTTACTCATTTGCTTGCAAAAGTCAGCTGTGTGTTCAGTGTTTGGCATTGATTTGCAACACTTGTTTTCCTTTGCTTAAATTAGGGCAATCCAAATTTAAGTTTTAATTAGTTTCTTGGCTTAAGTAAAGATTGTGAAAAGTTTCCATTTTACATACTTTTTTCTTTTTGGATACGCTCCATTATTGACGCCCCCACTGTCCTATCCTGGGCCTTGGTGAAGGAGGTAAATCGCAGGTTATGCCTCCAAGGGGAACAGGATGGAAGATTGCTTGTACACTTGCACTTACCCAAGAGTCAAATTCATATTTCAGGGTCCGAACTCTTGACGCAGTAGCTTCAAGCAAAACTGGATTTCTCCACCTTCCTCACTTACCACTTGGAGATGTGCCCTGGAGACTTCCATTTTACATACTTCTTTGTATGAATCAGGGTATAAAGTGAACTGGCTTAGTTTTACAGTGATAATAAGAGCAAAATTTATATTTGGCCCTAATTTTGTTTTGATAAAAATGAAATTCTTAGTAGATTTCGATAAAGTTGATGGAATATATAGTTGAATTGTTGTGAGTCCCATGAAATATGTAAAATTGTACTTACTCTGTTTGATTCTCATTATTTATAGAATGAGATGAAAAATATAGTCGTTATGGGTCATATACAAGATATGGAAAATAAAAATGGTGACTGAATATGATTGATAGCGATAATATTTTTTATTTTTATAGATGATTAATAGAAAACAAACGGGACCTTAATTTATTTAACTTTCAATGCGGATTTTATGTAAATTTTGCATAAAATCAGAGAGAAAAATGGATGTCAACAAAAATTTATCAAAGTAAATTTAAAAATCCAAAAAGGACAGTGAAATTAAGTGAAGAAATGGAACAAATCATTCTTCCATTGCAAACACGAAGATCTTTATCCCTATCAAATAATTGAAAAAAATATATATACATATATATATATTGTTATGAAATAGAGAAGAAGAAGAAGAGAGAATTAAGTCAATAGACTTGTGTGTATTTTATTAATGACCAAAGCCCTATATTTATAGGTAAGAATCAGGGATACAATGGTAATAATTTCTAGGGCTACAGGGGTGTAATTGTCATTCACTACAAACCCTAATAAACTTTCCTTTTACAACACTCCCCCTTGAAATGACACATTACAAAATATCTGCCTCGTTAAAACCTTGTTTGATAAAAACCTAATAGGACAAAAAAATCAAACGAAGGAAAAAGAGTACAGTAATTTTGGAGTATTAAAAATAAATGCTGCCTCATTAAAACCTTGCTAGGAAAACCCAGTGGGATAAAACCTATGCGAAGGAAAAAGAGTACAGCTACTCCCCCTGATGTTGATCACTAAAAATCTTTGAGTCGACACATTCCAATCTCATGGACTAACTTCTTGAATATAGATGTTGGCAGTGCTTTTGTGAATAAATCGGCCAAATTATCACTTGAGCGAATTTTGTTGAACATCGATGTCGCCATTCTTCTGAAGCTCGTGTGTATGAAAGAATTTTGGAGAAATATGCTTCGTCCTGTCGCCTTTGATATAGCCTCCTTTGAGTTGTGCAATACAAGCTGCATTATCTTCATACAAAATTGTTGGACTATCTTTTGTTGAAGTTAACCCACATGATGCTTGGATATGATGGGTCATGTTCCTCAACCATACACATTCTCGCCCTGCTTCATGGATTGCAATAATTTCAGAATGATTTGAGGATGTTGCTGTCAAGGATTGCTTCACAGATTTCCATGATATAGCTGTTCCTCCACGTGTAAACACATATCCTGTTTGTGATTTAGCTTTATGTGGGTCAGATAAATAACCTGCATCTGCATATCCCACTAAAGTAGATCCCGACTTTTGGGAGTAAAATAATCCTAAATCAATCGTACCCTTTAGGTAACGAAAAATGTGTTTAACACCATTCCAATGTCTTTGACTTGGTGTAGAACTATATATTGCAAGGAGATTTACAGAAAAAGCTATATCGGGTCGAGTGCAATTTGCAAGATATGTTAATGCTCCAATTGCACTAAGATATGGTACTTCAGGACCAAGAACCTTTTCTCCATCTTCAAGTGGACGAAATGGGTCCTTTTTCACATCAAGTGATCGAACAATCATAGGTGATGCCAATGGATGTGCATTATCCATATAAAATCGTTTTAAAACTTTTTCTGTATATGTAGATTGATGAACAAACAATCCTTCTGGGAAGTGTTCAATTTGCAACCCGAGACAAAATTTGGTTTTTCCTAAATCCTTCATCTCAAATTCATTTTTCAAATAATCAGCAGTTTTGTTGAGCTCTTCAGGAGTTCCAATTAAGTTTAGATCATCAACATAAACTGCGACAATTGCAAATCCAATATTTGTTTTCTTTATGAAAAACACATGGGCAGACATCGTTATTTTTATAACCCTCCTTCAACAAATATTCGCTAAGACAATTATACCACATGCGTCCGGATTGTTTCAATCCATATAATGATCTTTGCAATTTAATTGAGAACATGGTTCTCGGGCATGTATTGTTTGTTTCTGACACTTTAAGTTCTTCGGGGACTTTCATATATATGTCACTATCAAGTGAACCATATAAGTATGCAGTTACTACATCCATAAGGCGCATATCAAGTTTTTGTGACACAGTCAAACTAATCAAAAATCTAAAAGTGATGGTGTCCATTACGGGAGAATATGTTTCCTCGTAGTCAATTCCTGGTCTTTGTAGGAAACCTTGAGCTACCAGTCGGGCTTTGTATCTTGTAATTTCATTATTTTCATTTCTCTTTCGTACAAAAACCCATTTATATCCTACAGGGATTACATTTTCAGGTGTTCGAACTACAGGTCCAAACACTTTTCGTTTCTCTAAGGAATTCAATTCCGCCTGTATGGCTTCTTTCCATTTTGGCCAATCATTTCTATTTTGACAGTCTTTAACTGACTGTGGTTCAGGATCCTCATTTTGCATAATATCATGAGCCACATTAAAGGCGAAAATATTGTCTATAACAACATTTTTTCGTTCCCATAATTTATGAGATAACATATAATTTATTGAAATCTCATTATTTTCGGACACTTGTGATTCTTCAGGAACCATATTTTCAATATTTGATTTATCAATCTTTTCTAATGTTACTTCTTCCGAAATTTTTGGTGGTTGGTTTTTCTCTTGTACTTTTCTTTTTCGAGGTACAGAGTCTTTTGAACCAACTGGTCGACCACGCTTCTGGCGTATGTTAGATTCATTTGCTACAGCAGATTGTCCTGCAGGGACATCAATTTTTGCTGGAATATTTTCTGCTGGTATATATGACTTTGTCACTCTTTTCGTGTCAACAAATATATCAGGTAATTGATTTGCAACTCTTTGCAAATGAATGATTTTTTCAATCTCTTGCTCACATTGATTACTACGAGGATCAAAGTGAGATAGAGTTATTTCATTCCAAGAAATTGTACCTTGTCTTTTAGAATGTAGTTTTTCCCCTCCCAAAATTGGGAAAGTCATTTCATCAAAATGACAGTCTGCAAAACGTGCAGTAAATAAATCACCCGTTAAAGGTTCCAGATACCTAATAATGGATGGTGAATCAAAACCCACATAAATCCCAAGTCTTCGTTGGGGACCCATTTTAGTACGTTGTGGGGGTGAAATAGGGACTTGGACAGCACAACCAAAAACTCGTAGGTGAGAAATATTAGGTTCATGACCAAATGCAAGTTGCAGAGGTGAATATTGATAATAGGCAGTTGGTCTAATACGAACCAATGATGCAGCATGTAATATGGCATGTCCCCAAACAGAAGCTGGTAGCTTTGTTTTCATAAGTAATGGTCTAGCAATAAGTTGTAAGCGTTTGATAAATGACTCTGCCAAACCATTTTGTGTATGGACATGCGCAACTGAATGCTCAATTACAATCCCAATTGACATACAATAATCATCGAATGCTTGTGATCTAAATTCACCAGCATTGTCAAGACGAATAGTCTTGATTGAATAATCAGGGAATTGTGCTCGTAATTTTATGATTTGAGCAAGTAGTCTAGCAAATGCTACATTCCTAGTGGAAAGTAGGCAAACATGTGACCATCTAGTAGAAGAATCAATTAATACCATAAAATAACAACGAAATGGTCCACATGGTGGGTGTATTGACCCACATATATCTCCATGAATTCTTTCCAAGAAAGTTGGAGATTCAACATTGACCTTTGTAGTCGAAGGTCTAATGACTAACTTGCCTTGTGAACAAGCTACACATGGATAATCATTAGGTAAAAGAATCTTCTGGTTCTTTAAAGGATGTCCATGTGAGTTGTTTATTATTCGGCGCATCATTATAGCTCCTGGATGTCCAAGTCTATCATGCCAAAGTATAAAAATTTTTGGGTCAACGAACTTCTGGTTGGTGACATTATTTGATTCAACCATTTTTATAAATGTATAATACATGCCAGATGGGAGTGCATGAAATTTTTCTTTTATCTGCTTCTTGCCAGATATAAAGAAAATTATGCAAAGATATTCAACACTATTTTCTTGCATCGTCTCAATGTGATATCCATTGCAGCGGATATCTTTAAAACTAAGAAAATTTCTTCTGGATTTGCTAGAGTAAAGTGCATCGTCAATATATAATTTAGTATTATTTGGTAAAATAATACAAGCTCTTCCGGAGCCTTCAACGATATTCGATGCACCAGATATTGTATTAACATTATTTTTTGCTAATGTTAAGTCCAAAAAATATTTTTTGTCTTGAAAAATTATATGTGTAGTTGCACTATCTATCAAACAAGTATCTTGATAATCCATCATCAATCTATAAATACAACAAAATACATATGTTTTAATAAAAATTTGAATTTAAATTTAAAGAAATATAATTCAATAATATGAAATTGACGATACATAATAAATTTTTTTTTTTTTTTTTTTTAAAATAAAAACATATTTCTAACTAAATTTCTAAAATAAAGTGAAATACTAGAAGCATAGAAAATAAATTAATCTATATCTTTCATCACACCACCCCCAATCAAGTGGTCAATATTTTCATTTGGATCGGCAAAGAAGTCAGAGACATCCAAATGAGTCACATCAATCGGACCATCATAATTAGCGAAATTTGTCTCAACTTTTCCTTTTCCCTTGATTGATTTTTGATAAAGATCCACAAGGTGTTTTGCCGTACGACAGGTACGTGTCCAATACCCTTTCATTCCACATCTAAAACAATTTTCTTCATGCACCTTTTTGGGTGTGCTACTTTTGTTTGCTTTGTGCCTTTTGAAATTGTTGCCTTGCTGATGATAACTTTGTTGATTATTTCATCCATGATTTATTCCACGTGCACGTCCGCGTCCACGTCCAAATCCGTGTCCACGTCCACGTCTTGATATTACATTTGCTTCAGGAAATGCAGTACCATTTGCTTCAGGCAATGGTATAGAACCAGTTGGACGTAACCCATGATTTTTCATTAGAAGTTCATTATTTTGTTCGGCAATAAGCAAACAAGATATAAGTTCTGAGTACTTTTTGAAACCACGCTCACGATATTGCTGCTGCAGGAGCACATTTGAGGCGTGAAAGGTGGAGAAAGTTTTCTCCAACATATCTCCATCAGTGATTTTTTCTCCACACAAGATCAATTTTGAAGATATTCTAAAGAGTTCAGAATTGTACTCACTTACAGTTTTGAAATCTTGCAAACGAAGGTGCATCCACTCATAGCGGGCTTTAGGGAGGACTATAGTCCTCTGATGATCAAATCTTTCAGTCAATTTTTTCCAAAGAGCATGTGGATCTTTCTCAGTGAGATATTCAATTTTTCAACCCATCATGAAGATGATGGCGAAGGAAGATGAGTGCTTTTGCACGATCTTGCAGGGATTCTTTGTTTCCTTCTTTTATTGTCTCTCCCAGACCCTTTGAAACAAGGTGGATATCGGCATCGAGTACCCATGATAGATAGTTTTTGTCAGATATGTCAAGTGCAGCAAACTCAAGTTTTGTGATATTTGCCATTTGATTAACTACACAATAAAATAAGTAAAAATACAATTAGTTTCGAAGAATACGGAATAATTGTTTAAGTAGTCAATATTAAAATGACATAAGTTATGTGTTTTCCTTCAGGGATAAACACTAATAATATGTTCTTCGAAACATGTGCTACTTCAGGAGCACATTGTATTTTACTATTGCTTCTTCAAGAGCGGTATATTAATATTCTTCGGGAATGTTAAAAATTATAATTTATGCTCTTCAGGAGCAAATAATATTCTTCTGGAATATTAATTGTAAAGTTGTGCTACTTCAGGAGCAACAACATGATAGAATATCAATTTAAATTTTATAATATCACAAATATTTAATCAAGTTAAAGAATATTAATTACCATACAAATAAGATATGATGTAAAAATTAATTATCAAATAGATAGGATATTTAAAAATTAACTACCAATCATGTATTAGGAAAAATAATTTTAATGTACGGATACAATATTCATATACATACATACATTAAGATTGTAAAAAGTAATTATCATGCAATCATTGTGGCAAGAAACAAGAAACAACTGTGGTAGAATTATTTCACATAGTGACAAAAGAGTTATTTCACATACGGAATTGAGTTACACAGTACACGCACAAGAAGAAAAAATAACATAAGAGATAAAAGGTAGCCACTTCGTTTATAATGCACGTGTATTAAAAAAAAATTCATACGCCACCAAATTGATTTTGGCACATATGATAGACAATTACATTTTTAAAAAAAATTACTACCTTCACGAGATTTTAAAGAATTGAGCTTTCGTGCTGATAACGTGTTATGAAATAGAGAAGAAGAAGAAGAGAGAATTAAGTCAATAGACTTGTGTGTATTTTATTAATGACCAAAGCCCTATATTTATAGGTAAGAATCAGGGATACAATGGTAATAATTTCTAGGGCTACAGGGGTGTAATTGTCATTCACTACAAACCCTAATAAACTTTCCTTTTACAACATATATATATATATATATATATATATATATATATATATATATATATTTACCGGTGGGAAATTTATTCCATCTCATAGTTCGAATAAACGCGACTAAATAATATAATATAAAGCATAATGTATTCATCATCAATGATGCTCATTACTAATTTAGGTGGCCATGAGCTCATTCGTTCACTGTTCAACTTAGACTGGTGATGAATATTATCATTTTAATATAAAATATTTGTATAACTTTCGTTTTTTCTCTTCTTTAATATTGTTTTGTACCGTCTATTGTTCGACGGCCCACTTAACTGAACAAACTAAAAAGATACGAAAATAAGATGTCTTCATGAAACTTTTCATCCACCACTTGAGACATTTTAAGACAGTTATCAAGGATGTTCAAAACCTGTAGTGGAATGATCTTTATTTTTCTTCAATGCTAGCATATGGTACAGAAACTGTAAAGGGTTAAGAAAGTACAAAAGGCAAATCCTCATGTTAGATCCTTTCAGATCCAACAAATTTGCATACAAATGCAGATCCAAGTAGAAAGATCAGATGTTATGAACAAGTCTGCAGCCATTATGATTCGGTTTCCGCTGGTTTCGACTTGGTTTGCACTTTCTCAGATGACATGGATTTCTCATCTGCAGATGTACCTGCCGCTGTAAGTTTTGACTCGGTTTGCACTTCCTCAGCCGACAAAGACTTCTCGTCTGCACCCGTAGGTTTTGACTCCGTTTGCACTTTCTCAGATGACAAGGATTTATCATCCGTTGAAGTACATGCCGGTGCCAGCTTCTTAAATTTCACCAAGATCATTGTCATGTTATCGCAGCCCTCACCTCCAGCAGCAGATGGTGCTAAACACCTATCGAGTACTTTTTCGCAGACTACAGAAAGCTTAGTCTCCTGCATATGAAAATTAACGTTACCAAACAGATTAATCAACCTTAGACACAGCAGGCCAGATAAAATTTTCTCCTCAAGATAAAACCAGGAATAATAGACATCTATAGACGACAAGACAAAAATGTCTTCACTTCAACACTTGCAAAAGCAGTAGATAATCAAACAAGATCGAGGTTGAGCAAGGGACTTGGTAATTGTATCTAAGGACTTACAGATTTCATTTGCTCTCGTATAAAATCTACGAGTTGCTGGCCTGACATGCAATCCCTGGGAAGCATTTTGAAAAAGAGAAACCAGATTAATTAGATATGAAACCTCTTATTGAGAATTCCATTAAGACTTACAGAGAATAGAAGAATCTACATGAATATTATCGAAGAAGTAAGACATAGGTTTAGTAATATTTTGGAATGCAGACGAAAAATATATGTCACATATGCATGATTAACAAATTCAACACAAAGACGTCCCAACTTGAATTGAGGCTGAAGTATGAAATTTTCTCCTGCAATAATTTCGGCATTGCCTAAAACAACTGTGCACGATCTTAATATAATAAAGCGGAAAAAGAGGAGTATAGAACGCATACCAAATGCCATCACAGGCAAGTACAATGAACTCATCATCATCGCAAAGTTCAACCTGGTTAGAGAATCGGAACGGAAAAAAATCAACAGTGTTATTATGAGCAAGACGAGATAACACTCCACACACACTCATATTAATTATGAGCAAGACGAGATAACACTCCACACACCTCTAAAAAAATCAACAGTGTTATTATGAGCAAGACGAGAAACAGTTGTATACATAAAATAAATAGGATACCATGCTAACTCTTTTAATTCTTGATCCTAATATAATTTCATATTTTAGAGGTCATGAGTGCAACGACCTAGACCTCTAGATTGGTATCAGGATTTCTTGGTTCCAAATTTTAGGGAACACGACAGAAAGCCGTGAACACGTATGATACAACCGTTTGAATTTAGACGTCGGGTTGTTACAATGCCCTTGTTTGGTCTCCATTTTATTCTATATATATATATTTTTTTCAACTACACATTCTCTAATAAAATAATATTATACGTAAATTCAAAATTTTCTTTCTTTTTTAACCAACACATTCTTCATAAAATCACTATCTCAAATCACATTTTCCCCTAAAATTTAATTTTAATGGAGCCCAAACAAGAGCAATGAGTATTAAATAACAAAAGCAATGTAAGAATGAAATAGTTTTCCAAAAAAATTATGTTCCATTAATATCCTATAACATTTCTTGGAAACTATAAAATAATTAAAAAAAATATGAGGTCCTTGTAGCCAACCAAACCAGAGTGTAAAGAAGGTTCATTTCAGGTGACTACATAAACTACATATTTATGTAATTGAAACACAGAGGAGGTCCAAAGAAAATAATCATCCAGTCACTTTAGAAAATAAAGAAGATACATACAATATTTATATCTGGATTGGCAGTTAAAATTTGCTTTTCAGCAGGTAAAAACTTGTTCTGCTTGAATTCCATATCACCTGAAAAAAATATAAGAACTTATCGATAATCAGAAATAACATTCGCTCCTACCATGTATTTGCCTCTAGTCCAAGCACACATTAAGAGCATATGTAGTATGAAAAATTGGACAGCATGAGATAGTACTAAGCAAGAAAAAGATCAGAAAACCTTGTTCATTATACTGTCTAGACCTGTCCAATATTGCGTATCAAACATGCACTATCCAAATAAACTTATTAAAAACACTGCATAAGCAAATTGGTACATAACCTATAGCTCTTGCAAGATTTAGACTGCCGTTGACACGTCCCGCGATGACAAAACCACCTGCTTTTGAAATCCTGTCCCTCTCAGCCTCGAGATCGGGCTTGTGGTCTCTTGAAAGGTTGTATGCCTGAATGAGAAAGATCAATACAAATACTCACAATTCATTTGTCTCAAGACCTTTACATTAAAAAGATAAAGGAAACAACTTTCCACGTGCACGTATGTACTGCACCTATAAAAAATTTCACTACTGTTGAGATAAGAAAGAGAAGTTAGCTTCAACAAAACGTCCATTTAAGAGCATATATACCTTCCACTAAACCATCTATACAGAAAATAATACAAAGAATTCTTTTATACTGCACAGTACCTGACCATTCCTAGAAATTATACACCGGGAATCGCCAGCATTTGCGACGACAAGTTCGTTGCCCCTAATGATTGCAACACAAGCAGTGCTCCCAGAAGTTGGTCCGGAAAAATCAGAGTGTGGACCCTGTACCGACAATACATATCAAGCTCCAAACTAATAGTAAAAACAACTTAAACTTCTAGATTAGGTGGTTCAATATCAAAGTATCTAATTGATGCAAGTAAAACACCTCCTCAAAAGCCCAATCATCAACTTGGTCACTTTTTTCGCCGCTTCGTGGAGACCATATTAAACCCTCTATCATACCACTAAACTTGTTTATTTTATCTCCTAGAACAGCCAATTCTCTCCATCCTCTTTGTCCACGCATCATCTCATCCATCCTATATGAACAATACATAAAACGTTCGGAAGCAGTGTAGTAGAAAGTATACAATAATCTGAAATGGGCACAGCAACAAGCCAAGTCTTGTTAATGATGAACTTGGGGTCAACTCCATTAATCCATTTTGTCATTTCATCAGATCCAAACTAATTAGCAAAAGATAAACAATCAAAAAATAACTTGGAAAATAGTTTTAAATACATAAACTTGTTTTCAACTACATTAATCCAAGAAACTCAAGCACAACAAGAATTTCAAAATACCTGAAAAAAGCTTTCTGCACTGACGTCCCTATATCCCCAGCCAAATATGCTTCGTGCTTGAGCACTTGCCGATGAAGATATTTAGCACAGAATTTGGCAACCACCTTACCTGCAATATTCGATTGTATTGACAAGAGAACTAGTAAGATAGTTATTGTCAAATCAAGTTATCACTCGCATTCAAGAAAATTCGACCCTGGGAGACGTACATATGCTCCATATCTTAGGCTATGCACAGAAGGCTATTTTCAATAGCATCAAGAGTACGAATATAAAGCTCATAATGACAACGTTTGTCCAATACTCAAACAGGACTCGGCGAACTCGTACAACCATTAATCACCAAATTCGAGGGAATCTCAATCCCAACAATGCAAGCAAGTCAAATCAAAAAGGAAAGATAAACAAGGCATGTGAACCTGTGCAGACTAAGAAGTCAACCTAAAGCAAATGTAACATCCACAAGAAGGTAAAGAAGAATTGAAATTGAAATAAAAGTGAAGTCATAACGTCCGAATCATCTGGTAAAACAACCGAATTAAAACAATACAAAAGGAAATCTTATCAAGGGCACAACCTATTTCAAATGTACTTCAGCAACACCTTCCTTCTTTCCTTGTTGATTATAGTCCAAGATCATCTTGACCCTCTCACTTGAATGCAATAAAAAGACAAGAAAAGTTGGCATAGCACTATCAATCACTCTCTGTTGATCAAATTTCATGATCATCTTGACCTGTCACTTGAATGCAATAGAAACAGAAGAAAAGTTGGCTCTACTCTATGTCCTGCTCTGATGATCAAAATCCAGGATCATCTCAACCCTCTTGCTCAAATGCAACAACATGGAACATGGATAAAATACTACCAACCACTTGATGCCATTGTATTCTTCAACCCCCTTTTTTATTTATCGACCAAATCAATAGCAAGCAAAGAATCCCATTCAGAAATCTGATGACTAAAATCTAGCTTTTGGGGGAAAGCTTGATATGTTCCATACAATAATACAAACGAATAAGACTCACTTTGAACTGTAACTGTTCCCTCGATAAATGTCAACAAGTTACTCAAGATGATCTTACTATCATTAGTCATCTAACCATTCCAATCAGCGTTGGATGATGAAGAAGAAAATGAAAACAACGGATCATGAAACACGACCAGTAATGATACGTGATAGACCCATAACAAAATTTATTGCCGTTGCTTTTAGTTTATAGAGTTTCTCTGGGCACGGGGATACATTCATAAATATATTTCATCAAAGTACATCAAAGCAATTCTCCACCCAATAGTTGACAAGGTAACAGGATTCAGAAAGCACCAAGCCAAACGATAATAAGACTGAGCCAGAGCAAACTAAATCAAAATCATTGAAATTTAAAAAAATCCACAACACAAGCACTAAATATGAATTGGCAACTTGAATGCAGAAGTTCAGGGTCGATTAAATGAAGTTATTTTCTTGTTTTTAAACCATGCCATGACAAGCAAGTTAAGGACATAGGATAATGCTGCTTGAACAGGTGCTAAATTAATTCTCATGACCAACTTGGTCCATTTTATGTTGCATCCGACATCGTGGTCACAAAAAAATTCGCTACAGTCAAAGGTATACGGTATATTATGCATATGATTCTCAAGGAAGCCTGTCAATTTTCAATCAGACCATTCCTCATCCTTTGTTTGGAGTTCTGTTCCCATGCTCAGTGGTAATTTAAGAAGCCAAGTTGTTTCCTTTCTGATAAGTTGGTATCTATTCATGTGTGCCAAGGTGACACAACACATTTACATTAACAGTTTACATGAAATGCATTGAGTATCACCCTAGAAAACTTTCACATGACCAAACCATCCACATTGATACAAAATTAATAAGAGAACAGCAGGATCTTTATAAGGACTTAAAAGTAATGGAACCTGAGGAAACACTGTTTTTCAGCAGGTTCTTTCTAAGAAAAGTTCATTCAAAAGCAACAGAATGGGTGACGGACACTTCAGCCAAAGTAATCCATTCTTTCATTCCAAACTAAGGGCCTGTTCGGTATAGCTTAAAATCCAATTAAAATTAAAAATATGACCGTTATTGGGTCCCACTCGTCTAACAAAAGTCAACAATAACGGCTAATTTTTCACTTTTAATCCGATTTTAATCTCTACCGAACACGCCCTAAGAATAGCTTCAAATTATATGTTTTGACAACAAAAATTCCAACCATATACATGTGTAAAATACAAATCCATACAACCAACAGATTATTTATCCTTCACAAGCTCATATTTTTAAGACAAAAAATATATTCCATATGCTGAGAATCTGAGGCCATGGTAAAGGAAACATGCAAATTACAGACAGCAGAAACAAATGGACTTACCTCCATGACCATCATAAACACCAAAAAATGAAGTGGATGCATCCAAGTCAGGAATTGCAGTGTGCTAAAGGAAAAAATATTACGATCAGTCAGTGAAAACTTAAAAGATACATTAAAGCATTAAATCCCCAAGTCAAAATATAATAATTAAACTGCCAACGATGGTATAGCACATATAATCACTTAACATATGTCTATAACAAAAACAACCATATGGAAGTTATGCAATGATAATGTGTTAACATCTTGACAGACACAATAGATCAGAAAATCACCCTAACTTCGATGTACACCATTTTTTAGTTTATCAATTTATGGTCTTTATGGACTCTGGCTCATCGTTCACAATTTCACATTATCAAACTATTAATTCTTTCCCAATCAGCACAACAGTGTATGGATTTCCCAACCTAAATTAACTCCATATGCACGCGTATTATCCAGTTATAGATTATTTTGTAATCAGCAGCAAGCACCAACTAGATCAGATGGTCAGATGCCAGACATCAGGAATGTAGTCAATAAGAATCCGCCATTACACCAGAACTTAAAATTATAAGCATGTTTAGCAAAGCTTAAATTTTAATTTGAGCTAGTCAAACATATTTTTTATCCACATATTTCGTATGACCCACAATTTACTACCCACTTATAGTCCACACACACACTACCAAATAAGCTTACATATAATCACTGATGTATTTTTGTAGTCGGTTAAAAGCTTGCATAATAATCACATAAACAGATAGTATAAGCATATTATATTCTTAAGCACTTACAGCATCTTCCATTGTAGCACGCCACCCTTGCATGGATGATAGACCATAACTAAGGCTAGAGTTCTCACCATCTTCAGAAAATTTATCTGTTTTAGGAGTACTAAGATATATACCCATCTCAAACTGAAATCAAGAAACAGAAAATTTCAGAGAACCATTTAAACTAAAACATTAATAAAAAGATCTGAAAATATGGGAAATGGAGAAGGGGCGGAAAAAAAAAACTACTTAGAAACAGCAGTATTTACTTATTCAATTGCTTCAGGTCTAGAACTCTAAAGTGAGGCAACGTATTTCAATGTGTGAAAAGAAGTTTAGAGTAAACTGATGTGCAAATGTTTCCATTTTATTCAACATTTGGAACAAACACTAAAAGATTGATGGAAATAAATTAAGCATTAATAAATTATTTTTACTAGAGAAAATATCAGTGTCAATTTTTGATAGTCAAAGACAACTTCCTAAAGACTTTTTTGATGTCATTTGGATATAAGAATGTAAGTTTTTGCTGCTAAAATCATATATGCCTACAATTTGATCATCCAGATTCATAAATAAACAACAAACTCGTCATCGTTGAATATACACATTCAACAAAGAAATAACTAGTTCTTCCTCGACTGGTTTTTAGTTGCCAGTGATAAGTACCTGTGTCGATTTTTATTCTTATTCTGCCAACAGCATTTACAGGAGAACTATACCATCTGCCATATTACTGCTGAATTTTCGACAGCAATGAAAGTTGTGGGTAAATGTAATCAATTCAATACCAAGTCGTTGGTAAACTTACAAAAAGAATGACGTTTTAGATAATTCAATCTTAATCCAATTAAGATTTTCATATTCTCACTTTAGACATTCGTAATTGTAGTTTAATTAGATCCCATCTACGGAAGAAACCGTGCCCAAAATTATTAAACTTTCAAACTCAAAATACACAATCTCTTGTCAAATACACAGAGCCATATCAACATTCAGCAAAATCAAACTAGAGTAATCCAACCATAAAATTAAGAAAAGTCAAGGTAACAATTACTTGAACAGATTGCACAGAACAAAAGGTTACAACGACTTACATGCCCAGGTGAGCAAACGCAAAATTTTCCGAATCTTGAAACAGAAAGAAGGGAAAATGGTCGAAAATCTTTATATCTAGTAGAAAGAATAATATCCTGGCAAAGATTTCAGAGTATTAAATGAGACAAAAAGTGAATTTTATGAGATATTATTGAAGATTTTTACTGATTCAGAAAAATAGTAGCTTTTTTACTTTAGAAAAGAAAAATAATTATTACTTAGTCAAACATGCATTATGGAAGTGTAGGCATGTGCTGTTACTTCATTGGCATGAATGACGAAAATCTTTTTGTGGACTCTAAAGGATCCTGTTGAATATTATAATCTTGTGTGCTAATTTTTCAGACCTTTTTGTCTGTAAAGAATCCCAGAATTTCTTTCTGCATATTTTTGCATTTGGCCTTTTCGTTCAACACGTGGGACCTCAAGCTTTGAAGGTCTCAAAATGTTTATCATCCAAGTTTTGCTATTAAAAGAAATTAACTTGAGAAATAATTTGGATATGCTAAATTCGTTTTATTTTAGCTCCTGTTTGGTACCCATTCTCATTCTCATTCTCATTCTCATTCTCATTTTCATTTTCAACCACACATTTTTCAATAAAATAATATTTTTCATCACATCAATAACTTTTCCTTCTTTCTTAACCACATATTCACCATCACATCAACCCAAAAAATATATTTTCTCCAACAAAATGGGTATCAAACAAGTATTTTATAATTACTCTCATTGATTCATAACAGTTTGGTAACCTTCTAAAATTCTTTGTTAATAGTTCATTTCTTGTCATATTTCTTTAACTTTTATTTTACCATTTTTATTCCTAGTTCAGCTCAGACCAGGGGCGGACCCATTAAAGGCGGTCTACTCGCCACTTGATAACCTATGCCCACACCCAAGTTAAAATAAAAAAAATAAAAATTTGAAATGGACCAATTAATTGACCCAATTTTACAAAAGGAATAATACATAAATAAGGTTTTTAGTATGGTGAATTCAATAATAAGGTAAAAGGTTTCAATATTCAAAAATCGGGTTTCTATTAAATTTTATTTATGAATTAATTAATTAATTAAATATATAAAAGTCACAAATTTGTACAATTTTGGTCACAAATACATTTATTGGTCATATATTATCAAATTAATTAATTATAAATTATTACGAGGTCACAAATCAAAATTTTTATTGGTCACAAATTATTTTCGAAGTCACGGATTGAAATTTTAATAGGTCATAATTTATTTCCGAGATCACGAATCAAAATTTTAATAGGTCACAGATTATTTCTGGGTCACAAATCAAAATTTTAATAGATCACAAATTAATTTCTTAGGTCACAATTAATTTCGATCACAATTCACGAACATATGAGTCACAATATTGT
This sequence comes from Osmanthus fragrans, assembly GCA_019395295.1. Lineage (NCBI taxonomy): Eukaryota > Viridiplantae > Streptophyta > Magnoliopsida > Lamiales > Oleaceae > Osmanthus > Osmanthus fragrans. Next base: position 20,385,666 of record CM033360.1, read on the forward strand.
GACCGCCACCAAATTATAAGTGACCACCACTTCGCCCCTGCCTCCACCAGCGGCACCACCATTGTCGTCGCCCAATAGCTTAACAATAAGGTCACAATTCCCTAACATATAAGTCATACTATTGTGACCACCACTAAATCATATGTGACCACGATTTCGCCGCTGCCTCCACTAGCGGCATCACCACCGTCGTCGTCAAATAGCAACATTAACACCTCAAAAAAGCCCTCCCAGCACCACTATCACCACCCCAAAATCACCACCACCATACGCACGCACGGTAATTTACCACCCCAAAACCACCACCACTATCACTGCAAAATCACCCCAAAACCAGCACCACCTCCAACCACAAAACACCCACAACAGCCACCAAAAATCTGCAACTCATCCGCCCCAGTCATCTCCCACCACCAACCACCACTATCACTGCAAAACCACCCCAAAACCAGCACCACCTCCAACCACAAAACACCCACAACAGCCACTAAAAATCTGCAAATCATCCGTCCCAGTCATCTCCCACCACCAACCACCACTATCACCACCCCAAAACCGCCATCGCCATACGCACAACACCGTTGCCGCCGCCAACACCATCACCACCACCACAAACCTCATCACCGCACCGTTGTCACCTACCAGAAATCGGCAGATCCACCACACCGCACCCAACATCACCGCCACAACCCAGCCACCACCAACACCTCACAAAAAAATCCAAAGCCCGCCATCAATCTGCACAATCACAACAAAAAAAAGTCGTATGCACATCCCAAAACCACCCACCGCAGCGCCTCCACCGCCCGCCACAGCCACACAGCATCGCGACGCTGCACACTCACAGCAGCGTCGCGTTGCTGGCGTTCAACAGCCAAAACTGGCCGGCGTCGCTACCATAAGGAGACTGTCCTCTCGCTATAGCCACACACATCCACGCACGTGGTTCAGTGGCGTCGCCAACCACCAGCATCGATCTTTGGGTGGGGGTTTGGTGGTGGTTGTGGGCAGTTTACTAATGGAGGTGGGGTGGTGGTGGCGGCGAGGATCTTAGAGGGAGAGTGAGAAAGAGCGAGAGAGATGAGGGGGGAGAGGGGAAATAAATTATCAATTAGGGTCTTGAATAGGTATATAATAGATTTGATTTTTTAATATTATTATTTAATATTATAATATTTTATAATATTATTATTAAAACCTGAATTTTGTATAAATAAACTATATATCCTAATTTTGAATTTGGATCTTTAAATACCTCCCTAGGTGTAATTTTCTCTTTTACAAACCCATTACCTACCCATATAATTCAAAGGACGAACCAGACCTTAGGCTGAGGCTAAAGCTTGACGTTCATACTTCATACTTGAATCAGTTGAATATCCGCTCGAACTGCCCCTCCTGCTGCTGCTGCCGTCGACAGAGACAGTTGCCAGTTCGCCATTAGTTCGGTAGTCAGCTCTCGGTTGCTAGTCCGCCTTGCCCTTCAGTTCCAGTACGTGGTATGCCTAGTCACCCCTAGTTTGTGGTTCCTTCCTGTAGGCTATAATCTATATGGTTGTATCTTCATCACTTTATGAATTATGAGTTCTATTTTATAGTTTCTGCTTTTTCCAATTCATTTTGTGTATAATTTCTTGGTAATTTTTGAAATTGGATTTTGGGACTAAACTAAATTTAGGGCTTTACTGTTTTTCATCCACATTTTGATTATTTATGTTAGTTAACCTTACAATCTTATGTTTTTTTATACTACAGGTAGCAAATCTTAGATTTATACATACTCGTATATTGCAGAGAATTGGGGGGTTTTGTGCCTTGGAGAATCTATAAAATAGGATTGTAGTGAATTAGAGAAGTGCAATATATTGGACGGGTTTGTGCACTGGTTTGGAGAATCTGTAAAATAGAATTAGAGTTGGAGAAGTGCAGTGAATTGGGGTTTGTAGCTGATTTTTGTGAAAATAATCATGGAAAGATTTTATAAAAGAAAATCTCTTGAGGATGTGGTAAATGTTGATGAGGAGAATTATGATATGTCAAATAGAGATGATTTTGATGTTGCACAACTTCCCACCAATCTCGGATTAAGGACTCCAAAATTATATTACAATGCTAACATTCAAGATTAAGTTCAAAGAGCATATATACAAAAAAGTCCTTGTCAGCTCCATAACAAGGAATTTAAGAAAATATAATTTGGAGAAAAAAATCTAGATGATTCAATCCTTCTTGGTTTAATGAATTTGGTAGTTGGTTGGAGTATAGTGTGGCAAAAGAGGCAGCTTTTTGCTTGTATTGTTATCTTTTCAAAACAAATAATGGAAAAACAAGGTGGAGGCAACTCATTTGTTGGTGAAGGATTCACGTATTGGAAAGATAAAAAGAGACTTGTTACTCATGTTAAAAAGCATAATAGTTCGCATAATCAAGCTCGCATTAAATGTGAAGCCTTGATGAATCAACAACAACACATTCAATCGGTTTTCTTCAAGCAGTCTGGACAAATGCGACATGAATATCGTGTTCGTCTTATTGCATCAATTGATTGTGTTCGAGTTTTGTTGCGACAAGGGCATTCATTTCGGGGTCATGATGAATCTAAGAATTCTATCAATCCATGCAACTTCCTAGCTCAATTACAATTTTTGGCCGATCATAATCATCAGGTTAGACCGTAACGTTAGGCTTTAATCAAGAAACCACCCTTCAGTGCTCAGGTGATACGTGTTGGGGATCCCATTATAATTCGTTGGTCAGCTTGATTAGCACGTTTACGACTGTTATTTATGTACTTGAAATAATTGTTGAAGATGGATCTAATACTTGTGATAAAAAAAAAAGTGATGCATTCAATTTATTGGAGTCAATACAATCATTTGATTTTGTATTTAATCTACATTTAATGTGAGGTGTTTTGGGGATTTCAAATGATTTGTCAAAGGCATTGCAAAGAAAAGATCAAGACATTGTCAATGCAATGGACATGGTAAAAATTTGCAAAAAACAACTTCAACTTATGAGAGATGATGAATGAGATTCTTTCTTGCAACAAGTTGTTTCTTTTTGTGAGAATCATTATATTGATATTTCAAATATGGATGCTATGTTTAAGCATTATGCACTTGGTGGTCGCCCTCATCGTAATCCTTCACAAGTGACCAACTTGCATCATTTTCATGTTGATTTATTCTATGCTATCATCGATATGCAACTTCAAAAACTAAATGATCGTTTCTCGGAGGTAAATACTAAGTTGCTCCGTTGTGTAGCTTGTCTGTGTCTACAAAATTCATTATCTGCTTTTGACAAAAGAAAGTTGATTCAACTGCTAAGCTTTATCCACAAGATTTTTCTACAGTAGATTTCTTTAAATTGGAAGATCAACTTGATAATTACATTTTTGACATTGGCTCTAACAAAAAGTTTGAAGAATTGAACGGTCTCAGCGCTCTCACACAGAAATTAGCTTTGACAAATAAGAATAGAGCATACCCACCAGTTTACAAGCTTTTGACTTTGTCATTAATTTTTCCGGTTACTACGGCTATGGTGGAAAAAGTATTTTCTGCCATGAATATCATGAAGGATAGACTACGCAATCAATTGGAGATGAGTGAATGAATGATAGCTTTGTTGTTTATGTGAAGAAATATATATTCTTAAAGATTGATAATGAAGTAATTTTACAACGATATTAAAGTATGAAAACTCGCAAAAAGCAATTGTAAAGTATTTCATTTTTAGTATAATGTTTATATATTGTATTATAATGCTGTTATTTTTTGTACATTTTCTGATATTGTCCGTACTGAAAAAACTTTCTGAGTCCGTCCCCAGCTTAGACCATTTATAGTAGAGCTTTGATCGAGCCAAGGCTGATTCATTGATCATCCCTTGTACGTCAACCCCTAAATTAACCGAACTTTGTCAATTTGTATTCTCACCTCCATCAAATAATAAACCACTAAATTCTTATACTCAGAATAAATAAGAAATTTTATAAGCATCTCAATGCTCAATTACTCCAAATTATGAATAACTTAACTTTAATATCATTTTTGAAATTTATAGATAAATGCAAACATACTATAAAATCCTTCGAAACATGTAGGCACAGATTCTTAAGAAATAATCGAGATTGCATATAAAATATATGTATTGTGGCTTTTCTAATTTCGACATCTATCTCGAATACTAATTTTTTTTTTTTTTTTTTTTCAGGACACATTTCTTATCATATATATTTAAGTAACTTAGGGTGCGTTCTCTTCGTGTTTCTGTTTTGTGTTTTGAGTTTTGAAATTCGTTTTGTGTTTTGTGTTTTCAGTGTCTGTTTTGAAATTACTGAAAATGCGTTCTCTTTGTCATTTTGAAAAACAATTTCTCAAAACAGAAAACACAAAATGCGTTCTCTTTGCACTTTTTTAGAATATTATTTGATAATATTTTATTCAAGAAAACTGATTATTCAATTAACTTTAATTGTTTAATGTTAATATATTATTAAATAACATATAAACCTGAAATTTTTTTGAATTTTGAAATATTTTTCTAGATATCTTAATAACATATAAATTTTGAGAACATTTTTTTATAATATTTTATTCAATAAATCTGATTATTCAGTTAATTTTAATAGTTTAATGTTAATCGCTTGACGAAAAAAAATTAATGAGGTGGCGTTGCTGAAATCCTCTCGTCTAATTAAAATACTTTGTCCTATTTTTATGTTCTATGTAAAAAAAATACACATGTTGTCATCATCATATTTTTTATACAAAAATAACAAAATTTTCGAGTTATTTGATTTCAGACAAGAAAACTATTTTTCACTTTCATGTGTAACTTAAACTAAAAAAAATAGTAATATTACAAGCAAAACATAGTTTTTTTTTTTTTTTTTTTTTTACAAATAAGTAGTGATCATTAAAATTAATTATACGAATTAAAAAAAAAAGGGTTCCCTCACCAAATTTTGGTGTGCCTATTACATTAGAAGAGTGATATCTTTGGAACTTATATATATTTCAAACTCTACAATTCTTGAAGATGATCATTATACATAGATTATGGTCAATTACAAAACAAGAAACTGCCAATGATTCATTTTAACTCTAAAATATAGCATAAAACTTTGACCCAATGGACAAAACTGCAAGAGATGGCTTAATAAATGGAATCCTGAATACAAATAAAATCTACTTCGCAAGTGAAAGTAAAGGAAAATCTTAGAAGAAAATTTCTGATTTGTTTCATCACTCTTCCTCCTCAGCCTCAGCCTCAGCCTCAGCCTCATTCTCATTCTCATTCTCATTCTCATTCTCATTCTCATCAATATTGAAGCTTGCATATGTAAATATTTCAGGATGGACTTTCAAGCAAAGACATTAGTTAGATTGGGAGGCAATCCTTAGTTGCAACAAAATGAACCAAATATAGGGATCTGTGTGAGTACATTTAAAGAAAGAATTTCTAATCCATCAGGTTGAAACTTTAGAATCAGTGTATGAGAAAGTTCATTGCTAACAGAAATGGATCGGAATTAGCATCTTCCCAGGTGCACCAGTGGAATTTGAACTGCATAAGAGAAAATGACACAAAATAAGAATATTACTAAGGAAAGCATGTCTGACATGAAAGAAAAAAGCGAATGAGTAAACTGAACTTATTGGTCAAAACATCAAAAAAAATCAACATATTTGTTTCTTTTAAAAATCAACATATTTGATTCCATATATGGAGAAACCATATAAAATTAAGCGGGATAAAAAATTACGTCAGTGCTAATCATATCCTTATGATATAGCAGATGGGAAAGAATAGAAAGAAAAGCAAAGAATGCAGAATACCTAGCACAAAAGGCTAATAGGATTATTGGTATGTGAAATGATCTAACTAATAAATCCATATCTTTGACGGGAGTCTCCATTTCAGTTCATATTCTGTATTGCTCATCCACTTCCTGTGTTTAGGTAGGAGGGTTTGGAAGAGGAACAAACATAATGTTGTCATGTTCTTCTCATACTTAACTTCTTCAAGAAACCCAATTTAATATTTATCACACTACATATGGTAGGTAGCATAAAAAAGAAACGCTTATATCAAGAAGTATGCCTTCAATAAACATTTCCTCCTTTGCTCCTGAACATCAACTTCAACGCCATTTCTTTCCCCACAGGCATTTACCTCGTCTACCATCAATATAATGCTTTATGTACTAAACCACATGGGATGCAATGGATCCTTTGAAATAAAAACAATGTTTAGAATACAATACATCTATCTAGATAAGAATAATAAAGAGACAAAGCACTATCCTAGTCTATTGAAATCTGTAAATCCATCATGATACTAAAAGCTTAGCTCTATCCTATAACTCAAAAACTCATGCTTATGTTCTTCAAAAATCTTTTTGTTCCGCTCTGCCCATATCATCCTAAAGATGGTTGAACCCACTGCTTTCACATAACCTCACCTATCTTGCCCTTAAGAAAGCCCATTGATTTTCAAGAAGTAATCCATTATGCTTGCCCAAGAAAACCAAATAAAACCGGTCTCCTGGAGAAGCCTACAGCTCAACGATCTAGCAATATCACAATGTAAAACATATGTACCCAAAGAAACAAAGAAAATATCAAAATAAAACATCCAGAAAATAAAATATACCTAAATGTCAATATTCAAGCATCTAACCAATTATTAATCAGAGAGAAATCAATTGTCATACTCAATCATCAAAATTTCACGAAAAATACAAACCATGTACTGAATTAGAATTTGGAACAGGAAATTGCAGTTAGTAATTAACTGAACATGCTTCGCTTTGACGTAGGGTAAATATATAATGTTATTTTCGAAACATAATCAAAGATATAAGCTAATACCTTGAGTAAATCAAGAAATCACGTTCATGGCCATTGATTTATTCGACTCCCTTTCTTCATAGATCAAAAACGTTCAAGACCCAACACCAAAATCAACAGATGCAGGCGTGTATTCTGATTTCGAGAAAACTATAAAGGAAATCGATTGGGTGTAGAAGGGGAAGAAAATGATTTTGGCAAAAAAGAGAAAAGGGTTTGGACTATAATGAAAGACTGATTGATGATGTTGCCTTCGGCTCAAATCTGTAACGTAAAGCGATTAATGGAGATAGAAGAAAGAAACGAGAAGAAGATGAAATAGAAAGAAACAGAGAGTGAAGGCAGATCAATTGCTCAAAAAGAAAGAGGGAGTAGAAATGGGGCGTTTTCCGCGTTTTCAACTTTTCGCCAGTTTTGTGAAGAAAATTCACGTTTTGGACGTTTTCTTCACAAATTTTTTTTTTTTGTTTTGAAAAATTCGTTTTTCAAAATGGGAAACACAACACGTTTTCGTCGCTTTGAAAAATTGAAAAGAAAAAATAGTCTCAAAACGACAAAGAGAACGCACCCTTACTCTTTGGTAACGAAGAAAAGAAAATAATTAACTAAAATAAGTAACTTATTGAAGAAAAGAAAAAGTAAGAAGCTACATTGAAACGAGTACTAGGTGGGGTTTAGAAAACCACGCGTTTCATTACCTTCCAGAATTCGAGCTCAAAAAACCAGGACCCTTCATTCCTTTAATCTTCACACGCACGCACAGAGTTCTCGAAGTCGTAAACCCATTTACACTATTAATACAACAATGGCTTCCATGGCTTCTTCTTCAGTTTTCTCAGCACCTTTACATGTTTTGCCACAAGCCAAACTGCAGTCAAGCACAGATTCCTCTTTTATGCCTATTCTAAAAGCTTCATCCCAATTTGGGTCCTCCAAATCTGCATTTTTTCAACGTGGGTTCTCAATTAAATCCTCAAATATTTATGGGGTTGTCTCGAAATCTCGATCTTTTCCTATGGTTTATGCCAGAGCTGCCACTGAGAAGTCTATTCATGACTTCACTGTAAAGGTAAAAAAATTTCCCATGGTTTTATTGGTGAGTTTTGCTTAACTACAGGTCTGTTTCTGAGTAATTTTCTGGATATTAATTCAATTGTTCATTTGATGATTGTTTATTAACTTTAATTGTCGTTCTACCAAAATTTTAATATTAAGTTGAATTAGATGAATAATTGCGAATAAGTATGAACTTTTTAATTCTTTTTGTGGAAATGAATATCTATGAAATATCCTTTTTTTTTTTTTTACCTCAAGTAATCAAAATAAGGTATCTAATAATTTCAGCATAAGGCGGAACTTGGGCAATCTCAAGAACTGTGCTTTGCCGTATGAACTTCCTTCCAAGAAAGTCGTATTAAATTAATGAACATCGTTTATTATCGAACAGATTGGCTCATAGTATATAATTGTTTTTATTCTTGATTTTGATATAATCAAGCTTTATGTTTCTTGTGTTGTGTTGATGACGAATTTGCAAATGCCCCTGATGTAGATAGCTCATTGAAAATTTAATAGGTGGAAGCTTTTGATTTGAATTTACTCTCTATTATTAGTATTATATATTGCATTCTTCTCGATTTAAGTGGATTGATTAACTACTCTTTGGTTGTGTATATCTTGGTGTTAACACAACGTTGTTCGTGAAAACAGGATATTGATGGGAAGGATGTCTCCCTGAGCAAATTTAAGGGAAAGGCTCTCCTAATCGTGAATGTTGCTTCAAAATGGTAAACTTTCTGCCATGAGATATATGTAGAGCTGTAAACTAGGCCATAACAGTTAGAAACGACCCACTTTTCTTCAACCTAAACTGGCTTTGCGTTGAGCCTGTGCCAGTCCATACTCGTGGATATTGTTCATGGCATGGCACTGCCACAAGCCCAAACTTTTTGCTGTGTCGTGCAAGGCCATCTTAATTGGGATTATGGTTTAGTGTATCGTTTTCATTAAAATAAATCTGTATTTTTCTAGTTTACTGATTTATTTATTAGAAAATTTTTATATTATGGAAATTAGTTGAACTAAAATGAGATAAATATAAATTAGAGTAATGTAATAATTTTGTTGATTTTGGAATTACACATTAATATACCAGTTGCCCATTAGATAAGGCCAACATGGTAATGGGCCTATTGATACTGGTCTGGAACAATCCGTAGAAAAACGCATATAGGGCTGTGCCAGCCACATGTCTGTACTGAGTGCATGCAGTCCCAGCCAAACCAATAAACTTTATACTTCTATTTATATGCCACTTGAGTAACTATGGCTATCAACATGTTATATTAGATGCTTGTAGAGTCTGGATCTTGTTCCTAAGAGTACATTTTATATCATAAAATACTTGGTGGTTGACATGATTGTTTTATTTTTGATTCAGCGGTTTAACATCATCAAATTACTCAGAGCTTTCTCATCTTTATGAGAAGTACAAAACTCAAGGTGAGATTGCTTGATTTAGATCTCATAAGCTTACTTTTAAAGTTGTTTGTTTCATACTAATATTGCAGTTTTCCGAGACTTTGGGATGTTAAATAGTCATGTTTAGGGCAAAATTGTCACGTCAAATGCTCCACCAAAGGCCAACTCGCCAAATATACCATTTTTTCTAACATTCTAACTAAACATTTATCCTCAAGTCAGCCTTTGTTTATTTTTCTTTCTCGTTCACTTTTGATTGGCAGAATTATGTTGGTATTTGGTTAAATGTTAGGACTGACTTTAACATTCTTCATCTGCTTTTGCTACCGTATTGCAGGATTTGAGATTCTAGCTTTTCCCTGTAATCAGTTTGGTGGCCAAGAGCCAGGATCAAATCCAGAAATTAAGCAGTTTGCATGCACAAAATTTAAAGCAGAGTTCCCAATCTTTGACAAGGTTTTTCTGATTATCTCCTTGTGCACCTTTTAAACAAATTGTTACAAAACGATGACTAATGTTCAAACCAAAACAGGTTGATGTGAATGGACCCAGTACAGCACCAGTTTATCAGTTCCTGAAGTCAACTGCTGGAGGATTTCTAGGTGATTTGATTAAATGGAATTTTGAGAAATTCCTAGTGGATAAAAATGGTAAAGTGGTCGAGAGATACCCACCAACAACATCGCCTTTTCAAATAGAGGTAAATCATTTTTCTTGTGCTGCCAAATATGTATCTTTTTCAAAGAAAGCACTGCCCTTTTTAAAGTTTCTCCCTTTCATGTAATTATTATTATTATTTTTTTCACGGATTGTTGGTGATTTTTCTTGATGAAGGCGAGCTTAAAATGCTGTGACCTAGGCTTTATTGAATAATTTTCTTAAACAGGCCTGTTGAGAGGTTTTCTCCGTTTCGTCTTTGTTTTGCCATGGACCACTTATTTGTATTTGCTTGAACTATAACTGAGAAAATAGACACGTTTTGAAACTTAAATGTAAGCTTTCCTCGTAGGTCACCTCTTCCTTCACTAGAGGACTGTTGGCTTAGAATTGGCAAACGTCTTTAAAAAATTTAACATGAAGGAGTACATTCTCTACGGAAAATACATAGAACTTTATGCTATGCTCTCTTGTGATCCTCCACTAAGTTATGGATCGTACAGAATATGTGAATAATAGTTGTGGGTTCTACGAAATGTGTGGATAAAAAGTACGTATTCCTCATCTCATAAAGATATGCTTGCTTCCATTTTTGCACTGATTAAGAAAATATAATTAATATAGTTGAAAATGTAAATTTTACTTACATTTTTCCTAATATACCCTCTTATTGAATAATGGTTTAAAATATGAGTACTTCATATTTATTGATAACAAGAGACATTAAGAAAACTAAGAAATCAACTGTATTCTCAATGAGGAAGTAGCCAATAATTTGGGACAAATGAAAAAGGAAAGCAAACCTATCTTTGTGGGACGGGGGTAGTATAATTTAAGTTTTGCTAAACATGCACTAAAGGTCCTTAACCTCAATTGATGGTCTAAGAAGAAACTATAATCTTCTTGAATGCTTTCTTGCTCGGCAACTGTCCAGGCCGAGTCAGAAAGGCTTTGAACTCGAGAGGTAGGGGAAGAGGGGACTCATCGACCTCGGAATACCACTTCCTCTCCCCTTCCTGTATTAGGTAAAAGTTAAACGAGCGGTTACTTGGCATCTTGGGCTCAGCATTTCGAGCCACTAGTTTAGGCAACAAAATCTTGAATTTATTTCTGAATTGTTCAACTTCTGTACAATAGCTGCTGATGAGGATATTTATACCGATTATTCTGTTTTTCTCTCTACTTCACCTTTCTTTATTTCCTCAATTTCATAGTTTTCGTTTCTCTTCAAATCCATTCATTAGAGTTCCATTCACTCTGCTCTAGTAATTTTGAACTGTTATCCTATTTCAGAAAGATATTCAGAGGCTGGTTGCAGCATAAAGTCTTTGGGCTGGCATGAAAATCACAACAGTTATCTTAGGATATGCAGTGGTTGCTGTTCTAAGTTGTTTCTGTACATCTTATACAATGTATTGCTGTCATAGAAATAAGACTATAAATATTTGAAAATCCAGAATTTATGTCTTCTGTTTCTTGTAGATCTTAAAGAGAAAATTGATTTAAATAAATTCCCCAACATAAAAGAGGAGATAAAAAAAATTATTGTATTTCAACTGCTTTCGATTTACTAGTGAGTAATTTTACAAATGGTCACTGAAGTTTTGTACAAAATTCTAAGTTGGTCCTTAAAAAAGAATTTTCTAACTTAGTTGCCCTTGTTTGGTGGGAATTAAAATCAGATTTTTAGTAGATTTTGATAAAAATTGATTAAATGTGTGATTGAAAAGTTGTGGATCTTATGAAGTGTGTTGTTAAAATTAATTATTGATTTTGACTTAATTTAAAATCTGATTTTTAATTTTCATCAGGCAGGAACTTAAGTTTAAATACATTGTACAAATGATCGCTCTTGTAGTGAAAGTAATGTCTAATTCTACACGGTGCCTATGAATATTGAATGCTAGTATGCAATTGTAATTAACGAATTGAATTAAACATTTAACTTGAGCTTTGTAGGATTGGAGATGGAGATTGTTTAGTTTGGGCAACTTTTGAACTATTTTTAAACTAAATCATCTTAATCTATTTGAGAAATTCCAAAACCAAAACATTTCATTTTTCAAACTAAACTATTTTTTGTAATTTGATTTGATTTCGAACTATATTTTAACGATACAAAAATGACATCTTTCAAATAAGTATATTGATTTAAAATTTCAATATAATATTTAGCTCTCTTTGGTATCAATTTTTTAAACGTATTTTTCTTTGAATTCATTTTCGTCCATACATTTTATGGGGTTCACGAGTTTTATCAACATTTCAACTACATATATAAAAAATTTTATAAAAAAATTAATAAAAGTATGATTTTTAGTCAAACCAAATGAGGGCTTAAATTGAAACTTTCTAAAATAATACACATTAAAATATTAATATATTTGTCTCAGTGCAAGCTTAGCCTAGTTTGGTAAGAATTAAAATTTAATATTTAGTATAAGTTAAAGTCGACAATTAATTTTAATAATATATTTCATAGGACCACCAACTTTTTAATCATACATTCCGTTGACTTTTATCAAAATTCATTAAAAATCTAATTTTAATCCTCAACAAAACAAGTGCTTAAATTGATATATTATGAAACAAGTGACTAAGCTCCTGTTTGGCCCCCATTATTTCAGATTTTAATGGATGAAATAGTTTTTTTTTGTTTTTTTTGGGAAATTAAGTGGTTGAAAAAGAAAGAAATGTTTTCGATTTACGTGTAATATTATTTTATGGAATATTGTGTGGTTGAAAATATAAGAGAGAAAAATAAAATATGATTTAATGAATGCCAAATGGGTGCTAAATTTGCAAGCAAATCAAATTTCACTTACTTGATTATACGTAATTGAAGATGAAGTGAACAAATTGCAAGAAAATGAAAATTTAGTGACTTGATTGCATAAAATCAAAGGTGAGTGACGTGACACAACTGTGCTCCAAAGTTGAATGACACGCAGTGCATTTATCACCCTGTTTGGCACCAATTATTTAACGTTATAACGAGATGAATTGTAATTTTTTAGACAATGTGTGTTTGTAAAAAAAAAAAAAAAAAAAAAGGTTATTATGTTTACGTGTAATATTATTTTATAGAAGGATGTGTAATTCACAAGAGAGAGAAAAATGAATTATAATTTAATGGTGAATAATGGGGGCCAAATGAGAGCCTAATCCAAAATAAACTAAAAAAGTAAAAGGAAAATATCCAAAAAACCTCATAATTTATTCAGATTTTTTTATTCGATTCGAACCTCCGACTTCCAGTCTAGTAAACTCAATTTTACATTGCTTGAGTTTACATGGAAATGGCCAGTTTACCCCGCCATATTTCCATAATAGCCTTTGACCATTTAAAAAAAAAGTTAAAATAGGAATTTATATATCATTTGTCAAAATTACCCTCATCTTCAACCAAAAAAAAAAAAAAAAGAGATGAGAGAAAAAAGGGGGGAAATTTTTTTTCTCACAGTTGAATCCAGTCAAAGTTGCCATCTTCATGGTCTACCCAATGTCGGCAATCACAAAACTCGCTTATTATCTTCAACAATGTTAGTTTTTTTTTGGGATTAAGAGGATAATTTTTTATTTTTGTATATTCTGTGAATTTGTAATTTAAATTGTTATTTATAATATTTATTCTTTATTATTTAGGTAAATTATTGATTTACCATTAATTTTTAGCAAAAAAAAAAAAGGGGAGGGGGGTGTTAATGTCGCCGAAAATGACAACAAGAAATTGCAATTTCCGGCGAGCACAGTCCGCATGCAGCAGTTGGCCCTTTTTTTTTTTTTTTTTTTTTTTTTTTTTTTAAATTTTTAAATGGGCCAACTGTTCGGCCCTACTCGTTTGAGCCGAAAAGTAGGCCTTTTCCTCCCCCCCCCCCCCCCCTCCGCCCCCTACCAGTTTTTTTTTTTCCTCAATTGTTTTTTCTTTTCTTTTGTTTAATTTCTTTTGTTTTTATTATAATTTGTTTGGAAATAGTTTTAAAATTTCTTACTTTTTTGTTCATGTTATAAATATTTTTTTGGATTTAAAATTGTTTTTAATTCTTTTCTCTTTATGATAAAACTTAATTTTTTCAATTTTACTTAAATAATATTTCTATATTCTTTATTTCATTTTCATAACTTTCTTTTATTTAATTTGTTTTTTATTATAATTTTTTTGAAGATTGTTTTAATTTTTTTTTTCTATATGGATCAATTTTAGTTAAATGTTGTATTTGTTCTAAGAATTCATATAATGATCGTAATAGTTAGTATATGTATATCTACATATTATACTAAATTATCGAATTTTAATATGCGGTCTAAATCTAAAATTTGCCTCTCGATTCATAATAAATTCACAAAACTATTGAATAATTGATCATATAATTCAAAGCATTAAACACATAATTAAAATCAACACATATAATGAAAGAACTTGAATCTTAAATAAAAGGTCTCAAAAGATTACATTTTTCTGCCTAATGAAAAATTTAGCTACTTTATTATTAGAAGAAAAACAATTAATAATATTAAAGTACATCATCGAGTTTTAAATTAATATGTGGAGAAGTTGATAAATCTTGCATCAAGTTCCTCTTCTTGCATCAAATTTTGATTTCAAACCCTAACTCTTGATTTATTTTTTCTTATTTGATTTTGCTTTCTCAATCTCAAATTTTGTTCTCGTATATCTCAATGTGTGGAACTCCCCTGAAAAGCCCCTCATCTTGTATTTATACTTGGGTTAATTTCACAAACTGTCACTGAAGTTACGTAAAAAATATAAAACGGTCACTGAAATTCAAAAGTTGTACAAACGGTCACTGAAATTTCAAGTGGTTTCACAAATGGTCACAAGAAGACCAAACCCATTTTCAGTTTAACCAGCCACCTTTGGACCACCATAACTCCAATCTCGGGCCACATTGGCTATCGACCAACATACCTTCTTGAAGCCCTCAATGCCCTCTTCGTAACCCACCCAACCACTGGCTGTAACCCTGTCGGAATTGGTCGAGCCAAAGTGGGCTGTTTGGGCTGAAAATCCCGAAAAATCAATCCAAACAGCCATTTTTGGACCACCATAACTCCAACATCCGGCCACCTTAGCCACCGTCCAACGTACCATCTTGAAGCCCTCAATGTTCTCTTCGCAAGCCACCCAATCACTGGCTGTAACCTAGTCTAAATTGGTCGAAAAATCGCTCCAAAGTTGGCTACGTGCGCACAGCGATTTTGGAGCGATGTTTCGGCCAATTTCGTCGGGTTTACGGCTAGTGGTTAGGTGGGTTGCGAAGAGGGAATTAAGGGCTTCAAGATGTCATGTTGGGCGGTGGCCAAGGTGGCCTGATGTTGGAGTTATGGTGGTCCAAAAGTGACTGCTTGGACTGATTTTCTGGGATTTTCAGCCCAAGTAGCCCATTTTGGCTCGATTTTTCGGCCAATTCCGATGGGGTTATGGCCAATGGTTGGATGGGTTGCGAAGAGGGCATTGAGGGCTTCAAGAAAGTATGTTGGTCGATGGCCAACGTGGCCCTAAATTGAAGTTATGGTGGTCCAAAGGTGGCTGATTGGACTGAAAATAGGTTTTGTCCTCCAGTGACCATTTGTGAAACCACTTGAAATTTCAGTGACCGTTTGTGCAACTTTTGAACTTCAGTGACCGTTTTGTATTTTTTACGTAATTTCAGTGACCGTTTGTGAAATTAACCCATTTATACTTTCCATAATGTATTTCTTGACTTTAGAGTTTTTATGGAATTTAAAAGGGCCAAAATCGAGCCATACTCCTCATTAGGCGGCGCCCTGTAATGGTGTCGCGGCACCACCTCTCAAAAAAAAATTCAACACTATATTTCTTTCAGTATTTTTATCATACATTTCTTTCTCGATATTCGATTGAGACGATTCAAATTGGGTTGTAAAGATAACTCAAATACTACAATTTTACTAGAATAGCTCTCCTTTTCAATTCAAACGTTTACGTGGCAAAAAATGGGTTTCAATCTCCGACTAAAAATTTGGAATATTTTTGTGGGGTTGAAAATTAATTTGTAAAACATTTTGCTCATATTAAACTCATTTTGACTTCTAATTGCATTCAATTAACCCCTAACATTCTTAAATCTTCATCGTGAGGTCCAACACAATTTTTGAATATTTATATTTAGTCCCCAAACTTTGAATCTTTCTATTTTTCTCCATTAATTGAGTTTCACCCAATAAATGAAATATAATAAATTAGTCTATAATTGTTCAAAAGAACTATTAAATGTCTATATTTTTAGGTCCAAATAAATATATATCATGCATCAAAGCGGCAAGCTTAAGAAAAGTATGGAAATAGACTCAGAGATGTAGGAATATGTTTGTTTGAGTTTCGACCTTAAATTTGGAGTTCGCTGCCCACCTCTGATTTGCGATGGAATCCATTGACTACATTGATGAAGCACTGGATTACCTTATAATATTAAATATAATTATCCCGAGAAGCTTTCTTTCCATTCAATTGCAACTTCTTTCACAAATTCCTTGGCTTGATATTGAATTTTAAGGTGCTGTCACAGGTACTTAAATTACTAGAAATTAGATCGTGGCACTAGATCTCCACCTTCTTTGTTCTTTATTTCTTTGACAATAGAATACCCTACCTGTAACATCGATTGTACAAGTCATTGAAGAGGGCTAGATGAGTGAAATGAGATAGAATGGCTCAATCGACAAAACTATATTGGGAGGATAAGTACCTCACGATACATTTTTTTTTTTTTTAGATTAAGAGTATAATTGTAAATTTATTATGGTGGATTTATTAAAAATATATTTTAAATGTGGTTTTTTTTTTTTTTTTTTTTTTAGGGGAAGGAGGATGGTACCTCCGAGATTTTATTAATATGCCTTCACTTGTGGCGGAAGAATACCGTGGTTACATGTGTAAACGATGTAAGCATTAAATAAGGAAGTGCTACTTCTATTACAGTGAACGTGAATGCTAAAGAACAAATATAAAGCAGTAAAAGAGGAAGTACTACTTCCCTTACAATATTTGTTTAACATTATAAAGAGCGAAAAGAATGCAAATTACATTTATCTAAACGAATGCAAACCATTGTAAATACTGGGAAATTAGACATAGATTCTAAGAAATCTGAATGACCTTGAAATCCAAGACATGCTAAAAAATCAGCTGTCTGATTTGCTTCACGATAAATATGGGATATATCAATAGATATAATCTGAGCAAACTCTAAAATATCCTCCCAAAGAAGCCAAATAGCCCAAGGTATGGTGACACGATGATGAAACCAATGAATCACCGCACTAGAATCCGTTTCTATCTCAATCCTCTCTATGCCAAGGGCATAGCATATTTGAAGGCCTATCTTAAGAGCTGATACCTCCGCGAAAGTGTTAGTACCAATTCCAAGGGAGTGATAGAATCCAAAAATTACCTTTCCCTGCCAATCCCAAAGCAAACCTCCACAACAAACCGGGCCTGGATTTTCAGCACTAGCACCATCAATATTAAGTTTATAAAAACCATATTGTTGTGGGAACCATCTTACAAGAAATGGAGCTTTGACTCGTATAGGCACCACATGGATGTGTAGTACCTGCGAATAAGAAAAAGAAAGTGACAATTTCTTTGGTTTTAGAATACCGTTCAATTCTTGTAGCCAACATTTTACTTTAGCACAAACTTTGTGCAAGCTTGCAACCTCGCAACCTCATCCTTAAATCGTGTAGAATTTTTGGCTAACCAAAGCTCCCAGGAAAGAAGAGGTGGGATTAGGAAAGCTACAAGATATTCCTGTGTAGACCCACCAAAATGAGTATCCCAAAATAACATTGTAGCCTGCCAAGATATATTAGTAGGAATTCTAATTCAAAATAATAAATTTTATGGTGGTATTATAATTACCTTATTAAAAATGTTATTTTACTTAAAAAGCAAAACCTTTAAATCTTTAAATTGTCAATTTTATCCCAAGAAAGCATAAAGCAATTTTCAGCAATCTCTTAAACTGTTTTAGCAAAAGCATTAATTACATTTTATGGGCTTCACAGCCTCAAGTGGCCACCGTGCAAGGACAACCCACCGCGGGCCCTGTCGCTTTCCAACAACTTCGGTCGCCAACCACCTCCCGTCGACTATCCGATGACCTGTATCCTAAGAAAAAAGAACAAGTTGTGACGTTACTCTCCACTCTTTTCCCCCACTTCTTAAATCCTCTTTTAAATATTTATTTATACAGAATTGCTATTTGTACAGCTCCGGTGCACAGCTGTGACCGAGCTGGTGGGGTCCGCGATTTTTTTAATCACGGGCCCACCCCTGCAGATGAGGCAGCTGTGCACCGTGCTGTACTTGTAGCCGAACTCTTATTTATAACTTCCAGAATAATAATGATTGAACAGGGTTTAAAACAGGAAAAGTGTGGACAACCAGAGTTCGCAACATTTGGTTAGGTTTTTTTTTTTTTTTTTTTTTTTTTTTTTTCAAATTGTCCATTCATATTTCGACGAGCATCTCCCTTATTTTTAACCCTAATTTTGTAGCATTTCTCTAACTTCCAAGATTATTTGCACATTTTTCAAATTTCTAGAATTTAGCTCATATTGAATGGTCATTATAAAGAAGAATTGGAGAAAACAAGGTTTTAAATAATGATTTTTTGAAAAATACATTATGAAAGTAGGAAAAGAAAAATAGGTTTACTTACAAAACATTTTACTTTGTGAATATATGGTTGAAAATAAAAGAATTTTGAAGTAAAGAGAGTCAAACATAGGCTTAATCCTAAGTCCTTATTTGGTGAGGATTAAAATCGTTTTTTAGTAGAGTTTGATTTTTAAAAAAATGATGAAATGCGTGCTTGAAAAGTTGTGGATCCCATAAAATATGTTGTTAAAATTAATTATTAATTTTGATTTAATTTCTACCAAACATGGGCTAAATGAATTTCATATTCATTTGTGTTCGAAGAGGTTGTACAATATTTGACAATTCTAAATTTGTTAGGTCGAACTTCATTTTTATTTGTGTCTGGTCGACATCTTTATCAAAAAGAAAAGAAACATGCTTTGAATGTGATATTTAAAAGAATCTAAATTAAGAGCCTGGTTGACAATAATTATTGTAGAAAAAAAAAGATTTTGAATACTGATTTTTAAGAGAATATATGATTAAAAAATACGAAATTATTTTTGGGAATATATAGAACATAGTTTTAATATTCATACAATTCATATAATTATTTAAAAAACTCATGGTGGTGCAACAGGCTCGTGTGTATCCAAAGTAGATTAATTATAATTAAACGTCCATTAATTAAGAATATATACTTCGATCATTGTGTTTACCTTATCCTCTCCTCCACAGAAAAATGTTAAAGTTTGATGGTAGCTTTAAATTTATGCATCATTTTTCCTTATTTTGTCATATCCACAATTATATATAAACTCGAATCCACGTGGAGCTGGCTTGTTAAATTGCAAAAATTTATTCATGAAAATGTCTTCCGAATTAAAATCACAAAAAGTGTGTGGTTTGTTACAATTAATAAAGTGAACTTTTAGAATCCAGATTATTATCCCACAGAGACTGAGTATTTTAATATTATTTATCCTGACCTTAATTGAAACAAGAATTGATTTGTATGTTATTGCGAAGTAATTATGATTAACTAAAATACGTGTAAACTTATAAATGACTTAACTAAATTGAATGCAAATGATGACTTATGTAAACTTCATGTAATTGATAAATAACAAACGCACTAGGATCACGAATCTTCATACAATAATTCATATAAATCATAGTTTTACAATTTGACAACACGATTGTATATTGAAGAATCAATGTTCCTATTATATTCAATAATCTCTCTCGAGCAATGTTAAATTTATTCTAATTAGTGATTTGACTATATTTCTATGCCGAATGCTAATATAAAAGAATGTATGAACTTTTATAAACACTTAAAGATTCACACAAGGCATATCAATATATTTCTATCCCCTATCGAACCCTATAATAATTTAACTATGTCGAACCTATTTCCTATAAAACAGGTCACCACATTTATATAATTAACGTGCACAATAATTATATAAAAAAATATGTATAAATCATTCAAATTCAAATAACTTGTTTATGATGTCAAATATATAAAACTAAAGATTAAAACTTCATATCACATTATTCATCGATCTCCTAGTACAAAAGAATCTAGCATGGCATGCTAAAAAGAGAAAAAAAATAAAATATTTGTTGAAGAAATGTCATCACCCAAGTCAATTTTCAATGAATTTATAAGAATGTGTGATGTTTTTTCGCGTTGTTGCCTCGTATTTTGCTCCCAAAATCAACTTTTTTGCTCAAAAATTGCCTTGCCTCCTTCTGGATGTGTTTTAGGGTTATATGTAATCCAAATGATATATTTTCATAAGTGTTTACATAAAAAAAAAAAAAACTGAAAAAATTGTGCACAAATTTGTACCATGAGACCGCATGGTTCGCCGAAGTTGGCACCTTGATTTCTCGGGTGGCCACCATGCGACCACATGGTGGTTTATCTAATGCGATCGCATGGTATAAGCGATTTCTCATTTTTGCCGTTTTGGTCCTTGAGCTTTGTTCTTTTCCATGTTGACCTTGTTTCTTCAATCTTCTTTTACCAATATCTTTAATATTCATACAATTCATATAATTATTTAAAAAACTCGTGGTGGTGCAACAGGCTTGTGTGTATCCATAGTGGATTAATTATAATTAAACGTCCATTAATTAAGAATATATACTTCGATCATTGTGTTTACCTTATTCTCTCCTCCACAGAAAAGGGTTAAAGTTTGATGGTAGCTTTAAATTTATGCATCATTTTTCCTTATTTTATCATATCCACAATTATATATAAACTCGAATCCATGTCGAGCTGGCTTGTCAAATTGATAAAGCATATGACTTTTGTCAAGCCCTCGATTGTATGGACAAAACTTTGGTGACAATGATGAACTATATATTTATATAGAGGACATGATTAGACGACTCGAAGGAAAGAATAGATGAATTTGTAAGAAAATGTTGTCCAAAAATAAACATTTCCAACATTGTATATATTTAATCTCATCATAAAATTAACATTTTCCGGATCACAAAATTGAAAATCAAAACGATGAAAAAAAAAAAAAAAAAAAATTACCCTAATGAACTTGTTCTTGGCTCACTTGGGATTGTAGGGTTTCTTCATTTTCTTGTTTTGGTTTCTCAGCAAATTTTTCATTTCTAATTTCCTTTCCTTTTTTACTATTTCCATCTCCAAATGAAGAATCCCTACTCGACATGGGGGTGGCCAAGAAAGTTGGCTTAACATCACCAGCCATAATCACCACAATCTTCTCTTCAAAAGGCAGCGCTGCCATCTCCGTCGTGGCGTTTTCACCTTTATGATCATCATCACCGGCCTCGACGTCTCTTTCACCCTCTCCGGCGCCATTCATTTGTTCAGAAAGTTTCCAGTATGAACAGGCCAAGATCAAGAGAGCAAAAGCTATAAGTCCCAGCATCACCGCCAGGCCGCCGAAGAGGTACGGCACCGGAGAGTGCCACGGGGAGCGCTGGACGGTGGCAGCTGCCGGCCGAGTAAATGTTGTTTTTGCAGTTATTGTTGCTTCTTCTGCTGTCATTTTTGATGGTGAAGTGTTAATTACAGTTCTCATTTTTTATGAAGGAAAAGAAATACTGATGAAGAAGATAAAAATGGTGGAATTGTTTGAATTTGTGTTGTGGAGAAAGCGATTTAATCATATGTATTTATAGAGAGAGAGAGGGTTGAGGGGACAGCGCTTTATGCTTAGGTCACTCATGGATTTGGCCAGGTTATGTTTAACAAACCCGGATTCTATGCATCCGGGTGCTGTCCCCGAGTCCCGTCACATTCCATCTCATCCCATCCCAGATTAACCGAGCAATCCCATAGAGTAGTTCCATATGTTATTATAGCAATTACATGTTCGGATAAAGTTTTATCGTTGTCAATTTTTTATAAATTTCATATTATAAAAGTGCTTAATATTTAACCCATCAACTACATATCCGACATCCTTCTCATATAGTAGTTTCATATGTTAAAATGGCAATTATACGTACGAATAAAGTTTTGCTGTTGCCTGTATTATAAATTTCATATTATAAATGTGCTTGGGAGGGTACATTTCATGGAATTCGGTGCAACACAACAAAGTAAGTAATTGTGTGAGATTAAATTGATTTGGCGGTGCATGGACGAAGGCATGACACGAGGGCAGCCCGACGTGCAAGGCAGTTAGCGGAGTTAGTTTCCGGCCTAATGCAAGATGAGCAGAGTTGTAGCTTTCAAACCCGAAATTCATTTAAGACGGCAATTGAACGAATTATTCCAAGTAGTTGATTTAGTTTACTATGACGATTACTTGTTACAATAACATGATTGTAGAATCTACACGTAAAAGTATGCGGTCGTGATCGTATATTTCCCATTTGGTGGTTAAAGAGTCCTAGCTAGCATTTGTGACTATAATAATCACTGTGGAGCCCAATAAACATAGAACTTTCTATAAAGAATATAGAATATATATCTACCCCAATGAACCTATTTTTGTAATTAAAAAGGTTTGGTCTTTGAGCATACGATTTTGGTGCTTGCATATTTTAATACCACATGGCTTATGTTGGCTGATAATCGAATTTTTGCCAACTTAAACAATATGGATTGTGAATAGGATTAAATTCGATTTATTTAATTAATCTTTATTGTGGATAAGCATCGATCATGCCTAATTTCGAAAGCGATGCACTAAGAAATTCCGGCCACGAGTAGAGCTGATAAGGTATGAAAAGACATGCTTAATAAAGTTTCATTATGATTGATTAAATATTAAAAAAAATTAGAATCTTTCATCGCTAGCTATCACGTGCAAAACTAATTTGCATAACAAATGTAGTCTTTTTAACTCATTTCGGGATGTGAATTGTAAATACTTGACAATGTTAAGAAAGAAAAAGAAAAAAAGGTAATTATATTAAGTTGTATCAAATTTGACCAATTGATCACGAGTAAGAACTAGGAGTTACAGCTTTTGTCTAGAACTAAATCCAAATTAAATGTGTGACGAGGAAAAATTGCATTAATGGTCTTCAATCTTAAAAAAAAAAAAAAAAATTAAATTCAGTCTTTTACTATAGTTTCACAATTGGCTGTCAACGATAGTGTTAAAAAGTTTGACACGAGACATACTTCAACAATTATTATGTGATAACACAATGATGATTTTGATAATTTATATCATGAGAAAAATTGATTATGTAACTATAATAAAACGTTAAATTTGAATTTTTTATTCAAACAATATGTTGAAAATTGGTATCATATATGTTTTCCCTTAATGATATGGAAACGCTTATCCATCAATTTACAGGGAAACGCACTCAAAATCTCGAGTGTCATTGGATGTGTGTGCATCATGAAAGAGAATGCAATCATGAAGCAAGACATGAATAAAAATAGAATTGTTGGTAAAGCCACCATAAATTATAATTAGCTTTCTTTAGCTTTGTCTCATAATTTGCTTTATCGGGTATAGGATTCCTATTTCTTATATATAGTTTTCTCTAAAAATTTTAGACAAAACACTCTTAAAAAATTATTATAATATTTTCTAAAGAAATTTTTAACTTTTCGAAAGACCTATCAAACATACCCTTGATCTTGTTTAAAAAACCAATCTCCCTATTGTGATAATTAGCTAATTTTTTCTCAATTCCCACAATGGTTTTATCTAGAATTCAGATTTTTATAAAGCCCGTTTGGGTCTCACATCATCCTTGATTTTTTTCTCTTTCTTCATTTCAACACACACATTTTTCAAATAAAATAATAGCTATAGCAATTTGAAACTTTTCATCATTTTTCCCACCACATTTTTCCATCAATCACTATTCCAAAAATTCTATTCTCATTAAAATCAATATCAAACAGATGACAAATGAACATTTCATACATTTTTTTTCATTTTTAATGTTATTTACTTCCATCCTGCATGCATAACAAATGTGCAATGCAACATGCTTGAACATGGTACTTCATAGAGTTGGATAGCTTTAAAGAAAAAAAGGAAATTAAAATCATGTTCATTATAGTTTCAGATATCATATCCATTATTTTTAGTTAAAATGCCCTTAAGGTCTTTTACATATTGAAAAATGAACCAATACTATTTTACAATACAACCCTAAAAATAAAGAGAAATTGTACAAGACTCGTACCGACCCTAACTAAAAATTTTGTATGATGGAGTTGGTACCATATTACAAACTCAAGCATCAACTACATATTCAGTGTCCGTCAAGGAAAATGTGCACCATGGAGTATAGAATCCTAGTTAGGGTCGATGCGAGTCTTGTACACCGAATTGTAACTACTTGCCAACCTTTATTCAAACTATTTGTATAAATCAAGATTTGAATCTAGCCTTCCAAATGGATAAAGCATAATAATATGTACTGTCATTCCATTTAAGGCATCATCAAATGTCATTTCTTCTTAACGTAAAACAGTACTAGCATCAACCTAGTTGTTTCTACTTTAGTCACACCAAATTATTCTTTATTAAGATTAAGGTGAATATGTTCTTAGTTTTAATCACAAAAGTCAATGCCTTATTATTATTTTTTTTCAGGGTACAATCGAAAGAATGTAGAGAAAAGAGAGATCGATACAAAATAATCATGAGCATATCGAATCGAGCTGATTTAAGATTTATCAAGAGATTCGATGATGTAAAATTCCGCTACTATAAATTGTATCACCTTAGATTATTTTAATTTGTAAAGGATAAGGTGCCAATAAGTTACAAGAATTTAATTTCTATTGAAATTGATGTCTACAATTGCTTGTTGCTTTATCATAAAATTTTACAATAGAAATATTTTTCATTAGTATTTACTTTTCCAATTTGAACTTATGCCCAGCCAAAGAACCCATTTTATTGTTTCGCCTCTAAGTATCTAGAATGGTGAATGTAGGACTTTTTTTACTGGTGTTTAGTCAGTTTCACAGTTGTCGGTCTTGTGGAGACTCCTACAAGAAATTACCGTCATGATTGAAAGCAAGTAACATGAGTCTAGTTATGCAGAGAAGCCCTGTGGACAAATGATGGTGGGATGTATTTATTCTCAGTTCAGGCATTATCAGAGCTCAATTTCTGCCATCTGTTTGCATTGGAGGTCACAGCATAATATGTTGTATGATGTCGGGAATTCTGAGAATACCAAAAATGATGCTTTCATGAGGAAGACTGATTTCACATAAATTTCATTTAAATAATAATTCATTTCTTATAAGTAGGCATATTGTATTTTGATTTTGTTTTTCTTTCAAATAAAGTAAATAAGATGGGATTACACTGTGATGAGCTTAAAAGCAGTTTCTCTGGAGTAATCAATTAGTACTCATTCTGCAATCAGCAAATATTTATTATCATTGTCCGCCGTTTTAATTGATATGAAGTAGTTGAATGGATTGTGTTTGGTCCTTGGTGGCTGGTAAATTTATTTTGCAAAAATGGAAGTGCTTTTCGTGGAATGTCTGGAGGTATGAAGCATGGACCCTCAAACTTCAAAATGTATATTTAATTTAATACTTTATTAACGCAACATATTATTAAAATAAATTGAATAATTGGATTTATTGAATAACATATTATACAAGTATTTTTTTATCGAAATGTATATTTAATAATTAGATATATTAAAATTAAACTATTAAAATAAATTGAATAATCAGATTTCTAGAATAAAATAATATTAATAAATTTTTTCACAAATTTATATGTTACTTTAATATATGCACCCTAAATATTTCATGATTCAAAAATATTTCAAAATTCAAAAAAATTTCAGGTTTATAATATATTTAATAATATATTAACATTAAACAATTAAAGTTAATTGAATAATCAGATTTTTTGAATAAAATATTATCAAATAATATTCTAAAAAAGTGTAAAGAGAACGCGTTTTCTGTTTTCTGTTTTAAGAAACTGTTTTTCAAAATGACAAAGAGAACGCATTTTCAGTAATCTCAAAACAGACACTGAAAACACAAAATACAAAATGAATTTCAAAACTCAAAATACAAAACAGAAACGCGAAGAGAACGCACCCTTAACCATTTTATACTTCAAAGAAAAAATTCCAATAAAATTTCATTCTTGAATAAAAATTCATTTTTTGATTAATATTTTCTACTCCATGACCAGAACAAGCGAGGAAACGGGTTACATCACGATTTTGAATTAGAAGAGAGATTTCAGCCATATCTTATGAAACAATTATTTTATGATATTTCTTAACTATTGTTCTAGAGTTACACCTTTAAAATCGGTGTGGTTGTTGAGAGTTTTCTTTTACTGTGGAGCACAATGAACATAGAACTTTCTATAAAGAATATAGAATATATGTCTACCCCAATGAACCTATTTTTTTAATAAAAAATGTTTGGTCTTTGAGCATACAATTTTGGTGCTGGCATAATTTAATACCACATAGCTTACGTTGGTTGATAATCGATTTTTTGCCAACTTAAACAAAATGGGTCATGAATATGATTAAATTCGGTTTGTTTAATAAATCTTGGTTGCGGATAAGCGTTCGTGCCTAATTTTGAAAGCGATGCAATATGAAATTTTAGCCACAAGTAGAGTTGATAAGGTATGAAAAGACACACTTAAGAGAGTCTCGTTATGATTAATTAAATATTAAAATATAAAATTAATTAGAATCTTTTGTCGCTAGCTATCACGTGCAAAAGTAATTTGCATAACAAATGTAGTATTTTTAACTCGCTTAGGAATGCGAATTGTAAATACTTGAAAATGTTAAGAAAGGGAAAAAAAAAAGGTAATTATATTAAGTTTTATCAAATTTGATCAATTGATCACGAGTAAGAACTAGGAGTTACAACTTTTGTCTAGAACTAAATCCAAATTAAATGTGTGACGAGGAAAAATTGCATTAATGGTCTTCAATCTTTAAAAAAAATTAAATTCAATCTTTTACTATAGTTTCACAATTGGCTGTCAACGATAATATTAAAAAGTTTGACACGAGACATACTTCAACAAGTATTATGGGATAACACAATGAAGATTTTGATAATTTATATCATGAGAAAAATTAATTATGTAACTATAATAAAACGTTAAATTTGAACTTTTTATTCAAACAATATGTCGAAAATTGGTATCATATATATATTTTTCCTTAATGAAATGGAAACGCTTATCCATCAATTTACAGGGAAACGCACTCAAAATCTCGAGTGTCATTGGGTGTGTGTGCATCATGAAAGAGAAGGCAATCATGAAGGAATACATGAATAAAAAATAGAATTGTTGGTAAAGCCACCATAAATTATAATTAGCTTTCTTTAGCTTTGTCTCATAATTTGCTTTATCGGGTATAGGATTCCTAACTTTCCGAAAGACCTATCAAACATACCCTTGATCTTGTTACGTTATAACCAATCTCCTTATTGTGATAATTAGCTATAGCAAAGGTTTCTCAATTCCCACACATGGTTTTCATCTAGAATTCAGATTTTTATAAGAGCCCGTTTGGGTCTCATTCTCATTCTCATTTTTTTCTCTTTCTTCATTTCAATCACACATTTTTCAAATAAAATAATATTACACACAAATTTGAAACTTTTCATCATTTTTCCACCACACATTTTTCCATCAATCACTATTCCAAAAATTCTATTCTCATTAAAATCAATATCAAACAGATGACAAATGAACATTTCATACATTTTTTTCATTTTTAATGTTATTTACTTCCATCCTGCATGCATAACAAATGTACAATGCAACATGCTTGAACATGGTACTTCATAGAGTTGAATAGCTTTAAAGAAAAAAAGGAAATTAAAATCATGTTCATTATAGTTTCAGATATCATATCCATTATTTTTAGTTAAAATGCCCTTAAGGTCTTTTACATAATGAAAAATGAACCAATACTATTTTACAATACAACCCTAAAAATAAAGAGAAATTGTACAAAACTCGTACCAACCCTAACTAAAAATTTTGTATGATGGAGTTGGTACCATATTACAAACTCAAGCATCAACTACATATTCAGTGTCCGTCAAGAAACATGTGCACCATGGAGTATAGAATCGTAGTTAGGGTCGATGCGAGTCTTGTACACCGAATTGTAACTACTTGCCAACCTTTATTCAAACTATTTGTATAAATCAAGATTTGAATCTAGCCTTCCAAATGGATAAAGCATAATAATATGTACTGTCATTCCATTTAAGGCATCATCAAATGTCATGTCTTCTTAACGTAAAACAGTACTAGCATCAACCTAGTTGTTTCTACTTTAGTCACACCAAATTATTCTTAATTAAGATTAAGGTGAATATGTTCTTAGTTTTAATCACAAAAGTCAATGATTTTTTTTTTCGGGGGTACAATCGAAAGAATGTAGAGAAAATAGAGATACAAAATAATCTTGAGCATATCAAATTGAGCTGATTTAAGATTTATCAAGAGATTCGATGATGTAAAATTCCGCTACTATAAATTGTATCACCTTAGATTCTTTTAATTTTTAAAGGATAAGATGCCAATAAGTTACAAGAATTTAATTTCTATTGAAATTGATGTCTACAATTGCTTGTTTTTTATCATAAAATTTTACAATTGAAATATTTTTCATTAGTATTTACTTAAACCGCATTGTAAACATAAAAGGACAAGATAAACACTTAACCATTTTATACTTCAAAGAAAAAATTCCAATAAAATTTCATTCTTGAATAAAAATTCATTTTTTGATTAATATTTTCTACTCCATGACCAGAACAAGCGAGGAAACGGGTTACACCACGATTTTGAATTGGAAGAGAGATTTCAGCCATATCTTATGAAACAATTATTTTATGATATTTCTTAACTATTGTTCTAGAGTTACACCTTTAAAATCGATGTGGTTGTTGAGAGTTTTCTTTTACTCGAATGAGAAATCTTTTAAATATGTGTTTCTATGAAATAACACTAACCTAGATGTCTTTAGTGTCGTGGAGGAGCTATGAAGAAACTGGCTTGATGAAGCGTGGGACCATGGAAGCACCGCTTCCCACCACCATTTTGTCCCCATCTCCACTAATTCGAGCCCCCGCACCCCCACCCAAACCACCACCATATTTCCAAACCTTAGCACTCTCTATTTGGTGCATTTTGATAATGGCAACACTAAGTTATGCATGGAAAGAGGGAATAAAGATTAATAAAGGGTTATGCTATGGGTACATTATGGCACCCATAACGTACTTCTAGCAGTATTGAAGAATAAATGGCAGCAGTCTTGTTTTTATTGGACCATTAAACCATATCCTAGATAGTGAGAAAAATTATTGGACTCAAGATTTCATCATCATCCACTAATTGGAATTTGGAAAATAAGCAATCTCAATTCCACCTTCTTCATTTTTTTTTAATTTTTTTGGCCTTAAAAATCATTTCAATGAGATCTTCCTAGATAGTGAGAATAATTAATGGACCCAAGATTTCATAATCATCCACTAATTGGAAATTAAGCAATCTCAACTCCACTTTTTTTTTTTTTAAAACAGTAGAAGGACTTTATTGGAAATTGATGATAAGATTTTCTATTATTTACATTTTAATAAAATGTTATATGAACTTGAGAATCCAACTTATAGAGTTGAAGGATGACTTAGAACTAGACTTGTTCAACGAGCTAGAATGAGACTCAAGCCTTGAGTAGTAAATTACATATTTGGACTCCATATCCATTGTCTCTCTTGAAATGGATTGGACATGTGCTCTTCTTGGTATATACACGTCCCATGTTTCATGCATCAGTATTGCATTTCGTAGGAACATATTTGATAAATTTTGACAACTCTTAAATGGAGTATTAGAACGAAAAACCCATTAAATAATGAATTATTGGTTCTAAGTCTTTTTTGACGATTAAACAATAAATCGAAATTCTTTTCTTATGTATTTTTGATAAATGAGCGGTTACATATAGATGTAGGAAGATCAATTTGGTAGGGCCACATTATTATTATTATTATTTTTTTTTGTGAAATTAAAATTTATTCATAAAATCCTCATTTAAGGTGGAGGAAAACCGTACAACCAGTCCATCAATGAAAAGAACAAATAAACTAAGCTCCTATAAAAAAATCAATCAAATGAAAATAGCCTATCTTTTCTGACGAATGTACAACACACCCATCTTAGAAGAAATTTAAAATAAAAATGTTACACAATATACTATGCAACTGCTTAATATTATGTACATAATACATCGTTATGCTTGTGTGTGTGAGAGAGAGAGAGAGAGAGAGAGAGAGAGAGAGCACTATGTTTGTTCCCACGTAATTAAGGGTGAATAAGTGACATATTTTCATTTCTTAAGTCAGCCATGTCCTCATAGATAAGGGTTTGGGCACCCACAATAAATCATGTTTTCACATCAACTATGCTTTGCCAAGGGTATATTTTATTCTTCCTTTTTCGATTTGGCTAATATGAAAGTTTGTTAATAAATGATTAGCCATTTAATTAAGCAAAGAGTGATGGTTTGATAACTATTTTTTCTTTTGTAATTGTCATTGTTTTATATGTGTCATTGATTTGGTCTTTTATTCCTATTCTTAAGATCCCAATGAAATCATAACATTTTTCGAGTCTGTTTAGTTTTGAAACGAGTTAGACTGAATGATAAAAAAAAGTTTAAATTGAAATTGATCTATATTGGACTTGAATTTTGACTAAAAGGACGAAACAACTTATACAATTGGAAATTGATTCAAATAATACTACAAATTGATTTGACATTGCTATGCTTTTAAGATAATCATATTTTGCTTGTGTTGAAAAAGAATCGATCGCAAAAGAATCAATTTAAACATTTGATAAACCTTTGTTTGTTTCAAAATTAGCATTTTATCGTTTGATAAGCAAAAGTGATTTATTGTTGTGCCCTAAATTGGACATTGATTTTGTATTATTATTATTATTATTGTGGATCCTCCATTCATTTGACCAGAGGTGTGGATAAGTCGATGATCCTATTATTATTATTATTATTATTATTATTATTATTATTATTATTATCATTAAGAGTATATATTCACTATAGTCATTTTAAAATGAAAAGAAACTAATACATATTAAATCTCAAGATTTATAAAATTACGAAAAAAAGCATAGTATGTATAACAGAAAAAAAAAACTAATTTAATTAATTTAGGTTAAAATTGATATTAAATTATAGATACTTAGAGATATTATAAGCAAAATCTTTAAGCTAGTACTGCTTTTGTTGCTAAGGGGTTAAGATTCTTCTATAATCAAAATGTTTTTAAAATTTATCGTATGCCTAAAGTAACTTTCGATTATTTGAGAATCAAAATTGGTGCACTTTTCGTCCACAAACTTTCGAATGCAAAAACTAAAAATGATGTTATCTTCAAGGTTGAACCTCTTGTTTTTTATGACTCGAGTAAAGAATTTCAGACTTGAGATTCAAAAATTAAAAAGGAAAAATAAAAATGACATTTTTCATATTTTAGTGCTATTTTTACAAGTCATCATTTTATATTATAGAATTGAATAAAAAGTCCAATTATATTTGCTTCAGATGGACTGTAAGGCATCCAGCCCACCAAGCTTTCCCCACCCTCCCACGCCGTCCGCGTGGCGACTTCCTATTCGTTCCTATATCGTCACTTTCTTCACAGAATAAAAGCCCGGTTCACCAAACTAAATGTAAACCGGAGCCTTTACCCTCCCGGGCTACATAAACCAAACCGGCCGGCTTATGGAAAAACGAAAAAATTCCGGATTCCGACTATGTATTTGTATCAAACCAGAATTTCTTTATTTGTGTAAAAAAGTATTCAATTACTCCAATTCTGAGCTGAAAAGCATACATTTTTCTTTGTATCTTTTTCAGACAAAGTAATTTATAGCTAAATTAAGAAACTGTGATTTCTGCGGTGGAAAATGGAGGTGGAGCTGAAAGAGTTGTTGACTGATCTCAAAAATCTCAAAAGTTCTCTGCCAGATCGATCTCTTCATGATCTGGTCGACAAGGTATTCATTTAAATTATAATTGATTGTATTGGTATGAATTATGATGCAATACTTCTATATCTTTATTGATGGTTTTGTATTGATATGAAATTTCGGCCCTAAAACTTGAATTACTGCCGAAATCGGAACTGGAAGTGTGTGGGAGCGTATGACATTTTTATAGTTCTGTTTTAAAAAATAAAATTTAGGACCAAATAGAATTTCGTTTTCAAATACAAAATCAGTCAATATAAATTTTAAATATCTGGAACAAAGTAATCAAGGCTAGGCTATCTGTGGAGACTAACTGAAAAATTGAGTTCCTGTTGGGATACATTTTGGTCGATCTAGTTTACATTGTCATATGGTTGATTTTCAAGGGTTATATCTGACACATTGTCAGTATAAATAAATTCACACAAGCAGCCTTGATATTTCTACGGTTTCAGACTGTTATTCAGGTGGCAAAATTTTTAAGAACGAGTTTATAAAAATACAATGAGTAGACAACGGTTAGAATATCTACTGTCACAGCGGCGCAACTTTGACTCTAGCAGATTGAATTGTTTGCCTGAGGCTTACACCTTGAGGTGAGCGTCATGTGGGGCCTTCCTCAAAAGTCTCAAACCTTACGTCTTGAGGTGTGCCATATATGAAGCTTTGTTAAGAGCCTCGTAACTTATGCTTTGATTGCCATCTGTCAAAATACCTGATTTAACTTTTATGAACATGAGTTGCTTGAGACGTAACTCCAGAATTATCATATGTGATGACCGAAAAACTATGTTGTCAAGTATTACTTTTTATGTGGTTGTATATAGACTATAGTTTTATCATGGATGGTGTTTTGATATGGTTGTGTTGTGCTTGTAGATGCAATCACGTCTTGAGCATCTTTCTACGACAACAACATCATGGCCAGTGCAACGTTCAAAAATCAAGGTTGTTGTGTTGCAAATTTGTATCATTAAATGCTCTACCCAAGTGAAGTGATAAGCTCAATAAGATGTGCATGTCTGTTATTGCATTTCAGGACATGAGCGCTGAGGTAGTTGATAGCAATCCCTACAGCAGACTTATGGCGCTTCAGAGAATGGGTATTGTGGACAATTATGAAAGAATTCGGGAATTCTCTGTTGCTATAGTTGTCTGTACCTAACTCCTCTCTTTTGTATCTGCTTTATTATCCTTTCACTTTTAGAAAAGCTAAGTGCACTACCTTTTAATGAACATGCTTAATAATGTTAAGTATTCACCAAGTATAACAAGCTTCCTCCATTGTCTGACTTTGAGCCTTTAATCTCCCTAATGTTACTTTCCAATGGAGAATTTGTACATATATCAGAGAAATTCGTTCCTTTCAAGCTTCCTCCATTGTCTAATTTTGAGCCTTTAATCTCCCTAATGCATTTCTTGTATTCTGTACGTTAATATCTTCTGTAATTTTTGTATTGGTATCTATACTAAACAGGCAGACTGTGAACTGGTACTTAGATTCTACTGTTTTTATTACAGGGTATAGGTGGTGTTGGCAGTGTTGCAGCTGAGATGTTGACAAGGTGTGGTATAGGTCGCCTTTTGTTGTATGATTATGACACAGTGGAGTTAGCTAACATGAACCGGCTATTTTTTCGTCCAGAGCAGGTGTTCCTTGAGAAATATTTTCAATTTTTGAGATATAAGTGTTTCTCAGCAGCTATAATGGTTGACACATGAAATAGTTTGGAACCTCACTTATTTGATATTGATTAATCTTGTTAAGAATTTTCACCCATAGACTTTGTTAGTTTACTAGGTATGCCATAAGGGTTCTAGGAGAAGCGTAAGATGTTTTTAAAAAAGGCTAGGTTTTCGACCTGTAATAGTTTATGAATTTTTATTTTAGAAGAAAAGAGAGAAACGAACCAGAAGAAAAGCATAGTTGAATTTAAGAGGTGTGATCCAGGTGGAATTAATTTCCTTTTCTAGTTTGAATAGAAAGTGCAAGAAACCTTGGAAAACATCCATTGAAATACTTGCCATCTTCTAACTCTTTCATATGAGATTGCAGGGTTGAGTAAAAAGTTTTTCCTCCATTTTTTAGAGAGATTTTCTTTCTTTTTTTGCACCTTATTCCTATCAATACATT
Source organism: Osmanthus fragrans (assembly GCA_019395295.1). Lineage (NCBI taxonomy): Eukaryota > Viridiplantae > Streptophyta > Magnoliopsida > Lamiales > Oleaceae > Osmanthus > Osmanthus fragrans. Next base: position 20,419,947 of record CM033360.1, read on the forward strand.
TTGTATTCCCTTTTATAGGCTGGCATGACAAAGACAGATGCAGCTGTCCAAACTCTATCGGACATAAATCCTGATGTTGTACTTGAGGTGAAGTTTCGGCAATCATTTTTCCCCTTTTTGAAACTCTCACCTTCTCTTGCAGTCTGTGTTCTATAGTTATTTTCTTTGGCTTCTGCATTGTTGATCAATTGATTTTGTTTCTCAGAGCTATACATTAAATATCACAACAGTACAGGGTTTTGAAACTTTCATGTCAAGTCTTAGAAATAAATCATTCTGCCCAAGTAAAGAAGGTTGTGGAGTCAATCTTGTTTTAAGCTGTGTAGATAATTATGAAGCAAGGATGGTGGTGAATCAGGTAAGAGCAAAAAATCCTATGTCAAACTTTACAATATCCCCGCTTTTGGTTAAATGCCTTGTAATTTCATTTCTACACTAAGTGGAGCTCTATTCTTTTCATATTAGAAGAATGTAGAAAATTAGATGTGCTGTTCTTCTTTTGTACGACTATAAATTCTATAGCTAAATTAAGTTGTGTTGTAGGCTTGCAACGAGTTGAACCAAACATGGATGGAATCTGGTAAGCATTCCTGCTATTTGTTACATATCTAACATCTATATGAAATTTGTTTTGCTTGATTGTATGCATCGTGTTGAGTGCAAACATAATGTTATTTCGAGAACTGTAATATGACAAGATATAAAAAGACATGTATTCAATTTTCAAGTGTTGTCTTCACTTCATAAATGAAGCCTTTATCTAGTGGCAGAAAGGTTTGAGGCTGGCATTATTTGGTACTAGTACTGCTTGAATAGCTACAAATGATTCATCCACGCTTAAATTATGAAAGAATAGTGTCTGTTGACAGTTATTTATGTCCTTGCTGATGCTATACTTGATGTTGACAGTGGTAATAACACTTGTAAGGCAGCTGTTTTGATTTTTCCTTTGTGAAGTCCATTGTACTTGGATTTGCTTGATGTAATTGAAGTAAAACCTGCGTACGACTTTTGGTGCACATTTTATGTATTCTTCTCTGTAATAATTGTATATGCATGATATGCTAGGTCAAGCTGCTTTTGAAATTTTGATCTGATGTATTAGTCACAGTCTATGTACACTCTAACCTTCTATAATTAACCATCTCTTATAACCAATAAAATTTCTGGGTACTAACTTCATTCTAAAGCAATTGTTTTGGGAAATTTCCATAGCATTAATTTTTTTTTTATTTTTTTTTTTTTTCAAGAAACTTTTTTACAGAAAAAAAAATTTCGGACTTTTTTTTTTCCCTGCGCATGTTTGTTACATATTATGTTAATACAATTTATAACATCAGTTTAACTAAACCTTTTAGTGTGACACTCTATATCATCTGAAGTTCCTGTACAATCTCTCTGTCATTCTATGAAAATATAGCGTATCTATATTCACTCTATGTTAAGGTCTTGGGAGGCAAGCCACCTCAATTTATTTGCAATCCTCCAATTCCTTTTCATTGGTTTTTGTTGTATTATGAGACTTGAATTGTTGGTTTAGTTGTATATGAACCCATATACGGTCAAAATGCATGCTCTAGGACCCAATAGCAAAGTGAAGTCATCCACTTTGCTCTCGCAGTCAATAATTTTGTTTAAGTTTGCACATGAAATTTATACGAGATACTTTTTAGTGTTGCTAGCATATTTGAGACATCCATAGATACCAATATTGTTGGAGTGTATCAAAATCCAATAGCACCTGAATCATCCACAATGATTTTTTCTTCTCTTCTTTAGCTCATGTCAACAGGGCGGCTTTTGTGATTACTTGGTGAAATAGAGGATTTAAATATTTATTCAACTAATCCTCATGTGGAATGTACGTGAACACTTTTTGTGTAGGTGTATCTGAAAATGCTGTATCGGGTCATATCCAGTTGTTGGTTCCTGGCGAAACTGCTTGTTTTGCATGTGCACCTCCCTTGGTAGGTTTATTGTGCTCGTGGAAATTTTCTGTTGATGTTGGTTGGTCTAAATATTGGATTTTTCATTTTTTTAATCATTTTTTTGCCTTAATTTCTAATCTACATGGTTATTGAACTTGATTTAGACCGACTGCCTTTTTTGAAAATGACAAAAGTGCTTGGCAATTTATCACAATAAGTAGATTAGTTTTATTTTTAGTCATAACATTACCGTGTGGAAATATTCGCTTTTTTATTGATAAAAAAGTATGTTTTGGAAGTTTTTATAAACAGGTTAAATTATAAATAGATATAGATGAGTGGTGGATATGTGGGTAGTACTTGTGGTTTCCTCGAAATGTATGGACAAAAAATGCCTTGAGTGTTTATAAACATGAGCCAAATATAGGCTAGACTGTTAGTAGTTTCCTGCAAAAAAAAAAAAAAATAATAATAATAATAATAATAAAAATAAAAAATAGGTTTCTTAATGTGCAATCTGTACTGTAAAATGAATAACTCTTTTGTGCCTGGAACTATCTATCTTAGGTTGTAGCATCTGGGATTGATGAACGTACATTGAAGCGTGAAGGGGTTTGTGCTGCATCTTTACCAACTACAATGGTATGCCTATTCTTTAGCATCTATCATGGTCTTTGTTGGGCTTGCGTCAATATCAACATTCAAGCAACTGGAAATGACGATTTATCCTATTTTGTTCTCTGGGTTCATTGATGCTTATTGATCAAAATAATAATCAGATCTTGTGATTTTTTTATTTTTTTTCCCTCTCAATCATCTAATGATTTTCTTATTAATTAAAATTGCGATTCTTCTCTTTCTTATCTTTATGAAATATTAGATTGTGGTAGTTACAATTTTTCTATACAACTTTCTACTTGGTCATTGTTCAATTCGTTTTGTATATAAATGTTCAGACCACTAGATGGTAAGTTAGTAGCTGCTTATACTCCAAACATATGGTATACAATATTTTCTTTCTGACTATCTATTTGACTTGACAGGGAGTTGTTGCTGGGCTTCTTGTACAAAATTCACTTAAATACTTGCTAAAGTTTGGCCACGTCACCCCATATCTGGTAAGTCTTGAATAAGCCCATCCGTCTGTCTGTCTGTCTGTCTATCTATATGTGTAATTATCTATATGTATATCTACATAACTATGTGTGTACAAATACATGCTTGCAATACATGTGTGTGTGTGAGAGAGTGAGAGAGAGAGTGTCTCATTTTTGCTTGTTACTTGTTTTCAGGGTTATAATGCCCTCAAAGACTACTTCCCGACAATGGAAATGAAACCAAATCCTCAATGTTCCAATTCTGCTTGTTTGGAGAGGCAGGTATAGTGACCTGGATTTAGGACTTCTCTCCATTCATTAGAGTACATAAATATATCTATATTAAGCTGTTTCACTTCAATTTTCAATATATGTCAACTGTGCAGAAAGAATACGCTCTTGCAAAACCTGCCAGGGATGCTGCTGCTAATGCCAAGATGGAGGCAGAAGCACCATCAGAAACAGAGTGCTTACATGAAGATAATGAATGGAACATAAGGTAACTCCTTGGTTGATTTTTCATTTTTCATTTTGGCCTTTAGATGACCTTGTCTTAATTCATTTACGTTCTAACTCTCCAAGTCAATGATTTTACCTGTTCCCAGATCCTCTTTACTTGCTGTAACCTGGTAAGGCCCCCCTCATTTTCCTGGGAGGCTACTGACAACTCTTATTTATCTTTGTTGTGATTCAGCGTTGTTGATGATACTGATCTGCAAGGCCCAGATATCGGAAAAAGTTCAGGGTCTCTCTCTCTCTCTCTCTCTCTCTCTCTCTCTCTCTCTCTCTCTCTTATGTGTGCATGTTAAACTTGAGTAGATACATGTTACAAAATATTCAAATGGGTCAAGAAAGTATTTCTTTTTAAATTGGGTGAAGTAAGCAATAGAATTTCTATAATGTCATGTTATATGTATCCGGTGAAAAATGAAGATATAGTGACAATTTCTTTCAGGGACCAAAGTTAAAATAAATAATATGTTGAAATAGTTCATTGATTACTTTTGTGAGATCGCTTTTAAAAACAAAATTCCTTGTTTAGTTTCAAACTTCTGACGTACATGGAATGACAGTTTGAGCTGCCAGAGAATTTACATAAAGAAAAATGATAATATTACGTGGTTGAGAAAACTTGCTTTGTATTACAAGAGAGAGAATGTCAAGGCTTCATATGATACAAACTAGCTATAGTGATAGTTATACTTCTTTACTAGTATTTATCTGCCAGAAACATTTATTTTAGGTGCTCTGCCGGAGGGTCTCATCCACGAGCTTCCAAGTGCAGATGAGTTTCAAAAACCACCTGTCTCCGCTAACCTGGTTGACGACCTTGAAGATCTCAAAAGGCAGCTCGAAGCCCTTAATTCTGACTAGTTTGTTCGAACGACTTAGAATAACTTTGATCGGGAATTCGACTACCCTGATGCTGATCAATGATCTTTACATTGTGCTCACATTTTTGAAATGTTATGTTTTTGACAATTCAAAGCCATTTTTTCACTAATATTGGTACAAAATAGCTGATTAGCAAGTAGCAGTAGTGGATGGCCATTTTCTGTTCTAGGTATAGAGACGAGTTCCTTTTGTTGCCTTTGTCTTCCATTACAGAGTACCTTCTTTGAGATGTCTTGTATTTTATGTACTTTTGGAATTTGGATGGTATTGACCTCTTTTTTTTTTTTTTTTTTTTTTTTACTAATTGATATTTCTATTGTTGTTTTCCATTCTAGAATTATTTTTTATTTCTATTTCGTTAAAAAATTTAATATTGATTATTCTAGTTGACGTCATGCGCAGCATAGGTGTGTCAAATGGGTTTGGCAGCCTAGGTTTAGCATGCCCTTGCCTTTGATACTATGTTGAACAAAATTTTTGCTCGTCTTTTTTAAATCCTAGTATTGTTCAACCTTCTTGCCCAACATGTCAATAGGTCTTTGCGACCAATATTTCAATCAAAATAAATACACTACTCAAGAAAGCATCCAACTTAGGAATGGAATACATCAATCATCCAAACTTGATTGAGATTCAAGAAAGCGCGTGTTTCAATTTTTTTGACATGCTTGATAGGTTCGACTAGACATTTGCGTTAGATGGTCTCCTTCCCTCCATGTGTGAGAGAGAGAGAGAGAGAGAGAGAGAGAAGATACGCACATACTCTCACATCATCACCGCCCCCCCCCCCCCCCCCCCCCCCCCAGAGGAAATTTACACGACCATTTCGCAAATTACAAATTTTGTTGGATGATATACTAACAATTCACTATGCAAATTTCGACTTCTAATGATGCACAAACAACAATACAAGAAAAAAAATATAAAAAGGAGACATGATTATATTGATCCTTGTGCTTTTAACAAAACTCGAGTGTTTTGCCCCACAAATGATAAGTGATCAACGATTTAAATTTGTGATGAATTAGACAAACAATACATTATGATATCTGCTTTGCTTATGCAGTTCATTAATTCAACATTTTGCAAGAGTAATGGTTCTAACTACCGTCCATGTATGATGTTGATCCACAGATATATTGCCACTTAATATAAATGTTAAGTCGGGGTTGGTGTGCAGTACTAGAGATGAAGTTATTTTTTTTTTCCCAAAATGTAGTTGCCTAAAGAAGTAAAAGTAACTTTTGTTAAAAACTTTCTTTTTAAAAAGCAAGTTTTTTAACTTTCATTTAAGTACTGTTACCTTTTTTTAATGGTTTAGCCAAACATGGTCTTAGAGCAAACAGGGAAAGAGCTCAAATGAATGATACTTAGCTAGAAGATACTCATACAAAGATGTTAAACAGAAACACCCTTTATAAAGACTTGGATAAAACATTATACATTGGTTGCAAAACTTTCCTAATGCATTCATTTTCTGTACAAGAACAGACATTTACAGACGATATTACGACAAATATTGATCCAGACATTGTTTTAAGTTCTGAAAAGTCACAGGCTTTGACACGAAAGAGTCCATACCATTTGCAAAACACTCGTCCGCACTTTCTGATAATGCATTCGCCGTCATCTGCAAATGCATCGGCTAACTTATCAGCAAGTGAAACAACTAGATATGGCGCCAGATTTCTTGAGCAGTAATCATAATTGGCAAACAAATAAAAAAGCTGCTAGTTCTAACAGATGAAAGTCGAGTGCTTACCGCTATGATAGGAATCCTCTTTCTATAATTTGTGGGTTTCTCCTGAATTCAGTGTAGAATCTGCTGGAGGCAATCCAAGCTCGATTCCAGCCTTCACTGCATCATTCCAACTACCAGTTTCTTCAAAGGATCGAATCAGTTTTGTAGCTTGAAGACCATTCATTATTGGCATGCATACATCCTGTAAATATTCCCCGTTTATAATTGAATATAGACATAAAAACGAATGTTAAATATACAGAAAATATAATCGAATATTTACGACTCTGAGCATAAATTATACAAGAGAATGTACAAACTTAAGGGGGTCAGGGAAGTCACCATTGCAGCTAGTATGAAACTAAGTTTTACATTTGTTCTGACTTTTCATTACATACCATTAGAATGAGATCATAGCTGTCACGTTGAACTGCAAGAACAGCTTCTGCTCCGTTATTCACTACATCTATGCTGTGTCCCAATTGCTTCATCATTGACTTAGTTACCATAACATTAATCTTGTTATCTTCTACAAGAAGGATCTTAGCCTTCAACTCGGGTTTTGGGATTTCTGGAGTGTTGCTCGAAGAACATTCAGAACTTCTATTGGACTGATTCTGCATATTACATGTTAGTGTTACTTCCTGAGAAACACTTGACTCTGAAGTTTCACCCGTACAGGAATTGGATGGATTGAAATGATCGTATCTTCTAACAGAATGCTCTTCGTGTTTCACAGTTGTACTTAGGTTGTCTGAATCCGAGCTATACCTCAGTGAAGTTTCGGCTTCGAATATTGTCTCAATAACTCCACCTATTGGACTGGCCTCTTCAATTGAGCTGTTCAATTTAGATGTAATGTTATAAGCGGGTAATGAATAGGAGTCCTTCAATCCACTACATTTAATGGAGGCATTAGATCCATAACCGGGTTGTGAGAATTTTTGGGTCCGTCCGGGGACTTGAGAAGAAAATAAAGAACCCAAAGTTCGAGGTGGGAACAGGAAAACGCCAGAATGTAAATCATCGTCATTTTCATCGTCTGGGACATCATGGTTGGCCATATCAGACATTTCATCGGGATCATCAGAACTATCACACACGGGCGAAACCTTGTAAGGTAGTACAAATGTAAAAGTCGACCCGCAGTGTTCTTTACTGGTTACAGTGAGATGTCCACCCATGAGTTCAACCTGTTCATATACGAACAAAAAATTTACTGTTTGAGAGAATACCTACCAAAAGCTTCACCTCAAAGAACATAATAAATAAGACTACATCAATGTCAATACAAGCAATACCTGCTCTCATTGATGTAATCAAGCATAAACATATACTCACAAAGTAAAATAAACAACTCAAAATGAACATTTATTGAAGTGAAATTGCTTTCACAATTCTACTTCCAACTACTTTATGCAACATCAAGTAAAATTGTGACAAAAAGTACAGCAGAAGGCCATGATAGAGTACCAGTTGTTTACAAATTGCTAGGCCCAGTCCAGTCCCACCATACTTCCGAGCAGTATCAGCACCAACTTGCATGTACTTCTTAAACAAAGTAGGTATAGCATTTTCTGTTTCTCCAAGATTGAGAAAGGTAGTATCCATTATTAATATAGACATTCATCAATTACAGAACAAACAAGAAAAATTACTCTCTCAATGGTATCTGCACTAAAACCATGCTTAACTGAGCTTAAAAATAAGTAAAAGTTACTAACAACAAACTATTCCCAAATGTGTGCTCTTAAGTTACTTTTTTTTTACTTTCACGTAAATTATTTATTTACTTCGAAAATTATACTTCCCTTACTATCAAAATAAGTAATTTATGTCCTTCCAATTTTACTCAATAAGAAAATTATTTATTGTTAAACTTACTTATTTACTTATGAGTGAACCTTTTAAGCTTAACCAAACATCCATAAAAATTTTCAAAGCATGTGCAAAAGAAAGAATTTGAGTATATACCAGGTATTCCGATCCCTGTATCATAGACATCACAGCATATCCACACTATTGTTTCTTGAGTATTGAGATTGCTCTCTTTGTCTTCTTCCATTGTTGTCCCGTTTCTTACCGGGTCACAGGGTTCATTTTTATGTGTATCACTTCCACAAGTATCTTCTCCATCTTTATGTCTATGACTACCAATTTGATCACCCATACTCTGAGACACTGATAAGCACTTCTCTTCTTTCTTTATACTTGCTAAAACTTTTGATTGATCAGAAGAAACCGTCTGATCAGATCCTTGTTTGATTGCATTAAATGGCTCTGCTACGACATAAAGCTTTATACCAACTTTGCCTTCATGAGTAAACTTGATCGCATTGCTGTTAAATACAAAGTTTGAAGTGTTCATGTGCAATCAAAGGACATCAAATATTTTGCCTTCAATCAAGTAATTCATTGTTTTTCACAATAGCAACAGTATGAAGAGTCAAGCAAGTTGATTAAGTCAAAGAGGACATACAAAGATAGTTGATTGTAATCATAAAAATTAACTGCTTTCCAAAGTAAATGAACAAAAAAAAAGCGGAGAGACTATATTGATTGGAATTTTCAAGGCTTATAGGTAGCGTCGAAGACAAAATTTATATAAATAAATTTATTGACACTCTTACGAACTTAAGCTTTTAAATAAAATGGCTCCAAGCGGTATCTAAACATACGAAAGTCATGTTTTCAAGACTCACTGTCACCCATTTATGAAAATTGTGTGTGTGTGAGTACTTTGATGAAATAATAAAACCAAACTCGATGTGAAGGCGGGGTGTGGTGGGGCGTTGACATAAATTTTGAGTAAATAAAAATGATAATATTAATTGTACACTTGGATAATATTAATTGTAACACCCCCTCACATGGAGGAGAGCCCACGCATAATAAATTATGTGTGAGTCCCTTCCATGTAAGGGGGGTGTCAACGATTATGTACACGGAAAGTGTACAAATAGCACTGCCCATAAAAAATTTCAGTTTGCAGACAAGGTGGTTCAATAGGTACTTTGATGTTTTTGATGACTTATACAAACTTGACATAGATTATGCCTTATGCAGTCATTGTCCAATCACTCACTGCCATAATCAACGTGTAATTGTTTGAAGCAATGAAATTAAAAATATCTGATTTTTTCTACTGACCGTAGAGTGCCGAATCATCCAACCACAGAAACCCAATCATTTTCGTCAAGAGAATAAGGAAAAGCACTCATGCATATAAAAAACAACCAAATATTTTACCACTTTGAGTTGAATATATATATTCGAAAGTCTAACATTGTATAAAGCTACTAACCATCTAATTTTTTTCGTTTTTTATCTTGTTTTAAAATGATAATACACACCTTGTTCTTATTCTTTGATTAATAAAATGATTGGATTAACTATCAAAAAAAATTATATTGTTCGAAAGTAAACCATCAAATTTTCCACAGGAAATGACCCTTCAACTAAACTTCAATTAAATTTATTGTGAAAAACAATCCCACAGGAAATGATCCTAAAAATATTTAACTTCTTTCAATTCAATCAATTGAATCATTCTCTATTTAGAAATATATTCTTTACCAACTGAAATACGAGGCACTTGCATGAACTGAATGTATATAACCATATGCTACAAAGATATTTTTGAGCTATTGAGTACCTGATCAAGTTGGTGAGAATTTGCCGAATCCTTAGGACATCTCCAATAACCTGGAACCGAAATTTTTCATTTAATATTATATTCATCTAGCTACACACAAAAAAAAAAAAAAGCAGAGTTGGGCATTAACTTTTGGGTTTACAGACAACATAGAGTGAGTAGCTCCCTCACCTCTATGGGGACATCATCTGCTACATTTCCTTCTAATGTTAATAATTTCTGTAGTGATGCCGCTGCAGTCTGAAGGGCATGCTTTACTACCTCTCTCGGCCTAAACTTTGTAGCTTCCAATTTCATGACTCCTAAAAAAAATTGATGTAACTATTGTGAGATTTAGATTAACTTTGTCTGAAATTCTTTCATAGAAAACTATAAATAATGGAAAAAAGATTAAGAGTGTGTTTAGCTACGGTTGAAAACAAGTAAAGTTGCTTTGAACATTTTGTTTCCAGACAAGTTTGGATCGCTTACTTTTAATTAAGACAGAAACTCTTACCTTAGCTTCAAAACAAGTTTCAATTTTGACCAACATAAAGTTATTTTTAAAATTTACTTGTTTACTTATATTATACGTAAACTTTTCCCAATCATGCTACTTGTACATTGTATTTGACATCAAGTTTGACATTATGCCACGTGTCGACACATGATTGGATAGTTTTTGAATTCAAACACTTTCCAGCCAAAACATTTTTGAATTTGCACACAATGTCATCCAAATTGTCATCTATGGAATGTACAAGAAGTTTTATTCAAATTTTTCAAGCTGAGCTAAACATGCTTTAAAACAGCTCAGTCTTTCACTTGATTAGAACTGTATTCATACAAGTGAAAACCCAAAAAACTAGTAAAAAGGATCGATGTCACACCTGATTCCACCTTGGAAAGATCAAGGATGTCATTTATTAGTTGAAGAACCAGATCACCAGAAGACATCATCACATTCAATAACTGACGTTGTTCTTTATTGAGTTTAGTGGTCGAAAGGATCTCAGCCATGCTAACTACTCCAGATAAGGGAGATCTTATCTCGTGTGACATCGTTGCTAGCATTTGTTTTGCTCGCATCGTTTCCTCTGTAAAACGAAAATTGGTTGTGAATAGAAAACATTTTTATTTGATTGTTTCCATAGGCAGCAATAACATCTCATTATGACTTAAATGTACCTGTTATGTGGATTGTTTTATTGAGCTCTGTCTCCTTGGCCTTTTGTACGGCCATTGTCTCTCGAAGCTTTGCCATTTTCTCTCTTTTCCTCACCTATAAATATCCATTACAACTCATTAAGACCAGTGCTTTAGCAATATGATAAAAGTTCTTCATGACTTCAGACTGGAAATTCACCTGATCTGTTATTTCCATTCCCATATAATTTACTCCAATGGTCTCCCCCGTTTTGCTAAACACTGGTTCCACGTAAATTAGAAATGTTTTAGAGCCAAAAAGTTCTGTCTCAAACGTAATTTCCCTCTTTGCAGGTAATCCTCGCTCCAAAACTTCTCTTTTGAAGTCTTGAGATTCCTTCACACCAGAACCACTAAAAATCTCCACATCTGTTTTTCCTATGATATCCTGAAAATTCCATTATTTAAAGGAATTAATGTGCCAGATTCCACAAATAGGAATTTCGAAAAAAAAAGATAAATTACATGAAAATAATGGATATGTGGTCTCCATTCTTCACAAAGAACAACAATTTGGCCACCAAAATGGATTAATGGTTGAAATTTCCATTACATAAAAATAAATTATTTTTGAATTACCTCTTCAAGCAAACTTGGGAAATGATTATAGATGAAGCGATAGCGCAGTTCTTTATCCTGAAACATATTAGAACACTTGGTCAATCAAAAACAAAAATTCACCATTGATCAGCTTCTGATATTAAGCCAGACAGTGTTAGTAGTCGAAGAAGCATAATGCATAATCCACCATATTAGAAGCTAAGATCAAAGATCATGCCTAAAGTTGGAAACAGAACAAAAAAGAAGTAAAGAAAATAATTAAGTCCTTCAGTTCATTCCCAGGGGTGCATCTTTTCAATACAAAAATATAATTCATTATCTAAGATCAAAGAACATGCCTAAAGTTGGAAACAGAACAAAGAAAGAAGTAAAGAAAATAATTAAATCCGTCAGTTCTTTTTCAGGCATGCATCTTTTCAGAACAAAAATATAATTCATTATCTAAGATCAAAGAACATGACTAAAGTTGGAAACAGAACAAGGAAAGAAGTAAAGAAAATAATTAAGTCCTTCAATTCATTTCCAAGCATGCATATTTTCAGCACAAAAATATAATTCATTATCATCTTGATGTTAATTATGATATGTAAACCAGCAGAAGAACAAACGCACTTTATAGAAGATTTGTCCCAGAAAAAAAAAAATAGAGAAAAGAAGAGTTGGAGAACAAAAATACAAGGAGAAGAACAGATAATATTGTCATCCAGTGACCATATTACATAAATCTCATGCAGAAATGCCAAATAGTGAAATGAATAAAATAAGATTATTGTTCAAGAAACATACCTGGTGGCCTATAACAACTGGTGCATTTTGGAGGATAAAATGTAAGAAATTATCTGCTCTTTTTAAAACTTGGGATAATTCCTCAACTGGAGAAGATTGCCTCTCAAGATTTTCTATACTTTCGTGCAATTTTCCCAGCAATACCTGCTCTCTCTCAAGACTAGCCGCTAACAACTTTTCTAAATGCATGGCTTGCTGTTTCCAATATATTGTGCTGTCATATTCTACATGTATGTCTAACGTTTCATCTTGGAAGATAACATTGCTCTTTCTCCGAGGAGTATCGTGATAAAAGTATCTCAAATTTTCATCCAAAATCGAAATTGGACGCTTATCGCCCCCATATCCATCTTTTTCAAAACGATGTTCTTCCAATATCTCTAATTTCTTGAGTTCAACTTCTTGTTGTTGCTTGCTAAGGTTATCGAGTTCTTCTCTTAGAAGCCGTACTGCATTTTCCTGCTTATATTCCCAATTCTTTACCAAATATGCCAATTGAGAAGAACCTTTCTCACTGTAGTTGGTAAGCTCTAAAAGACGCTTAAAATCCACTATCGTAGGCTCCCCATTGATTACAACCTCCTCCAACATATCTTGATCAGCTCCTGGCCTTTCTACATTGAACTGCCTCCCGGCTTCATTTATATCTTCCGGCCACATTGAAGAGAGGACAATATCTATCTCTTCCGATTGATCCATCTCCATTTCACAAACCATTTTTAGTCCCTTCTATCTGATTTTGTGACACACAAGTTTTTTTTTTTTTTTTTTTATGGTTTTACTACCAATTTAATCAACGTCAAATTTATGAACGCTGTGTTATCATTCATTGACATACGAGACTTGATGTCCAATTATGGAGTATTTTTTATGCCTTAACGTTTGCAGGATTTCTTTGCTATTGGAACAAAATGAAGTCTGCACAAAAAAATGATAGTGGAGAGTTAAATTGAAGTGCCTAAATTACTGAAGCCGAGTGGAATAAAGATTATTCAATCTGCTAATGTTGACAGATAATTCACAAGCACAAGAACAAAAAAAGGGCCAAAGTTTAGAGAAAATTCTTTAATGCAAAAATGCAGTTTTATTCTAATTCCAGCATGAATAGCAAGAGCCCACAAGCCGGGCTATATAGCTTGAAATAAAAACGACATTATTGGAAATTTACCAAGAATAGCAAATTCCAATATTCATACTGAAATAAAAGTCTAAGTTATGGAATAATTGAAATAATGCCAAAAAAGAAAGAAATAATTAAGATTGCAGATTTGAACGGGAAAACAAAGGTTTTTGGGCTCGAAATAGGCCACGACGTGCACGCCGAAACGACCTTTTCGAATTGGGGTCATGAGCACGATTCTGATAACCGTGATCAAAGTTATGGCCAAAATACCAAAACACGTCTCAATTACGCAAAATACTACGATTACTTGTCATATTTGCTCCGATTTGCCAACTCGTGATATTTTAGAGCCATTAACGAGTTTTCTGACAACTCAGCATTTGATTCGGACTCTCCTATATCAGAATTACCCAGCTCAAAATTGAGCAAAGAGGACAGTAGAATAAATTACTTGCAGCAAAAATTAGGAGACTTGATTGCTATAGTGTTTTCAATGAAATATAAGAGACCAGAATTACCTTATAATCATATCATTCACTACAGGTGCTGTCAAGGAATTGATTAACTTTAAAAAAAATTAGTTTCCCCACCCATAAATTGGCAAGAGATTTTCGAATAAGACCTCAAAGAATAGTTCAATTGGATAGCAATGAAATCAACCAAAATTCAAAGAGCAATTCCAATATTTTGTCCTAATTATGAAACAAACACATTGCAGAAAATTATGATAAATACCCACAAACGAGTATCAAAAAATCAATCAAATAAGCAGAGAAACTTACCTTTTATGATTCAAGAATTGTTGATCATAATCCTCTCTGGTTCAAGAAGAACAAAAGGGCAGGGCAAGTTCATTCAGAGCCTAACTTTTCACTGTAGATCTGAAAGAATCTCTTCGAAGTACTCAGTCAAAGAAAAAATAATAATAATAGTCAAGATTTTTGAGAACATTGAAAATGTATGTACAGAGAGAGGAGTGCATGTGCAGTGGAAAAAACCAAATAAACATTAAAAACCAAGAAAAATGCTGTGAGAGAAAGAGTAGGAAACTGAAGAACCCATGTGCATTTGAGATGAAAAATAATGCAGAAAATGCTTGTGGACCATTTTTTATTCACAATTTCATTATTCATCTCCCTCTTTCTACAATGTGTGTTTGTGCTTGCTGCACATTTCACTCTCTTCCATCACAAATTAATTCTTTCATATATATATGTTTGATGGTGCTAAATGATTCATCAACCAACACGTATGCTGTAACTGCAGTATTATATTATATATGAGAGAGAGAAAGAGAGAGAGAGAGAGAGAATTTTAAAAGGAAGAAGGGGGGACTTGCTCCCCCGCCCTTTACGAGGTGACGTATTAAGGCGGCGTGTGTAACGTGCAAAGTTCAATTTTTATCTTATTTATTTTTTTATGAATTTTATAAAATATTTTTTTTATTGATAAAACTAACTTTTTAAAATAAATAACTTTTACGTACAGGCTGAGATTGAGTCTCCTTTGGGATAAGAGTGAAATTCATAAAAATTTGCACTTAATTGTGTAATTCTGTAAATAGCTGAAAATTTACATGATCGATTAAACTCAATTATTTTCAGATAAAGTTCAATCCGTCATATAATTCAAATTGAAAATACCTAGGAATTTACATGAACGACTAAGCTCAATTTTTTTATAAACTTCAATTTTTCTATCACTACATTTTTTTTCTTCATGAATGGCTCGTATTGATCTTCAATGAATCTCTTGATAAGATTAGTTTCAGATAAATTTCGATTCATCACATCCTTCAAATCAAAAAGTATCAAGGAATTTAGAATAACTATTTTAAAAAAAAATTACAAAAAGTTATGTTAATCGTGCTACCATACATTTACTTGTATATCTTAAATTTTGTTTTGTTCGTCCTATAAACGTTATGCTTCTTATCTCGATACTCTGAGCATGATGATAGGCCCCGAAAATATTTCAATTGAACTCATAAAGATTTATTCTATCACACAAAATTCAAGTAAACTATAATTGCGTTCATTCTACTTCAATATAAGAAAATAAGATATCATTGCTTGTAAAAAAATTATTTTAATAATCGTAATGGGGAATGTGAAATTATTTAAAATTTATAAAAGTTGTAAATTAAAAATAAAAAAGCAAATTGGTTCATGCTATGCTAATTTGGTTGCTCCATTATACATTGAATTTGATCAAGTGAAAGAACAATTTATTTTCTGGAATTATGACAATGCACAGTGGACCAATTGATGTCATTACATGTTTATTGATCTCAGCAAAAATTAAATAAATTTATTTAAAAGGCTTTATTTTTTATTTTTAACGTCACCGCAAGATAATATTATTTTTAGTTTTTGTTAAAACATTTTTATATAATTAACAATGTAGTGTTCATTCATTTTTATTGAAGGAGTCTTTTATTCATATAGATTACTCAACTTTTTAAGAAATGATTTTTTTTTTTTTCCAAGAATAAAACAATTTTCATATTTGATACGTTAATGTTCACAAATTTGCCGCATGAACATTTTTTATTTAGGAAAAATTGCAGTCAAGGTACCAAATCTTTCATCAATTAGCATTTTGACCCAAATCTTTCATTTGTGCAACCGTGGGTACCAAACCTTCAAAATATTCGCAACTCAAGTCCAAAACCTTGATTTCCGTCAGTCTGACCACAAAAATCGTCAGTTGACCCAAAAATTTAAAAATCTAATTATTTCCCTCAAAGAAGGTAAGTTAATTTTGGACCTAATTCATTTCCCCTATTAAATTAAAAATTAGCAAAAAAACAAAACCATAACCCCCCACACCATCTCCTTCTTCCCCAATCCCCTCACCCCAAAACCAAAACAACTTCCACCCAGCCGTAGGAAGCCACCTCCGACGCCACCACCTCAACTTCAACTCCAACGTCGCCTCAAAATCAAGCACCAGCACCACCACCACCACCTAAAACTAGGAACAGTACCTCCAGGCGGTGGCCCTCAACGTCGGCTCCAACGCAGCCTCAAAATCAAGCATCACCACCACCTTAAACTAAGAACAATGCCTCCGTCGGTGCCACCAAATTCAAATATGCTAATAACCCATTTAAGCCGTTTGACTTGACCACCAACGGCAACAGCATCATCCCTCCATCACACTCTACCCATGAGCTTTGAAAACCCCAAAATCGAGAAGGATACACATTGAAGCTCCACCCATTCCGACTATACCCATGCCGACATCTTGACGAAAAAAATCACGAAATTCATCCTTCAATCACCAGATTCAACATTGGGAACCATGCGGCATTGGGGCCTACGGTAAGGTAGTGGTGTCGGAGGTGGCTTCTGACGGCTGGGTGGAAGTTGTTTTGGTTTTGCGGTGAGGGGTTTGGGGAAGAGGGAAATGGGGTGGGGGTTGTGGTTTTGATTTTAGCTTTTTTAATTTTTAATTCAATAGGGGAAATGAATTATGTCCAAAATGCCCTTACCTTATTTGGAAAAAATAATTAGATTTTTAATGTTTGGGGTCAAACCGACGGAAATCGTGATTTTGAACTTGAGCTACGAATTTTTAAAAGGTTTGATACCTACGGTGACACAAATGAAAGATTTGGATAAATCTGCTAATAGATGAAAGGTTGGGTACCTTGACTACAAATTTCCTTTTTATTTAATACCATTGAATTTCATCCAATCCACAATTCCACACACATACGAAACATTCGTTTAAGAGTATGATATCAAGAAACGGTAAAGTGTTCTATCGTTTCTTCTCTCTCTCAAGAAATAATTAGAAGACCATTTATCAAATTTTTTAGCTAATCAACAAGTAAATTAACTATCAAAATCATGTGGATGATTAATCAATGTGAAATAATTAGCAAACCCTTTTTTTTCTTTTTTTCTTTTTTAATAAAACAAGATGATGGGGTAGTTGAATTAATGGAATCTCCTTAATTGAGCAATTATTTTAGTACTGATCAAAATTAAAAAGTACATATGCAATTGAGTGTGGGCTCCAATAATTAAGTTAAACGTGGACATAGTGAATAAAATTAGTTGGAGAAATATGGTATGGGATAAATAACCCTATTATTTAATTTAAACCATTATTTAATACATTGACAACTAAGCCAATTGGTCACCCTTTCATTGGGATTTCAATTTTCTCCCCAATGGCTATTCCTCCGTCCGACTAGAAACCCTTTTGGTATGGAGTTAGGCTATACGTACAGGAACCTATTTTACATGTTCCTGTCAGACACACACAGAAGCAAGATCCACATAACTTTTTTTAAAATACATGTGGTGTCCGCTGCTACAGTGGAGGCCCCCGTAAGAAAATTCCTTGTATGCTGGGAATTTTCCTTTGATATGAGGGGAAGGAAAATTAAGTAAATTTTTTTTTTCATTCACTTGAGGATGGAATTATTTCCCCTCTCATGTTTGCTAGACAAATAGAATGACGAGTGATAATTTGATGTTGGTCTTGTGTTAAAACGGCATCGTTTATGAGTTTTTTTTTTTTTTTTTTGTCACTATTATAAAATATTTGTATTCGAATCCAAAATATTCGAATAATTTATTCTAGTGCTTTTTTAAAGGTTCTTTTTTAAGGGTTAAAAGTTGAAATTCAAAATGCTTTCTGGTGAAAAAAAAAAAAATTTGAAAAAAGAGTTTTTCTTAATGAAACACTACATTACATATACCTTGCCTAAAAATAAAAAAAAAAAATTGCTTGAGTAAATCATCTATCGGATTTGTTCCAATTTCTTTGTATAAGTAATAAAATTTATTGAAGGATATTACTTCTTGAAAGTATGAAAGAATTTAAAATTTAATTATTTGAACGACTACATTGTAGCTGAATCAATCTTTTTCAAGATTGAGACCATTAATCAACCAAGCTTCCTTACCCTACACAATTGAAGATAAGATTTTCATCTCATACAACTCCTTGTTCAATTTTTTTATTTTTTATTTTGTACTTTACAACTCTATAAATTAATTGTAGAAAAGTTGGCTCGACATGTCAACCAAATGTCAACTTCAATTTGCATATGGACGGAAACTTGGATAAACACATGGCTCACAGAATTATGCCCAAGTCCAACTAGCTTTTGTTTAATTACTCAAAAATTAGTTATTTTTTTACTAGTTGATTTCGTAAAGCATTGAGAGGAAATTTAATCTAAGCATACTTTTAAGGCTGTAGAAAAGAACAGCTGACCTCTAAAGTGCTAAACATGTATGCCATTCATGATCCAATCCATCACTTCTTAAATAATGGTTAAATGATGGAAACACTTGCCATTTGTGGATGAAGTGTGTGGTGTGGGGTTATATGGGGGTGGGGGTAGGGGTGGGGTAGGGTGTAGTGGAGTGGAGTGGGGAAGAGACTTGTTATACGGATAGTACTATCGAGAATTAGAAATCATAATTCTATACGATAAAGAGCAATAAAATTACAGTAAAAAAATAAATATACAAGAAGCACACAATATTTATAAATGTTTGTTTTAAAAAAAATAAACAAACAAGAATTTACAGTGAGAAAATATTATGTAAAATCGATCGTGCTAAATCAAGATCTATATTTATTCAATACGTCTCAAATTTCTTGTTGAGTTTTTGTCAAAAAAGTTTGACAAGACTCACATGTTCATGCCATGTTGAATCGATTTACATTCTTCTTCAAGAAAATGTCCCATCACCATCCCCTCTATAACGGTCTCAACTTTGGTCATGGGAAGAGGTATTTAGGCATAAAGGCTGAAGATTGTTTGTTGGAACCAATCATTAAACTAATTTAATTAGCCACATTACTCACACATGATGCTAGCCAAATTTGTAAATTTATATGCAATTTACGTTACAAAAATCCTTAAAATGGTAGGTTTGACATTTGAACCAATTTCTAGAACCCCCCCCCCCCCCCAACCCCAAGTAAGATTTATATTTCAATTTTCACACTAAATAATAATTATTTAAATATATATTTTCAACAATATATTATTTGATAATTTACATATTATAAAAATATCTTGTGCACAATTGAAAAGGTATCAAATAAATTTAAAAAGTAGAAAAACATAACGAGACATGTCAATTGTAATGATCTAAATATATTAATATCATAAACAAAAGTTTAAATTTTCAATAGTTGTATTGAGATACAAGAATCGAACAGTTTTCTGCGAAATAATCAAATAATTAATCTCGTACAAATTTTCGTTCATAAATGCCCTTATCTTGCAGCATAAAACGGTAAATTTAAAGTTTTCACGTCTCGACTAAGATAGCACAAGAGTTTATTTTCTTCGGGAAGTCACCTAGAAAGAGTTAACCTAAGAATGAGTGTATTCAGTATTATGGACAAGATTAAGAGTGTGAGACAATTTCCATAATATTCGGATCAGTAAAAGGATAAGCTTAGATTAAAGAGGTGCAATCCCTTTCTAATGTTTCAACTGACTCGTCATAGAATTTATTATTTTGAGAGAGAGACACAAAATTTGGTATGATATATGTTAAATCCTGAATATATGTTAAATACTAGTATAATGATATTTGGTATGTTAGATTTACTGAAACTCTATAATATTACACCTTATTCTTTGAATGTGAGTTGGCTCATTTAGCCACACTTCATTATTGGAATCTTGATTCTATGGAAAAAAAAATTATGAAAGCTTTTCATCTGCTTTTCTTCGATGGAAGTTAGATTTTCCAGATATATCTTATTTTTTTGTTAGTTTGGAGGGGTAGTTCAGTAATTAGACTTAATCTAATGCATTTCGAGTGTTAAGGTGGCTAAGTATGCATGATTGTGCGTAATAATTAATTCATAAAGCGATTTCTTATAAATGAAAGATTCATTAATAAAAATTATGGGATAAATAACATAAAATGTCTATACATTTCAATGTCATTGTGAAAAACATTCATATCTTTCATTTTTTTGGCATTTTCACCCACATTTTTACCTTCCATTGTGCAAAAGGTCAATTTCATCCATTTTTCAATAAAAAGACGATTTTACCCTCATATTCAAATAAAATAAAAAGTAATTTAATAAAAAGCTAAATAACTAATTACAACTATAGTCCCAAATTTTCAAAAAAATTACAAATTAATCACAAATATATAATTAAAAATCAGAACTAAAAAAACAAAAATCATTCATCTTCTTCTTCCGTCTTCTTCATGTTGTACCAGAAATCCCAACAAAACGCTAAAATCTTGTTTAAAGTATATTTCTACAAAACGTGTCAACTTCTTGTTTTATTTCGTAAGCCATTCATTTCCCTATGTAAAGCATTTAGCTTTCTCTCTCGAAAATCTCACACAGTCTCAATTAGCTTCAGTTTTTTTTTTTTCCATTTTCATATCCCAAAATGAATTCCGCTCAAGAAATTCATGTTTCTGATAACCTTTTTTTATCGTTTACCAGATGATATTGTGTTATCAATCTTTAGCAAATTGGAAGATGCAAAATCCCTTTGTATTTCCCTATTTGTTTGTAGATATTTTCGTTTTATAATCCCAGAAATTGACCAATTCTTTCTTGCTATTCCCGGAAAAAGGACCATTTTAAGAAACCGTGAGAATCCCACAAGTTTTCTTCAAGAATCTTGTTTTCAAAATTTTGATAAAAACCATCCATTTTTTTTTTTTTGAAAAATCAAATTATTCTTCCAAAATCTCTCCGACAAGATTGTTCTGGTACAAAGCAAGCATCTTAAGATTCATACAATTTCCAAGCTCCTTAGGTATAAATCCAGAAAACTGGTTCTCCTATAGAATCACTTCTCTTAAGCTCTTGGTTTACGTGTAATATTATTTTATTGAAAAATGTGTGTTTAAAAAGAAGAGAGAAAAATGTATTATAAATTTAATGGGGCTCAAATGGGGCTAAATGAGATGTAAATAAGTCATATTTATTCTTTTATTTGAACATATCACATAGTATTGCAGTGTTGTAGTATCACCAACGCTTATGACATTATTCTACAAGAAACAGAATATAACACCCTTAAGTTCATGTCTTGAGGTTGACATTATTTTGTGGTGACAAAAATAAATATCGTATGGATTTTCTCTACTAGTTGATAAGGTAAAAGAGCGATATATTTAGTCTTTAGTGTGTGTTATGCTCATAAAGTTATTTTTCGTGTGCTGATTAGATAGAATAAAATAAGAAATTCGCTAATAACATATCATGAATTGGCATATGCTAGAACAAGATTGACAGTGGAGAGAGCACAACTCCGTGATTTCTCACTCAGGCCCCCACTGAATTCTTAATCCATTGGTTACGTAATCTAACGAGACAATTTGGACAAAGTAAATGCATGTCATTATCATATTTTTGCATTTTTAGTCATAATAATAATAATTGTTATCCCAAGGCAGAATTGAAAAAACATATAAAAAAATCAGTAAGAATATTGTTCCGATATGAAAAATCATTGTTCGACTATTTGACAACATAAAAAACCAAAAGCTAATAATAGTAAGAAAGTGAGTCTTTTAGTTATGAGGTCAAACAATACGAGCTACAAGGTTCACAGGCAGGGGCGAATCCAGGAAGTCGAGTGAGCTAGAGCGATCGTTAATCATTGACGATTGTAATAGCGAAATTATTTTTTAATGTTTAATTAAATAGTATTAATTAATTCTTCAATCAATATAAATGTAAAAGTCATAGACATAGACATATGAATATATAATTCAATATAATCCAAAATAACAAGAAGAAAAAATACATTTTTCTGAATCATAATCAAGTTTCAAGTTTTTACAAGTTTAAGCGAAACAAGATGAAGCTTATACATAAAATATGATTAAATGGTAAATACAAGTTCCGAACTTAGGTGAAGTTTATGTAAAGTTTTTAAAACTATTTTTAACAAGAATAGAAGTATTTTTGGAACTCTTAAAAAGAATAAAAAGCATCACTTAAATAGTCTAAATTTAAATTTTACAAAATAAATTGATAAAACTTAACAATAAAAATACTGGTGAATAGGAGTGATCCTATTCACCAGATCACTTGCTCTTTACAAGCACCAAGGGATCCGAATCAATGCACTTTGCCCTAAGGTGATTTATGTTTTAGCTTATTTTGTTTGGCTTTTGAATTTATTCAACGGAAGGAAACAAGTGTTTTTGATAGCCTTAGTTTTCCATGGAAGGTGAAAAACGTTTTCCTACTTTTTACTATTCACCTGTTTGATTGCACTAATTTTCTAGGGAAAATGTTTTCCAAGTTTTTCAATATACAAGTTGTTGATGCACAAAAGTTAGAAAACGTTTTGTTTTCTAGCTTTTTGACTTTTATTTTATTTTATTTTAGCAATTGGAACATATTCCAAAGTCAATGGTAAAAAAATTTATCCATTTAATTGACAATTTGCGTAAAAAACAAAGTCAAACGAAAAATTTGTCAGGCGAAAAATTATACCTATCAAACACCATTAATTACAATTTCTTCTAAAACAAATTATATTCAATTCAATTCCCTGTCATTCATTTTCTTTCCACCCATTTTTCACCATTGCAATCAAACGAAATTATTTTCCATCTCCACCAAGAACACATTTTTGTTGGTGGCATGTCTTAATTTCTTATAATGGAAATTAGTCTTGTAAAATGAACTATATGTTTGCTCTGTGCATCTCTAATCCAAGCATAATTTGTTGACTTCTAAGATCTGGTATATTTGGTATACTTTTATTGTTAATCTACAACTGTCATAGTGGTGAAGTTTTCAATTATCACGTATTGAGTTCAGAGTTTGAATCTTAAATTTTGCAAATGTATTAATAATTTTTTCTTCCAGCCAATTTGATAGCCAAAAAATTTAAAACACGGAGAGGAGCTTCTTGGAATCGAGCCCGTACCTCTCAAGAAAAAAGTTGGCGCTCTACCATGAGAGATATTAAGCTTTATGTCGATGTTTAGTAAATGTATAAATATTTAACATAACTGTCGAAGCCTTATAATCCTTTTTTTTTTTTGCGGATTCAGTACGAGCGGCCGTGCCAGCTCGCCGGGTGCTAGATCCGCCCCTGTTCACAGGTATTTTCAGAGATAATTTTCAATAATTTTATGATCTCACTCACTAGATTTATTTAGAGAAACTCAACGCCACTATTCTTGAACAACTTGAGGTCCAAGAATTTGATACTGGTGCAGGTGTCTTTTGGCAAATATGGTCAATAATAATAAATCCCACTAATGGAACACAATGTACCATGGTAGCTAACAATTTTTTTTTTTTTTTGGTTTACGCGTCATTACTCGCGTCTACACCTGTCCGCCTCTAGACTTTGGTGTGAGGGTAAATCGAGAGATATACCCAAATTAGCCAAGGTCTGAGTGCGTTTTCACTGAACTACCCCAAATTCTCCTCCTCAGGATTCGAACCCAAACGTACCAGCTGCGTAATTTTTTCTCCCCTATCCTTTGTCAATTTGGATGTGCCCCTAGAGGCCCATGGCAATTAATAATTCGGGGAAAATTCATAATTAAGGTGTATAGTTTACACCAATTCAAAAATAAGGTATATATTTTAAAAATTCAAAAATTAGGTTTATATATAATTAATTAAATATATTTATTAATTAAATATAATAAAATCATAATTATGCAATTATTGGTCACAAATTTTATATGAATGTCACAAATTATTTATTGGTCACATATTATCAAATTAATAAGTCACAAATTATTTTGAAATTTTTTTTACAGGTCACATTTTATTTTGCAGTCACAAATTGTAGGTCACAATTTATTTTTTTGGTCACAGATTTTCAATTAGTTGGTCACAGAAATTTTGCAGTTACACATTATCAATTTTTTAGGTCACAGATGAGTACTTGGTCACAATTTTTAGGTCACGGTTGAAAGTTTGGTCATAGATAACCAGATAATTGGTCACGCACACCAGATCGTATGTTGCCACCAACACTACGACTACCTCTACCCTCGCCCTGCGAGCCAAGACCACACCACCACCATTTTCCAAAAATGAAAAATCCAACTACTTCCACCCTCGTCCTGCGAGCTAAGACCACACCACCACTGATAAGTGCGGATTTCGCACTTAAATCGTCCGCTAACTTTAAATCGTCCGCTAATTTCGCACTTAATACGTGTTTCGTTTTATTTTATTTTATAGGCGAAAATCCGAGCTAATTGGCGTTTGGAGAAATTTCACGCGAGAAAAGAATATAAAATGCGGAAGTACGAGAATTTCAAGGTTCGGCGAGCTAAAGAACTAAAAATGCAAGTTTTGCGTGATTCGGCGGGGGTCTCGCCATCAATTTTTTGTTTGCCGAAATAAGATTTGATGGATGCCAAAACATGGGAGCAAGTTGCTGATTTTCTAGCAGAATTTATCATGCCGAAAACAACCAGAAAACTGGGGGCAGATCACCGGCAAACGAACCAGAAAATGGTGGCTGGGAAGTGTAAAAATCTGGTGCAAAACCAGATTAATGCAGCCACACCAAATGAACCAGAAAATTGATGGTTTAAGGAGGAGAAATGGGTTGCAAAAACCTGGAAAGAACAACTGAAAACCAGGAAACCAGAAGACCAATACCAGCAGGAGAAAATCTGGGCAGCAGCAGAAAAATCTGTTCAGCAAGGGATTCCAGCAACCATGCGTACGCATGGTCTACAGAACCGCGCGTACGCACGGTTGTTCAACTCAGAGACAGAAGCTCCAAAGCTTCTGCCATGCGTACGCACAGATAAGGCCATGCGTACGCATGGCAGAAATCTGGAAGTGAATTCCCGGGTAGAGCAAAAAAACCATATTTTTGACCCGTTTCTCGGCCCATTTTCTTCCCAACTCTTCTCAAATCTTCGGGGGAGTATAAATAGAACTTGAAGGCTCATTATAGGGCAGGTTTTAGAGGCTGAAAGTCGACCAAAAAGAGGGAAAAATCTGGGCAGAAACCTGTGCGAAAAATCTGCCATTGAAGGAATTTGGGAAGAAGAAGAAGAAGGCCATTGATCTAGAAGATTTCTTCCACCTATCTTTTCATCAATAAGCTTTCCCCTCTCCTTAATCTCGTTTTTCTCAATGTATTTTATGGTTTTATTGGTTGTTTGTAGTTATACTATGAATAACTAAATCTAGATGTGATTGGGGGTATTTTCTAACCCTTGAATGAAATTCCAATAATTTTTGTGCTTAAAAGTTCTTGTGGTTAATGTGATTTATCCATTGTGCTTATTGTTCATATTGTTCTTCTCGATTATTTAGCGGCGCAACTAAGTGATTGGGTTATTTCAATATTCGCCATTTTAGGGAAATTTAGTACGTAATCGCTATTTTTACCTAAACCTAGTGGCAAGTATATTTTGATTGACGGTAGTACGTAATCGTTATTCAATTAAATATATATATGGATTATCACTTAAGTGAGTAAACCGAGTTTTCGAGTTTGCGCTTAATTCAA
This sequence comes from Osmanthus fragrans, assembly GCA_019395295.1. Taxonomy (NCBI): domain Eukaryota; kingdom Viridiplantae; phylum Streptophyta; class Magnoliopsida; order Lamiales; family Oleaceae; genus Osmanthus; species Osmanthus fragrans. The sequence goes on from CM033360.1 coordinate 20,445,902, forward strand.
TTTGACTCTCTCGTGTTAATGCGTTTATTAAATTAAATCTTGCGAGCTTTTCGTAGGTTGTTTGATAAATAGGGTTGGGTAATGAAGCTTTTCTTATTCAACCAAAATTAAGGAGAGTTTGAGGTAGTCGAGCCTTTGATTATTCTCGAATTGTGGTTAACCATTTGAACGAAAATCTTTTGTAAAAATGTATTGGAAAGTCATTCAAGCGGCGAAGAAATAACCCCCGATCACAAACTTTTCTTTGTTGATTAATCGCCTTCACTATTTAATTTTTATTGCACTTCTAGTTTTTCGCCATTTTCATTTTTATTTTGTTATGTTCTTTGTTTAACAAATCAAACCCCCCCAATTTATATGCTTTCGCCGTTTATTTTATTTTGCGCAATTAACATAATTGAACCAATCCTCTGCGGGTAATGACCCTTACTTGCATTATACTACTCGAACGACATTTTTAGTGGAGTAAGGAAATATTATTTTTGACGCCCCTTTGGTGGCGATCAAATTTTGATCTCCTTCATCGGTTCAACCACCCCCAAACTTATACTTTGATAGGTAGTGTTTGAAGAATTTTACATCAACATGGGTCTTTTAAGTTCAAATCAACCTCAAGTGCCACACAAGTGCATACAATAAATCTCATGACAGAAGTGCTCGAAAATGAGTCCAACACGGAATAAGTGAATGAGACAAAACAACAAATAACATTTATGTTCACACTTCATAAATCTGTGTAATGCAACAACTCGAACGACATTTTTAGTGGAGTAAGGAAATATTATTTTTGACGCCCCTTTGGTGGCGATCAACCACCATCTTCCAAGAAAAATCCCCAACCCCTTTCTCACTCCCACCCACCTCCAAAATCACTAACCATCTCCACCAATCATCATCGCCACCATATCAAATCCAACAACATAACCCCCTTTACCAAACCACAGCCAGCAATAATACCACACCACATCACACCACCACACCACCAACTACAATCGCCAGATCTGAAGTCGGGATGTTTTAGATCTTCGACGCTCTCCAACTTTGGAAATCAAAAAATCAGAAGTCAAAAAATAAAAAAAAAATCACCACCATCTGCATATACCATTTGTGTTTTCACCTCTGCGCTCGACAACTTTGCACAGCTCTGTGCGTGAGGCACCGCACGGTGAGCACTTCGCGCGACAGCCGCTGCAGCATCGACGCAAATAGCGGTACCGTAATCACCAAATGTCGCGATGATGCTACTGTGGCTTTCGACGGCGCCGTTGTGAATTTCGTGGTGGCGACGGAGCGACAGTGGACGAAAGGCGAGGAAGAGAGCGGTGGCGAGAGAGTGGAGAGAGTAGAGAGAAAACACGAGAGTAGAGAGAGAGAGAGAGAGAGAGAGAGTGAAGATGAATGTTTGAAAAATGATTTAGGATTTGTAAATATAATATTTTAATTATTAATTAATTGAATACCTGATTTTTGCATAAATAATTTCATTGCCTGATTTTTGCACTCAGATCTTCAAACACCTGGTGGGGTGTAATTTTCACTAATAATTGTTTGCACTGTAGATTGCCTTTACTGGAAAGCCTAAAACATGGAGCTTTTTGTTGGCGTTAGCTGCTATGCCTTCTTGTTCTTCTCAATTTATTTATTTTGTAGGTGACAAAGTTTATCGAGTAAAATTGTTTAGCTCACCATATTCTTGATCGATCAAACTTTGGTTAGTGGAAAATGATGACGAATTACGCTATAATGAGATCGTGTTCAAATGGAGATTCAGGCTATGTTTGTTTCCCATTAGTAGAAGAAAAGTGACCGTTTGTGCAAAAAAGGAGAAGAAAAGTGATCGTTGCCATTTATGTTATGTGAAAGTCAACTCTTGCGGCTTGTGGAGTCCATTAACAGTTGAATTTGTTCTAAAAATGAGAGAATTAATGAGAAACAAACATACGCTCAGTACTTAAATCATGTTAAGATAAACCAAAGCATGTTTTGTGGAATCTTGTTGAGAAAATAATCATTGGCAATGAAGTTAAATGTACTTCAAAACAAACCTAAACTAGGTATGCATATTGTGAAAAGTTGTGTAACGAGAATGAATTACGAAATGGTAGAGGTATAGTATTACTAATTAAGTGGCACTCCTAATTTAAGCCTGAAAAATTAGTTGCGATCAATAATATTTGATATACGGTTATATAAGAGTTTCATATAAGTAATTATCAACTAGAAATATTAGTGGTAAGATTTCATGATGAGTACCACATTTAGAGATGTCAATTTGACTTGCAAAACTGAGCCCTGGGACCCCCGACGAGGCAAGAATTTCCCGACTGAACAGGAGGCAGGGTGGGGCCGCCCCACTTATATATGTTTTTTTTTTTAAATCAAAATTTGTTTAAATCTAATTTAGCCCAACTTTTCTATGTCCAAATTTGAACCAATTATCAAAGTCCATTGGTCCAATTTACAAATTATCCTAGAATCTACAAAAAAAAAAAATAAATAAATAAATAAATGCAGCGTCCTCCTCAAGTGTGGATCAGGACAGAGCATTGCCATCCCTAACCACATCTAAGATCTTAAACATATAAGTGTAAATCTTACTGTTAAACATATAAGATCTTAAACGATTATATATTGAAGAATTAATGTTCCTATTGAATTTAATAATCTCTCTCGAGTAATGTTAAACATATTCTATCATGCGATCTGAATGTATTTCTATGACAAAAGTCAACATAAAAGAATGCATGAACTTTTATAAATACTTAAAAATTTACACAAGGTATAGCGATATATTTCTACTCTATGACAATTTATACTACGTCGAACCTATTTTTCTTCTTTCGAATACATAAAATTGGTCACCACATTCATATTATTAACGTGCACAACAATTATATGAAAGAAATACGTATAAATTATTGAATATCCAAAAACGCGTTTATAATGTAAAAAATATAAAATTAAATATTAAAATATCATGTTACATGGTTCATCGATTTTCTAATACAAGAAAAACTAGTCTAACATGCTATAAAGAAAAACGTCATCACTTGAGTCAATATTCAATGAATTTCTTGGAGTGCGTGATGATTATTCGTGTTGTTCCTCGTATTTTTGCTCCCAAAATTGCGTAACCACTATTTCTGAACGTAATTAGGGCTATAAAAACGTCCTAAATTGATTTCCATAAGTGTTTTAATCAGATAAGAAAATTAGAAAATTCGCCAAATTTTTGTACCATGCGACTACATGGTTAAGTCAATTTTTCCCATTTGAGGTTCGGGTTGCCACTATGCTGCCACATGGTACAAACCAACTAAGCAATTGTCAATGTTTTATGGCCTAAATAAGTGCGCAAAACGCACTTATCAATAGCCACCAATCAATTTGACTACAACAACTAAGCAACTACTCTAAATATTTTACATATTTATTTTCTTTTCAATTATATAAATTTTTTATTTATTTAATATCAAGAAATATAAAAAAACAAACAATTTCATCCACGCAACATATATCAGTCATGGCCACCATTAATGATTAATGTAATATCAACTAGGCAACTACCTTAATAATCTTCTTCTTTACGAAGGCAAAACATTTATTTATTTATAAAATTTCTTTTAAAAGTTTAAATTGTTGTGTGTTAGGATCATAGAAATTACAATTTATACTATTCTTTTTCGTTAAATGAAAAGTGTCTGTTTTAATTTACATTGTTTTCTTAATTATATAATTTGTATAATTTATTAATGTTGGGAATTAATGTCGTTTAAGAATTAATACCTTGAACTCTTTAATACAGTGAGTTTCATAAAATTGAAAATTTATATAATTAGGTATTAATTCATTAATTGATACCTTTAATATCTTAAAACTGTTCTCTTTACTGTTTTCGGGCTGTTTTCTATTTTCGATTTTCCAAAACATTGAGAACGTTCTCTTTCCCATTTTCGAAAACGAGTTTTTGAAAACGGCTGAAAATTTTGTGAAGAAAACAGAAAACAACTTTTTTACGTTTTGACTGTTTTCTTTACAAATCTGCCAAAATTCAAAAAATACGGATTGAGAAATATTTTTTCAAAACGACAAAAAGAACGAGTTTTCAACAATTTCAAAATGGATACCCAAAACACAAAATACAAAACGAATTCAAAACACAAAACTGAAACACGAAGAGAACGCCATCTATTTTTTCGTTGCTTCTGAAATTTAATTTTGAAAATATGTCAATTTCACAAACTTAGGGCTTGTTCGGTACAGATTCTCAAAATCAATTCGCAATCAATTCTCATTTTCAACCACACATTCTTCAATAAAATAATATTTTTCATCATATCAATAACTTCTTTTTCAACCACACATTTCTCATCATATCACTATTCAAAAATCAATTATTTCCCCAAAAATCACTCCCAAACACTCTCTTAGAAGTGAAAGAAATTGTAATTTCATTATAAAATTTTAAGCAATTGTTCTATTGATATTTTAACGAGTGAATTGTCCAAATAGTAATTGAACTTTACATCATGCTTCCACAAGGTTATTGAACTTTAAAAATTACTCAACTCATCACTGAACTTTCCAAAAGATTTACACGGAATCACTAAACTTTAAAAATTACTCAATTCATCACTAAATTTTACAAAAAATTTCTAGGGGTCACTGAATTTTACAAAAGATTTTCCAGGGATCACTGAATTAGTGATCCCTTGGGAAACTTTTTGCAAAATTTAGTGATGAATTAGATGATTTTTAAAGTTTAGTGACCCCCGTGGAAAACTTTTTGAAAAGTTCAGTGATGAGTTTGATGATTTTTAAATTTCAGTGATCTTGTGGAAGTATGATGTAAAATTTAGTAACTATTTGGGCAATTCATTCATACTTTAACCTAAACCGTCAAAACATATTTCCACAAACTTTCCTATTTTTCTACAAAAATGGTCGTTATTTACATTCACAAGTGGAACAATAAAAATTATTGGTAAACGTTAGAACCTAAACGATATTTTTAAAATTTCCCTATACAATTCCGTGTAAATATCGATTATACGTAATCATTACATGTTCTTGTACTGATGACATGCATATTTAAATGGGGTCTAATATCTAGAAATACTAAGGTATGTTTTTAAATACAAATCGATTTGCTCAAGTGCAATTCATTAAAGAAATGTCGGCCATTATTGTATTAATTTATAAAGCTTTTGATATTTCATGATGGAGTGTGAACAAATCGTCTGTATGAATATTTGGAAGGGTGGGGGTGGGTTGGGTGCGAGGTATTGATAGAAAATAATCATTTCAAGAAGTCACATCAAAATAATCATGTGTCGTCATTCGTTAGATAATTTTGTATTGATTAAAAATTTATACTAGTTAAATGAGATCTAACATAGTGGTGGACATGTCGCTAACACATTTTAAATTACGAACAAAACGTTACTAAAACACTATAGTTTGAAGCTACAAAACGATCACATAGAAGGAATTGAGTAAAGAAATAGTCGGTAAAGGAGGAAGCTCGGAACATTGACGAATCCTGCCATATGATTTTGTTTCCATCTTTAACGACTTAAACTCATAGACTATGTATTTCAATATTGTAGACACCAAAATTTTTGAAACAGTTTTAAAACTATGCATGTGTTATGTCTTTGAATATAAAGAGATATAATATAGAAGATCTTGTAATTGAAAGCATTAGAATTAATATAATAAACTATTTAATAGAAAAGCTTAATTATTGTCATTGTGTGAAGTCAGTACGAGGATTAACTTTATCGCGGTGAGGTCGCCGTTAAAGTTGGAAGGAAAAAGAAAACTCTCTTCTGAGACGCCAAGGTCGATCTATCAATTTTATGTGTTCTTGTGCGTCTGTTTTATTTTTGCAACTTTTTCCTCTCGACGATATAAAATTAAGATTTTTAAACTTCAATACAAAGAGACGAAGTAATTATCTGATATATCAAGAGCATACGGCGCTTAATAAATCATTTGTTGCACAAACTCGCACCCCAAAAACATTATATATAGTATTATAATGTCAAGCTGGACAAATAGCAAGATGAGACCATCTTGTACAAGTTGATTAATTCAAACAGAACTAAAAATTAAAAAAGAAAAACTATAAGCAAAACTGCATATAATCCTTGCCTTCACCTCTGTATTGAAAAGCATCGAATTTCGATTTAAGATTTTCAGTCACACGGTGTTTAGAAAATGGAGAAAGTAAACAAAGAACATAAACCTCATATCCACTCCAAGGTCACATAAATCCTATGCTCCAATTCTCTAAGCGTTTAGCCCATACAAGTATTAGAACAACATTGGTCACAACAAAATACTTGTACAAGGTTCTTCAAGAAAGTTTAGGATCCATTCCTGTGGAGACAATCTCTGATGGTTATGACAATGGAGGGGTTGTTGAGGCTGGAAGTACAGAGGCATACATAGACAAATTTCGAGAAATCGGCCTGAAAACTTTGGCAGAATTGATTGAAAAGCTCAACAACTCTTCTGATACTGCTGTTGATTGTATAATTTATGATCCATTTCTTCCATGGGATCTTGATGTAGCCAAGAAATTTGGACTAGTTGGTGCTGCATTCTTGACTCAGTCTTGTGCAGTGGATCTGATTTTCTACTATGTGTATAAAGGGGAGATTAAACTTCCTGTTACTGAAAATGAAATTAGGGTTCTTGGATTGCCAGTGTTAGAATCTTCAGACATGCCTTCTTTTATTTATGATTATGGATCATATGCAACAGCTTCTGAAGTAGTTTTAAATCAGTTCCAGAATGTAGAGAAAGCAGATTGGGTTCTTGTCAATACTTTTAACAAGTTGGAACAAGAGGTATGCAACTAGAAACCTTGTCTTTATTACACGTGGGGCACGTTTAGTTTGCAGTATCGAATAGTACTTTATATAACATCGGGAAAAAATTTTAAAGTCATTTGTCTTGATTAATTGTGTCTAGTGTTGTGTAGTCTAACCCATCATTCTCTACTGGATTAGACTCTACAATACATTAACGCCTTACATGTACAACCCTCTAAGTAGGGCTCAAAGACCAAGTTGATATGTTGTATGTTCTCCAATGATCTTCGCTAAATTTTCATTATTTTCTACAAAAATTTTGATAGGTGATTGATTGGATGGAAAACTTTTGGCGTGTTAAGGCAATTGGACCAACCATACCATCAATGTATGTAGACAAGAAGCTTCTATATGACAAACAGGGGCGGAGGCAGGGGGAGTCCTGAACCCCTCATTTTTTTGACAAAATTTTGATTTTTTTTGTTTTTTGTGGTTTCCTTAGCTGAATCATCATGGGGGGTCCAAATTTAAGTTTGATAGTGAAAAAAATATTGAGTTCTTTCTAACTTTTGTGTGATTGTTTAAAATTTTATTGTTTTATTATATACGAAAAAAGTAGAAAATTCAACATAATTGATGATGATGTAATTATACAACGTTATCAAAGTATGAAAACTCGAAAGAAACGCTTGTAATAAAGTATAATTGTGCTAAATAAAATATTGGTACTCAAGAAATACTTTCTTTTATACGTTTATTGATTTTTTGTTAATAAGGTATCAAAAAAAATTTCGGAGGCAGCCCCCCACCCTTCACCTCTATACCTTCAAATCTAGACCCCCCAATTTTGATAAGCTAACTCCGCCACTGATGACAGAGAATACGGTTTTGATATCTTAAAACCAGATACTGATGCCTGCAGGAAATGGCTCGATGAACGTCAAAATTGCTCGGTTATTTACGTGTCATTTGGAAGTTTAGTTCGATTGGAAGTGGAGCAAATGGAAGAATTGGCAAAGGGCTTAAGAATGAGCAATAAGTGTTTCCTATGGGTAGTTAGAGAATCAGAAGAGTCCAAACTTCCCGAAAATTTTGCAGGTGAGACGTCAAAAAAAGGACTAATAGTTTCATGGTGTCCTCAGTTGGATGTTTCGGCTCATGATTCAGTAGGGTGTTTCATCACACATTGTGGTTGGAATTCAACTCTAGAGGCCTTGAGTTTGGGCGTTCCGATGGTGGCAATGCTATGTTGCTTCGACCAAAGCACTAATGCGAAATTTGTGAGCGACATATGGAAAACAGGAATCAGGACTCAGGCTGATGAGAAGGGGATTGTTAGAGATAGAGAAATTATGCGGTGTGTAGAACTTGTGATGGACGGAGAGGAAGGGAAAGAAATTCGATCAAATGCAATCAAATGGAAGGAAATGGCAAGAGAAGCAGTCGACAAAGGAGGGAGCTCCGATAGAAACATCGAAGAATTTGTTTCTGCACTGGTGAATCCTATCGATCATTGTATTGCACTTTGTTCGTTAAAATTTGGTACATCAGACTAAACTGGACACGATTAAAGAAATTAAAATCTCATTCGTTGTAATATGCAGCGTTGTCGGGTGGCGTATAACTAGCAGACTTGCTTCCTTTCTCGTGTTATTTTTCTGCGAATGTCATTTCTCTTTGCTACTTGCTTTTGTGTAGATAAACACAAAAGAATTGTATTATATGAATGTAACTATCCCAATAAAATCGTTCTTAACCATATATTTGTAATTACTGTTCATCATTATCTATAAATTTTATGAGATTTACTATTAATCTTTCTTATAAATAATTTATAAATTTGCCAGAGATTATTTGAAACAAAATTATGAGTTCAAGAACTTTTATTTATTATTATTATTTTACGATAATTACTTTTATAAGTTGCTTGTTTTTGACTTTGACAGCTAGAAGAATAATTATTTCAATTTTTACTTGATAATTAACAGTATAAGTTGCTTTTTTTTTTTACTTTGACAGCTAGAAGAATAATTATTTCAATTTTTACTTGATAATTAAGAGTTCGGCTGCAGCACAGTGCACAGTCGCCTCACATACAGGGATGGGGCCTGCGATTAAAAAAATTGCAGACCCCACCTGCTCTGTTACGGCTGTCCACCGTGCTGTGCAAAAAGCATTTTTAGATAATTAACTTGTATAACACGAATTTGATTATCAAGATTCTCTGTAATAACTAACAAAAAAGGTCTCATAACTTTCTTTCGACAAAAGTAGAAAAAAAGAAAGCATTGGAGCAATAGAGAAGCGGACGAATGGAAGAAAAAAGGAATGAAAAGAAGAAGAAAACAAAATAAAAAAGATCTTACGGTCAAGTCTTTAACATGAACACGATGGATTAAAGCAAAAACATTTTACCAAAAGTTTCATTTTGTCAGTTCCCAATTTTGGGTCTTTGTGGCTTCACACACTCTGAATCATAATCACATTCTAAAATTTTACCTGTCTCGGTTTGTATCTGCAAAGCCTCCGATTCGCACACTCTGAATCATGATCGAGCTGTTGTCCCTGCAGCAGCAGTTCTTAAGGTTTTTGATGCCATTCACGGGCTTGAAAAAACTTTATCTGATCTCAATTTGATATCCCAGGGTATGCTGGCTCGAGGAGGCATTTAGGTTCTGGGGAAGAATTTTGGGATGGCAATTCAATGGTTGGCTGATATTGTGGAGTATTTGGAGGATTATAATGTGGCGGATGATAGGTTTGAAAAAGGCAGTAAAGTATGTTCAGGAATTGGAGGCGGGGGAGGAAAAGGGTCACCTCAATGAAGGTCTTCTTGAGGTAGCTTTGGAGAGGTTGAGGATGAGTTTGCCGGCTTTTTATGGGGAATATTGTCAGAACCATCTTAATTGGTTAAAAATCAAAAGTTGACTCGTCAAAATAAAAGTCAAATAAAGATTAAAATAAAATATATTATTTTATTGAGGTCTATTTTACATTTAAAAATACTTAAAGGGTTTAAGATGGATAAAATTTAATTTTTGGATCTACTTATATATTATTGGAAGTTGAAGGATTTTATACTATGTACAATTGTTAAATGGAGGACTTGTTTTGCAATTGTTGAATAGTGAGGGACATGTGGCATGCGTATAACCATAAGGGTCCGTTTGATACGAGAAATTTGTCATGGAACTAGAAAAATATTTTACTAGTTCCTACTTTTTGTTGTTTGATTAGCCAAATTTGCCATGAAAAATATTTGCCACCAACTTCTAATGTACAATCTCTTGAAACACAAAAGCAGGAAAATATTTTCTCATGATTTTAGTGGGAATTTATTTTCCACCTTGTTGGGTTTTTTTTTTTTTTTTTTTTTTTTTATAACTTTTTGACAATGGAAACATATTCTAAATACAATGGTAAAAAAATTTATCGATTTAATTGACAATTTGCATGAAAAATGAAGCCAAACGAACACCAAAAATTCATAAAAATATTATTTTTATTTTTATTTTTTACTTTTTGGCAATCCAAACAAATTTTAATACAGATTGTAAAAAAATTTATCCCAAAAAGTAATCATTTGCATGAAAAATAAAGTCAAACGGATTAGGTGTAAAATTATACCAATCAAACACCATTAATTACAAGGGTTCTGCTATTCGTACAAAAGCGCGTGACACAAACTGTTGACAGAATGACGTGGCAAATTGAAAAAAAAAAAAAAAAAGGAAAAAAAAAAAGACTAAAAGGGTGGATGAAACCGGCCCAAACCCATACCATTTTCACCCGAATTTCCCTTCCTTTCCTCCTCTCTCCCCAAATCAGAGGAACCTTATAGACGACAGATCCCTTCTCCACCCCCAACATCGTCCATCTTCTCCAAATCCGGCGAACAACTCAACGACCGCTACCCCGATGGTATACATCTCGTTGTGTTATTTATTTTTGCATTTCTCAGATGGTAGATCGATTAAACAACAAAATTGATCGTCGATACGGGAGAGGCACTTGAAATCTGTCTGGGTTTTGTAATTAATGAGAAGGGTCTAAAAGCGTAACTTTTGTTGCAGCGGCCTCTGCATAGTGATGGCAATTGAGCCGAGCCGCTCGTGAGCTCCGCTCGTCTAAAACGAGCCACGAGCCGCTCGGGCTCGTAAAAAACGAGCCTGAGCAACGAGCCGAACCAAAAAAATTTTGAACGAGCCGAGCTCGGCTCGTCAAATAGACGAGCGGCTCGTCGACCGGCTCGCCGAACCGCTCGTGGACGAGCTCACGAGCTTGGGCTCGTGGCTCGTCCAAATGCGAGCCACGAGCCGAGTCGGCTCGTGGGCTCGTCCACAATAAAATAAAAAAAAAAAAAAAAAAATTTTTTGGCAGTGACCAAACGGTCACTGAAAATTCAGTGACCGTTTGGTCACTGATTTTTTACCAAAAAAAATTTTTTTTTTTTTTTTTTTTTTTTTTTTTTCAAATTTCATTTTTTTCCTATAAATACCCATCAATTACAACATTTTTTTCTCACCAAATTTACTATCAATCTCTTATTCTCTACTATACTCTCTACAAATCAATTATAATCAATATTATTTATTCATTCTTATTTCTATACTCTTCTACATTTTATATTCATATCATTAAATTATAATCTTGATTTTACAATATATTTTCTACACTACTACATAATATTCATTCATTCACTTCTCAATTCTACTTCACTTCTTCTTCTTCTTCAATATTCAACTTCAATTATTCACAAATGGATCCACGCTCATTTATTGAAAACTTGTTCGATGTCGGAGTCGAGAATGTAGCACATGTGCCCCAAAATCAATTTGGGAATGAGTTCGTCGGTCTAGATGAAGTACCCATTCCAGAAAATATTGAAGATTACAATGTTCATGAAAGTAGTCATCCAATTGATTTGGATGACGTTGATCTCGATGCTCCAATTGATTGGAACAGGATGATGAACCTGTTCTTGAAATTCCCGATGCAAGAGGGAAGAGAAAGGGGAAGAAGCAGGCAAAATGTTGGGATCATTTTAAATTGATTCAAACTGGTCGTGTGATCGATGGAATTCAAGAAACCAAAGCAGTATGTAAATACTGTCAACAACGATTGGCCCATCAAAAAGGCATTGGAACCACCCACCTCAACCGTCACTACAAATCATGTGCGGCCAAACATGGTCTTCTTCCTGCAGGTCAAACGCAACTACAATTTGGTAGTCCAGGCAGCGGTGCTACTACTACGCCACTTAGTACGTGGATGTATTCGGCGGAAAGAACTCGAACAGGAATGGTGAAATACCTTGCCGGATCTGAGTTGCCACTAGCACAAACGGACAACCAACATTTCGTTACCTTTGTGCAAGAATGTCTTCAACCGAGGTACGTTGGGGTAAGTCGAAATACTGTTCGTTCTGATACAATAGAATATTTTGAAACTGCAAAGAAAAACATTGATTGCCGATTTAGAAAAATATGGGGGTGTGATATCTTTTACTTCGAATTTATGGGAAGGGATTAATAAAAGAGGTTATATTGCTGCAACTGCACATTATATAGACCCACTTTGGATCATGCATAAAAGAATAATTGCTTTTAAAATTATTGAGTACCCGCACAATGCTCCCAATATATTTAGTGCTATTATGAACATTATCAGAGAATATAAATGCGAGAGTAAAATTCGTTCTTTTACGTTCGACAACGCTAGTGTAAATAAGGTTGTTATCGAGAAATTGAAAAGAGTATTTCAACCCGAATTCGGTGGTTATTTATTTCATATTCGATGTGTATGCCATATTTTAAATTTAATAGTACAAGATGGTTTAAAATATGTTAAGGATGAAATTCAACGAATTAAGAATGCACTAACTTATATCACTATTACACCTAGTAGAAAACAAGCGTTTGAGGATTTTTGTGCCGAAAATGGGGTGTCGCATTCAAAAAACTTTTACTAATGACGTAGCGCATAGATGGAACTCCACATATTTATTATTAAAATCATGTGAAGGTTTCGAACATTTAATTACTGAATTTTATAACAATAGGCATATGAGGGACGACGACGAAAATATTTTGAATGAATCCGATTGGGCTTTAGTTATTAAAATTAAAGCTTTTTTGAAATGTTTTTATGATTCTACAAATATTTTATCTGGTGTTTATTATCCTACTAGTTGTATGGTCCTTCAACGTCTTTATCTAATTTCTAGGACTTTTGATAGATATAAAGATGACCCCGATTTTAATTCAGTTATAATTGCCATGGAATTAAAGTTTAGAAAATATTGGGAAGACTTGCCCATGTTATTTCCATTAGCATGCATCATGGACCCCCAATATAATTTATCGGGTACTAAATTTATAATTGACCGAATGTCAAAATCTTTAACTTTTAACGTACCTATTACTTATAGGAATTTGGAAGTAACTTTATCTGAAATGTATGTAACATATGCTTCACGAATGGGTACACATGTTACTCGTGTACCCTTCGGCTCTACAAGTACTCCTCCCACTAATTTAGGGAGATGACGACGCTGAAATTTTAAATTTATTTGAAGGCATGAACTCATATAGATATGGTCAAACTGGATATGCATATGGTTCATCCAGTCATAGTAGTTTGTCTTCCACTGCATGTACTCAAACATCGAGTAACAGTCCCAATGCAATGCCTGCTGAATTACTTGATTACTTTAATCATAATTGGCCTAGTAACAATGTACTAAGGAAAAATTCAGAAGAAGTAGTTGACTTCTGGCGAAAGTATGAACGTCGATGGCCAATAGTTTCTGCAATGGCAAAAGATCTACTAACACCTCCGGTTAGCACTGTAGCTTCGGAATCTGCTTTTAGTGCAGGGTCTAGGGTTCTCTCTGAAGTTAGGAATCGACTAAAAGAAGATATTTTAGAAGCATTAATGTGCGTGAAGGACTGGCAAGACGCTCATTTTCGACTGCAAGATAAATATGCCGAAATTGCATGTAATCAAGTAAGTGATATTTAGTTTAATCATATTTATGACGAATTTTTATTTTAATACTTTTATAATTTTTTTAAAAAAATTGTATACGTAACAAGTTGTTCGTGTACAATTTTTAACTCCGCCTACTCGAAATTGAACTATTGAAGTAGCCGGTCCCAAGCCCGGATAAAGGAGGAGGGTTTATATTTTATTATTTTTAAAATGAAAAATATTTTGAAAAATTATTTGACAATTTCTCATATTTTTTTTTAATTTTATCATTTATAAAATAATTATTTTCAATTAATATATTTTCTTCAAAACAAACTTGAAAATGAAAATATATTAATTAAAAATTATTTATAAGTAAAAAAATTAAATTGTAATTACAAAAAACTTATAAGTATTATTTATAAGATAAATTCATAAAAAAATATACTTTATTAAAATCTAAATAAATTGTTTACAAAATAAAAATACTTATAAAATAAAATTTTACCGAAAATCTATTTTTTTTTAAACAAAATTTAGGAAAAAAACGTGTATTAAAAAAAAAAAAAAAAAAAAAAAATAGGCGAGCCCACGAGCCGAGCTCGTGAGCTCGGCTCGTCAAAGCCCACGAGCCACGAGCTCGTGGGCCGAGCCGAGCTCAATTTTTTTTTACGAGCCGAGCTCGACTCGGCTCGTTGCCCACGAGCTCGTTGAGCAACGAGCTCGAGCACGAGCCGAGCTCGTAGGGTAACGAGCCGGCTCGGCTCGACTCGACCCATTACCATCCCTACCTCTGCATTCCCAATCCCCTTATCTCCCATAAGTTTCCTTCAATTCTTGTTCTAGTCTTGTGGTATTTAATTGAATATTTGCAGAGATGGAATCAACAGAATTCCAATTTTCTATTGGTTGCTTACATTTGCTGTTGAACTGGTTTTCTGTGTATTGTTCTCCCAAATTTCCATCTCTACTACCCATTAACACATTACAATTTTTACATTATCAGAAACTACAAAATCAAACCTTTGTCCATCTCCATCTTCGAGTGAATGCGTTGGGTCAGGTGGAAATGTGATTTCGGCCTCAACAGCGACGTCAACTTCAGCTAGGTTGTTGGTCGAAGTCAGATGGTTTAGGGATTGTTCGACCGCGTCCAAATTTGGGGGAAAACACATGGTTCTAAAATTTTGGGAGAAAACAAATGGTGCCTTTGATTGGTTGGTCGACGGTAGCAAAATTTGGCGGAAATGAAAACAGCACCAGTATGAAAATGAAAAGGGTTGCAGCGCCTAAACCAACAACAAAAAGGGCATCTCCATTTTTTAATCATTTTTGGTCCACTTACCTCCATTAACTTGTTTTTCATTTTTAAATCAATTATTGCCACGTCATTCTGTTAGGTAAATGATAAACCATCAATGTACAAACGGCAAAATTGTAATTACAATTCATTCTAAAACAAATTCTAGACAAATCACTTCCCTGCCAAACATTTTATTTGTCATTCGTTTTCCATCTTTCTATCAAACGGACCCTAAGCTATTTTCATTTGTCAATTGAGCTTTGCTACATGAACATTGGGGATGATCACATGGATGACTCCATGTGAGTGTGGGAGGAAAAATTATTTTATTCACCTGGAACCCGCACAATCACATGAGGTCATCTATGTGGTCATCCCCAATGTACAAGTAGCATTTTCCTTGTCAATTTACACACACAAAGAGCTGGAAACGGGCAGAGAGAGAGGAGGAGAATAAATATTGGAGTTGATTATATGTTGAAGAAATATGAAATGAGTTTGCAAATTTGAATTTCAATCTTTAATTTATTGGGTTTTTATAATATAAAATGCTTGATTTATGAGATATTAGAGTAGTATAAGGATTTTAGGTTTGATTTTGGTATTTTTAACTCATTTTGTTTTTCAATTTTGGTACAAAATTATAACCCTGGTGCTGTTTCTGAAATTCTTCCCAGAAAAGTGCTATTTATGTCAATGGTTTCAGTGATAGTTATATAGAAACTGGTGCTGATTTCAGTACTCTAAAAATTTTGTGCTATTTTTTCACACTGTTGGTTTTCTCAGATTTTAAAAGTTTAAATGAAATTAGATGATATATATTGAAGTCTAAGTATTAGATTCAATCATGTTTAGGGGTTGTATATGTATGAAGTAATGATTTTAAGAAAATGAGTGAATTAATGGAGTTGATTGTGTTTGGTGATTTGTTAGTAAATAATTAAAGAGAGAGAAAAATTATAGAAATAGAGACGCAAGAATAAATATAGAAGTTGAGGAATTACGTGGTGGATTTGCATTAGTTTATTTGTCAAGTTTTAATTTGTATTTTTATACCATTATTTAAGGTAGTGACGTGAAAGCTTGGAAAGTCTCTGCAATTTAACTAGATATTTATCCATAGATCAATGAGTGGATATCTACTTCTCAGAAATAAACATTTATTTAAATTATTTTAGTTCTTAAGTTTATACGAAATAATTGTTTATCATATTTCTTATAGTAAATCATATAAGATGCAAACGTTATTTATTTCAGATGATTGATTTAAAAAGCTTGATTTTTAGAATAAAATTAATTTTTTAATAAGCAAATCTTCTAAAAGTTAAATTCAGTTCAATTAAACTATTTCATTGGCTCATTATATCAATATTAAATATTTCAACACATTTAAAGTTATTTTTAAAATCACCAGAAAGTACCCAGATGATTTTACTATAATTTGCATTTGTGTGAATGTGTTTCTCCATAGTGTATGACTACATATAGTTATTTTACCCACTCTGTACTTGTGTGAATGTGTTTCCACAGTGCATGATCATTTTCGAGTTATTTTTCTCGCTCTGTACTATTGTGAATGTGTTTCCATAGTGTATGACCAGATTATAGTCTTTTGGCAGCTCTGCGCGCGTATGACTAGAATTATAGAATTTTAGAATTACAGAATTGAATAGCTTTTCATGTATATCATTACTAACCGATACATGAGTAAAGTTATTTCGGGGGTACCTTTTTGGTGTGATTTTTCAGAGTTACACAGCTTATCAGATTTCAGAATACAGAATTTAAATTATACAATTTACAGAATAAATGTTTTTATGATTCCATTATGCTTAGTTTTAAAAGTATTATCATTTTCAAAATATTTTTGAAGTTGTTATAATATAAGCGTTTTCAGAAAATTGGAAAAAATGGAAAAATATATTTATTTGCAAAATTATTCACTCAATGAGTTACAAACTCATGCATGTTGCCACTTTTTTTTTTTTTCTAATAAGATAGTAGTTGAGTTGAGTAGCGTTGAAGTCTATTGATCTGCTAAGTTGAGCCATGAATTTTCATTAGTTGTATGACTCATCTCATTAGTTTAGTTCATATTTTTAAGATACATGCATTTTTTTTTTCAGAAAATATATCCATATCATGGGCTGACTACATAATTTGTATATTTTGAATATATATTGTGCATTTTGAGTCTTATGTACTGTATAGAAGTGTAAATTTCTTTCCAGTGCATTTTATTTTGTCCAGTTTGTAATTGGTGGGGCTAGTGTACCTTGTTTTGAATTACATGTACATGTTTGAGAAATTGATTTTTGTTCAGGTGATTTTTAGTCCATATTTCAGAAGGAACTCTGCCAAAATTTTTATAAAAATATGTCACGGTCAAAGCAAGTCAATGTTGTCTTGGTGTTGGGTCCGACACTTAGCTGGTATCTACCATCGACGTACGACACGTGTCGAGTCCATTAGGATGATTTGGGACAGGTTGTGTCAAACATTGTTCCATTGCAAATGTCCTTGCAGATGTTGGGTAAGCTAGCCTCCATTGCTCCATCACCTTTACTGGTGGCTGTTATTAAGAAGCTACTGGATATACTTGGGAGATTGATTGCAAACAATCGAGTGGAGAAGTGCATATCTACCTATGTTGAGGTTCGGAGTTTGAATGTTCAAGCGAGCATGAAAGAACTTAATTTGTATTATCTTGACATATCAGTCTTTGAGTTCAATACTTGTCGAACATTGAGGGTTGTTGACCTCAATTTTTGTAACTTCAACGTGGCCAACAGATCACAATGTCCCTCGAGTCAATATAAGCTGATTCATACACACTATGACAAATCATTAGCCACATATGGACTTTCTCGGTGGTGGTGGAGTTGGCCGTGTGTACTCCGACGATCAAATCAGTTGACGATATAAGTATTTAAGTATGGAAGATGCTTTAAACACGAGCTTCTTGTACATAAAGAGGGTTTGGCTTTAGGAGATTTAAGTGAGAGATAGCAAAGGTGTAGCTTGAGCGTCTAAACTTGCATTATCTTTAAAATGACACAATATGCGAGTTTTTATAGTAGAAAAGAATGAATAAAATCTGTTGGATGAGTAAACACGTGGTCTAATGCGGACGGCTAAGACCTTTTGTCATTTGCATCAATCATTCATGTGCATTTAATGGTAGCACCATTTTGCTACCCTAACCTTGTCATTCAGAGTTTAGACTTGATCTGTTTAGTTGGGTGAGGAGACTGTGACAGTGAATTGTCACATCAATCATTTGCCAAAGATTGTGGAAGATCTTCCACTAAGCTCATAACAACTTCAATCCTCCAACGGGAGTTTGGTTCCCCATATGGGGTCAGTTCCAAGGAATTGGGTTCGACCTCCAGCATGTGGGTTCGCCCTTCAAAGGTGTTCGGCCGAAGTTTCCTAGTGGGTAGCATGACGTAGAGTGCGAGTCTAAATTTGATTGCCACGTGGCCATGTTTGGAGCCTCGTTGGCGAATGTGTAACAAAAGCTATGTTGGTTAATGAGGAAGCATTTGGAGTTTGTTGTGAAGCACGTGTTTGAAGCTAAATACAAACTTTGTAATTATGTATTTGAGAGGATGACATGGGTGTAAGAAATTTGGGCAAATTGTTGAATTAGGTCTGTTAGACCCAATCTATTATTAGGTGACCTATTGGGAACTACTATTGGGTTTGACGCGATCACATGGCTAGCAAACTAGGTCCAGGCAAGGCTTTAGTTGTGTCGTGTTGTGTAATGTAGTGTAAATCGATATGTAGGAGTGGGAATTTGGAGCCAAATTTGACACAATTATACATTGAAAGGCAGCCAATGTACATTACAGGATATGACGAGTATGAACTAAACTATCGAATTTGAAGTTCATCCATGATAGAGTAGGGGTATCAACAAGTCGAAATTCAGGGCTCGGACTCAATTCAGGTAAAACAAATGGAGTTTTTTTCAGGCTCGCCCAAAAAATTCAAGCGAAAGCCCGAGCCTTTCCAGGCCGAGCCGATTTTTTTTCCCCCATCTTTGAGAGGCAACATTTTGCTGCCACTGCTGCCTTTATTAACACTATAAAGTTTTTTTTTCCCTCGAGCTACGGGCCGACTTGGGCTCAACCCGTCACCCCAAAATGGGGCTCAAGCCTGAGCATTGGCTATGCATTTTCAAGTCGCAAGTCGAGCTCAGCTTGGGCTTTTCATGGGTCGAGCCCGCGTTCGAGCTGACAAGTCTTTTTGTCATCCCTATGGTATAGAGTAAATTTGGATTCCAAAGTATGTTTGACTGCATTTTTTAAAGTGGTTATAAATTATGACTGTATAATGCGCCTAGTGAAACTCTGTAATAATTTTGTGAAAATTTTTCGGTATGTGTAACAAAGTTCAAACGCAATTCAGGTGCAGTTTGTTATTTAAGGATTTGTTTTTTGTTTATGATTTTATATCTAACTTACGTTAACCCCACTTTGCCTTCCTTTAAAACAAAATTATTTAATTCTCATATTTATTTTTAACAACGCATTTATACAATGAAATATTTACAAGTAAACTCAATTTTTCCCCCTTATTTTATAACCACACATTCGACAAAAAAATTCATTATTCAAAATTCCATATTTTTAAAATAATAAGGCCCTTCTCGTATTGTGTAGTAGCTGAAACATTGTTCAAGGTAAAAATAAAAAAAAAAAAAAATAAATAATAACAAAGTTTATTCTTCACATACAAATAGCATATGTCGATTCTTCTCAAAACTCTAAAGTGTACGTTTGGTAAAGTTTTTTGTAGACATAAGTTTTGGATCCTAGGAAATGTGTATAAAATTGATGTTAGATCAACGTATAAGCTTCAAAAGGTTTTACCAAACATACTCCACATCAAGATAACTTATGAAGCACACGCACGTGCGCACAAGAAGAATCCCCAACCTAAAGCAAGTGTTTCATCAAAGCCATTCTATCGTTTGCAAAGAACCAACATACACCAGAAACTACTTCAATTATTTAGAGATCAAAAGAAGTCTTCCAACAAGCTATTAACAGGACACTACAAAACAATTGATAATAGAACAGTGACTGCATAAATTCCAAAGGCCAACCGTCCTCCAGAAAGGTAGAAAAAAATAACACTTGGGAGCCAAAAGAGGGAACTAATCATTAAAAAACAAAGAGAATTTGATTAGATATGTCAATCTAAGAATTTTACATATTAGCTGCAGCCTGCACGAAGATCGCAGTTCTGTTGAGTTTTGAGTGATCCACCATTTGTAAGCCGTTCCTTCCATACATCGGTTTCAGTTAATTCCATTCTGTCCCACAAATAAACATGACATATATATATATATATATATATATATAAACTTTAATAATGAAGCTAAATGTACAATCCAAAGCAGAATATTGAGTTCTAGAAATAAACGTGATATATAAAAGTTGCAAAGGTGATACCTAGTGTAATTAAAATTTATTTTCACAAGCTAGGTTCCATTTTACAGTAGAAAATAACCTGCAAAGAGACTGCACAGCATTCAGGATGTTGCATACCTAACGATCATAGAAGCGCGAACGACGCCTTCGAGAACTGTGAGAAACCATGCATATGGAAATCAGAAAGAAATTGAAAGAGAGATTGAAAGAAGAAAACAATAGGAAAATTACGAAAAATAAACGAGTCAACTAAAATAATCACTTGATTTATACCTTCTCATCTAATCCTCGACCTTGTGTCTAAAGAGTCAACAATCAATATAACTGAACCAGAAATTAGTGCCCGAATTACCTTAATGGACAAGATCCAGATAAAGACATGTTTTAACTCTTTCTTGCTTGTGTTCATGGCATAAATGCATTTCGGGGAAGAAAATTTATAACAGGAGGAAATGACTTCGTTTGTTGCAATATTATGCCATCTGCCATATCATTGCAAAGAAGAAAAAGGGTATGAAGGAGCACATAAATCACTTCAGCCCCCGTTTGACAACCATTATTTCAACTCTTTAATTCTCTCACTCATTTTCAACTATACATTTACACAATAAAATATTTTGCATGTAAACCCAAAACCTTAACATACTTTTTAACCACACATTCTCCAAAAATTCACTATTTGAAACTCCATTTTCTAAAAATAATGGCCAACAAACAGGGGCTTAATCACAGTCCAGACCTAAATTACTCAATTTGGATTTTCTTGGCTTTATTAATAAAAATCAGAAAGATTATTTAATTAAATATAGGAGGCAATATTTGGGGTAATTCAATTGAAATTAAATAATTTTCAGTGGTCTAAAAGAATTTAAAGAAAGATTCTCAGATGATTCGAGTTGGAAAGTTATATAGTCTCAAATGTTTACTAAATATTTGAGGTGTGTCTCTTTATATGCCTTATCAGGGGAGAGGACTAAAAAATTATTCATCTTCCCAACTTCCAAGGATCGGACTAGAAGGTGTTTTGGATTCATCAAGTCTTAATGGTTCTCTGAATCCCATGCCAATAAATTCATGAATATGAAATCCAAATATAACAAGAAAGAAGCAATGAAGATGAACAAATCAATTATTCGCAGTTCTGTGCAAAATTCAGAAGATTGGTATTGTTAGGCTAATATAGCAGTAACTTTTAATATATTTATCAAAAAAGAAAAATATTTAACTCAAGACATCCCTGAACCAAAGTTTTTGAATGTTGACGGATCAAATGTGACTATGTTGATATATATATATATATAAGCTAGTAAATTCTGATTCATGTGTTAAATGAAAATGTCAACAATAAAGAGACTATAGATATTAGACTTTACTTCATATCCTGGTGATAAAAGCATCTCAGGAATCCAATTTCTTTTTACATTAATTATCAACTCAGTTTTAGATATAACCAAAAAAGAGAAAAAAGAAAATTGTAGCATCAGAATAATCAGGAGGCTTCATCACTCAGAATCACCCACTATAAGCTATTAGTAAAAGCTTACAACTATTCTGGTGTGTGAGTTTTGGGAGGATGTCATTTTACAGCTTCTGTAGATGGTGCAAATGCAACCAAAGAAATTAAGAAAAACTTATTAATCATGGATCCACGAGAATAAATGACGGCACATCATTAAAAGAGAAACCTATAAGTACATATACCAAAGGCACTCACCTGCGTTGATCTGCTCTTCCCCTTGAGAGTCCACTTGCACTCCCAAACTCATCATCAGCCTCGTCTGCTACATAATCGGCATATTCTACAGATGTTACAGAACCCTCATCAGAGTTAGAAGTATCATAACTCAAACGATGGTTTCCTCTTCTAGAATCACCAACTCTTGATCTTCTCCTGTTTCTAGACGTCCTAAAATTTTCAAACACCTGATACAATATGCAAGATGTCCACCAGTTCCCTTCATCCCCAGGGAAGTCATCAAATTCATCACCAGAGTTATCGTTCCCATATTCTATCACATAGTCACCCAGAACAACCCCACGTGGGACTTCTGAGTGGATAGTGCTCAAAACATCTATGATCTCAGAGGATTGCTGGAAATTCTCCCAATCAAGCTGTCGTGCAGGATCAATCTTTGAAGGGCATGCATGAGGATGCTCTAAGTGTGCATGTTTATGAAGTTCCAAGTAGGTGCCCACGAATCCACATTTTTCCACTTCACAACAGCGTTTCTTCTCATCCAAATATGTACGAGCATTATGAACAACTACCCATCCAGTAACTTCTCCTCTACACAAGGGACACAATGGTTTGCTGTCCGACACCAGATTCAAACAGCTAACGTTCTCCACAGAACTTGAAGATTGGGAACCGGATAGCATCCCACTTGCTTGTTTAAAACGATCCAGACAATTTGAATGCAAATGGTCAGTGTCACACACAAAAGGTCGGCATCCTTTTTCATACGATGAACATTGAAGAAGAACGCCATTGTGAGGAAAGTCCAAGCATATGGGACATATGACATTATCCCAGTTGGTATACAACTGAACCTCCTCCATTCAAGTTGTGCTTGACGGTGATCCCTCTTTAACCAATACTTTCTATGCACATGAAGAGACTAAATTATCTACCTTTGAAAAAATATGGCCAGAAATCAATATCAGAATAATGAATGATAGCCAAGCAAGTTGTCATGCACAAAGTTCACAATCAGGTTCACAGAAACAATTAAAACAAGAAAAGAAACTGTGTAGAATGACAAAGGAGACAGAAGCTGACAGCACTCGTTTAGCGGAACACTAAAATGAACAATTGAACAAAAAATTGCATGTTCACTTTAAGAGCTTTTTAAGATGTAACCAATTGCCATAAAAAACTAACTAATAGCATAGAGAAAAACCGACCATGAAAATTTGAAGAGGTAAAGAACTGCAATGAAATGGCGTAATCTTAGTAAATAATGAGATAGAATCAAAAGTCCTACCTACCATAAAAATATTAAAAACGTATTTATCATGCATTACATCAGCTCATTAAGGTCCATGTCAAATAAATTTCGCCTGCATCCGACACATACAAAAAGCATGGTTGTCATTCATGTATGTGTTGTTGTTAAGGCAATATAAATCTAATACACCTGTTATATAGAGCTACTTTTACTCCATATATCCTTTATAACGATTTTTTATTGTGTAACTGTTGATCATTCATGTCACCACTTATCCAAATTCATTTGGAAGGATAGATGTCGGCGGAAGAAACAAATAACAATTATTAGAAACATGCTTACATCCTCAATTAGTCAGAGGAACTGAGGTACAGCAAGGAAAGATCAAATAATTGAGAAATAATTAAAACAGTCAAAACAAATTCAAGGAAAGTTACATAATCCACTCATTACCTCTCCCAAAGTTTCTGAGTTAGAACGATTTTATTATTATTATTTTTTTAAACTCAGAATCAGTTTTCAAAACCTAGCATGATTGTCAGAGATGCAAATTTAGGTGAACTTATATGCATTTCTACCCATATATATTAACAATTTATACCACTTTCTCTTTTTTGGGGAGTTACTTCACTAGTAATTGCTTCCCTAAAATTCTCACAATCAGTCTTTTCAAACCTACTTCTTTTTATGATTTAAAAAAAAAAAATCTTCATATTAAAGCGCGTTCACTTTCTTGAGTTACACAAAGCAATGACGTCAAATAAAATTGGGGGAAATTGGATGTGCGTTGAATCGATTTCCCCATTTCATAAGAAAAATGCTCAGGAAAATTAGAAAATGGCACCGAATCAATCAGCCAAAGACATATGGAAAAAGGAATTGGCATTAAAATCATATGAAATCAATAATTAAGCATCAATCAAATCCACTGTCCATAATAGTACTAAAAACCGATCCAAAACCTCCCAAAATCATGTGTACATATGTACCCTTGCATAGATATATAGAGGCAGAAGAGAGATGGAGCAAAACCTGGTGAATTAAAGATTCTGAAAATTGTGGAAAAAGGTGAAACGGGAGAAGATGGGGTGTCGTTGAAGTTTCAAGAATTTCTTTTGGCCTTTTCTTATTCCCTATTTGTTTAGTCAACATCACACGGCATATTTGACACAAAAATACGTTTAGGGCATGTTTGGAATAGGCTAAAAAATTCATTAAAAAAATTAACATCAAAATCAATAATTCAGAGGGTGTTTGAGAGTGATTTTTTGGGTAAGAATTGATTTTTGAATAGTGATATGATGGGAAATGTGTGGTTAAAAAAGAAGGAAAAATTATTGATGTGATGGAAAATTTTTTTTATTGAAGAAATTTTTAAAAATGAGAATTGATTGAGAATTGATTCAAATCTTTTTATAAATCCATAATTTTTTTTTTATCAATTTTTAACCATATATTTATCAAATCAAAATAACCTTGTCAAGCAGCACAAGCATTTTCTGCTCTACTTTTTTTTTTTTTTCAAGTCATCCATCATTCATAGGTCGACTCACAACTAGGGTTAGTTTCAAATCAAGTTGTGCCTTGATTGCATTTTATGTGTCCGATTGTCTTGACATGGTGGAATGACATACTTTGACACTTTTAAGTAAGACGAGGGCATGCTTGAGCCCATTTTTAGGGTTAGAATGAATTTTAAAATAGTAGAATGATAGAGATTTACGGTTAAAAAAAAAATGAATTTGCGTTTAATATTATTTTATTGATGAATGTGTGGATGCATAAAAAAATATATATAGATTTTGAAAAAAATGAGAATAAACAAGGGCTCGAAATAAGACAAGTATTTTTAAATTTTTCTTGTTTATTTATATGACTTTATAAAGATATAAAAACTCGTGAACTCTTCGAATTAGAGTGAATTATTCCTAAACTAACTGCTCGAGTCTTTTTTTTTTTTTTTTTTTGTTTTTACGATGCTAGAACAACACCATTGTCGATCAAGCATCTAGTTTAAGTACATAAAAAAGATTTAGCCCATCTTCATAGCAATATGTTTGATGACTTGATACAATTTATAAGTCTATAATTAGTCCATGTTCTATACATACTCTTAATTTTTTATTTTTTTATTTTTAAATTCATCTTCAATCACACAAATGTCCAACAAAATAATGTTGATCATGAACCCACATTTTTCAAGAATAATTCTACAAGTACAGTGGGGACTTTTAGAGGCCTTCTACAAATTTCAAATTTTGGGACGTGGCAACAATTAAAAAAATAAATTAGAATAGAATGGGGGACCGCGAATTTCATTTCCATTTCCCCACTGAAAGATTGAAACCTCAGTCTCTCCTTTCCACCAAAATAGAGAGAAATCCCAGCCGCCCACCAGTCAATCAAGATTCACTGATGCAACTTTCTCCATCTTTGGCTAACTTCCGGCTAAGAAGTTATGGTACAAGCGGTTCATTTACATTTCTATGTCTCGCTTGTACCACTCAATCAAGATTGTACAATAACCCCAACCACCCTCGTTCACGACTATTGAAGTGAATGTCGAACCCATCTTCATGATAGACAATGGTATTTTCCATCTTCATTAATAGGATAATTAGCACAAAATATCCATATATTTCATTTTTTTACATTTTCACCAATATTTTCACATTTCATTACTGAAAATATCTTTTTCATCCAAATAAAGGAAATCAAATTTACCTATGCAAAGTATTTTTTTTGCGTGCAAAGTAGAAAATATAAAATGACAAACATACTCTCCTATTTAAATGAAAGAAAAAAGAAAAAAGAAAAGTTAGAAAATAAATTGCAATTATACTATCAAATTTTTAAAAAAACTACAAATGAGTCCAAAAAATTTATTAAAAAGGTAATTAGCATAAAAGGTCCTTTACCTTTTCATATTATTGTGCAAAACGTCAATACATTTCATTTTTGATATTTTCACCCCTACTTTCACATCACAATACGAAAATCATCATTTTCATTCATTTTCTCAATTAAAAGCTATAAAATGACAAATATACAATTCTATTTAAATAAAAAATTAAAGAACAAATTGAAACTATACTCCCAAATTTTAAAAAAAAAGCACAAATAAATTCGAAATAAATAATTTAAAAAAAGTGATTTTTATTTCTTTTTTTAATTATTTATATGAAATTTATTTGTACTTTTTTGAAATTTGTGTTAAAGGAGGAAGGGGGAGGCGGTGACTTTAATGGAGATAGGGGGCTATCTCTAGCCCCTATTATTAAGAATGCACGGAGTATAGTTACAATTTATTCTTTATTTTTCTTTTATTTAAATATAAGGGATGTTTGATTGCACGTTATTTTTTCTGGAAGTTGAAATTCGAATTTCAACTTCCACTTTTGACTTGCTTGATTGACCAAATTTTTCATTGAAAATGTTTTCAACTTTTGAAATTTCTCTTGATTTCAAGAAATTCATTTTTCCACTACTTTGGTGGGAATTGAAATTCCACCTTTTTTTACAGGGGGACTTTTAGAAAAATAATTATTTATTTTAACAATAGAAACGAAAATTCTAAAGATGAATTGTCCACCAAAATAGAGAGAAAAAAAAAAAAAAAATCCATTTAATTCCGGCTAAAAGTTTTTCATGTCATTTACAAAATAGTAGCCAAATGAACACCAAAAAATCGTTCACGACTATTCAAATTATCTTCATGATAGACAATTTTTTATTTTTATTTTTGGCAATCTAAACAAATTTTATCCCCAATGGTAAGAAGATTTATTCATTTAATTGACAATTTTCATGAAAAATAAAGTCAAAAAAAATTAAAAATACCAAAAGTATTATATATTTCCAAGTTCACCCCTACTTCACATTAAAATACGAAAATCATATAACACCTTTAATTACAATTCTAGTAAAATAAATTTTAGGCAATTCAATTCCCTGTAATTCATTTTCTTTCCACCCAAATTTTATCTTTCTATCAAACGGACCGTAAGAATATATTCGTAATTTTACATCATTTAATTGAGAAAATGAATGAAAACGATGATTTCCACAATATAATGTGAAAGTAAGGGTGAAAATGTAAAAAAATATATATATGAAAGGTAACGACGTTTTACATAATAATATTGAAATGTACGGATTTTCTTTTCTTTTCTTTTTGTTTTATTTAAGTAGGAGGGTGTTAGTGTTAGTGTTAGTGTTAGATCATTGTAATTGGCTATTCTATGAACAAAATGATCAACTTGAATATTTTAGAAGTTATAGACTTAATTGTAAAGTTTCATAGTTGGTTGTATAGTGTAGGGTTCGGGGTCCAAGTTTGGAACACGAAGGAAACTCGCCGCATTTTCGCTAGCTATTCACGGGAGTCATGCTCGAGCGGATGAAGTAGATCATCCAGCGCTAGACCTTCGCCCACCTGTCGCTTTAGCGACAGGGCCCTCGTTCGAGCGACCAATTTACGACCAGACCTAATTCACGATTTCGCGAGATTTTTATTGGCCAAAGTTTTCATATTCGTCCAATATATAAAAAGGGAAGATGCACATTGGGGATTAAGGGGATGGACATTATACATTCAAAGAGAAAAAAATATTTTCTCAAGAGCCAAATATTCAACAGTTCAATCACTTCATTTATATGCACCCTTCAAATTGAAAACATCAAAACCTTCAATCAATATACTGGTGCTATTCTTCACTTGGATCTGTCAGGAAGATTGTGTCTTCAACTTGGCTGACTGCGAAGATCAAGGAAGAAACTTAAAGAACGAGGAGTTCTTAGTGGATCTACAGGAGATAAACTGCGTAAAGAGTCAGGAGTGGAGTTCGTGTACTCACTTCAGTAGGACTGCTTTACAACGAAGGGGACTAAACAGGAACAAGAGAGATCCGCCGAAGAAGATCCTTCTTCTTCCTTTTTTTTAGGATTGGTGTTCGTGTACACATTTCAAGAGAGCTGCTTCAAACTTCATACAGGAGATCAGAAAGCTTGTGTCGTCAACTTTGCTGGTGATCTGTAAGTTTATAATACAGTTTATAGTGGATCTTTGACTGGCAAAGCGCCCGAAGTTTTTTCCACATTAGGTTTCTCCGTGAACAATTCTCGTGTTGTTTACTACTTTATTTACTGATTTCATATTACTGCGGTATTCCAAGATAGGATAAATTGAATTGGTTGATTAATCACCTAGATATAATTAACTTGTGACTTGTTTCTTGTTAATTCATTTTAATTCCGCATTTATACCTAATCATCCTCCTCTAGGTGTAGTTGGGTTGAATCTTTCGTTTTTCAAAGGGTATATTTGTCATTTTACATTTTTTAAAATTGAGAAAATGTCATTTTTCACAATGAAATGTGAAAATAAGGATGAAAATGTAAAAAAAAAAATAAAAGATAGAGACGTTTTGCACAATAATATTAAAAGATAGGGACGTCTTTTGCTAATTACCATTCATTAATATGTTGACTTGTAGTTATATTACAAACATTTAGGTAGAGATGCTTTATTTGTTTTAACAGTCACTGAAATTTGAACTACGGGTCAAAAAACTTTAATTATAAAAAAATGTAGTGTAATTTTTTTTATAATAAATCACTACAGGTCAGTAATCCCAGAGACATGTAGAGTAATGAAAGTACTTGCGGATAAGAAATAGTGGATATTATATAGAAATGCATGTATTTAAAAATAGCTGATCATTATTGAGAAACTTGGTCGGATTAGCTGAACTTGTAGTTATATTAAAAAAAATTTTTAGGTAGGGATTTTTCTCTATTATGTTAGTGGTAATGTTAGCTAAACTTCTTTTCGTCATCCAAAGCCATGGGATATTCATCAGAGTTCAAAACAAATGTCCCTACACAACTTGGACTACCCCTCCGTGGCTGACGAAGGTTGTGTTGGGCTTTGTAGAGCCTAGTTTTGTTTTTGATCTGGTTGACGACCCGACTCGAATAATGTTGCATGGTTCTTTGATGGGAGATTTTCTGAGGCTTTGTCCGTGGAGCGAAAGCTTGGTTCCCTTCTTTTTGGCCCGATTTGTAGGCCATTGGTAATTAGGATTGAGATATATATGGAGAATAGCAAAATGTAGTCACATCCTTTTCCTTTTGATAATAGTGAAATCCCTGCAACTTTGTGGACATGGCAAATTGTCGAACCACATAAATATTTGTCTTGTGTGTGTAATTGTTTCTTTCTTTTGCTCTTTCTACTTTTATTTCTCATAGGTTGGGAATCTCGGGTTGATTCCTTACATGTCGTCTCTTTGACAGTGGCCAAACATAGACAATTGGCTACCCTTCAACAAAGTCAGCCAAAATCTGGGCTCGTGCAAATGCTGAGGAATTGATAGGGACAGAAACTCTTGCATTCTCAACAGCTAGTTATATTGTGATGCTAATTGCATACCTTTCAAATTTGGGATGATGTTGCCTTGTGATGTTAGTACTACTAATTGACATGTAAGATGTGTTGCTTGGGGCTGGAAATATTCCAACTGTTAAGTAATCTACTAGGTATTTTCGTGGATTTTGTAGTGTTGTTTTTGCAATGTTGTAACTTCGTAAGTTTCACTGTGAATTTAAGAACACGAATCAAGATTTACATGTATTGGGTTATCTCACATATTCCTTAGTTTGGGTTCAATTTCATGCTAAGAACATCTTGTGTATTGTGCTTATAACACATGTAATAACTGCAATGTTTAATACTTGCACCAAATAAACCACAAGCACTTCAACTAGTTTCAAACTCATTCTCGATCAAAGCTTCAATCAGTACAAGCCAAGAAACACTTTTATGCAAATCATCTCCAACATTGTCATACATATTTGTTAAAGGGCACCAACAAACAAGAACATAAGAATTGTTACAATTAACTCAACGTTAGATCAATCCCTTCTAACTGTCAACTAATTCACAACCAACGTAAAGTCATATACAATCAATCAGAAAGAGATATTAAAAGGAACATAGTTTACAACCTTTTTCGATACCAAATACAAAGTTTGAACATATTAGTCATACATATACAAATATAAATCAAATCACCCGTTCAATCAGTAACTACTAATCAAGCCGGCCCCTTTCCTTTCCCTTTTCACTTCCACACTTACTTTGGGCATTCCCTAAAGTAGTGGCTCGTACTTCTGCAGCAGTAGCACACTCTAGCATTCCTTCTTGTCATTCTGGGATGGGAAAGATCCACATAAATCTTAAGCAAGAACCATGATTTCCAAAATACTAGATAAACAAATAAGTAATTCTTCTTATACGTATTTGTAACGAAAATTAGTACATGTGAGAATTAATGGTTCTCTTAACCTATGGATTATTGTGAGCCCTTGGATCAAAATGGATGGTTGAGATTGGTTGATGGATATTTTATCTAGCTTGCTTGAGAAGCTTCAAACCCTACACATTTGAAATCTATATATCAACCTACCATATCTCTTTCCCAGAAGGTGAGACCATACCTTCTCCAAAAAGACTCTTCTTCTCCTCTCTTTCTCTCTCTCTCATATTTTCTACCTTATTCAAGAGTATAGTGGTGAGCTTGAGGTGAGTTTTGGTTGTAGAATACCTTGGTAACTTAGGCATGAAATAATGTTAAGTGGAGGTGGTGATTCAAGAGAGTTTAGGGTCGGTTTTGGAGGGTTCTTTGCCGGTTCTTTAAGCTCTCTCTTGGTGGGGCGATTTGCATAGTATGGAAGGGCGTTCCTGAGCCTACATATCGACCATTAACAAAGAGGAAGAAGTTGGCCATTTTTGGCCATTGTTGGAGCTTCCATTTTCAGATTTATGTTCTTGGTTTTTGCATTGAATGTTTGATGTAAATGATATATTTGGTAGATTAAACACCTATATTCCTAACAAACTGGTATCAGAGGCAAGGTTGGGGTGTCTTTGAGGCAAAAAAAAGACCAGAAAAAGGCTAGAATTGGAGCAGAAAACAGGAATAAGAAGCTGTCTAGAAAACTGTTGAAAAATCATAACTTCAAACGCGATTTTCCGCCAAACCAAAAAGAATTTGGAAAATCTGAGACCACCAACGTGCTCAGCAGACCGAGGAATTTGGAAAATCCAAAATGCCTGGGATTTTGAGACGGTCCCACCGAGTTTGCTTATTTCGATATCCTGAACGTATTGATGTGTTTAGTTTTATGTTTCAGGTTATACAAAAAAAGTTGGATGATTTTGCCCCTAGCTTGACGTCTTCGGGGTTCGGAACTTGGTACTATTTTGTTTTTCAACAATAGTTTGGTAAGATTATTTCAAACTCTCCGTTAGGTTAGGTTTGGTATTTTTACCGATTTATGCATGTTTGCTTGGTTGCCTATTTGTAAATTGCGTTAATTAAATTCTTGTGATTAATTTGTAATCTCGAAGCATATTTACCTACATTATACCTGTGTTTCATGAACGGATTATTTCACTGTTGTGCTTCTTTTCTGAAAAACTAGTTTTAACTCGGCATTCATATTTTTGTATTGATCATCTAGAAAAAGATTTTTTCAAAACTTTTTCTGTCATGTCCACGAGTACAGGCCACTCTTTTACAGAATTTGTAATGGGTTCGAGGGTCGAATTATCGCAATTCGATGGAAAGGGGGATTACTCGATTTGAAAACAGAAAATGTGGGACATTTTGGTCCAATAGAGAGTTGCTAAAGCTCTCGATGATCCTGCTACATTTTTTGATGAGTTAAAGACTAAACCACATGAAATTGAAGACATGAAAGAAATTACTTACGGTTCTATAATTTTGCATTTATCGGATAACATTGTTAGACAAGTTGATAATGTCAAAACTGCTAGAACTTTGTGGACTGAACTAGATGCCTTATTCTTGACTAAAACTTTACCTAATAAGATATATCTGTTGGAAAAGTTGTTTAGTTTTAAGATGGATCCCGGGAAGGATGTCGAGGGAAATTTGAGTGACTTTAGCATAATTGTTAAGAGTTTGGCTCATAATGATAAAAAAATTTCCGATGAGGATTTGGCTATCATATTGCTAAACTCTTTGCCCAAATCTTACAGAGAAATGAAAAATGTCATAAGATATGGTAGGGACACTTTTACTCAAGCTATTGTCACAGATGCTTTAAAATTAAGAGAACTTGAATTAAAAAGAGACAATAGAACTCATTCTCGTGAAGAGAGCTTATTTGTTAGGGAAAGATCTGAAAAGAAAGAATATAACTTCGACAACAAGAAGGGGAGAGGGAAATTCAAAATGAGATCAAAATCAAAAGATAAAAGCGGTAAGAAATGTTATCACTATGGAAAGTTAGGACATTTCAAGAATGACTGCTTTGAACGGAAAAGAAAACAAAGAGACGCGAACAATACTAATCAAGATAATGCTGCCATTGTTTCTGAATTTGATAGCTTACATGTCCTTAATGTGTCTGAGGAAGAATTTGACAAAAAGTGGATCCTAGACACATGGTGCAATTTTCATATGTGCCCTGAGAGGTCTTAGTTCTGTAACTATAAAGAGACTGAATCTAGGAAGGTCTACATGAGGGACAATAATTTTCAAAATATGGCTGGAGTTGGTGACATAGCCATCAGGATGTACGATGGGGCCGTCACGCAGCTCAAAAATATTAGATATGTTCCTAATTTAAAGAGGAACCTCATTTCCTTATGTTCTTTTGAAGATGAGGGATATACCTTCAAGTCTGGTAACAAAATTTTGAAAATTATGAGGGGTTCTCTCATAGTTATGAAAGGACCTAAAATGAATGGGTTGTACTATTTGGAGGGTAGAACTGAAATACCATTTGATTCTAGCTTTCTTACTGTGAGTAAAGACAAAACTGAAATTTAGCATAACAGAATGGGTCATATTGGGTTCAAAGGGCTAAAATCTTTAAGTAATCAGAAATTACTTGGAAATGATGATATTGAAGCTATGGAATTCTGTGAAACATGTGTTTTGGGTAAATCCCATAAGGTGAGCTTTGAAGCTAGCTCTCATAGGACCAGCAGACCATTGGACTATGTCCATGCTGATCTATGGGGCCCAGAGAAACACTCCACATTTGGTGGAAGCAAGTACTTCTTGTCTTTAGTGGATGATTATTCAAGAAAGGTTTGGATTTACCCTTTGAAAGCTAAGTCGGAAACCTTTGAAAAAAAATCAGAATTTGGTTAAAATCTATTGAGAATAAGTTAGATAAGAAGCTTAAAACTTTGAGAACTGATAATGGGCTTGAATTCTGCAATTTTGAATTTGACAACTTCTGTAAGCAGAAAGGAATAACAAGACACAGAACTGTTAAATACAAACCTGAACAGAATGGGGTCGCTGAGAGAATGAACAGGACTATAATGAACAAAGTTAGGTGTATGTTGATTAGCTCTAACCTTGCGAAAGGCTTTTGAGCTGAAGCTGCAAGTACTGCAGCTTATCTGATTAATAGGTCTCCGTCCAAGAAGTATAGGGTTTAAGACCCCACAGGAGTTGTGGACGGGAGAGCCTCCAAATTTGGAACACTTGAGGGTGTTTGGATGTGCTGCATATGCACACCAATTTGAAGGAAAACTTGAGCCGAGGGCGGTCAAGTGTGTGATGTTAGGGTATCCCGAGGGTGTGAAGGGTTATAGGTTGTGGGTTTTAGGGGTTCAAGGCATTAAGATTATTAACAGCAGGAATATAGTCTTTAATGAATCTGAGATGCAATGTCTAAAACAGAAAACTGATGAAACCAACAAATTTGAAACTGAGAAGAGTATTCAGACTGAGGTGAAGCTGATTAAGCTTAATTCACCTACACCTGGGAATGAGGTTAATGACCCTATACATCAAGATGAGGCTGAAAATGAAACTGAAACTGAACTTGAACCTGAAGGGGTGACTGAACTTCAAGACAACATTGAACCAGTTGAAGTTGAACATTTTAATGATCAGCCACCTAATCAAGATTATCAGTTTACTAGGGATAGGAGGAGGAGGCAAATCAGGTCAAATCTTAGATATGAATCCCTAAATATGATTGATTTTGCCTTAGTTTCAGGTGAAGCCCTTGAACAAATAGAACCCGATAGTTTTGCTAAAAATTGGCTAAAAGCTATACAGGAAAAGATGAGATCTTTAATGGAGAATAAAACTTGGAATTTGGTTAATATACCTAAGGATCATAGGATAGTTCAATGTAAGTGGATTTACAACTTGAATGAAGGAAATAATCCTAGTGATCATTCCTAGGTATAAGGCCAGACTAGTGGCGAAGGGGTTTACTTAAAAAGAGGGGGTTGATTACAATGAGATATTCTCTCCTATGATAAAGTACAAAACAATTAGACTGATTCTTGCATTAGTTGCTCATTTCAACTGGGAACTGGAACAACTAGATGTCAAGAATGCCTTCCTATATGAAAAATTAGAAGAGGATATTTACATGAATCAGCCTCAAGGTTTTGAGATGAAGGGTAAAATAAACTGTGTGTGCAAATTAGAAAGATCTCTGTATGGGCTTAAACAAAGCCCTAGACAGTGGTACATAAGGTTCGATACCTATGTACTGAAGATAGGTTTTAAAAGGAGTGAATATGATGCATGCCTGTACTATAATGATAGTAAGAAGGCTGTGAGGTCTACTTGTTGTTGTATATAGATGACATGCTTCTGGCAAGTTCAAGTAAGACTGGAATCACTAAGATGAAGAACCTTTTAAAATCAGAATTCGATTTGAAAGATTTCGGGAGTGCTAAGAAGATTTTGGGGATGGTTATAAAGAGAGATAGGACTGAAAATAGATTAGTCGTTTCCCAAGAAGCCTATCTGAACAAAGTGATAACTAAATTTGGTATGAATGGATCAAAATTTGTGAATGTTCCCTTAGCAGCTCACATGAATCTTTCTAGTGTACAGTCTCATAAAATTGAGGAAAAATTTAGAGAAATGAGGAACATACCCTACTATAATGTTATAGGTTCCGTTATGTTCTCTATGATAACAACCAGACCTGACTTAGCCTATGCTATAAGTTTTTTGAGCAGATTTATGTCCAACCCTGGAAAGTCCCATTGGGCAGGTTTGAAATGGTTGTTAAGGTACATTGTTGGTACTTTAAATCTGGGTCTTGTGTATGAGAAAAGATCTGAGAAGTTAACTTTGAAAGATTATGTTGATGCTGACTTTGCTGGTGATAAAGACAGTAGAAAATCAACTACAACATACTTTTTACCCTAGGTGACAATTGTATAACATGGAAGTCATATCTGCAGCCTTTAGTTACTTTGTCAAGTACTGAGGCAGAGTATGCTGCCATAACCGAGGCGGTTAAGGAATGTACCTGGTTAAAAGGAATCTTAAAAGAATTGAACTTCATACATGATATACCTGTTATGTTTAATGATAGTTAAAGTGCTTTATTACTTTGTAAAAATCCTATTTATCATGAAAGATCAAAACATATTGAGGTGAAGTGTCATTTTATTCGTGAGAAATTGTCTCAAAATGAAGTTAAACTTGTTAAGATTCACACTGATAGGAATCCCTCTGATGTGGGAACTAAAATTCTACCTGCAGGTAAATTTAAATTATGTTTATCTTTATTACATATTAATACGAGTTAATTTTTCTTGCAGGTAGTGGGTGATGATGATGAACAATTCTTCCATGTGCAAATTCGCAACAAAGAGAGTGTGTTATGAGAACCCAGGTGAAGAATGTGAGAATTAGTGGTTCTCTTAACCTATGGATTATTTTGAACCCTTGGATCAAAATGGATGGTTGAGATTGGTTGATAGATATTTTATCTAGCTTGCTTGAGAAGCTTCAAACCCTACACATTTGAAATCGATATATCAACCTACCATATCTCTCTCCCATGTGAGTGAAGGCTAGGGCAAGAAAGTGAGACCATACCTTCTCCAAAAGGACTCTTTATTCTCCTTTATTTCTCTCTCTCATTTTCTACCTTATTCAAGAGTGTAGTGGTGAGCTTGAGGTGAGTTTTGGTTGTAGAATACCTTGGTAACTTAGGCATGAAATAGGGCTAAGTGGAGGTGGTGATTCAAGAGAGTTTAGGGTCGATTTTGGAGGGTTCTTTGCCAGTTCTTCAAGCTCTCTCTTGGTGGGGCGATTTGCATAACATGGAAGGGTGTTCCTGAGCCTACAAATCGACCATTAACAAAGAGGAAGAAGCTGGTCATTTTCGGCCATTGTTGGAGCTTCCATTTTCAGATTTATGTTCTTTGTTTTTGCATTGAATGTTTGATGCAAATGACGTATTTGGTAGATTAAACACCTATATTCCTAACAATACCTATAATGGTTGTTGTTGCTACATTTAGCTACAATAATCGATCAATATCAGAAGCTAGTGTTCAGATACATTTTCAAATTTAATTTTCCTATATTCACAAATCTAAGGGGGGTGTATTCAATTGGGACTTTTAGAGACTTTGATGAACTTTTTTGAAGTGATGACTTTTGTAGATTTCGTAGATTTTTCATAAATTTGCATAGAATGAGTGAAATTTTTCCGTAATTCTATAGACTTTAAGTAGAATTCAAAAGAATTTTTAAAAACTTTCATTTGAAATAGAATTTACGTGAATCCAGTACAATAATATGAAATTCTCATATACAATATTGTAGTTTCCACAATTTTTCTTCTACTTCTCCTCCTCATGTAATTAAAAATTATTTTAAAAAGAATAAAAATTTAAAACCTTAAATAAATAAATAATAATCAAAATTATACATATATATGATAAAAAATAAATTTAATATTCAATATTATTAATATAAATATAATTTAAAAAATATATAAATCAATATATTTAAATTTAATTATAAATTTTTGGTATAAAAATTAATAATTTAATAAAAAAATAGATATTTTTCACACAAAAAAAATGAATGAAAAAAAGTTATAAGAATCTAATTTAATTTTTTCATAGAAAATAGAGATATCCAAAAAAAAGAAGAAGAGAGATTCAATATTAAAAAAAATAAAATTTAATCACGCCTCTAATTTTCGTAGAAGGAAAAAAAAGAAAGAAATATTGAAAAAAAAAACATTTTTGTTTTGTTTAAAAGTCTCTCAAAATCTCGTGATTAATGAGAGACAAATTTTGAGATTCTATATGAGTACTTTCTGTTTAAAATTTAGTACTCTAGAGACTTTTATAAAAGTTTCCAAAAATAATTAAAATGTGAATACCCCAAAATTTATAGAGGCTTCTAAAAAGTTTTAATTGAATGCACCGTGATTTTTGTAGACTTTTTAAAAATCTATAAAAGTCTCAATTGAATATATCATAACTTTTAGATATTTTTTAAAAGGCAATAAAAGTTTTAATTGAATACATTAATATTTTTAGAAAATCTCAAAAAGTCTACATTGAATACCCTTAAACTTTTTAAATCTCAAAAAATTATTAGAAATCTCAATTGAAAACACACACCCCTAAATGTGTACTTTTCTACAAATATTGAAGAGATCAAGAGTTCAAATTTGAGCGGAGCTAGTTGCCTCCATTGAAATTTGATCATGGGTATTTCACATATTACACTGGATGGTCGAGCAGTTTTAAAGGCTATACGAAAACCATAAATAACCACATAAAAAATTCAAGATCAAACTTTATTCTATAGAAATATAAGAAGCAATCAGTGCAATAAATACTTACTTTAGGTCTATAGTGGTTGAAAGATATTGACAGATATGGGTTTTTCAGTGGTGGCTGAGCGCCGCCTAAGGAGGAGAGGAGTGTCGTGGTGGTTTTCGCGACGGGTGGAAGTGACGAGCAAGGTTCTTTGATTTTTGGAGTGGGGAAAATCAAATGGAAAATGTGTGCGAGGTTTGTTCTTCATTGGTATGGCGTCGGCCGGAGGTGGTGGAGAGGAGTGCGGACAGTGGCTTGATTGTAGGGCTCCAATATGGGGGGAGATGACGCGAGATTGGGATTTCAATTTGGTCTCTTTTTTTTCTTTTTCTTTTTTAATACATTCCACATCATGCTGTGAAGGCTCCTTGTGAACCTTTTACGTGTAGTGTGGTCGATTTTTCAATGAATTTTGCTAGTCTAATAGGGCTAATGACAACTCTGTTGATAAAAACAGGATCAATTATTTTTTCTTAGAAAACTCTTTTTCAATACATCCGTGCTGTAGAAACAAGCGTCCTCCCTCCCCCGCGAAAAATAGGGCCTACGTGGCCCTGTTTGAGAAGAACTATTCTTTAACCATACGATTTTCAAAAGAAAATCAATTGACACATAATATATTCTAAAAAAAATATAAATCAAAGGTAAATTGATTACTAGAATATGTGTGACTAAGGTTATTTTTAAACTTTTGAATAAATATAACTTCAAAAAGTATCTTTTTATTATCGAAATTTGCTTTTTATTTTAGGGTTTTTCCATTTTGACAAACCCAGGGCATCCAGGGATTGTTATAGCAGTCCCCTGTTGGGGCGCTTACGACCCCCCACCACCGCAGGAATGGTCACTACAGCAAAACCCTTTATTTTAATGTTAGCCAAACATAGATATCCATATGGATCAACATGGGTCGGGTTGGCTTTGGTCGGGCTAGTCCCACGTACACTCTATTTGCCAATTACAGATGTATGGATGATAACGGGACGGGTTCAGTTCGGGACGGGGTACTCTCGCCCCGCCCCACTCCTCCCCGCCTCACTCCAATTTTGCCCGTCCCACCCTGCACGAGACGGGACGAGAATTTGCCCCGTTTAATTTTTTTAATTTTTAATCTTATATATTTTTTTCAAAATTTTAAGTTATTCTATTATTTAAAGTTCAACCCTTAACTCAAAACCTAAAAGTCATTTCATATATTTTAATTTTTTTTTATAGTTTTTTTTCGATCAAGATATTATCAACTTGTTTTGATTAATTGATATAAATCTTTCAAAAACAAATAATATTTATTTAACTATTTTGATCCAGAACTTAAGATTATATATTTTAATTATAATAAAAAGATTGAATGACTGAATTTATAAATTATATAAAATACTTGTTACTTATGTAAAATTTTAAATTGATAATTGTATAATATAATTGTTAAATTAGAAACAAGTTATAAAATTGTAAATATATTCAACGATATTTTAAAATTAACTATTTATCAATTTTTTTTTGTGTTTTTTGTTTTTTCATGGGATGAGTTCGGGGCGGGGATCCCTACCTCGCCCTATGAAGCGACCCCAATGCCCATCCTGTCCCATTCCACCAATCTCCCAGGACGGATTTTTTTGATCCATTCGGGACACTATGAGTTAGGGGTGGGCGTGGGTTGGGTTGGGTCGATTTTTGCCCTAACCCAAACCCAACCCAACCCAACATGGTCGGTTTGATTGAAATTCAACCCAACCCAACCCATGTAAAGATTGAAACCCAATCCAACCCAACCCAACCAAATGTCGGCCGGGTTGGGCTGGGTTGGTCTGTTCGGGACAAACTATCAACAAATATTAAAGTCGCTAAAATAATGGATTTAAAGCAATATTAATATAGTCTTCCAACATTAATAAATTTCAAATATACAAATATAACAAATAACAATAGTTTAGTCCACCAAATATCCATCAAAAATTCAAAATAATTACATATTTAATTACAAATTTACAATATTGAGGCAAAAAATATATTTGGTAGACATCAAATTGTGCAAAAACCAACATTAAAACCTGTTGAACCTGCAAATTACATCATCAAAAAATCAGTATTTGAAGTTACAGTAAAGAACAATAGCTACAGTAAAGAACAAATATGTTTCCTTCACCTTATAAAATGATCAATCTTCACCAATATGTTTCCTTGGATTGGCAGCTTCATTGTCAAGAAACCTTCCAAGATTGTATCCTATGAGCACAGTTTCAATAGTAATTTACATTGATATATACAAGAGAGTTTCAACATGTAATTGGAATGCTAAATTTTTAGGAATAATTATATTCACGGAAACTTCAAACATGCCACTTTACTTATAAAACAATCGATTCTAAAAGTTGGAAGTATACCTTTGGGGCCGTTGTCAATTGTCATCTTCAGTTGATTTTGAATTCATTGATTCTAAAAGTTCATCCATTTGGTTGTAATGCTCAACATCTTCCATGCAAAAACCATCCAAGTTCGGAGAAGCATTCAACCAATTTTGAGTGCATACTAAGACCTCGACCATCTTTGGACTTAAAGAACTACATAAAGGATCAAGTATCCTTCCTCCAGTACTAAATGCATTTTCTGTAGCAACAGTTGACACTTGAATTGCCAACACATCTTTGGCCAAATTGGACAAGACACCATACTTACTTCTGTTAACTTTCCACCAATCTAGAGCTTAAAAATCCTTTTTCTCTATACTTTCACGAGCATCCAATAAGTATCGTTCCACATCATTTTTTATCTCAACCGAATCTTTCATTGCTTGTTTTTCTATAAATCTACCAAGACGAGCATCACGCATAGAAGAAGAACTTCCTTTATATGTATTGATAGAACTTGCAGACTCCTCGGTTGACACTTTACTACTTCCGTCAATACTTTCATGACGCACATACCACTCATAAATATCTATCAGATTGGCTTTCAAAGACTTCATCATGTTACTAACAACTTCCCCATCCATATATAGATCATTCAAACAATATTCAACGTACTCCATTTTATATCTCGGATCGAGGATAGTAGCAAAAAGCAACAATTGATTCACATTGTCCATTTGACCCCAATACTTATCAAACTTTTTTTTCACGTTAGTCGCCATTTCACGCAAAAAAAAGTTTTCACTCTTCCTCCATTCATCCAATTCAATTAAAAGATTACAAATTTCATGAAGATAAGCACAAGCACTAACTTGCAATGAAGCACTAAAAATCAAAGTCACATTATAGAAATTTTGAAGAAATTTAACAAACACAGATGCACTTTCCCAATCTAAACATGATGGAGGTCCACCCCCCCTTCTACTACCTTCATCTTCTCGAAAGTAAAGCAAATACTGAACATCCTTCTCTTCTAACCTATCGAAAGCTTTTTCAAATTTCAATGCCGTTTCCAACATCAAGTAGGTAGAGTTCCACCTAGTTGGAACATCCAAAAACAAAATAGACTTGAAATCAATCTTTTCTTTCTTAGCACACTCCTTCAATTTTTCATACCTAGCTGGAGAAGATTTCACATGTTTGATTGCACTGCGAATATTTACAATGGAGTCATGTGCTTCCCTCAACCCATCACCGACGATCAAATTGATAATGTGTGCACAACATCTCAAATGCTAAAATACACCAGAATATCAATTGAATACTAAACATACTCCAAAATTCACAAAGTAAAATTTATAGTCCTTAAAAATTGACTCGTACATATAAAACAAAATACTTGTGTTCTTTTATAGTCCTTAAGAACATGAAATTAGTTTAATGAAGTTCAGTCACTATAAACAATTAAACATATTGAAATTTCTCATTTTGTTGAGGTGAAATAAAATTAATACATAATTATGCGAGATTTGTGATGAATACAGAAAACTAGTTTGAGGTCCTACTGAAAATGTTTTTGAACCAATCCAAATACACCACTTAAGGAACACAAACATTTAGCAGAAATTTTTCTAGTCTAGAGGAAAAGAAACAATGGGCCATATCCAAAAATCAGCTTCTCAACATTTTGTTCATATATCGATGTAATATATCAAACATGGATAATATAGGGTTAATTCTTCCAAGGTTTCAAATCTCCATTCATGAAAAAACTAATTTGTATTCATGACAACATCCGTGCAGCGTGCTCATTGTCAAGACCTCTCTCTCTGATCACTGTCACTTGTTTTTCTTCCACACATGTGAAAAAAGCTCTCAAATCTCAACTATCTCTTCCAAGCTACTGAAGCTAGAAGGACGTCTCTCGCCTACTCAATGCACTATATTGTT
This sequence comes from Osmanthus fragrans, assembly GCA_019395295.1. Lineage (NCBI taxonomy): Eukaryota > Viridiplantae > Streptophyta > Magnoliopsida > Lamiales > Oleaceae > Osmanthus > Osmanthus fragrans. The sequence continues at coordinate 20,488,344 of CM033360.1, forward strand.
TGTCTCATCCCACAACACCTAAAGCACACACCCACTTCACAACACTTGCTCACCATCTACTCTATCCAAACTTACCAAAACATCATGAATACACGTAGTAAAAGGATGAAATTGCAGCCTTGCAGGTATGATGAAGATGAAAGAGCAATAAATTAAAGCAAAATTAAGAAAATAATAACTAAATAAAAAAGAAGAATTTGATGATAATTGAAGACTTTACCTTCGAAGAGTTACTGAGCGATTGCGGCCTTGCGGGAGTGGAGACATTCTGAAGTTCTCCGTCGGCGACTTGAGAGAAATCGACTGGCGAGTGGCGACTAGCGATTGTGAAGAGTAGATTGGACTTTGGAGATGGAGAGTGGAGAGAAATCAGAGAAGAGTGGAGAGAAATCAGAGAAGAGTGGAGGCGGAGCCTTTGGAGGTGAGATTCTGGGAGACGGGCGACGGCCTTTGGCTTTTGATCAGGTTAGGTTTTTTTTTTTTTTTCATTTTACCGTTTTGCCCTTGTTTATTCAATCGGGTTGGTTCGGTTCGGGTCGGGTTATATCGGGTTTGGGCTGTTAACCCATAACCCGACCCAACCTGACCCGATTGACCCCCCGAGAACCCGAAAACCGCCCAAAAAATCAAAAAAACCGACCCAAATCGGTCGGGTCGGTCGGTTGGTCGGGTTCGATTAATTTTTTGCCCACGCCTACTACGAGTCCAGTGCAGATGTATGGCTACAAAACAAAATAATAACCGAAACTAACGAAATATCAAATATTCAATCATTTCAATTTCCATTTCTCACAATGGCATCCCCCTCGTGCTCTGGATCTGGCGCCGGCGTTGAAATTGTCTCAAATCGGCTGAAGAACCGGCTAGCTGCCGGTCCTTATGACCGTCCGCCTCCGAGAAGTCCTAATTGGATAGCCGATGCAATTCTCCACTCTGCACTCACCCTTGCCTCCGGCGCCAGAAAAATCCTCTCCTCTGTTCTCCTTTCCGACTCTTCTTCCTCTGAAGACGTTGACTCCGCTTCTGGTACACATAAATTATTTACATGTATTTCGTGTGTTCACAAGTATTCACCGAAATTGTGTCTTTTGATATTCCCCTCTGTGCTGTTTTACATGTTTGTTGTGGAGTTTGAATTATAAGTGTGATGAAGTATATCGCTTGTCCCTATGTATCTAAAATAATGCTCTTTTATTTGGGTGCAATTTAGTGTCTCCTGATTTTATGTTATCTCCGGAAGGTTGTCAATGGATCATGATTTGAATATTTTAAAGCTAAGTTTTGTACAAGTTCGTAATTTGGCACTCTGTAATGGATAATCTGAATTTCTGAAACAATAGGCTGATATCCTGTGAGTTTGGTTCAGCTGGAAGAATCTCTAAGAGCCGTAGCGGAGAGTTTGAATCCTAAATTTAGAAATAATAAATTCGAATTTTTACTTCACTTCTTTTGATTGCAACACATACCAGATAGGAAAATCTATCTTTCCAGCTTACATATTATTGTATTCTTGCTGTTTTGGAAAATTGTGATACCATCAGTATTACACCACCATGCAGATTGCATTTTTTGTCGTAGTGTTTGATTTGGTTTTGTTTTGTTTCTATTGGTAGCTACTGATTGTAGCAAGTTAACATGTTGTCCTGTTGCTCACCTTTATTGCATCTCCCTCCCTCCCTTGTGTGTGCACTTGTAATTTTTCTGATTGACATTTGAATTGATTTCTTTTTATTGTTCTTCTTTCCTTTTCTCCTTCTCCTTTCTCTGTGTGCAGAGAATGATGCTGGCAATGATAATGACTATGAAATCCCTTCTGATGAAATTGATAAATTAAGCCAGGTAACTTTCTGCATCGTATTATAGCATGATGATTGCATGGTGCTGATGCCAAATAGAAAATGGAAGAACTGACAAATTTTTTTTATCTTAGATACTTCCATATCGTGTTTATATGCCTAAGTACTAGTTTTTTTTGATAGGTAATCACTCATTTTATTAATTAAAGGATAATATACAAGGTGTGCATTATCAATTTAAACAGGATAAAAACAAGATAAAATTAGGCAGCCCCTCATCGGGTTAGTAGCTGCCGCATTAAACCAATTATACAATGTTAGATAAAATAATACCTAAGTACTAGTACTTATCCAGGAAGAGAAAAGAAGAAAAAAATCTGTAGGAAAGGGGAAGAAGATTCATAGAAGTGAAACGCATTACTTTGTTCGGTGTATAAGGTTTTTGGATGTCTACATGTTTTTGTACCACAGTATGATGCATGACAATTACAGAGGTTCTTCTATAATTTTTTATGCTAAAGTCACCTCAGGATAGAATATAAAGTTTTTGCACTGGGTTCATTGAAATGTAGGATGAATAAGGAGTAAAAAATGAAATTCTTTCGGGTTGTTAATGGGTTAGGTGGACACAACTCTTCAATTAGTTAGCACTTTGCTTTTTATAATTAAAATGAAATTCCTTGAATAGCTCCTTGGATGAAGCTACGGTAGAAAGAAAAGTTTAATTGCTTCCAATTGCACCAGCATATTTTTGTTCAACTGTGAAACATGTCTGGTTCAAATTCTTTAGTGTTGAAGGACAACATATGGATTATATTACAGAGGTTCTACTAGCCATGTCAACCTGTAATCTACTCTTTCGGTTTTCTCTCCAGGATTTGAAGGAGAATATCAATTCTTCTAATCTATCATTCTCCTTAGTTGTACAATTTGTTCCATGTTTGTTGGTGAGAATAATATAGAGAATTGAGATCTTCCAGTCACAGTGAGATAGATTGGCACTTGATATTCATTTTTTTGTTTTTTATTTTTTATTTTTTATTTTAAAGTATGTTTAAATCTTAGTAAATGCTGATACTAGATTACTAGTAAAACACGTCATTAACTTTCAGTCTGGGGCATCTTAGCCTCTCAAATATTTTGGTACTGTAAAACGAGTAGCTTTACTATTATCATTCTTTCCAGAAGAATGGAACTTCATTGCAAATGATAGAAGACAGACAAGAGTCCCAATTCTGTGCAAGGAAAAGTGTAATTGAACAGTTGATTATGCAGGAGACTTATTCAAGGTAATTATGACAACTTCGATGATATCTGCTCTTTGTTTGAAAATTTTTCTAGGATTTTTTGAGTTACAATTATTTTCTCTCTGCAATCTCCATTCCCTTCTCAGTCTAGATTCGTTTAGCTTGTTTTATAACCAATTGTGACAGTTGCTAAGTTACGGAATTTCCAGTTTCCTGGGCTCTGGCTTTAGCAATATTTCATAATAAGTAATTTAGAACACAATCTTTAGTGTGAAACAAAATTTATGATTGACATTGATTGACAACTGGATATGCAAGTGCATTATGTAGAGAAATTATAATGAAAAGGAGTAATGGGTTCCATGAAATGTATGGTAAATAAGTGTGTAGTATTTGTGAATGCATGGTTAAAATTAATATTTGACTTTGACTTTAAATTTAAGGAGCTTATAATTTTTTTCAAACCCGATATTAGTGCAGGGAATATGATTTTCCCATAGTACTTATTTGTCTTCCTATCTGTCATGAAACATTTTGTTTTCAATTTGTCTCTCAGGGAAGAGTGTGATCAACTGATTAACATTGTTAACTCACGAGTAATAGGTTATTCCACAATTGAAGCTGGGGTGAATGGTCTACATACTGATGCCCTGAGGGATATTGGCAACGGTACTGTTTTACAAAAAAAATTGCAGTCAATCCCACTTGAACTCTTTACATGTCACTGATAGGGTTCTTTCTTTACTGCACAGAAACTGTTGATCTCTACAATAAAGATGTTGTGGAAGCCAAAATATGGTTTGAAGAGAAGAAAATGGGATTAAATGCAGGGTCAGATTTGGCACATGGGACCTGTGGTTTGAACTCTGCTGTGGTTCAACCTGTTAGTAATCTTACATCTGAATATATGTGCAAGCCAACAATATTATTGTTATCACTTACCGTCAACCTGCTGTTCTTCGTATCTTTATTATTATTATTATTTTTTATTTTGCTTGTCATATCACTGTTATTTGTTTTTTTATGCTGATTAAATATATCTCTACATACGATACTCTGGACTCTGGAGATTACTCGTGTTTTATTTCCCCTTGAAATGGAAAGCTGTGCTTAGTTCTGCAAAGTGAAGCCCATATAGTTTCTGATGTACCTGAATTTTACTAATTCAGATAGAAAGTGAATTTTGTCCACCCGTGGATATGTCTAAATCCCGTATGAATGTCCGTCCACCTTGGGCCTGTCCTGCAAAACATACTGAATTAAGAACTCCATCAATAATGGCAATGGAGCTGTTCAAGGAAGGAACATCGTATTCAAGAGGAAATGATTATTTGTCTTCAAAATTGCTTTCTGATTGTTTCTTCTTTAAATATCTGCAATTTCTTTATTTTCTTCTTCATTAAGTTGGATCTTCTCTTCTAGGTCACTTCCCGTGTAGCCTTCCGAACTATTTTCCTTTTTCTTTTAAATGCTTAAAACTCTCTTTTCTATTTGAAAAAGAAATAATCATTTCTTGTCAAATTTCTCTAGCTGTGTACAGAAGTATTCCTTTAAATGGAAAATTTGTGAAGCTGTTTTGTCATCATTTCTTGTTAATGGAAACTGATGGTTCTCACACGTTAGAACCCGATGCAGGATTTTGTTCATGCAAAATGTTTCTTCGCACAAAATGACACAACTCTACCGATCCATTTTTATTTTTCATAAAGCTGCAGGTTGAAGTGATGAAGTTTTATTTTATTTTTTAATAGAAAATATGTTAATTTTAACATTTTAACTTGGCAAAGATTGGGTGTCTTGTGGATCCTGTGGATCCTTTCAATCTCTTTGATTTCTTGATTTCCTGAATTATACTTCTTTCTAAATATGGCAGAAAAAAGAATTCTCTTTCATCTGGGACATGGAATATTCAAGAGGAACTTCGAAGAGTGCGTTTAATGGCAACAAAAGATATGTTATGCTCTCCATCCTCAAAGATTGATCTATCATTATCTGTGTTTGCTCCAAAGAGTGACCAGGAGTCTTCCGTATCGGAGATACTAGCAGCTGGTGTGGGAGAGAAAATGATTGAGCCAAAAGAACCTAACCCTATAAATCCATCTCTAAACTTGGATGCAGGAATGGGCACTAATCCTCGTGTCACAGGTTGGTTTCTGTCTCACCAGTTTGATATTCTTTCTTGACATCAAGATAAACATATATCTATGTTTACTACAAGAAAAAGTACTCCAAAAGAATTATTAACAGGACATAAAAAACTGTTATTAGCTTTCCTGAACCAATTCAGATACAGTATACATTTGGTTAAGAATTAGTTAAACTTTCAGAGAATGAAATAACCCTCATACCATGGTTTCAGACGATGAAAGACACACCTAACCTTGCAGTGTGGTCACTTTTCAGGTAATTTAAGAAACTGAAAATTTTAGGTCGTCATTTGGTGTTAGTAGGTATTCTAAGATTTTTCTTATAACAATTTCTCTTTCAACAATTATCAAGAGCACAATGTAAATTAAACTGCTTATTTATTAGATCTTTCTTACACGAGATTTGTGTCTATCCACAGTAGGCATTACCTATGCTTAAACTGATTCTGTTGAAAACCGTGCACAGTTTGGACTTTTCTCCATTTCAATTTAGATTTGAATTTTATGCGATACTGAAATGACCATGAATTCCTGTGAGTTAGAAAGCTGAAACATTATTTTTACATAATTATATATTTAATTGAGGGAAATTTGTTTGTGTGGTGTTCTCAAAATGTTAACCAGGCATGTTTCATTTTACATTACTTCCAGTTTCTGATGAAGCATGACCGACTTATTTTTCAAGTTTTTCATACATGCAAGTCACTGGATTTAAATCTCCACTGATCTGCCCAAGATTATGTTTAGTTACACAGAATAACTGTAATTGTTTTGGGAATAGTAGTTATTCATGTTTTTCTTGCCCGCCTTGGAGGAATGTGGAGGAATGTTGGTTAGTTTATATGTAGAAGGGGAGGAATGAGACGTGTGCATTGTTGGTGCCTGTATAATAATCTCTGAGAAATCAACTGTCTCCGCTGTGCTAACGTGTCTTACACATCATATTCACTTTTACAAGTCCGAGTTTCACGGACAGCAAGTTTTGCCGCAAGGCACTGCGCCTCAAGCGGTCTTGTCCTCCTCCTTAGGTCAGCAAAGCCCAAAACAACCGGCACACATTCATGCTTATGGGTAGGATACTAGACAATACCTGCATATGTTGACACCTTTACTACACTATTTGGTAATATAGATCATATACCTAGATGTTGGAAACCTTGCCGTACTGCATGGAGAGAGGAGCACTCTCGCCAAATGACACCGAGTCTGACAAGTCCCTGCTGGAGTGTGTAACACAATGTTGATTAGTCATCGCTTTAAAATACGTCAGGTTAGCCAAACATCTTTTATGCTGAGTTGAGCTTCACTGGGCTTACGGCCTTTGCATGCAAATGCCCCTCTGCTTATGGTTGGTTTTGTCATGTTCAGAGCAGGTTCATCCTTGTCCTTCCCTGGCTCATCTTTTGGCTTATAATGTTATGTCAACTAGAAGCCTTTGGTCTCTGTTGATGAACTATCTTGCGATCTCTGTTTTGTGGGTCCCTGGTTTCACCATGTTACACTTTCCATGTCATTTTTATGATGTAACAATAGTTATTTGGTTCTTGCTATAGGAAGAAGTTCCTTTCTTTCTATATGATTACATCATTTCGTCACCAACACTTGTTTGCTCGCCATGATTTTCCAATTATTCTAGGATCAAAGTGATAGTATCATTTTTCTTTTTGGTAATATTGATAAATAGTAATGTAAGGAAATAAACTAAGGTTTTACTGTTGTTCATTAGCTATGAATTGGCTCTGGGGTAATCAAAGAAGATGGAATGTGAGTGACAAGGTAAACAAAGAAAATAAAAGGGCAGCTGAACTGAAGCAAGAACGCGAACTCAAGAGGCTCAAAACCTCCGTAAATTACAATGGGAGAAAGGAACAAGGAGGAGAGCACGGAAATCCTAGCACAGTATAGCACCGATATGGTACGTTTAATAGGTCATAGTGAATATTTTTTATTACATGTCTCAATCTCTGTACATGAGCTTGCATCCCCTTTCGGAACAATTTCGTATCAATATTTATCAAATTAAGAAACAACGGGAAAAGATTACATAGCTGGATCTGCTGATTATTTGTCACAATGGAGCATAAATCTATCGGGGAATCATTTTTCTGTGTACTTATTCTCTGCTCTTTTTTCTGATTATTATTGCAAGTGGATATAGCTGAGTGAATCAACTGTATCTTGCAATTACAAATAATTAATTTTGGAACCCCTTCTTGACTTCTCAATCACTTTTTTCTGTACGAGTTAGATCTTGTCTAGCTACAATATCTGTTTTTTTTCCAGATCAATGTTCAAAGGAAGCTAATTAGTAGTTCTTCAGCAAATGACGCGACCAAATTTGCTGAAAGGCCGTGTAAATGGCTTTCCATGACAGATAAAAATTTGAGACAATATTCTCTTCCTATTCTTTCCTGTTATTGTTTTCTTTTTCATTTTTCTTGGTGGCAGTTAGATCCACACGATACTGTACTATGTATATGTTCAGTCTATTGATTAGTATTTCCAGATCACGCTGCTTCTCTTGTTTATTTATTTGCAGGAACCATGAATAATCTGATGAGGGAAACCATAATCCGAATGCTATGAGCCAGAAGAAGAAGAAGACAAATAAAACTTTTGTAGATGAAATGTAAGATTCTGAGTAGAAATTAGCTAGAGTACGTATACATATACATTTACAAGATAGAAATCAGTACACATGCAACCATAATCCTGTAGTTAGCTAATAGAAATCAGTAACTACATGAACATTTACTCTGATTTCTTAATTTCTAAATAATTTCAACTTATAAACAATTTGAATTTGCTAAAAGAGTAATGCTATTTAGTCTCACTGGGATTGCAACCCCAGTCTAGGTGATGCTAATATGACATTAATTGATAGGTACAATTAAATAACTCATTGAATTTCATCTTTCATCTAGTGTTACCTAGACAAGTCCAATGGGGTTAGAGCATCTCCAAGAGACTTTCTATTTTTAAACAGCATATTCTACAATTTAAAGAGCATCTATCAATTTAAAGAGCAAAAAATTTAAAATGCTCCAATAATCTCTTTATTTTTAACATTTAATTTTATCATTCCCAATATGTATTTGTTAGGAAATGAATGCCCAAACAATACCTTGAGACAATATAGAAGCAACCACTTGTTGATGACAATTCAAGAAAATGAACAAAGAAGAGATTTTGGGGAAGAAATGATTTCCAAATAGAATGAAGAACAATATTTGATTACTTGTATAAGCCACAAGTTAATCAATCAAGGAAGAAAAATAGCCTTTATATCAACCAAGGAAGAACAAGCCTCTTAACTTTAGGAAAAACTCTCTAAAAATCTATTTTTCTCTCTAATTCTCGGACTACAAGAGAAGGGGAAAAATCGGGTTAAATAGGTATCGTGGAGCCGCGGCGCCACTCAGCCGGCGCCGCAGCGCCACTACTTCAGGAGGTGGCGCTGCAGCGCCCATGATGGTGGCGCCGTGGCGCCACCCTGTTTTGCTGATCAAAGAATCCCGAACAACCTTCTTTACTCCATTCCATGTCACAATCTTGCAACCATCGGAGTCTAAGGCACCAACAGAGATAAGGTTCTTCCAAAATTCAGGAACATGCCTAACATCCATCAAAGTTCTAACCACTCCATCATGCATCTTGATCCTAACCGAACCAAGCCCCTCCGTTTTACAAGAATGGTTATTACCCATCAATACGGTTCCACCATCAGTGCTTCTATAGGTAGTAAACCACTCCCTATTTGGACACATATGGTAGGAGCAACCAGAGTCAAGAATCCACTTACCAGAGGCTTCTTCATCACAAGAGATGATGTAGCATTCATCGCTTTCTCCTCCATCCGAGGCATAGCTAACTTCCTGTTTGACTTGCACCTTTCCGTTGTAGTTTTTGTTGTTCTTATTGTTCTTCTTCCAACCCACTCTTTTGTTGGTACAGTTTGCCTTGAAGTGCCCGAGCTCGCCACATTTGAAACAAGTCTTTTCTGAAAGAGGTCTAGAACTGGATCTAGATATTTTCCCTTTGCCCCTTGCTCGTTCATTACTCCTCCCTCTCACAAACAACACTTGAGCTTGCTCCTTGTTACCAATGGTAGACATGCCACTAGTTGCAATCTTTCGAAGATCATCTGCTAGAAGTGACGTTCTAGTATCCTCCATCACAAGTTTATCACCCACAAGCATCAATGTTTGCACTAGATTCTCATAGGACTTTGGCAAAGAGGACTTTGGCAAAGAGAGAAGAAGTAGGAGTGCTTGATCCTCATCATCAACTTTAACATCAATGTCCTTCAAGTCCGATATGCACCTATCGAACTTGTTGACATACTCCCGGATTGGTGTACCTTCATCCATCTTGCATGTATACAATTTGGACTTCAAGTAGATCCTATTAGCTAGAGTCTTCGTCATGAAGTTTGTCTCTAACTTGGTCCATACTTCCGCCGCCGTTACCTTACCATCTACCAAGAAAGCAACATCCCTTTCAAGGCATAGGATGATCGACGCCCGTGCTTCAAGATCAAGCTCCTCCCAATCCTCGTCCGACATATCTTTGTGCTTCTTCTCCTTTCCCCCCAAAGTCTTGTGCAATTTTTGAGAAATGAGCACATTCTTCATTTGCATCCTCCAATATGAAAAATCATTTTTTCCATTGAATTTTTCGATATCATACTTCCCAACCTTCACCGTTCCACTAGTAGACATGATCTATCCACTTGTTTCGATGAAATTCGACAACTAAGTTCACTCAAGAATTTTCACAAACACCTTGTGTGCACAATTGACTCTAACCTACCTTCCTCAAATCGAAGATTGACCACCTTGATTTGATATGTAGCTCTGATACCAAATTGTTAGGAAATGAATGCCCAAGCAATACCTTGAGACAATATAGAAGCAACCACTTTGTTGATGACAATTCAAGAAAATGAACAAAGAAGAGATTTTGGGGAAGAAATGATTTCCAAATAGAATGAAGAACAATATTTGATTACTTGTACAAGCCACAAGTTAATCAATCTAGGAAGAAAAATAGCCTTTATATCAACCAAGGAAGAACAAGCCTCTTAACTTCAGGAAAAACTCTCTAAAAATCTATTTTTCTCTCTAATTCTCGGACCACAAGAGAAGGGAAAAAATCGGGTTAAATAGGTATCGGGGCGCCGCAGCGCCACTACTTCAGGAGGTGGCGCTGCGGCGCCCATGATGGTGGCGCCGTGGCGCCACCCTGTTTTGCCCACAATATTTATTATTATTTTTGCATTCTTTTATTTTTATTATCTTCCCTCCAATAATTATATCACTTTATTTAATTAAGTCAACATTGGAAGTTGGAATCTTTAAAACATTAAATTATAGAGAGGTGGGTTTGACTATCCACTTTTAAAATTTTAAAGATTGACTCTTTAAAATAAAGAATATTCCACTTTTAAAGAGCCTTTTGAAGATGTTCTTACATAGTATTACTCTTTGCTAAACTTTGATTTTTTTTATTTCTTGTCTCATTTTTACATTGATTTGAAGTAAATTGTACTTCAAGCCCCAAAATACATGTGGGCACTCAGAAAACTGGCTGTTTTACCCCTTCTGTTGAATAGTTCGCAAATTTCCTTGATTCTGATTAATATTGTACAAGCCATGAGATTTTATCTGTTTCAACCTTCTCTTTGAACTTACCGGTGATTACTTCTCCAAAGTCTCAGAGATTTTTGCAACTTATCTGGTAAGTGGATATTTCTCTTTTGAAGGATGACATCAAAATTCACTGAGCACAGGTAATCTTACGAATATAGTTCCATGTTTTAACTCCGACTATGTTTACCATAGCCGTTTTCGAACCTAAATAAATGAGGAGCTGTGGAAGGTTGACAGCAACCCTAGAACTGTCAAATCAAATCTGATGCCAATATTCATCCATGTTTCAAGTTTCAAATCTCACTATATTTTTGATAGCTAGTCGCAGCCTGAAGGAAGGAGGAGGGTCGCGATAAGTTGACAGACGTCTAAAACCGTGACACATCTGAAAGCAATATTCTTCTATGTTTATGCTATAGACGAAGCATGGTAAGAACCACCATAGAATTTCTACCTTCAATATATCAGTCTATAAGCTGGAACATTCTGAAATCCACATCCACCATTGCTTTCCTAAGCTCGGAAACATGATCCCATATCCGTTGGTTGAATATTGAAATTCAAGGGAATGGAGAAGAGAACAAAAAGAAAGAATCAAGAAAACTAAAACTTGGTATAAAGGCTTGAATATGTGATCGTTGTCCTCAAATTATATTTGCCCTCTCAATAATTTAATTGGTACTTAAAGGGATTCTTGGCAAATGATTTGTAGGATTGAATCAAGCTTTCAAGATGAAAACACTTAAGCACTAGTATTTTACTTCCAAAAGGTAATGAACATAAAGGGTTTTGAATATGTTTGAGAATTGAAGAAATCTCTTTGATTTTGAAATGAATTGTTTGTATTGTGTTTAGGAATGGAAAACTATCTCCTATATGTAGCTTTCCATCCATCAATACATCACGAAAAGCCCTAATGATTAATGAAAAGTTAAGGGGGGTGTTCTCTTCGTGTTTCTGTTTTGTGTTTTGAATTTTGAATTCGTTTTGTATTTTGTGTTTTGGGTGTCCATTTTGAGATTGTTGAAAACTCGTTCTTTTTGTCGTTTTGAAAAAATATTTCACAACCTGTGTTTTTTTTAGTTTTGGCAGATTTGTGAAGAAAATAGCCAAAACGTAAAAAAGTTGTTTTATATTTTTTTCACAAAATTTTCAGCCGTTTTCAAAAACTCGTTTTCGAAAATAGGAAAGAGAACGCGTTTTCAATGTTTTGGAAAATCGAAAACAGAAAACGGCCAGAAAACAGCAAAGAGAACGCCCCCTAAGATTTTTCATACGAAGTTGCCCAAAAAAAAAAAAAAAAAAAAAAAACAACAGTAAAAAATATGAATTGGGCGATCACCCAATACAAATCCAAGCGCCCACCAGTACAAAGTTATTGGCCTTGGATTGCCAAAAATGAGACTTGGCATTGCCTAACCTTAAGCCTTGGCGGTAGCCCAGACTAATTTTCTAATCTCTCTGTTTTTTCTTTTGGTTGTTTTTGCACTTATTTGATACACTGATATGAATGTTTAATCATTACAAATCACTTATTCAAATTAGCAATACTCATGTCATACGTTCACAAGTTCCTCAAACTCGTTTAACACTAATATGACCTTGCATTCATCCTATTCATTGAACTTTTAAGAGAGAAACTCTAACTCTCCATTGAGGTGGTGTTATCTCGAAGTTTATCTGGATGAATTTTTCTAGTATCTTTGTCATTTTTAGAGATAATTGTACTTAGTACTGAACTTCATAAAGAGCTTAAAGCTCAACCATCCTTTGAGTAACAACCATCATTATATAATTAGCGTAGGACCCGTGGATTACTATTTTGGTAATGACAAGTAGGGTTGTTGTCATTAGTGAATCTTTTTAATTTATGAGTTTTAATCTCATCCTACTTGAAGTAGATATTATTAAATCTCTATTAAGAGGTTTAGTTAAAGGATTCTCTAGATTCTCATTTGACTTAACGTAATTTAGAGAAATTATTCATGTTGATTAATTTCCTTATATAGTCATATCTTAGACTCGTATATCTAGACTTCCCATTGTATACCTCATTATATATTTTTGCTAATGTGACTTGATTGTCACAGTGATAGATATCAAAGATGTATTCTTCAATCCTAATGATATCTCATATAGTAGATCCTTAAATCACTCAACTTCTTTCTCGGTATCGACTACTGCCATGAATCTAGATTACATGGTTGAATGTGTTATGCATGTTTGTTTTTAGATTTCCTAAAATCTGCACCTCCTCCAAGAGTAGACACCTAACCCAAAGTAGATTTACTTTTATCAGTGTTAGATATCCAACTAGCATCAATATTTTTTTCTAATAACCGAGTATTTGAAATATTGTAGACCTAAGTTTTTGGTTTTCTTTAACCTTCCAATGCTCATTGCTAGGATTAACTAAGTTTACTAATTTCAAATGTCATATCCAATATTGTACATTGAACTGCATACATAAGACTCCTTATAACACTTAAATACTCTAGCTGAGCAATCTTTGTTCCATCATTCTTCATAAGCTTAGAACTTAGATAAAGAGGGGGTACTAAACTCTTTTGTGTTCAAATATTTGAACATATTTATCACATTCTTTATATATATAGCGTTTGAACTTAGAACTTATTTAGTTCCTACTTCCTACAAAACTTTAGGTTAGTATTTAAATTTTAAATTTATTATATTTGTTGAACTATTTATAATTTTTTTTATTAAGGTCCTTTTGGTGGGCATCAAAATCAGATTTTACTAGATTTTGATAAAAGCTAATGAAAGATGGGGTTAAAAAATTGTCGATATTATGAAATATGTGATTAAAATTAATTGTTGACTTTGATTAAGATTAAAATGTTGATTTATTTTTCACCAAAAAGAAGCTAACTAAAAGATCATTCTTAATTTTAAATTATTTTTTAATGTTATTGATTACCACAAGAATTTTCCATGAGAAAAGGTGAAAGCAAAAACATGTAAATTTAAGAAATTGAGGGGCTACAATTAATAGGAGCATTATGCGATCGTGTAACTCATTTAATGCTTAAGGTGACTCTATTCTTATTTAAAGAAAGGAAGGTTTGGCCACTTCGGAGACTGATACTAGGGGATATAGTAGCATTATTTCAAGGGTGGGATGTGGAACTTTCCACTTTGTACGCCTTGTTCTACTTGGCATGTTGTTCGTGTCCTTTACCTTAAATAAAAGTACTTTGTTTTGCTTTCAAAAAAGAAAAAAAAAAATTATATAAAAACTTATTTTTAACCTGATTTTCATAAAGTTTTTTTATATTAAAATTTACTTACTGTTACACATGAACTTTTTAACCTGAAATTTGCTTTCAAAGGGTGCAAGTTTAGCTTATTTCTAAAAATATTTTACAACTTACTGTTTACAGTAAAACTTGTTTTAAGCACTTAACCTGAAAAGGAGCTAAGGTTAAGGGTAAAAATATTTTTTAGCTTATTGCTGAAGTATCATTTCACAACTCATTGTTAAAAATATATTTTCATAACCGATAAAAGCTTTGTGAGTGCATTCTGCATTAATCAGTAATCACTTAAAATTTATTCGAGTACACGAGTAGGCAGTGTTGAGATGCCATTAATTAGCTCCTTCAAACTTATGTTGTAGCAAATTTCAGAAAGAGTGTACAAATTAAATTGAAGCACCATTTAAGCTACCTTCAACTAAAATGATTTATTTATTTATTTTTTAAAATTGCCAACCCCAATATTCTAGATTGCATACTCAATTGACCATTGTTTTGATGTAATCAATAAGACTGTCAAAATTACAATATGATGATCCACCTTCACTAACAGCCTTTCTTGCCAGCTTTGCCATATTTTCTGCCCTTTCCAAGAACTCATTCTTCCTTACTTCTATAAGCTCTCTTACAAATTTCTCAATGATTTCTCGATCGCAAGTATCTTTCATGTCGGACCCGATTTTCCATACCTCACTCACAAACCTGCTGTTTATCGTTTGATCAGCAAAATATGGCCAACATATCATTGGCACACCAGCCACAATACTCTCCAGAGTCGAGTTCCATCCACTGTGAGTCAAAAATCCACCCACAGCAGCATTGTTTAGTACTTCTTCCTGAGGGGCCCATTCCACCATGTAACCCCTTGCCTTTGTACCCTCCTGTAGTTCTACTGGAATTTGATTCTTATTGTCTTCACCTACAATAGAATCTGGCCTCATAACCCACAAGAACCTCTGTCCACTATTCACCAATCCATGCCAAAACTCCAATAGCTGGTCTCTTGACACAACTGTTATGCTTCCAAAACTAACATAGATTACAGATTTTGGTGGCTGTGCATTTAGCCAATCGATACAGCTCCTGTCTTCTTCCCAAAAACTCGACGAAAGAATGGATTTCTCAGACTCTTTTTGTGCGAGTCTCGACTTCAGATGGGCATTGTTTGGTCCAATGGTGAAGAGTGTTGGCATGTGCTTGCGTATATGAGATAATATTGTACCTTCTAAATCTTCAAAAGTGTTCAAAATGACTGCTTGAGCTCTCGTGGTTTGTCTAGTTTCGTATTCGACGATGTGAAGCTTTGGCTCATTGATGTCGTTGACCTGGCAAAAGCTAGGCAGGTCACAGTACCTTAGAAAACCTTCCATTCCTGGCACGCTTTTTACTATTTGATCCTTGCCAATACCAGCTGCAAAATTCATCAAGAAAAGCAAAATCAATTTGTGTTTAGCCACTTGATCTAAAAGTTTAAGCTGTCAAAAAATTACGATACCTTTGAGGGGAATTTCACCAGCTGCAATGAGTTCAGGTATACAAAAATAAGCCCAAAATGAGCAAGCACTAATAGTACGAAAATAGATAAGGGGAATTCCTTTCTCTTCAGCAAAATCACCGGCGAAACTCAAGGCCCCATCAGCTATGATGCAAGTAACTGGCCTACGGGTGTCGGAACTCAATAAATTCTTCTCAACCATCATCTGCTTGAAGAGTGGTCCTGTTATGTTTTTTGTCGATGGCAGGATGTCAATGACTTGTTCCCCAGCTCGAGGATGGTCATCGGGAAGCCCATCGGAAATGGATTCAAAACGGAACCCGGGATACTGATCGAAACGAGAAATGACGGTGGAGTGCTTGAGGAGGCGGCTGTGGCTGAACTCAGAGACCATGAATGTAACATCGAGGCTAGAAAGACAAAGGAGTTCGGCCAGTTTGAGCATGGTATTCACATGGCCTTGAACTGGTAGTGGAAATATGAGCACATGAGGAGGTATTGTTGCTCCATGAGAACCCATTAGCTGCTTCAATCTTGTACAAAATTTCAGATAATACTTAGTCGATTGAAAAATCAAGATTTGGAAGAACCCAATAATGCACAAATACAGGCTGTAGCCGACAATATGAGACGTATAAAATAATAATTGTTGTAAATAATAATATTATTAGTTAATAACAATTATACCCCTGCAGTCTTACATTTATAAAGTTTTGATTTTCAATATAATACATACAAGTCTATTAATTTCTCTATTCTCTTCTCTATTTCATAACAAGTTATCAGCACGATTCTCCCAAAATAAAATAAAATAAATTAGAAGATGACTAATTTTATAAGCATGAGCATCTATCATGTTTATCAAAATTAATTTGGTTAAATGTGAATTTATTTTTTATATACATATGCATTATAATTCAAAGGTTCTGATTCTTCTACCGAAATCAATTTGTGAATATCATTCGGTCACAATTAATACTGTCAAAAGCCACCACTGCCATAATCAAATTCCATGTAAATTTAGTCAAATCATTGCTTAATACTTTTATCCATTCACATTCGCAAAATTCATTTTGCAGAATGCTTTGGTCAATTTGTTTGTCCATTCACTGTATAATGCTTTACTCAATTCATTACTGCAAAATTTCTTTTGCAGAATGCTTTGGTCAATTTGTTTGTCCGTTCACTTTATAATTCTTTAGTCAATTCCATGTGAATTTAGTCAATTATTATTGCAAAATTTCTTTTGCAGAATTTCACTACACTATATTTTTTGTGCATAATGGTCAATTTTTTATGCTTTGTTCTATTTATATATTCTATTTATTTGATAATGAATCTGTATATATAAATTCATGTCATGTCTGTTTAGTAGTTAATTTTTAATCATGTCTGTATGATAATTAACATTTTTAACCTAATTAAATAATTTTAGATTTCTTTTAAAAAAAAATGATAATGTATCTCATTAATGCTTGTGAAGAAGCACAACTCTGTAAATAATGCATAGCTCCTAAAAAGTTAATATTTTTAAATAACAAAATAGTATTGCTCCTAAAGTGGCATGCTATTATTACATATATTCTAGTTAGATTTATTTGCTCCTGAAGAGTATAATTACGTAAAATCTAAAATAAAATATGTTTTTGCTTCTAAAGAGTAAATATTTACATAATTTATATTTTAAAATAATAATAAGTTATTACTCCTGAGGAGCATGACATTAAATTTCTAATATTTCAAAGGAACATTGATATATTTCTTTTAAAGAAGTAATACTAAAATATAGTGTTCTCAAAGTAGTACATATTTCGAAAAATATATCATGTGTGTAATTTATGAATTTTTGTTTATCTCTGAAGGAAAACATATAATTCATGTCATATGAATATTGATCCTTATATGATTATATCACAGTTAATCATATTTTTGAGAATTGACTAAGTCTTTTGTTCAATTGTATAGTTATTCAAATGACAAAGCATGATCAGTTGGACCATCACTGAATCAATAATGATGCAAAATTGAGAATTCAAATGAATATTCAACGAAGAATTAGAAAATTCTCCAATCCAATGAATTCATATATAATATTTGTTATCTCTATTATTGGTCATTAACCATCAATAGCTAAATAGGGACCGAACTCCTTATATTTTTGAAAATTAATTAGGGTGATATATAGAGACTTGTTACCCTTCACGTTGACTATCTAGATTATTTGTATCTAATTGATTTGATACATCTATCAAATGATTGCATGATGTTTGTAACTTGAAGTTTACGAAATTACTATTCAAATGTTAAATTATGAGCATAATTTTTTTATTATAAATCAAGATGATTTGTTTTGTTAATGTTAGTGAGCTTAAATCTCAACACTTTAATAAGTGTTAGTTGTGATATCAATATATGGTTTAACACTATTATTTGTTGAGTATCTTCAATTAATTTCTTAACAATTACTATTGAAAACAAAGTATTTC
Organism: Osmanthus fragrans; assembly: GCA_019395295.1. Lineage (NCBI taxonomy): Eukaryota > Viridiplantae > Streptophyta > Magnoliopsida > Lamiales > Oleaceae > Osmanthus > Osmanthus fragrans. Next base: position 20,506,441 of record CM033360.1, read on the forward strand.
CCATTTTTGTTTAGGGAGTATTATTATGCATCATGCCAACATAAAATTCTCCCTATTATATGTAATGCACTAAGATGGAAAGTAAAGAATGCTTGGAATAAATGCGTAGTTTAAACCCTAATCTCAAATAGTTGATATTTTATAACGCGATTTGCTGATGTTTATAAAATTCTCTCAACATTAGAGGGAAGAATTAAGAAGGTGAAAATAATATACAAATGTATCTTTACATTATTTAAATTCCCAAATAAGATAATTTGGGCCAAAATTTCAAAATATAAATCATTTAGATGTATTTACTGACCAAAGAGATACATCAACTTTAAATACTCTAACTCGAAATAACATAATTGAGAATAATTAGTTAATATTATATTTGATAAATTTATGACATGCCCGAAACACGATAATATTCAATTCTAATATAAAAAATTTCAAACGAAAATTGAGCAATTAACAAAGATGATTCCATTAAGGAGATGTATACTCTTGATGAGTATTTAGACACAATTAGTTCTAAAACTTCAGAAGAAATTTAAGTATTTGAAAATTTTAAAGTAGAGATATCTTAATAAGTTATGTTATTACCAGGAAAAAAAAATGAAATCGAAAAAGAAAAAGTTGTTGACAATGCATTTGCACGTGACATATCGTTTTATATTATGAGAAGCGATGAATCAAAATAAATTTGTTGAAGCGCAGTAATGATTGGCCATTAAAATGACACAATTCTAGTAAATTTGAATTTACTGGAGAAATTTGAAGTTTCTGGACCTACAGCCGAAAGGTTGATAAAATATTATATGAAGATGATAATGCTTGAAGGCTATAACAAGACAGTTTGAAATATACTTCAACATAACTTATTAAAATTTCTCTACTTTCGAAATTTTATATATTTAAATTTCTTCTGGAGTTTTATAACTAGTTGTGTCTAAATGCTCATCAAGAGTATAAACCCCCTTAATGTGATTATTTTTGCTAATTGCACCGTTTTCATTTGAAATTTTTTATATTATAATCGAATATCATCATGCTTCAGGCATGTCATAAATTTATCAAATATAATATTAACTAATTGGTCTTAAGGATGTTAATTCGAGTTGGAGCATTTAAAGTTGGTGTGTGAGATATTGTTGATCTCTTTGGTCAATAAATACATCTAAATGAATTATCTTTTGAAATTTTAGTTTGAATTATCTTTTACAAGAATTTAGATAATGTAATGATACATTTGTATATTATTTTCACCTTCTTAATTCATCTCCTTAATCCTAGGAGAATTGTCTAATCAAATTGATATCAACAAATCGTGTTGTAAAATATCACCCATTTGAGATAAGAGTTTAAACTACGCATTTATTCCAAACATTCTTCACTTTCCATCTCAGTGCATTATGTATAATAGGGAGAATTTGATGTTGGCATGATGCGTAATAATACTTCCTAAACATAAATGGGAAATACTTTGCTTTCAGTAGTAAGGCCAAATTGGTTGTGAAAGGCTATTCACAACAGTATGGTGTTGATTACACAGATACCTTTGCTCCGGTGGCAAGGTATGAAACAATCAGGTTGTTAATTGCCATAGCTGCTCAAAAGGGATGAAAAATTCATCAATTAGATGTGAAGCCAACCTTTCTAAATGGATATTTACATGAAGATTTTTTTATTGAACAACCAAAAGGTTTTCATGTTGCTGGAAATGAAGACAATGTGTATTTGCTAAAGAAAGCTTTGTATGGATTAAAGTAGGCTCCAAGGGCTTGGTATAGCAAAATTGATGATCATCTTGGTAGTCTTGGTTCCACCAAAAGCTTGAATGAGCAAACTTTTTATATAAAGCAGGTGCAAGAAGATCCGGTTATTATTTCATTATATGTTGATGATCTTCTAGTGACTGGCAGCAACTTTGTTTTGATTGAAAAGGTGAAAGTAGAATTGAAGAAAACATTTGATATGACTGATTTGAGGGAAATGCAATACTTTCTTGGCATGGAGATACATCAAACATAACAAGGAATCTTTGTATGCCAAAGAAAGTATTCTAAGGAAGTTTTAAGGAAATACAATATGAAAAATTGTAAACCAATACGCACTCGCTTAATTCAGAATGCAAAATTGATGAAGGAAGATGGAGCTAAAAAGATAGATGCTAGTGTTTATAGAAGTTTTGTGGGCTGCTGGCTATATCTAACAGCAACAAGACCAGATATTATATTTGCCACAAATATTTTGTCAAGATTTAGACAAGAGCCAAGTGAAATTCACTTTTAAGTAGCAAAAAAGGTTTTGAGATATATTAAAGGGACTGAAGAGCTGGGAATTTGGTTTAGAAAATCTGAAGTTGGTAGGTTTTACAGACAATGATTGGGTTGGATCCTTTGAAGACATAAAGAGCACCTCTGGTTATGTGTTTTATGTTGGCTCAAGTGCTATTTGTTGGAATTCCATGAAACAGAAAATAGTAGCTCAGTCCACAACATAAGCTGAATATGTTGCTACTTCAGAAGCTACAAATTAAGCACTTTGGTTGAGGAAAGTGTTAGAGAAACTCAAGCACAAGCAAGAAGTAACTACAATCATCTATTGTGACAACCAATCTGCAGTCGCTATGGTGAAGAATTCTGTGTTTCATGGAAGACCCAAGCATATCAAGATCAAGTATCACTCGATCAGAGAAGCACAAGAAGAAAAGGAAGTGGAACTAGTGAATTGCAGTTCAGAGGATCAAAATGCAGACATTCTAACCAAATCTTTACCTAAAGCTAGATTTGAAACACTAAGAAACAACCTTGGTGTTTCCACTAAAAGTGCCAAGGAGGAGTCTTGAAGTCACATCGACACTTTTGTTGTCAAAATAATTTTTTGTATCATTTATCAGCTTGAAAGTGGCTAAATTTAAGGAGAAAATGCTGGTAGTGTTTTCCAGAAGTTTTACCAAAATATGGTCATGCTCGATTTAGAGAATGCAGTCAGAAAAGTTAGCTTGTATTAGGTAAAAAGTTGTTGACTATATTTGCTAAGAAACTTCTTGTAATCTCTATATATTTAAAAATGAAATGTAAATGCTGGTGCGTGTTTTTTGTGAGAAAATATCAACTTCCATCTTCTTTGTCTTATAAAATTCTTTCACAAAAAGACTGATAACTTAATTTTCGTTGTACTTAATAAAATAGTCCATAGTCATAAGTACCTTGTAAGTATTTAATAATACAATTTGCAGCTAAGAGGTGAATTTCTGTTGGACATTCCATGTATTCGCTGATAAGACTAACATCATGCATTATATCAGACCTTGTTGCTGTTAAATACATGAGGCTTTCTACAATTTGATTGTAGTGTGTGTTGTCGATCTTTCTTCCTTCAGGATCTTCATCAAGCTGGTGTGCTAACATCATTGCAATCTTTCATTCAAAACCTATCTAAAATTTCTCGTATATGTGTGTGTGTGTGTGTGTATTTGAGAAAATAATACATCATACCAAGATCAGTAATCTCAAACTCAATCATCATAGATTCTTTAAATTTGTCAAAAAAGATCTTATCATTTCCGGTGTAGATTAAATCATCAACATATAAACAAACCATGAGCATCTTCCTAGCTTCATCTTTTCTTATAAAATGCATATGTTTATAGGGACGTTTATGAAATCCTTCCTTCTAAAATAAGCCCATGGAACTTTCTTTAGTCCATACAATTTCTTTTTTAATTTATACACTTTATGCTCATCACCAATTTTGACATAACCAGGCGATTGATCAATAAATACCTGCTCATTCAAGTTTCCATGCAAGAAGGCTGATTTGACATCTAGTTAGAAGATAGGCCATGAATTTAATTTGAGTTGCTAGAGCAGTGACCATTCTAATTGTATCATGTCTTGCAACAGGAGCGAAGACTTCCTTATAGTCTATACCAAATTCTTGCTTGTATCCTTTCACAACCAAACGTGCCTTGTACTTGTCCACTTCTCTATTCTTTTTAAGCTTTGTTTTCAATCACCCTTTCACACCAATAGTTTTCTATCCACTTGGGAGTTCAATCAGTTCCCACGATTTGTTTCTTTCTATGGCTACAATTTCTTATCCATTGCTTTCCTTCATTTTGATTGTTTGACAACATCCTCAAAGCTTACAGGATCACAATCTGAAAACAAAGCAAAGTTAATGAGTGGATCCTCAGATTGGTCAACCTCTGTTACCTCATATAAGTCATCCATGCTGGTCTTCTTCTGGGCCTTTATGACTGGGGCTTTGTTGCTGCTACAAATGCTTGAGGTGCTTCTAGTGGCGCGTTCTTATTAACATTTAGGGTTCGTTTGATTGCAAATTGTATCATGTCTTGTAGGGATGGCAATTCAAACGGTTAAAACCGAAAATCGCGGTTAACCGAACCGAATGGGGCGAAAAAAATCGAACCGATGGTGCAATGGGGCGGTTATGGTTTTGATTTTAATGACCCGATTCGTACTGGGGCGGGTATGGTATTTAGCGACGGTGCCCTAAATCGAACCGATTATCCGTTAAAAAAAAATTTAATTGGACAATTGGGCTTTTTTTTAAATAATTCTTTGTATAATTAATTAAGAGGAAATTTCACATAATGTCAACTTTCACCTAGTCATTTGCAAAAATGTCCAAAATTTCTTCAATGCCCATTTTTCAATTGTTTAGACGAAAATATCCCTACTAGCAATTTCTATTTCAACATTATAATTCAAATTTTTTCATATCATTAAAAATGGTGTTTGCCAATAAAATTTGGACACATAACCTATACTACTTGTATCAAAAAGTACAAATGTCAATCCACATTAAATGTATGGTCGGGTATCATTCTCAATGTTTATGAAATGTCGAGAATGACATTTAAACTATAATTATAGACATTTATAAAATGTCGAGAATGACATGACGGAATTCCATTTCACCATATGCATTTATCATCTTTAACTTCAACTACCATTTTTGCAAAGAATTTATTTCATCATTACTAACATTCTAAATATAGAAGTATATTTAATTATTATCTAACTAAGTTATTTAAGATGATTGGTACAAAAAAAAAAAAAATTTCTTTGGAAATGGAATCATATACTTCTCTGAAGGTGTTAATGAAATTTCTACTTCTTCTTCATTTTTCCTATAATAATTGATTAAAATCTAATTAAAAATGTTGGCAATTGGCCCCACCTAGGTAATAGCAACATTATTTTGGCTTCTCATGGAAGCTACTTGGTCATCTCGAAAATTGTGTCAAATTTAAAAAGAAATACATAAAATTTATTAATCTTTTCATAAGGGCAAAGTAGACAATTTGATACCAAATTTGGATATTTTTGCAAGGATTATGAAAATAAGACGTTTTTCAATTCACACCCCTAATTCTAGACATTCTTGAAAATGTCTCATTAATTAATTATGGCCCATTGACCCTTATTTGTGACCGGCCCACTAAGCACTAACCTAGTTTTTTGTCCTATTCTTAACCCTACTCACACACTCACTCACAGAAGTTTGAAAATACACAGAAAATTGAAATATTCAGTTAAGACCATTTTTTTGTTTAAATTTTCACTTAAGACCATTTTTTATTAGGTAGTATAGTTGTATTATTACTCTACTTACATTTTTTATTTACTATATAGGAATCAACTTTGAGTATTGACTCTTGACCTATATTAGTAAGAGTTGTGGGGAAGAATGAAGATTGACTTATACTAGTAAGAGTTTTAATCTATGTTGATAATATTTTTTGTTAAATTCGAATTATGTATTTGGAAGTTGGAATATTGTTTGCTAAATTGGCTTAATATTGTGTTTTTTTTATTGATTTTTATTCATAATTTTTTTTTTTTTTTCAATTTAACGGTTGGACTTATAAAAAATAATTTATTTTCGTGGTTATTAACCGAACCGAACCGAGATACGAACCGAGTCGAACCGAACCGACTTTCGTGATTATGGTGCGGTTATGGTATGTCAAAAAATTTGGTAGTGCGATTATGGTTTTGACCGAGCCATCCCCGAGCCGACCCGTTGCCATTCCTAATGTCTTGCAACAGGAGCGAAGACTTCCTTATAGTCTATACCAAATTCTTGCTCGTATCCTTTCACAACCAAACGTGCCTTGTACTTGTCCACTTCTCTATTCTTTTTAAGCTTTGTTTTCAATCACCATTTCACATCAATAGTTTTCTATCTCCTTGGGAGTTCAATCAGTTCCCACGTTTTGTTTCTTCTATGGCTACAATTTCTTCATCCATTGCTTTCCTTCATTTTGATTGTTTGACAACATCCTCAAAGCTTACAGGATCACAATCTGAAAACAAAGCAAAGTTAATGAGTGGATCCTCAGATTGGTCAACCTCTGTTACCTCATATAAGTCATCCATGCTGGTCTTCTTCTGGGGCTTTGTTGCTGCTACAAATGTTTGAGGTGCTTCTAGTGGCTCGTTCTTATTAACATTTAGGGTTCGTTTGATTGCAAGGGTGGAAAATGGGTGGAAAGAAAATGAATGACAGAGAATTGATTTGTCTAGAATTCGTTTTCTGGGAATTGTAATAATTATGTTTGATTGGTATAATTTTCTACCTGAAAAATATCGAAAATTTGATGTCCCTTTAGCTTTATTTTTCATGAAAATTGTTCATTAAAGTGATAAATTTTTCCACTATTGGATCTAAAATTTGTTCCAATTGCCAAAAAAAATTTTAAAAAAAAAATTAACAATTTTTTTTTTAACATACCGAATATCATTCGTTTGGCTTTATTTTACATACAAATTGTCTATTAAAAGGATAAATATTTCTACCATTGGGTCTAGAATTTTTTTTTTCTATTGCCAAAAAAAACAAAAAAAAAAAAAAAAAAAAACCATGGAAAATGAAAACCCACCAAAATGGTTGGAAATAATTTACACCAAAAAGCTAGAAAATGTGCATGTGTGAGCCAAATCAAGAAAATATTTTCCATGGCAAATTCGTCGAATCAAACAGCCAAAACTCAGAAGATGAAAAATATTTGCCTAGTTCCGTGGCAAATTTCCCAAATCAAACAGGGCCTTAGTTGTTGAGGATTTATCATAAGCTGATACTCTTCTTCTCTATGATGCACCGACACGGACACGCGTGTCCGACACGATACGTGTCGGATACGTTGACACGTGATTTTTTCAAAAAGTGCCGACACGATACGTCATCGACACGTTAATTAAATTTTTTAAAAATTTTCATTTATATAGTATAAATTTAGTTTTATACTTATTATTGATTTTCTTGTTGAATTTTTTTAAATATAAGTACTTATTTGTTATTTACTAATAATTTTGAGTTAAAAATATATAATAGTTATAGAAAGAAAGAAAAATAAATATTATAGAGTGTCGGTATCGACACGAGTCCGACACGTGTCGGACACGGACACGCTACCCTAGTTAGAGTGTCCGTGCTACATAGCTTCTTCTCCGTCAAAATCAGCAAGAATCTGTTGTCCAGCTCCATCTTATTCGCCCCTATAATTTTTCTTCATCAAAGGTAACATCTCGGCTAATTAAAATCTTTTTGGTGTTTGGATTATACAGCTTGTATGCTTTGGAATGATCACTTACACCAAGAAAGACTCATTTTTATGCTTTGCCATCAAGCTTCTTTCTCTTTTCATCTGGGATATGTCATAGGCAAGGTATTCAAATATTCTGAAGTAGCCAACCACCGGTCTCCTTCCGTTCCAAGCTTCTTCTAGTGTCGTGTTCTAAACTGCTAAAGTTGGACTTTTGTTCAATACGTGAACACTCTAGTTGACTACCTTAGGCCAAAAGTTCTTTGGTACTCAACTTCTCATCAACAAACTTCTCACCATATTCATGATTGTGAAGTGTTTTTTCTCATATACACCATTCTGCTGAGGCTTGTAAGCTGCAGCTAACCGTCATTTAATACCTTGAACTTCACAAAATTCTGCAAAATCATGATAGTTGTACTCCCCTCTGCGATCAGTATTCAGCACTTCATTGGTCCTTCTGCTTCCTTATCCACCAATGCCTTATACACGGACGGATCCAGGATTTGATTCGAGACTGGGCTACTACGCAAAAAAAAAATAAAAAAATTTACACATGAAAAAATAGTTTTTTTCAAAAAAAAAAAAAAAAAAAAAAAAAAAAAAAAAAAAAAACCATTTAAAAAAAAATGGACCTTCGTGGGGGAGCTGCAGCCCAGCCAGCCCCCCCACTGTATCCGTTCTTGGCCTTATAGTTTTTGAATGCCATAAGAGCTTCAGACTTTTCTTATAAGAAGTATACCTCGCTTTGCCGACTGAAGTCATCCATGAAAGCAGTAATGTAACGTTTACCATCATTAGAAATTAGACTGATTGGCCCACTACACAACTTCTAGCGACTTTCTTGGTCTTTCTCTTTCCTTTTGGAAATCAATTTCTTGGTTGCTTACTAACAACACATTCTTCACGCACATCTTAGGGGCAAAGAAAATTTGGAAGACCATCGACCATGTTCTTTTGTTTCAGTGTCTTAAAACCTCCAAAGTTTAAATTCCCATAATGGAAGTTCCATAACCATGCAATATCTTTCATATTTGCTAAGAGACATGATTGAGTGATGCCATGAAGATTGAGAGGAAACATTTGGTTTTGCTGTGATGTTTACTTGAGCAATTAACCCCATTTTGGCATCTTTGATTTGGAATACTCCATCTTTGATTGACATCTCACAACTCTTTTCTTGTAACTAGCCAACACTTAGCAGGTTGTTTTTAAGATCTGGAACAAAGAGGACATTTGAGATTCTTTGATTAGTATCCCCATCAATTTGAATGGTTACTGAAAAGTGCATTTGTGCACTTATCCAGGACATATTACTAAATTTTTATATCGTTAAATTATTAATTATTAATTATCTTGGGTTAATTTTCGTTTGTTTCAGTGTTGGACTCATTTTGAAGCAATTGGAAAAGAATGAATGATCAATTGGCCGTTTGATGAAAATTTGGAGATAATATTCCACACTTTGAAAATTGAAGGACTTGAATTAAAATAAAGAAGACATGGATTGCACAAATTAATGGACTGAACTGAAGGGACTAAATTGCATTAATTATGAAGATTGAGGCCTTGAAGACAAGCCTTCGAACATGATAATTGAATGGGAATCAAATTCTAAACTAGAATTCAAGAAGTGGAAATTACACCAATCCATACTTTTCAAGATCCAAGTTCAAAAATGAGATGCAAGGTTTGTTTATTCAAAAATCAGATTATAATTAAAAAATTTAATAGTAATAATAATTTTATAAAATTAATTTAATTTGCATACCTAACCCTACACCACAAACCCTAATTACTTTCCTCTTCCTTTTTTTTTTCTCTCTCTACCTCACGTTTTCTCCATCTAATTCTCCTTCCATTTCCACCATTTTTTTCCCTCCCATCATCTTCTCTCATCTAAATCTTTACCAACCACTCATGGCGCCACCACCACTTCCGACGAAGCTGCTATCCTCCCTCGCACCACCACTGCGGCGCCTCTGACGCAGCGTTGAGGAGCGACTTCATGCGTGCAAAGGTGCAGCAGTCACGGCGATCTGTACCAGATCTCGGCGTTGTAGTGTTTTACCGATTTTTGGTGTTTCTTCGTCGATTTATGGTGCTCGATGATTCGCGATCACTGCGGCGGCAGCAGCATTAGCGTGTCTATGCTCTGCGTCTTGATTTGGGTATGTGATTTTTATTGCTGCGGTGGTCTTAGATCGGTGTGCGGAGGTGATGGTGGTGGGTCTAATGGCGACGATGGATATGGTTTTACAAATGGAGGTGGCGGTGGGCATTCAGGCACTGGAGGGGGTGATTCGGGAAGAGGAGTAACTCGTATTCCTATTCCAATTTCTAGTGTCTGCCTATTGGTGGTGTGTGCGTGGCGGCGGTGGCGGTGTAGCTGTGTTGGCGACGTGGAGGGGGTGATTCGGGAAGAGGAGTAACTCGTATTCCTATTCCAATTTCTAGTGTCTGCCTATTGGTGGTGTGTGCGTGGCGGCGGTGGCGGTGTAGCTCTGTTGGCGATGTTAGTGATGGTGGTTGTGGTGAGTTGCCGGTTGTGGTAGCAGCGACGGAGTAGGTTTAGGGCATGTAAGACGGTGGTGGTGGTGAATTGGGGTTGTATAGTCTCTGTGACCAACTGTGACCTGAGCCATGTGCTGTGACCAATGTTGTGACCTGAGTCATGTGCAAAATATTCTATGACCTATGCTGTGACTATCAAAAAATAATGTGTGACCTAATCTGTGATCAGTAAATAATATGTGATTAATGAAAAATATGAACTGTGACTAAAGATAATGTGTGACCTAAAAATTTATTAATTTGTGATCGATTATAAGTTGTGACTATAAATTGTGACTTATAATGTTTATGATCTGTGACCGATAAAAAAATTGTGACTTATAAATTTTTCATATGTGATCAAAGAAAAAATTGTGACCTTTAAAATTTTTGAATTGTGATCGTAAACAAATTTGTGACATTTAAAATTTTTGATGTGTGACCGAAAAATAATATGTGACTAATTAAATTGTGAATCTGTGATCGATGAATAAATTGTGACCTATAAATTTTTTGAATTGTGACGTAAAATAATTTTTGACATTTAAAAATTTTGATTTGTGACCGAAAATAATATATGACTAGCTAAATTGTGAATCTGTGATCAAATTATATAGATCTGTGACCTTAATATATTTAATTAATTAAATTATAAATAAAAATTAATAAAAATTTGATTTTTGAAAATTGAAACTTATTTTTTTATTATTGAATTGGACCAAAGTTATCCTCTTAATTATGAAAATTACCCATTCAAGAAAGCTTATGGGAAACAAAGTCTAATTGAAATTATCAAATTGGGCCAAAAAACCAATTGGGAAAAGGTGGGAAGTCCAATTGGAATTGGAATCTTCAATTAACGGTACAAGTGGCCGCTGAATTAAAGGGCATTCTTTTTGGCATACGAAAGGCGGCGGGTGCTAAGATGGAGAAAAAAAAAAAGGTCTAATTACACTACAACACATTGGCGGCTGTGTGGTATATATATCTTCTTTTCTGTCTTTCAAGAGTAAAATAAGTCACAATATTTATACAATTAGTAATCAAATAATTATAGAGAAAAAAATTCAAGTTAATAAATCAAGAATTGAAAACGTCTTTTGAATGTCAAAAATAAATAAAATCACGAGTCGAAAGTTCATGTTATAAGTTTCGTCGTAATCCTAGCACAAAATAATCTAGTCTAGTATAATGTCAAAATTAAACACATAAAAGTGAAATGATATCACCAAAATTTGAGGGAACATGATTAATATTCAAATTTCTTGCACAATTATTGATGAATTATTGCAGAAGAAATTGGAATTATTTTCTCTATAGTTGCTGCATGTGCCGTCTTTCTTCTCTGTGCATAATTCCATCTCCTTCTCAGCGTGTTCTACCGCCTCCTGTGCATGTACATTCTGGTTTTTTTTTTTTCTTTCCCACAACTGCCCCCTTTTTCCGTCTCTCTGTGTGTGTGTGTATATATATATATATATATATATATATATATATATATATAACCTCACAACTGCCAATGTGTTGTAGTGTAATTAGGGATGTCAACGAATCAAATCGAGACAATTTGTGAGCCGAAACTCAAGGTTCGGACTCGACTCGAGAAAAACGAATTTGGACATTTTTCTGGCCCGAGCTGAGCAAAAGATTGTCCAAAAAATTCAGGCTTTTTGGGGCCGAGTCTCTTCGATATTTTTTATTTTTCTTTTGAAATGTACATTTTTCTACCTTTATTTTTAAAGGCAGCAAAACAGCATTTTGCTGCCTTTTCACAATAGCAAACTTTTTTTTTTTACAAGTCTCACGGGTCGGGTCGGGTCGGGTCGGCTCGGGCTCAGCCCAGAATTCTAAAATAGGGCTCAGCCCGAGCCTAGACCGAGCCTCGAATCGAGTCGAATTGGGCTTTTTTTTTTTCAGGCCGAGCCACGGATGGTTCGAGCCAACAAGGCTGTCATCTTTGAGTGTAATTAGACTTTATTTCCATCTGAGCAGCCGCCTTTTGTATGCCAAAATTTTCAGGTCGAGCCACGGACGGTCCGAACCAACAAGGCTACCATCTTTAAGTGTAATTAGACTTTATTTCCATCTGAGCAGCCGCCTTTTGTATGCCAAAACCATCCCCTTTAATTTAGCCGCCACTTGTACTGTTAATTGAAGATTCCAATTCCAATTGGACTTTCAACCTTTTCCCAATTGGTTTTTTTTTTTTTTTTTTTTGGCCCAATTTGATAATTTCAACTGGACTTTCCTGCCATCAGCTTTCTTGAAGTTTGACAAGAACCCTTGTGGTGTAATGAGTAGAAGTGTATATGAACAACTATTCATTTCAGCCTTTATTTGAAATGAAATTCTTTACATCGTTCATAGTCAATGCCACTAGTTTTGTACGTCCCACATTGCTTAGCTCTTGATTCTCTACTTGTGTGCGGCTGCAACAAAAGATAGAAAGGTTAATTGCAAAGTTCTAATTGTTTCGGCCTAGCTATGGCAACGAACTGGGTCGGGCCGGAGCCGGAGCCGGAGCCGGAGCCGGAGTAGGGGAAAAAAGCTTGGACTCGACTCGGATTTTTTGGGCCCGAGCCGCCCGGCCAAAAAAATGAGGCTCGGCCCGGGCCTTAGCCGGTCGAGCCGAGCCGAGCCGGCTAGGGTTTTTATTTATTTATTTTCTTCCTTTTTTTTGGGTAATGGACATGCAGATACATATCTGGTAATTTCTGTGTGATTGCTTGATAGTTAATTAAGACATTACTCCTAGTATTGTTGTATCTTTTCCTAGATAGAGGGCATGGGGTTATGAGGATTGCTGCTCGACACTTCTTCTGCCTCTTTTTTCTTCATATTTTTCATGTTTAAAACGAATGGTTATTAATATAATAAAAAATTGGTCCCTCAGATGCAAGGTGCTCAATCAAATTCACAGATCACCAGTCCACTCCTCGAACAATTTGAAACCATGTACAACGAAGGAGTCCCAGAGTATGCTGTCAATCAGGGCTTGTATTATCCTACTGCCACCAACTATGGATATGTTTGTACAGGTGAATAGAATAGCCTTTATGTTAAACTTCATGGATTTGAGCTAAATATATAACCTGTGGACAGGCAGATGAAATATTCTCTCATTTTGGTAGCATTTGAATCACCTGGTGACTGGGATGACCCGGGGTAGCATTTGCAAAAACAGTTAGTTGATTAATCATGCAATTAAACTCCTTTTTTATTTTAATTTAATCATTATAACGAAATTAGACATTCCAACAGTTATTCAAAATAAATTCTAGAAATTTCAAAATCATAAATATTTAACGGACAAAACAAAAAGATAAAATATATATATATTTTTTTAATACGAGCTAAACACGGGCCGGCCCGGGCTCGGGCCGACGTCCCAAAATGGGGCTCGGCTCGGACTTTTTCTGAGCCGAGCCCAGGCCGTCCGAGTTTTCGGGCTTCATTGCCACCCCTATTTCGGCCCCATAATTTTGTTTAAGGGGTATTCTGGGAGCAATTAGAATCCAGAAGTCCGTCCACAGCCACGGTTGTAACTTCAGAAAGGATAAAAAATAATACATTTCAAAACATTGAAATTGTAAGATAGCTTGACAATAGAATCAGTTAGGCGGACCCAGCGGGGTCCCACAGGGTCCTAGGACCCTCCAGTTTTTCAGAATTTATTTTTTGGTGAAATTACAAAGAATTGTCTTAGGCAGACCATCCAGCCCAAGTGTTTTTTTTAAAAAAAAAAAAAATTTCAAACCCAACCCATTTAACCCAAGTACCGAACCCAAAACCGTAAAAACCCAAGTACCCAACCAAAAACCATAGAAGGGAAGCCTTTGTCTCTCTTATCTCTCTCTCGCAACTAGCATTTTCGACTTCAAGTGTCTTCCTTTCCCACCGCCAACGACAGCTAGCAACCATAGAACTGTAGAAGCACGGTATTTGCTATCCCGTCCCTAAATCTATAACCGGCAGCCAGCAACCATCGCCACGGTTCACGGTCCACAGTCCCTGCCATCCCAATTCTCGTCCCCATGACTCCCGTCTTCTTTGCTTGTAGGTATGTCATATTTGATATTTTCATTTGATTTTAGCTATTTACTTCTTATTGTAAGTGTCTGCAATGTATTTTAGTTCTATTGCTTTCTGATTTAAGGATTTAGGGACAATGTAGATTTAGGGTTTAGGGACAATGTGAATTTTTAGTTCTATTGTTTTCTGATTTAGGGATTTAGGGACAATGTGGATTTAAGGTTTAGGGACAATGTGAATTTAGGAATTTAGGGATTTAGGGAATGTGAATTTAAGGGTTTTAATTTATATTCTTGTTCCCTGTTATTGAACTTTTATGGACAGTAATGCCAACCCATCTGCACATCATATGAGACAATTAGATTTTATAGTCCAATCTAGTACATTCCTATCCTGTTTGTTTGGTTACTTTGACTTGATTACCATCTAGCCACTGAGCCACTCAACATTAATTCATGTGCATAAGTTTGAAAATTTGATTGAATGTTATTAGGTATGAATTGGAATAAGAAATTGATTTAGGGATTTCTAATGGTGTCGATTTTTTATTTGTATCAGTTATGGACAAATACTTTAAACGTAAATCTACGCTGTCTTGTGATGAGAAAAATATGAGTGAAATGAATGTTCGACAGAAAAAGGGTTGATATTGATGTTGATGTTGATGTTGGGGATGTTGGGGATATTGGAGATGTTGGGAATGTTGATGTTGGGGATATTGGAGATGTTGGCGATGTTGATGTTGCACAGCTTCCTTCGAATCCTGGATTGAGAGTTCCAATATAGAATTATGATGTTAACGTTCGAGACGTGATTCGAAGAGAATATGTGCAAAGGGGTCGTTGTCAGCCTCGCAATCATGCGTTTCCAACCACAAGAAAGGGTAACAAAGACAGACGATTTTGTAGCTGTGGCACAAAAACATCCGAAGATTGAAGCTTTCTTCGCTGTAGTACACAAATTGGTAAATGTTGTTGGAGGATCAGCTAAACGAAATGATCTTATTCGAGAGAACCAAAGATTGAAAGTTCTTGAATCACTCAGTATTGGTGAAATATCAACCGGACGGGGTCTCAATCAAGAAATTACTCTTCATCGTCCTGGTGATACACGTTGGGGCTCTCACTATAGTTGTTTAATTAACTTGATCGTCATGTTTTCAACCATAATCGACGTTATTGAGATGATTGCTACTGACACTACAAGTACTGGAGCAAGAGGTGATGCATGTAATTCATTGGAGTTAATGTTAAAATTTGAATTTGCATTTCATTTACATCTCATGAAAAAGATTTTAGGGATTTCAAATGAATTGTCGAGAGCATTATAAAGAAAAGAACAAGATATTGTCAATGCTATGAGATTGGTGTAACTATGTAAAAAATAGCTCCAAACAATGAGGGATGACGGATGGGATTCTTTTTTTGAACTGGTTTGTTCGTTCTGTAAAACTCACAACATCAGTGTTCCCAGTATGGATGATATGTTCATAACTCTAGGTCGTTCACGGCGTGAGACAGTGAAAAATTTGCATCATTTTCGTGTGGAAATATTTTATGTTATCATTGATATGCAACTTCAAGAGTTGAATGGTCGTTTTTCTGAGGTAAATAGTGATTTGCTCATTTGTGCTGCTTGTTTGTCTCCACATAATTCATTTGATGCTTTTTGACAAGATCAAAGTGATTCAACTATGTCAGTATTATCCAGTAGATTTTGATGCAGCAGATATTTTGCAACTTGATGATCAACTAGATACATATATTCTTGATGTGCGCACTTCCGAACATTTTGAAGGATTACAAGACACTGGTGATCTTGCACAGAAGTTGGTTGCGAAGAATAACATGAAGTGTATCCATTAGTCTACAAGCTTGTGACATTAGCTTTAGTTATTCCCGTGGCTACTGTTACAGTTGAGAGATCATTTTCAGCGATGACTTAAGTCAAAAATTGTCTGCGCAATCGAATCGGAGATCAATGGTTGAATGATAGTTTGATTGCATATATTGAGAAAGATGTTTTTGCCAAGAACGAAAATGATGTAATTCTGAAACATTATCAAAGTATGAGAACACGTAGAGAATGATTGTAATAAAATATCTCTTACTTTAATTTTTTTGGCAAGTCTGAGACATTCATATATTGAGTTTTCTTACTGTTTCTATTATTATCTTTGAGTTGCACTGAGTTTATTTATGCCACATTACATCATCAAGATTAAGGCTTATAGATTGTGCCAAATTGATTTTGTAAAAATCTTTTCTTGCATCTATTTGTTTAATTTTTTTGAATGTTTTGTAGTGCTTATGAAATACACAAATTGTACAAGTTTTTTAATCATTATGAACGTTTAATTCTATTGCCTTCTTCTTGTTAATTAGTTGTGAAGCTGCATAGGTTTCCTTTTACGTCCACAATGCCTTGTCTTCAGACTTATCCTAATAATGGCATTGAAAGGTGGGAATCAACAGAATTTTCTGATGCTATTTTTCTAATTTTCGATTTGTTCTTTTATTTACTTGAACTTGGCAGTGTCAATCATTTTAGGCTTCTTGGAGTTGGCTTGTCATTCTGGACCTTTGCCATTGCTAGTTAGTGGGTGTTGGTGAGACTTCTTTCATAGACCTTGCAGCTCCATTCATCGATGATAATACCCCAGTTGCTCAGGTTTGTTGCTGGTTCAGACTTCTTTAGTTCATGATATTTTTTGTGTACCCTTTTTTTTGTGCTATACTCAGCTCAAAAAAAAAATCGAGGGCACGTGATCCCCCTTTCTCCACCTCAATATCTTCCATTTTAAGACCCTCGAACTCTAACATCCTAGTTCTGCCACTGAACCCATCGACATGGGTGTGAGGCCTAAGAATGGGACAAGTGTTTCAGGATGACATTTGGCTAGCTTAGGATCTGTTGAGAATATACCAACGGAGTGCACGAAGAATGGAAAGGGAAATAGATGAAAATAGACAAACAATCAACTGTATTTGAGTTAATAATCTCTAGCATCTTATCTACTTCATGTAGAAATCACTTTTGAGCTCCCTTGTCTTAAATTAGGCAAGGCGTTTTTGAGAACTACCACCACCACGAACCTTATCTCTAGAGTCTTTTTAGGTCTACACAAAACATGTCTTCAATCCTTAATTTCTCCAAACTTACGACTTTAAACACATTTTTTAGTCTCATCAATTAAAACTTACACCAAGGAATCACATCTTGAGTATGACCAGTAAGTAAGTCCATTGTGAAAAGCCAAGGGGTTCAATGCATAAAGGTTGAGTGAACCTACCACCCCACACACGACTGTTTCATCTCACATATTCGTAATAATATAGAATTCTTCATATTTTCTATATCGAAAAAATGGCTTCTACAGTTGTTGTGTCAGGTTTTGTGTTCTTCGAAAATACTATTCAATGATTTACACTAAATTTTATCTCAAACTCTGCAGGATACAAATGTGTAACAAATTGCAAAGTTTTCAGATGTGTTACCGACGTAGCGGAAGATTATAAGAAAGATGAATATGATACAAATATGAGAAAAATTCACGAAAATTTTATTCAATTCAAAAAACTGTTACCTCAAAGGGCTTACAATGCTTTAAATAGTAAAACCCTAGCAAAATTCGGAAAATAAATAATAAAAATAAAAAAAGATATCTTTCTATAAATGGAAAAATTCGAACTTGCAATTAAAATTGAAACTCCTAAGATTCAGAATCGTCCTCCAACAAACGGAATTCGAATTCAAATTTTACTGAATGAGATATTGCAAAAATAGAAATTACCATAACTAGTAAAAACGCTCAATCGAGGGCCTAAATGATGAAATTTGCCCAAAATACAACGCACGTTAAGCAAAGTGGTGAGTTGTGATCATTAGCCTGTTTCCAATCGAATTATACTAGAAATTCGTTCAAAAATGAACAACCTCGAAGTTATCATGGAATTGAACCCTTTTACTTGCGTCGATCCCATTTCAACATAAACTCTAACTCCTTATGCACTTCATCAGTTACATTTCCAGATCATAATGATGGTGAGGAGCTAATCCTTTGAGCCTAAAGTTTAACTAAGCATATATTTTAGAACCAAACTACAAGAACATAATAGATGATCAAATGGATGACCGAACACTCACACATGAGGGGTTGACATTTTTAATTCGCGTGGGATCCACGCACAATGTGAGGATCGATCATCCATTTTCGGGCAAAATAACATAATTCTATATTTTATGAATTTTGCTATTTGCACAATCGGAGTTGACAACACCCTCACATGGAGGACCCATGATTTTTTATTCAGCGTGGACCCCCCTCATATGTGAGAGGTTGTCAACCCCGGTTGTACACATAACATGGTTCATATTTTATTTATGTGCGCATAATCTGATGTTGTTGTGTAATTTTGTTTCGAGGTTCTCATACAAATACTTTTGTGGATGCATCTTTGTACAAATCAACGTTTGAGTTTTTACATCCAATTAATTATGTTTGACTTAGAACAGAAATAAGGGTGTTAAAATAAAATTTCATAGTATACATACTGTTCAGTTGAATGAGCCCCCTGGATGTTAATTGTTTTTTTTTTTTTACTGACTTTTACTTATCAATAAGGAAACAATGACCCAAAAAAGTCGAAATGAAAGGAGAGGTGACACTGGGATCGGGCTGCTCGTCGGCTCGTCTTGTTCTAGAAAGAGCTCATGACCGAGTCGAGCTCAGCAAGTAAATTCTCTTAGTGCTTTGCGAGCCTATCAATGAGCCATCCCTTTTTCCTGTATTTGCTTATATAGTTATGTTAAAATTTCACTAGTTTTTATCCCGTATTTAACTTTGAGGAAGGAAATAATTAGAATAACACACTTACATAATTATGTCTTTAATCACCATATTAATTACACTCTTAATCGCTCAAATTCATCCAAAACACAGGAGGACAAACCCTCTCCAGTCTAAATATTTTCACTTCTTATAATTTGTATTATTTAAATTTTTTTTAATTTGATGCTATACTTACACGGGGAAGAGGCAGAAAATTCGAGGGTACTATTATGCTATGTTTATCTATTTTGAGCGATTCACAAATTTGTAAGAAGCTTGCAACACGACCACGCTAAATATGTTATGGACAATGTTTAAAGTCGAAAATTATCTTTCAGAAATTATTGAATGCAAAACCATGATTCTTATTATTTTTTAAATTTCTTTTCGTTATTATCAATATAAAAAATTATGAAGTTTAAAGCATGATTATTAAGTTCATTTCTTGTAGCCATTTAAGATTTGTTATTATGAATTTGTTGTTTATGAATTTTAAATTCGAAATATGTAATTCAAAGTTTGTCATGAATACTTCGAAAAGATAACAAAAATCATATCCGACGAACAAATAAACATAGCCCTTAAATAAGTCAAAAAAGGTAACACAAAAAAAGGAATTAAAAGAAAAAAAAGAAGAGGCTAATTTGTTGTCCTTAAAGGGGACACATATTTTGAACTCCAAAATTTTGCTTTCTAGTTTAGTTTACGTGAAAAGATAAGAATACACTAGTTGTTTTATTTATGAAATTGCAAGAAAATGACAACAATACACGGTTTCTTGTAAAAACTTAAAGCAGCAATACTAAAAAAATTTATAGTAATAATTGTACTAAAAAATGACATGATATATATAATCAAAAAGTGACGTGATATTTTTTAGCTGTTAACTTCTTCAAAAAAATGACATTCATATCATAACAGATTAATACATTAATTTTATCCATATCTGTAAAAAAAAATACAAATATAATAGTGTGAGAATTTTTATTTTTATTTTTTTAAAGTGACTAAATATGCCACTTTCAAATTTCAGCATATTAATTTATATGCAAGATAAATAAAATGTTATATCTCGTCAATTTTTAATATAAAGCAAAGTTTAAATTTATATTCATATTTAATTTTTGACAAAGATCTCGTATGCATCTCTTTAATTGATCAAAAAAGATTTCAAATGAAATAGCTAGTATGTGACTTTCTTTAAAGAAAAATGACATAGCATATTACTTTCAAATTCCAGCATCTTAATTCATACGCAAAGACAAATACATTTTTGGCTTAGCTTAATTCATTAAAAAGTGACATAGTATATTGTGCCACTTTTTGATTAGATGTCACACAATCAATTTTTTTTATTTTTTTATTTTTTATAGAACAATACGTTTTTTTTACTAAGCTTTTCAATTTGCTTATAATAATTTCTTTTAAATGTTAATTTATTTTGTTTTGTGTTAAATATGAATTAAGCTTTTATGATGGAGAAAATGACATTGTACGTCACTTTTTAATATTGTATGTCATTCTTTAATTAAAAAGTCTCACTTAACATTACACAATATTTTTCACTTCCAAAACATTTTTTATATGATTTTTCAAAAGATCTCTAATTTTAAGGATATTTCTGTAAGTTGCTTTAACTTTTCAATAATTTTCATTCGGGTAATTATATTCACCATAATTTTTATTCTTGCTCCGTATTTTAATTGTACTCAAATTTATTAATATTTGCTCATTATATCACTTATACTCATAATATTTATTTCATGTCAATTCTTATCTTCAAACATTTCATTCATTACAACAAAACTGTGATTTCGCGATAAGATTTTTTGCGATATACAAAAAGTTGTTGCAATAAGTGACTTAACGCGACACATTTTTAGAGTGTGTCGTGAAAATTGTGATAAAAAAATAAGTACCCAAAAATATAAGACGACATTAAAAGTTGTCGTAAAATGTGGGAAGTTGCGACAAGTAATAAAGAATGTCGCCAAAAATATGAGGGAAGCAAGATGCCAAAATATTTTTGGTGGAAATTTATGGCGACAAACCATTTTTCTTGCAACAAAACGCTTGTGATGCAATAGGGTCTACTTTTTGCGATAAAAAATATTTGTTGCTAAAAATTCTATATTTGGAGGAAAAAAGGCTACAAGAAAATTATTTATTTTGTAACAGACAGAAAATGTTGCAATAGATTTTTTACAATGCTCACCAATATATTTTAGGCTCTAATATTGTCGTAGAGTAGAAGAATACTGCAACGTGTAATGCACGCTGCAAAAGCCCTCAAATGTACATTGTTGTAAAGTTTTTACGACATACCTCGTCTGTTGCTTTTAGTATATTTTGTAAAACTCTTTGTTTGTTGTCTTAACTTTTTTTTCTAACATTATTTTTCTTTTTTTAAGTGTTTGTTTTTTCATCTGGCAAAATTTTAATATGTAATACAAATTTTTAAAAAAATTAATTATTTTTTATCAAGAGGAAAAAAATTTACAATAAAATTTGTATAAAATTTCTTAAAAAAATTATTCCCAAAAAAATTAAGAAAAATGCATTAGACGATTAAACTTTCAATCGCATAATAACATACAAAAAAAGAACTACTCGTTCAAACCAATCCATAAAGGAAAATAGTTGTCTCAACAATTAAAGCAAATAAATAAATAAATAAATCATAATTCATATATTATCAAAAGACAGTGGCGTGCTAAACATTGTTGCTGGTTCAGATGATTGTGGAGACATGCCAACTTGACTTGATGCAAACTTATGCATTAGTGTCTCAAATTGAGAAAGCCTAGCTCGCATATCCAATAATTCTTGCTCCTGCTTTTGTATTTGCTCTCGAAGGGCTATTGAATAAGTATCAACTGATGTCAAATGAATAGAGTGGTTTGAGGCAGGTTTTGGACCATGTCCAAGTCCTCTAATGTAACCTCTAGATTTTCCTAAAACTTGCTGAATAATCTCAAGTTCAGTGGGGGCCTCAGATCCCTCTGGAATAGGTTGTTCTTTAATCTGAAGTATCATCTCCTATATATAAGTAAAAAGAAAGAAGAAGAGATATATGTTAATAACAGAATATATATAAAATGTCAATAGCGATGAATAAATTGTTAATATACTTACATATCTTGTTCGTGCTTCATCGTTTACCCACCTTTTCTTCTCACTGTAATGAGTCTCATAATAAAGTTCTATTTCTCCTTGTGCATTGTCTTTAGTTATTGATCTCTGTTTGAAATAATATATATCGTGTTACATAAATATATTTATGTTTATAAATTCAAAATAAAATACTACCTTTTCTTCAAGATGTTCAACAAATGATTTTGATCCGTCACGATGATTATATTTAATGCAGTTGTGGCTTGCTAAATTACGTGTAGATAGTGCCTGCAATTAATTCATATATCAATAAATAATTAACTCCTTATTATAATTTATTATTTTTCATTATATTAATTATTTTAACATGGCATATAAATTTTGTTATTTTTCATATTTACAAGTATAATTTTTTTTTTTAAAAAGTTACCTGAAATTCGGAGGTAGACCAATATTGACATAGATATTTCCAATCAACTTGATTTACATCAGGTGGGCAATTCTTTATTGCATCATCCAATGTTTTTCCATTGAAATATTTCTCTTTGAGTCTATATTTATAATCACGATATCTTCTCGCTAAAGTATCGTTCACATTTATCGGCATGCTCAATTGTCAAATCAAGTTTGAACTTTGTCTACCAAAAAAGAAAAAGTATATATATATATAAATTATTTATTAAAATATGGGAAACTAATAACTATTCAACAAAAATTTGTGAAAAGTGAATTTGTTTATGACTTACCAAAATTCGATCATATAATTTATTTTTCTCTTCATTGGACATGTCGATCCATCTTTTGTAACGGAGTAGAGCAAATGATCGAATGACATAGACACACTCACTAGCCAAACGTGCTTGCTGATTTCCAATTGCTCTTCCCAGTGTTTTAGAAACCTCCAATGATATTTTTTCAGTTGCACTGACGATATCATCAGTGCCCTTGCCTCGTGTAGGACACCGTCCCTTCCTCCTCAAAGAATGAGAATCTATGAAATAAGTTACTCAAAGGATGGGAATATATAAACAAAAAATGAGATCTATCAATTAAATGTATACATTAGGATGATTTTATATTATAAACATAAAGACAAAGTATTACCATTGGAATTGAGAATGGTCTCATGTGTCAATGTGGTTGCTTGTGATGAATTAAGTTGAAGCTGAGACAAAGATAATGGGGCAGGAACCTGAACAGGTTGAGTTAATGGAGTAGGAACTTGGACATTGCTAGTCTGAGACAATGAAGAAGAGATATTAGCCTTAAAAGTAGTCTAGGGTACTGGACCCTTGCATGATGCCTTTGACGAGGAAACTTCTGAAAGTGGCTCGTAGAATGTATTAAACACTCTATTTTTCCTGCCAATTCTTGTTCGAGAAGCCATTATCTATCAAGGAAAAAAAAAAGGGGATCATTTTCAAATAAAAAAACGTTTCTCCATTTTTTTTACCATTGTTTAACAATCTGGTTAAGAAGACTTATGAGCAATCAAAGTATATATTATACTTAAAAGTTACTTCCTGAAATATTTAAAGGACATCATAGTATCCGTATATATAATTATTTAAAAACCAGGGTTACTTTTGGTAAGTGCTCTATAATTTCATAAAAAGATAATTCCAGTAATGATATTATCCATGATCTTTTACTCTGTATACGACCATTTTTATTTCAGTATAATAAATAGATTCATCATTAACATACATAAACCATTCTAACTGCGTTTTCAATTTTTTATTCCATGTAGATTAGGTGAGACAATCCAAATTTCTATATGTTTAACAATATTTATAAGTATTCAGGATCTAGTTAAGAAGACTTCGTAAAAATCCAAAATATACAATGTTTTCTCCCTTTCTCTGCCTGTGTAGTAAGAAGAAAATTACCAGGTTGTGCAAATGAGGTTATGGTCCTTAATGGTATATCAAAACAAATCTATTCATGTGCCTATAAATTAATTATCTCTAAATTATGTTTGTTACTAATATTCATGGGAATAAATTTGCGCTTTAGGATTTCTTGCTTCTATTGCCATTTACCAGTTTATGGTGCAAAAATGGATCGTGACTTGTAGCAATTACTAATGGATTAAAGTAGGCATTCTCTGAAGGATTCCAACAGTTTCCCCATAAATAACTTATATAATTCACCCGCTCTACGCTGAATTTCTAAGAGAGCTACAAAAATTCAAGTATCAGATCTGAATGGGCCATCTTTTGGTTGATCAAATCATTGATTTCATCTTATAGTGTTCTTGTTGATTATAGAATTCATTGTTGATCAAAATTATCCAACAGGTTATCAGGAGATGATATTTTAAAGCAATTACATTTTGTGAGGTGTGGAAAACCTGAAAAGCACCTAAGTAATAAAGATAGAAAAAGGAAACAAACTCCAGATGAGATAAATTGGACAAGAAAAAGCATTTTCTTCGAGTTGAAGTATTGGTCTAAATTGAGATTAAGACGCAATTTAGATGTGATGCATATTGAGAAGAACGTGCGCGATAATATTGTTGGAACTTGGTCTAAAGCTAGATTGGATTTGCAAGATTTGAAGATTAGAAAAGAATTGCATTTAAAACCACATGGTAATGGATTTTTGAAACCTCAAACTTCTTACACATTAACATTGCAGGCAAAAAAAAAAAAAAAAAATCTTTTGCAAGCTCTTGAAATCTGTTAAGTTTCCTGATAGATATGCATCAAATATTTCTAAATGTGTTCGAGAAAATGAAGACAAAATATCAGGTTTGAAAATTCATGATTGTCATGTGCTGTTACAACAACTTCTTCTCATTGTTATTTGAAATTTTTTGCGAAAGGAAGTGTGTACTGCAATTGTAGAGCTATGTTGTTTTTTTAAACAATTATGTTCAAAAACATTGAATATAAATGAATTAGAGAAATTGGAGGAATGGATTGTTATAATTTTATGTAAACTAGAACGAATTTTTCCACTAACATTTTTTGATGTAATGGTTCATTTGGTTGTTCACCTACCTGAAGAAGCAAAACTTAGAGGTCTCGTTGCATTTAGATGGATATATGTAATTGAAAAGTAATTGCTAATATTGCACACAAAAAAAAAAAAAAAAAAAAAAAAAAAAAAAATATATATATATATATATATATATATATATACTTGTTCATTTACTTATTATTTTCAAGAACTTTTCATGTAATATTTGATGAAACAATATTGGGTCGATATAGGAGTTATGTTAAGAATAAAGCTCGACCCGAAAGATCAATTGCTGAAGTTGTAAATGAGTCTTTGAATTTTTGCTCGATGTATCTCAATGACACTAAAACAAGATTTAATCGACTTGAGCGCAATGACGATGGTGGGACTCCATCTACAAGCTTGTCGATCTTCTCTCAAAATACTAGACTATTAGGTCATGCAGAACTAAAGTTGATTTCGAAACAGGAAATTGATAAAGCCTATTGGTATGTCCTAAATAATTGTGATGAAGTTCGACAATATTTAGAATAAGTTCTTAATCAACTTTAAAATCGTTTTGCTATTAATTACTAATGTGTTGTAGTATTTAATTGAATGTTCCTCTTGTAGTGAACACATGGAGTTGTTGCAACAACAAAATCATAACAATTTGGAACAAAAACAAGAAGAGTTGTTTCTTGGATGGTTTGCTTCACATGTAAGTTATAATGCACGTCTTATTTATTTATTAATGCAACATAACATTCGTATATGAAGGTATATTGATTAATATGGTTATTGGCACAGATAACGAGATTATATAATAAAAAAGATTCAGTTGTGAGCAAAGAATTGTATGCATTAGCATGTAAACCGGATTTTAGAATATTTTCCTATTTGGGTTGTATTGCTAATGGGGTACGATTCCTTGTTAAAGATCGAGATGATTGTCGTACAACACAAAATAGTGGAGTGATGGTGCCGGGAGATGAGAACATCAACTTTTTTGGTATACTATGTAATGTTATTGAGTTGATATACATTTTTGACTACCGCGTCGCTTTGTTCTAGTGTAATTGGTACGATAATAATCCAAAACAAAAAAAAGTCATAGATTACCATCTTACTTCTATCCACATGAATCGCAAATGGTACATGAATGATTCCTATATACTTGGCATCCAAGCACAACAAGTAATTTATATGGATGATCTAGTATTAGGTCTACAATGGAATGTAGTGGAAAAGGTACAACATAGAGGTATATGAGACATTCTTGAAAAAAAGATGGGGGTAGTGAGCAAGTAATATTTCAGGAAAATGAATCATCAAATATTGTCTTACCAATATAACAGGAAGATCTTGACACTCAATTATGCCATAGAAGAGATATTGATTCAGATATTATTGAAAATGAAGCACTGAAAATAGATGTGGAATCAATAAATAAAATATGAATAATGTTATATATGATACTTTGGAAGAGGAAGATGATACATTGAATGAATATTACAGAGAAGATGAGAAATCTCTAGATGGTAAAGATGATAATGTTGATAGTGATATTGGTAAGTAAAACATTCTTTATGTATTTAGTTTTTTATATTTTTTGTGTAATGTTTTTCTATTTTATTTTTTAATGACTGTCTACATTTTTCCTTTCCTATGTAGATTCGAGTACTGATGATGCATCCATGGAGAGTTGATAAGAATTTTTATTGACATTTAAGGTTAGAGTAACCAATTACTAAGATATATTTGATTGCTTATTGTGATGGTTGTTGATCTTGTGCTAACATTCAATATGATTATAAAGAGTTACACAAGATATTCATTTAGTTTAGATATTTTTGTACTAGTGCAGAGCTTATAGAATAAATTAATAGAATCGGGGGCCTATCAGATATTGTAGAAGACAAACTATTAATTATTCAATATACACACAGTAATGAAGAGTATGGGATGCAGTTTCTATTTTAAGTAGTAAAGCAGAGTATTAGAAGCAGTAGGCCGCTGCAGAATCCATTACCTTAGTTCAATATTATTCGAGTATACAAAATAGTTTTTAGAATATGTATTATAGTTTATGTTCTCGTATGGAGTAAAACACAATTTATTCCTTTTCAGATTTAGATGACTATTAATCTTTTTGCATCAAAAGCTTGCCATAAATTTGTAGTCACCGACAACTTGTGACAGTTGAATTACTTGGATCTTTTTTATTATAGACCTTGTTAATGTGAAATATTTGAAATATTTTCTTTAAACTAATATCTCATTACCTTCTATATGTACATGTTTTACTAAATTTGTGGAGTTTTTCTCTACAAGAATTCTCATTTAACCAAAGAACATATTGATGGTGAGTTCGAAGCATATCTTGGAGTAAAGAATGTCATTTGGGTGTCCCGTGAGTTTTTTTTTGTTATTTCTTCCATATTTATAATTATATTTTCTACTTTTCAAGTTTGGTGAACCATTCTAAGTAGTTCGACCTCGAAATTATTAGTATTATATTTTGTTTGTATTTGTTTTGATCTTGGAGGTAACCATGTTTGTAGATAATGCATTGATCTATATTTATTTGGTTGACTATAATATAATCTTTTTAAAAAAATCTATTTTGATATCAATTATATTTTAATAATTGTACGTTGAAGCATTATTTTCATAAAGTCGTGAGTTATTTCTAATGAAGTAAGTTTCATTTTCATATAAATGTGCACCAGGGTAATGATTCCATTGCGACAAAAGAAATTGAAGATTATGTGTTTAAAATAGAATCTCCGACATACGTAAATAAAGATAGAATCAATTAGGCAACAATTGTATATCGTTGAAACGACAAATACTATGTGTTGCGGAATAAATTTAACTACAGGTACAATTTGACACATAAATAAATGTTTATTGTCGCAAGATACCTTGTGTAGTAATTTTATATGTCGTAAAATAAAATATGCAACGTATGTAAATAATCACGAAATAAATTAGGCAACAACTATACTCGTTATAGAAATGATGGCGCGATAGACTCTTTGTGTTGCGAAATATATATATTTAAATGCATACACCACTTGTTACATAATAAATTGTATTACATATATTGAATATATTAAATTACATTATGCGACATATCAAACACATTGTAAAACATATTTCACGACAAACATTAGTTGTTATTAAAAATATATTACTACGTGCATGTGTTGTTGCAAAATAAAATAGATAGCAAAAGTTACACCTTTAAAGGAATATTCGCAACAAAGGTTTTCTCATAAAAATTTTATTGGAATAATCGTTGCACTAAACTGTCGTGTCGCCCTTTTTTTTTTTCACGACTATATACATTGCGACAACATTATAGCTACAAATATCGTGTTGTTAGTTCATATTTTTTGCGGCAAATAAATAGTGTTGCGATTTTGTTAATGCGATAAATGGTCGAAAGTTGTCGTAAAATACATTCGGTGACTAAGCATTCGAAACAAACATATTTCTTGTAAAAACTTTATTGGAACATTAGTTGCGACAAATTGACTTGTCGCCCTTTAAATTTTTAGCGACATATATATATTGCGACGACATTATGGCTACAGATATTGTGTTGCAATTTCGTATTTTCTGTGTCAAACGAATAGTGTCATGATTTTGTTAATGCGACGAATGTCCAAAAAGTCGTTGCAAAACACATTATGTGACTCATATAGAGCTACAATACCCACAACGAACGTATTGTCGTCACTAAATTACTTTTGCAACAAAATCTCAATTTTTGCAACAATATTTTTTTATCGCGAAATCAGTTATTTTTTTGTCATGATTAGTTAACATATTTTGTATTCTATAGTAGTTTTGTATCCAAAAGTCCGTTGAAATGACGTAAAAAAACTTATTTTCTCATCATATTTTTTAAAAATAAATAAATAAAACACGCGAAAGAATATTTTTCCCTCATTTCAAAGCATGAAAAACAAAATATTTTGATATAAGTCATTGTCAAGCATGAGAGGTACAAATTATTGGAAGACTGATAAAAAGAATTCAACGAAAAAAAGTTAAGAAAATAATTGTTATAATAATCAAAGATTAAGGAACTTAACTATAATTAAATTGTGGTGCATCAAAAAAAAATTGTAGTGATAATTTAACCATCATTTTCATTAAATTCTATTTGAAAAATAAAATAAAATTGAAAAACCTCATGGCCTAGATCGCCTAATGGGTTCAGCCGAGCTTGGGTGACCAGTTTGGCACACCATTACTCAGCACATTATCACCCCTATCTATGAGAATTAGATGGACAACCCCTTGCGACTCTAACCATTAATGCCACCATGCTTTGGGCATGGGTGCTTGGGGGCAATGTGGGGCTGTAGAGGCTCGCACTGCATTAGGCTAGTTTTTGGATCAGAAGTCATTATAATGATTTATTATATTACAACTTGAATGTGCAATAGGTATATAGTGGGTTGAATCTTTCCTTTTTGATTTGTACTTTGTTATTTGGTAAGACTATAACTGAGTTTATCTATGTTATGATTTGTACTTCATTATTTGTTATAGGAATTGAATATTTCATTGTAGCAATGACAACCATTTGTTGGGCAATTTCACTTATTGCAAGAATAAATTTAATAATCCAAACAACTAATTAGAGTGATTAAATATGAAAGTAAATAATCAAAGCAAAAACAAGAGAACACAAAACCAAATATTTACGTGGAAAAAATTCTCCATTGTAGGGGGAGGGGGAGGGGAAACCACGAGGCAACTCTGACCAAATCTACTATAATAAAGATAGATTACAATATTTAAGTTTATGCCCCAAAACTTGAATTCTCAACTAATTAGGAAATACAAAAATCAATCTCCAAGACAACCAATAATCTCACCACAAACCACCAATTCGATGAAACTTGTGATATACCTATTTTGAATACTACACCTCTAGAGTACCCAAAATTCTCCTTAGAGAAGTTCCCAATTTATATTGTGTGGAGAAAAAAAATTCCCGTGTGAAACCACACCACAAGATTGAAAGAAAAACTCATTTTCTATTTCTTTCTTCCTCTCCACACGTGCACAACCTCTTTTTCTTTAATTTCCAGCTGCTTTTTCTCTTTAATTACTCTCTTAGCGGCTACAATTTTCAATAATGTGCAGACTCTATTTTTTCATCTCATCCACAACCACGATTTTGTTAGAGGATATATATATATATATATATATATATATATATAAAACCAGCCCATGTTTTCCCTATTTTAAATGGGCTTAAGTAGGTTATAATGGGGTACACGTGGACTGGACACATTCAACAATCTCTCCATTCAGCCTACCAAGGAAGGAGATTATCCTCTAAAAGATTAGTTAGAGTCTCTGCTGGCCAATCCGACACAAATTTCAAGCTTATTTCTGGTAACAATCTTTGTAATCACATCAGCTGGATTTTTCTCAATATGAATTTTCTCCAACAATATCAATTGTTCTGCCACTACTTGCTGTAGTTAATGATATCTTACATCAATATACTTCGTCCGAGAATGATAAGTAGCATACTTTCTTAAGTCTAATACACTTTGACTGTCGCAATTAACTACATACACATCTTGCTTCAAACCCAAGTTTTGAAGAAACCGTTTCATCCAAAGCATTTCTTTTGCTACATCAGTTGTTGCGATATACTCAGCCTCAATTGTAGATAAGGCAACACACTTTTGTAATTTTGACTGCAATGAGACAGCTCTCCCTGCAAAAGTCACCAAATATCCTGAAGTTGATTGTCTACCATCAAGATCACCAAATATATCTGCATCTGTAAAGCCCTCCTTAATAGGTTTCGAACCTCCAAAAATCAAGCGCATATTTGAAGTACCTCTCAAGTATCTAAAGATCCATTTCACTACAACCCAATGATCTTTACAGGGATTAACAAAAAACCTACTGACCACTCCAATTGCATGAGCAATGTCTGATCGTGTACAAACCATAGCATACATCTAACTCCCAACAGCAGAGGAGTAAGGCATTTTTTCCATTCTTTCTTTATCTTCCTTCTTAGAAAGACAAGTCACCTTACTAAATTCGAAGTGACTACCAAGTGGTGTCCTAACTGGTTTAGCATTCTTCATGTTAAACCTTTCTAGCACCATCTCTATATATTTCTCCTGTGATAACCATTATTTTTTGGCTTTCCTATCATGATGAATGTGCATACCTAAAATTTGCCTTGCTGGTCCAAGATCTTTCATGTCAAATGACTTGAACAAATCTACCTTCAAACTGTTAATCAACTTCACATCTTGTCCCACTATCAACATATCATTTACATATAGCAAAAGGATGATGAAGTTACCAGCATGGAATTCTCTGACATAAACACAATGATCTACATGTGTTCTGGAATAACCATGACCCACCGTAAAGGAATCAAATTTCTTATACCACTGTCTTGGAGCTTATTTCAAACCATACAAACTATTTTTCAACTTGCAAACCATATGCTCTTTTCCTGATACTTCAAATCCCTGAACTATATAGATTTCTTCTTCTAAATTACCATGGAGAAAAGCGGTCTTCACATCTAACTGCTCAAGCTCAAGATCCAAAATAGCTACTAAACCCAAAACCACTCGGATGGAAGTCATTTTGACAACATGAGAGAATATCTCATCGAAGTCAATCCCCTTTTTTTGATCGAAGCCTTTTACCACCAATCGAGCTTTATACTTTACTAGCTTATCACCATATTTCTTCAGCTTGAACACCCATTTATTTTTCAATGTCTTTTTACCTATAGGAAGCTCTATTAACTCATAAGTGTTATTTTTCTACAAAGAATTCATCTCTTCCTTCATAGTCTTCACCCACTTCTGTTTGTCCTTATGAGATTGTACTTCCTGAAAGCATTCTGGCTTCCCCTTATCAGTTACCAACACATAATCTGATACAGGATACTTGGTTGATGGATGATACTCCCTGGTAGATCTTCTAATATGAGGTTTCGATGTAGTAGGTTGCTCTCTCTGCTCAACATCCTCTAGATCATCCTCATCAACCCTTGTTGGCTCATCAGCATGACTATCAACGTGTGCCTCTATCCCCTAAGTGGTACTGTCCAGAGGCAAAGAGATAGGTGTAAGGCCAGTGACACCCTCAACAACACGTCTTTGATTCCCAAATTTCTCGAAATCTGCCAATTTCTGATTTTCATGAAAAATCACATCTCTGCTTTTGATTATTTTCTTGTTTCCTAGATCGCCAAATTTTGCATCTTCGTAGCCAACAAAAATGCAAGGACTAGCTTTATCATCTAGTTTCAACCGTTGTTCCTTAGGCACATGTGCAAATGCTTTGCACCGAAAAACCTTCAAGTGAGCATAAGAAACATACTTTCCTGTCCACACCATTTTTGGAATTTCAAAATCTAAAGAAGCTAATGGAGACCGATTGATTAGGTAGCACGTTGTTCGAACTGCTTCATCCCAGAATGACTTAGGTAACCCAGCCATTCTTAACATACTTCTGATCTTTTCCATAATGGTATGATTCATTCTTTCTGCCACACCGTTGTGCTGTGGGGTACCAGGAACTATCATTTCATGTCTAATACCGTGCTCTGAGCAATAATCTTCAAATACTAGAAGTGTAATCTCCTCTGTTGTCAGTTTAGAGACACTTCAAAACCTTTCCACTTTTTCATTCCACCATGACATGAAACTTCTTGAAGTACTAGAAAACCTAGTCTTTTGATCTAAAAAAGAACACCCACAACTTTCGTGAAGCATCATCAATAAAAATAAGAAAATACTTATTGCCACCTAAAGACTCCACCTCAATGGGACCACAAACATCAGAATAAATCAAATCTAAAACATTAGATTTTCTGCTAGAGGATTTTTGAAATAAAACTCCACGTTGTTTACCAAGTAAACAATAATCACAAGAATTTAATGATATACATTTGCAAAAAGGAATGAGGGACTTCCTTACCAAAATCTGCAATCATTTCTCGCTCATGTAAGCTAACTGCTTGTGCCACAAGTATGGTAAAGAATCACTTTCAGCTGCATTCACCGCTTCACTACACCTTTACTTGTATCTGTAGAGTGTGCAACATACCTTTCCTCTAGCAAATACCATCGACCCTTTTGTTAGTTTCCATCTTTCGCTGCCAAAATAACTGTCATACCCCGTTTCATCAAAGGCATGTGTAGATAGCAAATTCAGGCACATGTCCGACACATGTCGCACATTCTTCAATATCAGGTTGTATCCAATATCAATCTGAAGACAAATATCACTAATTCCTACAATGCTGGCAAAACTGTCATTATCCATCTTCACTTTGCCAAAGCTACCTGATTTGTATGAAGTGAAGAACTCCTGTCTTGGAGTCACATGGTAAGAAGCTGTCGAGTCAATAACACATTCAACAAATGAATCTACAACATGACAACACTGCTCATCTTCAGCGGAAAAACTACTACCACTACTTCCTCATCTGAAGCGCTAGCTGATGTATTCTGATAAGTTTTCCTCTAATTTTTCTCCTCTTTCAATTTATTTTTCCAAGCCATGCAACGTTTCTTTATATGACCCTCTTTGTCACAATAAAAACATTTGACATTTCCTCTTGCCTTTGACTGACTTCTAACGTTACCACGTCCCTTAGGACCTCTGTTTTAACTCCTTCCTCTGTTCTCTGTAATAAGAGTCTGTACATCATTCATACTCAAGTCTTTCCTCCTTATTTCTTCATTAAACAAACTGTCTTTAACTAGAGTAAGTTCAAGCACACCATTTGGAGCAGAGTTACTAAGTGATACCACCAAAGTCTCCCAACTATCAAGCAATGAACTCAGAAGTAATAGTGCTTGCATCTCATCATCTAACACTATTTTCATTGTGGTCAAGTGATTTACCAAGTCTTGGAATTCACTCAAATGCTCAACAACTAGTTTTCCTTCTTTTAGTTTCGGATTCACTAGTTTTCTAATAGCAAAAGCTTTATTTTGAGCAATTTTCCTCTCATAGAGACTGTCTATTTTTTTTTTCTCAAAGGTTATGGGCATCTATCTCTTGAGATATATGATGGAATACGTTAAGGTCAACCCACTTTCTAAGATATTCAATGGCTTTACTGTTCATCTTTTTTTTTCAGTTACTATCACTCATATTACTTGGCTTAGCACTATCACCTTCAATAGGTTCATGTAAATCCTTACAATAAAGGATATCCTCCATCATAGACTTTCAAATATAATAATTTGAAGTTGACAATTTAATCATAGTGCCCAAAGTTCTCCATTTACTCCCGCAATAAACCACACCGACACAACCTCACTCTGATACCACTTTGTTTGGCAATTTCACTTATTGCAAGAATAAATTTAATAATCCAAGCAACTAATTAGAATGATTACATATGCAAATAAATTATCAAAGAAAGAAACAAAAGAACACAACACCAAATTTTTACGTGAAAAAAATCCTCCAGTGTAGAGGGAAAAAATCATTGGGCAACTCCGGCCAAATCCACTATAATAAAGATAGATTACAATATTCAAGTTTATGCCCCAAAACTTGAATTCTCCACAAATTGGGAAATACAACAATCAATCTCCAAGACAACCAATAATCTCACCACAAACATCCAATTCGATGAAACTTGTGATATACCTAGTTTGAATACTACACCTCTAGAGTACCCAAAATCCACCTTAGAGAAGTTCCCAATTTGTATTGTGTGGAGAAAAAAATACCCGTGTGAAACCACACCACAAGATTGAAAGAAAAACTCATTTTCTATTTCTTTCTCCCTCTCCACACGTGCAGAGCCCCTTTTTCTTTAATTTCCAGCTGCTTTTTTCTCTTTAATTACTCTCCCAGCGGCCACGGTTTTCAATAATGTGCAGACTCTATTTTTCCATCTCACCCACAGCCACGGTTATGTTGGAGTATATATATAAAACCAGCCCCAGTTCTCCCTATTTTAAATGGGCTTAAGTAGGTTATAATGGGCCACACGTGGGCTGGACCCATTCAACACCATTGTGGAAAGCTTCCTTTTCTGATGATTTTAATGACCATCATTGTAACTTTGTATCGAAAAATTCTCACTAGTCGTATATTTTTTTCTTACGTTCTCGTGCTAACAAAGTGAGTTGTGCAGCAATTTCCAATACGACCATAAAAATGTTGTATGATTTATGCTAGCAAGCAATTAAACAACATTGTCAATCATAGTCAGCAAATGAACAAACAAAAAGATAATGAAATTGAAAAGCCACATAAAAAAAAGATAAGAAATTCAGACAAAATGGCACGTGTATGGCACTAGAAATCTTTGATATCATGTCGTGTAAAGTAACAACTTTAATAATATAATGGGGAATTTGTAACGCATTCAAATGAAACGGTCCATTCATACACAAAGAGTTTATAAGTTCGGTTTTCCTTCATGAGAATTGCATGCTTTCTCGTTGTCCACCTCTTATCTTTTCCATTTTTTCTTCAACAATTGTCCACTCAGATTCTCACTTATTTTCTTACTTTACAAATGGGCCCTCAACTGCCATTAAATTATCAAGGATGACATTAGATCCACCCCCCCCCCCCCCCCCCCCCCCCCCCCCCCCCCCCCCCCCCCCCCGCACCTAGCTACTTACCACCATAATCAACTTTGGATTGAGCTATTTCTTTCTTTCTTTATTATTATTATTATTATTATTATTATTATTATTATTGTTATTTTTTGGTGGTTGGTGCATGGTGTTCAAATATGGGTAACTTTCATCTGCGGTAGTTGAACTTTCAGTAAAATCTCAAATGGGTCATTGAACTCAAATTAAATTTTAAATTTCACTTAGTCTTTCAAATTGATGAGAATTGTCTAATGAATAGTCATGCCTCAAAAGATCTTTCACGTAATGCTGCATGTCGACATTCCAACTTGTCATGAAAGTGTTAGAATAAAATAAAATAAAATATCTTTTAACCTTTGAGTTTCACTTTACGAGTCTTGTTCCCAAAGTGCTAGGGTGGCAAATCAGTTATGGAATAACGGTCAACAAAGTAATTTCCTCAAGCTCGTGGGACAGTAGGTGAAATTTGAAACTAAATTGAGATTCATGTCCCAATGAACATAAAGATAAAATTTAATGGTCCATTTCAAATTTTGCTTAAATTTCAGTGACAACGAATGAAATTTACCCCTCATATATTGTTTGCATCAAAGTAGGGTTGTACTTTCGAGGTTTGATCTAATTTTGTTTGCGACAAACTCAATCTTCGTATATCCTAGAAAATACAATACAAGTTAAATCATTCAATTCAATTATGTGATGGTTGCTTTTGAGTTTCATATCATTCACGTACATGTTATAATTTCTTGAAAATCGAACCAAAATGACCAGTCAAGTTTTGACTCCATCCAATTCTTTCTACTCGAGAAACTTTAATTTGAGGAAATACATTATAGAAAAGTGAAAAAGATATAAAGGGGAAAGGAGTTTACAACATTGGTTCAAATAAATACTAGTGATGGTTCTTCCAATCATTTTCTTGATGGGTTTCATCATTGACTAATTTTTCTGAAAAAAAAAAACTATGTTGAAACGTGGGACTTGAACAACGTTTTATTAGTCCCTTATATAGAACAAACCAAAGTAGAATTATTATAAATCTTTATTGTGTGGGTGGAAAAAGTAGCTTTATTTGATGATGAATTCTCGTATTCCCCACTTATAAATCTCTTTTACCTTTAAAATTAACATTTCCATGCATCAATAATACTAACTCTTACGATCAAAGTTGAGAAATTTATTGATCCCAAGGTATAATAGAGGCTGATGCAATCAT
This sequence comes from Osmanthus fragrans, assembly GCA_019395295.1. Taxonomy (NCBI): domain Eukaryota; kingdom Viridiplantae; phylum Streptophyta; class Magnoliopsida; order Lamiales; family Oleaceae; genus Osmanthus; species Osmanthus fragrans. The sequence goes on from CM033360.1 coordinate 20,543,349, forward strand.
TTTCTAATATGATATATATATATATATATATATATATATATATATGATAAACTGGATGAGATATCACTAACATAATCTAGATAAAACAAAAGAGAGATACCTATCAACAGTGAGATGAAACATTATATAATTTATAAATGTTTGAGTTATGTTAATAAGATTAACCTCTTAAGGTGGAATTCCAACGCTTTAATATTAGTCCTTATTTGAGCCTCATATTTTCTATCAAAATACATTTTTGAACAGTGATTTAACTCTATTTCAACAACACATTTTTCAATAAAATAATATTACATGCAGATTCAAAAAAATTTCCTTATCTTTTAACCACACATTTTTCATCATAACACTATTGTAAAATGCATTTTTTGGGAAAAAAAAAATGGGGCTCAAACAACCACTAAGATAGCTCATTAAATTCAATCGTTGTTTAATATAATATTAGAGCATATTTAGCATTCATTAAATTAAAATTCATTTTTTTTCTCTCTCTCCTTATTAAATTAAAATTAATTCTCTAATAAAATAATTTTACAGCTGAATCTAAAAACTTTTCTTTTTTTTATAACCACACATTCTTTAAAAAGTTACTATTCATTTCATTATAATTTGAAATAATGGAGCCCAAACAGGGGGCTAAATTCCAACGAGCAATTTGATGTATCTAAAGCTCATATGAATATTCAAATTTAAAGATTAGTGTGCTCAAACGTGCCATCATCATATTAAGGATAACAACACTGAAACAAATAATAAAATAATAATTATATTCACACCAAATTTTTTGTTCATTGCCTTACATTTTAATTATACTTAAAGTCCTTGATCTTTATTCATTATTATAACATTTATATTCTTAACTTTCTTATTGAAATCTTATCTTCAACATTTTATTAATTAGCACAGCTTATCCTTGATGATGATTCTCACATTGTCCCCAACTTTATCCACATAATCAACCTAACAAATGCATATCCCAAAAAAGGAAAAGAGGTCCATTTTCTTAAGAGTAATGTTATGTAACCTTACTGAAATTGCAATCCCAGTATAGATTGTGCTAGATGGTAGGTTAGATGAAAGGTGAAATTAAATGACTTATTTAATTTCATCTATAATTTAATGTCACATTAAGACCACCTAAACAGTGGTTGCCACCCTAGTAGTACTACTCTTTTCTTAATCACGGCCATTGAACAAAATCATATACATTATTTTCCCTGGTCTCATCTAACAGCTACATAAGATCCTATAAAATTGTGGATTTTAATTATTGCCTCTATGTAGAGTTTGTACGCAGATCATAATGAATTTGTATTATCATAAAAAAGAGGTTAGAGAAAATAAGTTGTGTAATTTTTCTCTTGTAAAATGAGTATGTAATCTCACATTGAAACGAACTTTTACAAATTTTACGTGTTCTTTTGTGTATTTATTCCTTTACTGTAATTTTATTGCTCTTGGTGAAATAGAATTAGGAATTTTAGTTTTCAACAGATCTCGTAAACCAAATAATCCATCCACGACAAAATGCACAAAACATAATACTTTCATGATGATTGACCCACCAAAATTCAAAATCTCACAAAATCTCAATCATTATATGAAGCAATAACCCCACCAAAAGTCTACAGTCCCAAAACTCCATGAAGCTCTATCATCTCAACGAGGGTTGAAATAAACTAGGGCTGCAACAACAAGCTTCCAGTGGTACCAAAACCAACATACAAGGACACCCATGAGCACGAGTATTAAATTAGGTCATGATCCTATAGGTAAGAATGTAGATTATACACTATACAGGAGTATGCTAGGTAGCTTACTTTATCTTACTCCCAGTAGACCTGACATAGCATTTAGTGTTGGAGTATATATGAGGTTTCTGGCTGATCCCAAGGAATCCCACTTAAGTACAGTTAGGCGCATCATTAGGTATATAAATGGCACCTTGGATCATGAGATCTTATATTCAAGGGACTCTAATCTCCATTTTTTCGACTACTCGGATGCTGATTAAACTGGAAATGCCGATGATAGAAAGAGCACTTCAAGAGGCTATTTTTATATTGGTAGTAATCTTGTAACTTGGATGTGTAAAAATCAAAATTCAATCTCACTATCGATTGTTGATGCCGAATACATAGCTACATGTAGTTGTTGCACTCAAGTGCTTTGGATGAAACAAATGCTAAGTGGTTACTATGACTGTGTTCTGTGATAACATTAGTGCTATCAATATTTCCAAAAATTCAGTTCAACACTCTCGGACCAAACACATTGATATTAGACATCAATTCATTCGAGAACTTGTAGAGACTGCTGTTGTTTTCCTTAAACACATCTCTACTGAAAACCAGCTAGCCGACCTATTTACTAGACCCTTAGATAGTTTGAGGTGTGAGTCACTTAGGAAAGTTGTGGGTATCTATGTACCTCCTCGGCCGCGTACTTAGGAGCGTGCATGTACAACTCATATCATTCATCCACTATTGCATTCGTTTCATTTTATGCATACACATTTTCTTTTTTGCTTTTGTTTGTTTCATTCTTCCAAAAAAAAAAAATGAATTGACACTGCAATATCGTGTTTATTTTTCCTTGATATTGCATTTTGTGATCAAATATGCATTCAATAGATGACTAGTTCAATATTTTCATCACTTTATTTGAGTTTATGTGGAGTATTCGGTATGTGTCTCTTCATGTATTATCTGCACAACACACACTATGACCTTGTATGTGAGTCATGATCGCATGTGTGAAATTTAGGATGATAGTCATCTGTTGATAGGGTGACCTTGAACGAGAATTGATCTGTGACTAGTGTGACCTCAATTATGATGTTTTTCCCTAACAAAATTTGAGATATGTTCCTCATTGCAACTTATTTTATACTTGTCTTCAGAGCTTATTTGATTCAAGCAATTAAGTCTGAAGGGTTTTCTCATAACCTGGTGCCTTATACTCAATTGACTTGGAGTCACTGTCTCATAGCTCGCTACAAGGGTCATCTTAATCGCTTAATGGAGATGAGATTGCACATAAGATACCAAAAAAAAAAAAGGCTTATAGATAGGGGAGAAATAAAATTAAACACTATATATGGATTTTTTAAAGGTCCTAGTGCTGCTAGATTTGACTTTCATTGAGAAAGGATACACTCATTTTACAATGATTTTAGCATGTCCATTCTCACAAATTTAAGGTTTGGAGTCTTGTTTACATAGAATTAGTGACACTTTTCACATATGGGTTACACATACAATTTACTCCGTCTAAACTTGATCTGTGTGTGAGGCAGGATTTCCATTTGTTGAGTCTGTCATATTTGTGATCGAGTGCATTTTTTAGGTGACATACATGTGGAAGTGTGTGCCATGTTTTCACAAATAAATTAAATTATTAATAATAAAAAAAATGTACTAAATGTTGAAAATTTCAAAAATTGGTGCTACTTTTGTCAACACGTTTTCGCACGCCTGGTGCTAGGGCATCGCTCGAGCGACAAAAGTAGTAAGCTTTTCGCTCGACGTTCGCTCAAGGGACGTGCATGTATTAAGTGTTCTTTTCAACTTCATTTTCATCATTTTCTCGTGATTTTCTCTAAATATTCAAGCTACCCATCTTCAATTATTAGCTAAATTCATACATTGGACGTGTATGCATCTATATTGGCATCATTTAACATCAACTCCTTTCTCAATTTCATCCCAATTTGAAGCTAAATTGATGAATCCTAATTTTTTTTTGTTCCTTTATGGGGATTTTCGATTGTTTGGTTGAATTACATCAATTCCTCCACTGTCATTGCATGTTTAGGAGCCTCCTACGTATTTTCATTACTTTTGCATCAAAGACCAACCTCAACTTTTGAAATTTGATTCATTTTCACGCATATTAGGGTTCTTTATGTTTTTCTTATGTTTTTTTGCTTTTGATGAAGGATAGGTTTAGTTGCTTGATTACAGGGTTGTGGATTGTTGTTGTTGTGTCTTTCGTTGGGTTGAATTTTGGTTAGAAAATCATGTTTTCCACACGCCCGCCAAGTGTTCGACGTATTGTCTATTCCACGACGTTTCTTACTTTTGGACACACATTTGACCACACTCTTCAAGCATGGTGTCATGATTGCGTTTATGTCTACATGTCTCATGTTTGTCTTGATTTTCATTGGATTTTGCATCAATGACATGTCACACATGATGTGCTTTTTGTCTTGACGCCGTGTCAACTTGCGTCTTGACGTCTCATCACACTATGTCTTGCCATCTTGTCAACCTGCGTCGTAGTAGATTGACATGACATTTTTATTGAGATACGTTGTTGCTAGATTAAGTTTTGATGTTTTGCAATATTGATGTTTGTTTTTGGTGCTTTGGCTTACATTAATATTGTATTTTAATCTAGCTTATATGATTTTGCATTTATTGATAACTGACTTTAACTGCTTTTACTTATGTTAGTGTTTCACGTGCTTTTATACTTGGTATGCGAGTTGTGATTTCTGAAAACAGGTTTAACAAAAGCGAAGCAAGCGTCAGTTGAGTCAGTTGGTTTTGGGTAGGTCATGTTGGTTGTACTTGATGTAATTAATGTTTTGTCACAGAATGTAAAAATGGGAGTTTGTTAGGTTTTAAAGTTATTGGCTGTCTGTGAACAAAAATATAATTGAAAAATTCAAAGGATCGAGTGGTAGATTATTTAAAAAAGTCAAAAGTCATTGGGAAACCTCTTTGGAACAAAAGAAAAGTTGTCGAAATTTCGCTAGCGTGCCGCCAAGTTGTTGCTTGAGCGACACAAACAGAATGGACTTCGCTAGCTTGTCGCCATGCCTTCGCTCGAGCGACAGAGCGTACCGAGAAACCCTAATTTGCAATTTTCGAGTTTTAACAGACTCTACTACCCAAAACATCATATATATATATATATATATATATACTTGCGCCTCTTCATGAAATCCTTTTGATTGAACATCGTGAGAAACTTCATATACTTCATCTATATCACTCAATCTTTTCATGCTTAAGTGTTGCAATTGAAAAATATCAGAATTCCACAAATCAAACAATAAAACCCATACTTCCAAAGCAACTATCAAAGGTTGAAGATCAAGGAAGGTGATCGGAGTTCCGGTTGTTGGAAAATGGGGAGTTCCTGAGAATCAACAGGAGATAGACGAAATCAAAAAGCCAAGAGTTGGTGCAGGTGCACACAATGCAGGACGATTTTGGGGGAAATACGGTTAGAAGGTCAGAAAGTACTTGTGTTTGTCGAGTCTGACATTCGTTTGTAGTTGATTCATACTGGCTTGGACGCGAAATTTTTAATCTCGCAAGGGGTTTTCTCCGTCAACAATTATCCTGTGTTATTTAATTTTCTACAATTTATTATACTGCGACAATTCAACATAGGATAGATTGCTTGTGAATTCATCTGGACAAATTAATAATTGTGACTTGTCGCAATTATTATTTAAATCATTTAAATTCCACATAAACACTTATTCACCTCCTCTAGGTGTTAGTTGGATCAAACTGTATCTTTTCAGTAAGAAAAAATTTAAAATTTACGTGTAAAATATTTTATTGTGTGAATGTATTGTTGAAAATGAGTATGAGAAGTAACGATATGATATAAAGAGTTAAACAAGGGATGCTTCAAAAAATGATTCATTTGCTTGATATCATAGTTAAACAAGACAAAAGCTTTATTCAATATCTCAAAAAGATTAAAAAGTCACTATAAATAAAGTGTATAACCCCAGACAACTCTAGGAGAGGAAGAGATGAGAACCGTTAATAAATAATATAAATAACAATGATATATATGAATTGTTTTTGTCAAAAATTGTTGGGTATTGACACTTAGTTGTCAAACAAATTAAGTTGAAAATTGTGGTTTCAATATTATAAGTCTAGTTTGGTTAGAAACCAACTAAGACATGTGATTAAAATGTTTAAATATTGGGCAAGTAGTCCTTAAATTAAGGGGAGTGGCATGTGTTTACGTAGTGGTAGACTATCATATCTTTCTATATATATGCTCCATTGTGGAGCTCGATGTACACACAAGAAAATCAATACAAAAAATATATTCAAACAATCTTTTCAAAATGTAGTCCTTTGGAGGTTTCCCTCCTCTCCTCTACTGGTTGAGAATACCAGCAGAGTGAGACTTTTATGTTTTATGTATTTATGTTTATTGTGTTTATTGTTTGTGTTTTAATGTTTATGTATACTGTCATTTTCCCCCTTATGAAACCACAAGTTTATTGAGTTGTTTAACTCTATTTTGTTGAGCTAAAGTGAAACTCCAACTCCCTCGATTCCATTGTTCTTCACCATGAAGATGGTCATCCTGTAGAATGAATGAACTAACATTTCTTCACACCAATGTACTATAATCCGCACAAGTGGAAGAGCTTCGACTCTTCCACATTCTTACAATTGGTATCAGAGCCAAAAATTCTTAATATGATCTTAAGAGCTAAAAATGCTGCAAACTCTGAACAAAAAAATGATTTAAAAAAAAATCCACTTCGTTTGTTTTATCTATTTCGAGCATTCTTGAAGAGAGTTGTCACATCTATTGTTTCAGCTCAGACTTAGGCAGATCCATAGATGATCAGACCTAGTTAATAGTAGCTAACAACCTGTTTTTCGAGCATTTTTTCAGTGAGAAAAATGCCACTCAGCTTCGCTCCAAGTCCTCCCTAGCTGTTTTAAAAAGTGACTGAAGCACAGCCTTAAAAATAGCTGGAAGCTTGAGGATCAACAGCAGGCCCTTAAAACCTTGTAGTGACAGCTCTCTTAAAAATGGCTTAAGGACTCTTGGATAAAAATCAGTTTAAATGTACTGTGTTTCTAGTGGTGCAAATGGCCATTGAAACCTTGGAGTGACAACCTGAAATATGGCTCAAGGACCCTTGGAAAAAGCCAGTTGAAAGCTCTCCCTTGTGGTTTTAAAAAGTAGCTGAAGAACCTGTGTTTCAATCATGTAAAATGTTGGAAAAATCATAGGCGTACCAGCAGCCTTCATTGGTTAAATGGCTGATCGTTTTTAAAAAAAAAAAATGATCGAACTGATCCATTGTTGTTCTTGCAAAGGATTTTGCAAGTATTAAAGTTGAAAAGAAACCAAACAAGGGTGGTGAAAAATGATGAAGAAAAAGTTGATGAAAACATACTTAAATCTTGTGTTTAAATGGCAGAAAAATCCGGTATTTAAAGATCAAATTGTTGAAATACGATGAGAAAATGTTTACTCTCCATATCCAGTATCAAAAATGCCAAAATCCGGTATGAGATGAGGTTGTTGAAATCCGGTATGCCAAGAAGTTGAAATCTAGTATGCAAAGTTGATATACGGTATGCAATTGAAATCCAGTATGATACCAAAATTGCTCCAAATCCGGTATGCCTTGAATCTGGTATGTGAAAAGTGTTGAAATCCAGTAAGATTAAGCAAGTCAAATCCGGTATGCAAAGTGAAAAATCCGGTATGCTCAAAACTGTAAATCCGGTATTGAATCAAAAATCAAAGAAAATTCGGTATTTCAAAGGCACATTTCAGCAGCAGCAGCAAAGGCCAAGAAAAATGAAAAAAGTGAAGAACAAATTGATGAAAAATGGATCGAAATTTTGAAGAACTTTGACACAAAAATTTGTTTTTCCAATCTAAGTGTCAAAGGGGAGTTTGTTGGGTATTGACGCTTAGTTGTCAAACAAATTATGTTGAAAATTGTGGTTTAAATATTGTAAGTCTAGTTTGGTTAGAAACCAACTATGACATGTGATAAAAATGTTTAAATATTGGGCAAGTAGTCCTTAAATTAAGGGGAGTGGCATGAGTTTAAGGTAGTGGTAGGCTGCCATATCTTTCTATATATATGCTCCATTGTGGAGCTCGATGTACACACAAGAAAATCAATACAAAAAGTATATTCATACAATCTTTTCAAAATGTAGTACTTTGGAGGTTTCCCTCCTCTCCTTTGCTGGTCGAGAATACCAGCAGAGTGAGACTTTTATGTTTTATGTATTTATGTTTATGTTTATTGTGTTTATTGTTTATGTTTTAATGTTTATGTATACTGTCATTCTTCCCCCCTTATGAAACCACAAGTTTATTGAGTTGTTTAACTCTATTTTGTTGAGCTAAAGTGAAACTCCAATTCCCTCAATTCCATTGTTCTTCACCATGAAGATGGTTATCTTGTAGAATGGATAAACTAACATTTCTTCACACCAATGTACTATAACTTCCGCACAAGTGGAAGAGCCGAACATTCTTACAAAAATATTCCGTTTGTATGTTTTTGAAATGAGAAAAATATAGTTTATCGCACTTTCTTATTTATTTATTTATATTTGTAAATTTAAAGGGCAAATAATAAGTTATAGAGATACAATTTGCTAATTAACCGAAATGTTGAAGATAAAAATGAATCCAAAAATATTTAAACATCAAATATTGGAAACCATAGACATAACTAAAATGCGATGCAACTAGACGAACATTCCTTTAGAAGAAGAATTTATGTGTAATCACATTATAAACGATTTTATGCCCACTGAATTGAATCCCTTTGTAATCCGTATAATTCCAAATTATGCTCATGTATTATTATTCTAGCATCAGAATTAAATGTTTTCTTCGTTATATATAAGTGTAATTTAAACTATCACAACTCACGAATCTTGCGTTTTCTAATTTCCATTTTTTGTGCTTTAATCACGTTGGATTGCTATTCTTGTGAATAAACAAAACAACCTAGGCGATATAATGTTCATATCCTAGGAAAAAATCAAAAACGTAAAAAATAAAAAATTCCCACGATACATACATCATATATACACAATAAAGAAAGTGGGATTGCTTTTCCTCGTTTCTATTCCTAGGTCGGATATTGCGTTTAAACCAGTCTAAGTTCATTTTCCCTGCCATACACATATATGTGTGTATATATATGTGGCCGCACCCACTGAACAAAGAAGAGAACAGCACAACTTACACTTGCACATAAAAACAGAGAGAGAGAGAGAGAGAGAGATGGAATGGAAGAAATGTTATTTAGATGTTATTCTTGTCCCGATGGGGGTTTTGATATGCATGGGGTATCATCTATGGCTATGGCACAAGGTTCGAACACAGCCATTCTCAACCATAATTGGAACTAATGCCAGTGGCCGTCGATTCTGGGTTTCAGCTATGATGAAGGTATGTGTGTACATACATATAAATACATGTGTGCATGTGCGCGCACGTGTAATGTTTCAAACTTCATTATTTTTTCAATTTTTTGAGAATTTTTTTCAATTGATTTTAATGGGTTTCTGCCATGATGATGTAATAGAGACACTTGTGTGTTAATATTTCAAGATTCATTTTATTTTTACATTATTGGAGTTTTTTTTTTCGGTTGATTTTATTTTGTTGCACCTTCAGTCAAATACACGCAAATTGTGTTGATTTATTTTATGCATTTGATTAGATTATTATTTGGTTTAAAGAACTAAATTGATTTGAAGAAATACAAAATTAGAGTAAAAATTGTGGCAAACAATTTCCACATTCTTATGCTTAGTTTTGTGACTTATTTTAATAATTTCCATTTCTAAAAAGCATTTAAAAGATTGGTCCTCAAAATATTTTTGATAATTTGAAATTTCTATTTAATTCTTCATTCATTTCTTGCTAAGGCTCTTCAGATTTTAAAATGGAAAAGGTGATGATAAATGTCTGTGTAGTCACTTATCTGAAATAAATAATAATGGCTTTTATACTTTGTCAATTTATACTATTCATGACTTCAAAATTAATGAATAAATGAGATAAGACTCAAATTTTGAATGAATAAATGAGATAGACTCAAACTGCATGTTTGATAAGCAAATTTTAACCTTTTGATTTTATTTAATACTATAGAGAACCGTCTAATCTACTTTATCTAACACGTCACAAAAAGATATATTCTTTAAAGAAGTGGCATCATTTCTGGCCAGGAAAAATGGCATAATATTCTTAGTGAATCCTCTTTTATTTTATTAAGTGACATGTAAACAATTGAAATCACAACACGATTGGTGCATACTACTAAATACTGACTTCTTGTTCTTCCTTTATATTATCTAATGTTGTACGCATAAAAAATCACAAAATTTCTAATCTTTCTCCACCTTATCCGAATTGTCTTATATATTCAAGATACATAAGGGGGCCATATCAGATTATTTTGTTGGCCTTCACAAAATATGCTGCTTTACACTGCAAATTCCATTTTTGTTAAAGGTGGTAGGTAGACATCCACCAAAGAAAAATAATAATAAATCTATGGCTTTTAGAATCATATAGAGGAACAAACACTAGACAAATACTTAAGTGCTTATGTGCGTGTGTATATACGATAATTTAGTGTCACTTTTCTCAAATGTTAATGTTTGAGATAGATGTATACAGTGAAAATATATGGAGAATAATGTCCCAAAATACAGTAATAAGCCAACCAGTTTGCCGTCTCGTGTGTGTTGAATTGTCTCGTCTAAAAGTTTAAGATTTGAGGGAGAACATAATATTATTGTTAAAAAATAAAAATAAAAGAATTGACAAATTCTTCTGTTTGAATGCGGAAGAGCTTTGATATCATTTTCTATAGTGTATAAAGAAACTGAGGATCAAGGGAGTTGCAAGGAGCTGATTTAAGCTCTGAAAAATGAGTTTAATAACTCAACAAAATGTATGGTTTCAATGTGGGGAGATGTCAGAGGTGATGAGCAATATTAAACATAAAGAATTTTAACATAAAACAAGTATAAAACATAAACATTAAACAATCTACACTCTGCTGGTTTATCACCAGCAGAGGTGAGAGAGAGAGAGAGCAAGAGACTACATTTTGATATATTTCAATTGTGTATTTTCTATTGATTTCTTGTACCATCCGAGATTACGTAGAGTGGCTCTATTTATAGAGTAAATCTGGTAGTCAATCTATCAACTAATCTACCAGCTCACATGTCATACTCCCCTTATTTTAGACTAGTACAATGCCTAAATATTTAAATATTTTCATCACATACTAGTTGGATTTCTACCAAACTAGACTTAGAATGTAAACCACAAATTACAAATAATTTGATTGACAACTAAATGTCACCAATACCCAACAATTATTTACTTGACTAATTATGTTTTGGTCAACACACATGAATAAGTGGCAAACGAGACTTGAACTCCGACATTTGGTGATGCAGGACAATGACAAGAAAAACATTTTGGCTGTACAGACACTGCGAAACACGATAATGGGATCGACGCTCATGGCCACCACGTCCATCCTTCTCTGCTCAGGATTAGCAGCAGTAATAAGTAGTACTTACAGCATCAAGAAGCCCCTCAATGACACCGTCTATGGGGCGCATGGAGAATTCATGGTGGCGCTAAAATACGTTACTCTCCTCCTCGTTTTCCTTTTCTCGTTCCTATGTTACTCCCTCTCGATCCGGTTCATAAGCCAGGTGAATTTCCTCATCAACTGCCCTCAGGATAACTCGTCCGTCATCAATCCGGGATATGTATCGGAGCTTCTCGAGAAAGGATTTGTACTCAACACAGTTGGAAATAGACTGTTCTATGCAGCACTCCCTCTTATGCTGTGGATTTTTGGTCCTGTTCTGGTTTTCTTATGCTCTATCACATTGGTTCCAGTCCTTTACAATCTTGACTTTGTTTTTGCTAGTGAAAAACTAAAGATGGGATCTGAGAATGCAAATGATAATGGCTTTGCATCAGTGTAAAAGAAAATACTGCTGTCGTATTCACATTATAATTTCGATTAATTTAATGCTGATCAAGTGCTTATTTATATTTTTGCTTCTGATTAATCACAAAGTAATGCTGCCAACAATATGGTGACAAAATGAGACACATTTGTGATTTGAGAGGACAAAAGTGGGTGGATGATTTGTCTTTTAACTAAGGGTGACATGTTTATATTAATAACAAAAGCAAAACTAATACAAACTTTAGGAGGGGCTCGCCTTACCTCAGACTAAAAGTGAATAAAAATAAACTTATGCTGTTCAGAGATGGAAGTATACAATGGAAGGGGAAAAAAAAAAAAAAATTACACTTGCTTCGTCATAGTCATACTTTTCGTTACTATACATCGAATTTAGAATCTCTTATTTTCGTCACTTTCAAGTTCACTACTTGAACAAGATCTTCATAAACTTATTATTGTACCATAAGCTCGAGAAATTCATAACTTCATCATCGTCTCATGAGTACATCCAAAAGTTTCGCAGGCATATTCCCCAAGTTGGTGGATGGTTAGAGAAATATTCTTCTAACTTCTTGTAGTGGAAATCGAAAAGATTAGGTTGTACATAGAACAACTTGTAAACAATTATCAGTGGAGTTAGGCGGAAAATATTTATGGGAGATTAACCAACTTATAATTTTAAATTTCAGGTATTCTATCTATATATTTAGCTGCGAATTACATAGTATGATTTTTTTTTTTTTATATTTATAAATTAGAAAGTAAATACGGGATCCAAATTGTTATAAATTTATAATATAATGAAAGAGTTTATAATGATCACGTAATTGAACCATGGAAATAAAAATATCAAGAAAACATCTTAAGTATTGAAATAAAATAAAATTTGAAATCTAAGCCGTAAATGGAAACATAGAGCAGTCACGATCTTGATAAAGAAGTTGGTCCACGTCATCAAGCAAAAAGCCATTTTTTTCTAAGAGGTCAAATATCAAAATTTTCCAAAAGATGTTCTTTAAAGATGATGATCGAGATAGACACATAAAATTCTAGGTTAATTAACCCAACAGTCATTGAATTTTACCTAAAGTTTCCACCAGATTAATGAACTTTAAAAACTACGTGGTTAGTCACTGAACTTTCAAAACTGCAACTCCATCCATCACCGAACAAACTTCTGTTAAAAAAACTTGACAGAATTGTTGATGTGGCTAACAGAATACCTTCTGTGGCATGTTTGTGTAAATGATTGATGCCAAGTAACAAATTTGCCAGTGACGTGGAATTTTGCGAGAATTGCTAGCATTAGAAACATACTTTTGGTGATGGATGGGAATACATTTTTGAAAGTTTAGTGACTAACTGCGTAAGATGTATAAAGTTCAGTGATTTGATGAACACTTTACGTAAAGTTCAGTTACAGTTGGTGTAATTAAAACAGTAAAACGGAATAACTTCCCCACCAAAATTTTCACACATGCCAGCATACAAATATCTCACACAAGCCTATATCAAATATTATATACACGAATTGAAAGTGTAGACCGTACACTTAAATTATATATTAATCAAACCATATATGTATAAAGTATCATAATATCCTATATAACTCGTGTCATTAAGTTAAATACATACATAAAAAAGAGTGTGTGTTGGGTTTGTGACCTAAATTCGATCTTGGTTTGCATGATTTGGAGTCCTAGATGAAGTAGTCTTGAAGAGATTAAAAGTATGGACCAGAAAGAAAAGTCGCTGAATTTTCGCTAGCCTAGTGCTAGCTGGTCGCACAAGCTCGTCGCCTGTCACTAGAAGTCGCTCAAGCTACAATGTCATTCGAATTTTTCGTTTTATGTTGGTTTCACGCGTATTTTAACCTAGTTTCTATATCTTGTATCATTTATAGGGTTTGGGATGTCATCTATAAATATGTGGCTCTTCACTCAGTTTAATCGTAGTATTATTTCTGGGTTGTATTAATTCTCTCTATTGGTTGTCAATAAAATTACTCGGTTCCTCTGTCAATTTTTTTTCTTGCTTTTAATCTTGTTCTTGCTTATGCGATCATATACTTCATATTATGTCATATTAACCTCTTTGTTCTTTCCCAACAAGTGGTGCTACGGATTCATAACAAGTGGTATCAGAGCTATTGGTTGTGATTTTGTTTGAGGTTTTCTGCTATCGATGACAACCATGAAGCATGATATTCTTCTTTTGGATCACAATACAAGATTTTCATTGTGGCAAGTGAAGATGCGAGTCGTATTGGCACAGATGGATTTGGATAATGTGTTGTTGGGATTTGATAAGATTCCCACAACTTGGACCGCAGAGGAGAAGTAACAGAGGGATCAAAAGCACTTTCGCATATACATTTTCATCTATCTAACAACATTCTTCAAGATGTTTTGAAGAAAAAGACAACTGCTACATTATGATTGAAGTTGGAGCAACTGTGCATAACCAAAAGTTTGACAAGCAAGTTGCATTTGAAACAAAGGCCATGACAGAAAGAGAATATTTGGAAGACCATCTGGCTGTGTTCAAGGAGATTGTCGCCAATTTGGAAATGTTAGAGGTAAAGTACGATGAAGAAGATCTCGATGTGATCCTATCGTGCCCGTTGTTTACTTCGTTTTCGTCATTCAAGGATACAATTATGTACGGTCATGATACACTCACCATTGAAGAAGTGTATGATGCCTTGTTCTTAAATGGAAAGATAAAGCATCTGGTTGGATCCGAGTCCAGAGATGGAGAAGGTCTTGTGGTTTATGGTGATTGAAGAATGGGTAAGTTAAGAGTGAATCACAACAATCTAGTTTGTTTTTATTGCAAGAAAAAATGACACATCAAGAGAGATTGCGAGAAGTTCCAGAGCAAAGGTAATTTGACTGCAAATTATGGGAAGCAGTCAAATACTTCGGACGAGGCCAACATAGGTGATGACTATTTGAGTGATGGAGATCTCTTGGCAATATTTGAAGTGGAATCCAAACCTAACGATGCGTGGATTTTGGATATAGTTTGTGCGTTCCATATGTGTCCCAATCGAGATTCGTTTGAATCATATGAAACAATGACTCAAGGTGTTGTTGTTATAGAAAGCAACAAAACTTGTCGGGTAGCTGGTATTGGCAAGGTCATATTGAAGTTACTGGATAGAACAATTAGGACGCTTGGCCAGGTTCGATATGTTCCAGATTTGAATAAGAATTTCATCTCGCTGAATATCCTTGATTCGAAGAGTTATGAGTTCTCTGGAGAAGATGGAGTCTTGAAAGTTCGGAAGGGTGTCTAGGTTGTATTGGATGGGTGGAAGAGGTCCTGGTTATACATCATGCAAGGTCGTACAGAATCGGTGAAGAATCATGAGCACATATTTAGTACCGTTGTGGATATACGGTTTGGTATGGTAACTTTGGGATGTGGCCCTGGGTCATTATTGAAGAACACTACTCAGGGGAGTTTGGAGGATATGGGTAATTCCGCTTTACAACCACTGTTTGTGGTGCCATCATCTTCAACTGCTAGGAAAGGACCCATTGAGGATAAGTACCGGGATATGATCTAGTTGCGTATACTTTTTGTGATTTTGAAAGTATCGAGACAAGCAAGCGGCCTTCAATTAATGCATTTGAAGTTGATTCTACTACAGGGTGTGCTTCGACCCTGTTTCGTAAATTTTGAATTCTCTTGTGGAATTTTAGGAACTCGGTGTTTGAGCTCGGGTATCATTTGTGGATACTGTGGAAGAGGAAGAGTATTTTTCGTGAGGTGGAGAGGTTTCGTTTTGCAGTCAGACTTATTTTTCATGTAGGGAAATTTTGAAGTTTCGTTCGTACACCGAAATTTGTGTCAAGATGGAGATTGTTGGGTTTATGACCCAAATTCGGTCTAGGTTTATGTAATTTGGAGTCTTGTTGAAACGGTATTGAAGAGATCAAAAGTATGAACTGGAAAGAAAAGTTGTCGGATTTTCGCTAGCCCACTGCTAGCTGGTCGCTTTAGCAGCAGGAGAACTTTTGGAGCATTAAGTATATCTCCCGCTTGTCCCTGAGATCTCGCTCGAGCGACATGACATCCCTCGCCTGTCGCTCGAGCTACAGTGTCATCTGGATTTTTCGTTCTATGTTGATTTCACGCGTATTTTAACCTATTTTCCTTATCTTATATTATTTCTAGGGTTTGGGACGTCCTCCATAAATATGTGGCTCTTCATTCAGAGATATCAAAAGGCACTTTCACAGATACATCTTCATCTATCTAGCAAAATTCTTCAAGATGTTTTGAATGAAACGATAGCTGCTGCATTATGGTTGAAGTTGGAGCAACTGTGCATGACCAAAAGTCTGACAAACAAGTTACATCTGAAGCAGAAGCTATATTCTCAGAGGTCATGCCAGAAGGAGGATTTTAGAAAGACCAACTGGCTATATTCAAGGAGATTGTCGCTGATTTGGAAACGTTAGAAGTAAAGTACAATGTAGAAGATTTGGCATTAATCCTGTTGTGCTCGTTGCCTGCTTTGTTTTCATCGTTCAGGGGCACGATTCTGTACAATAATGATACACTCACCATTGAAGAAGTGTATGATGCATTGTTCTCAAAGGAGAAAATAAAACATCCGGTTGGATCCAAGTCTAGAGATGGAGAAGGTCTGGTGGTTCATGGTGATTGACGAACGGGTAACGTTAATGGTGAATTGCAGCAATTTGGTTCGTTTTTATTGCAAGAAGAAAGGACACGTCAAGAAAGATTGCGAGAAGTTGTAGAGCAAAGGTAATTCGACTGCAAATTATGGGAAGCAATCAAATACTTCAGACGAGGCCAACATAGGTGAGGACTGTTTGAGTGATGGAGATCCCTGGCAATTTCTAACGTGGAATCTAAACCTAACAAGAAGTGGATTTTGGATCTAGTTTGTGTGTTCCATATGTGTCTCAATCGGGATTTGTTTGAATCATATGAAACAGTAATGCAAGGTGTTGTTGTCATAGGAAGCAACAAATCTTGTCAGGTTGCTGGTATTGGCACAATAAATTGAAGTTGCTGGATGGAACAATTAGGACACTTCGCCAAGTTCGACATGTTTCGGATTTGAAAAGGATCTCATCTCACTTAGTACCCTTGATTCGAAGGGTTATGAGTTCTCAGGAGAGGTGGAGTCTTGAATGTCCAGAATGGTGTCTAGGTTGTATTGGAGAGGATGAATAGATCTCGATTATACATCTTGGATGTATGTGCAGAATCGATGAAGAATCATCAGCATATGTTTAGTACCGTGGTGGATATAAAATTTGGTACAGTACCTTTGGATTTGGCTCCGAATCATTATTGAAGAACACTACTCAGGGGAGTTTAGAGAATATGGGTAATTTCATTTTACTACCATTGTTGATGTAGGACGAGACGAGCACAGTCGGGCCGGAGGGTATTTTGGTCATTTGTCGTGACGATGTCGGAATTGGCTGAAATTTGGCAGGTTACTTGGAAACGGCCCAAAAAGTTGGACTCAAGGAATAACCTGAGATCTCGTGATTTTAGCCGAATTCCATCGTTTAGGCCTTCAAATATTTATTTTAGTATTTTCCGTTTTGATTTTTTCGCTAATTTTGGTATGATTTTATATTTTCTGTTTTTAGGGATTCTTGTAGCGCCTATATAAAGGCTTTTTAGCGTTTTCCGTCAATTATGAAATGATTAATAATATTTGAGTTTAATAAATTGTCTTTCTTTCGTCTTCTAGAACGATATCTAGATCAATTCGTCTATCAGAACGATATCTGGTCAATTTTCCCTACCTTCCCTACGTCAATTGTCTAGGGTGCTATCATGTTCGACTACTACGGAATGACCTATTGAAGATAGGTACGGGGATGCTGATCTAGTTTCGTATGCTTTTTGTGATTTTGAAGGTGTCGAGAATAGCAATAAGCCTTTAGTTGAAGCATTTGGAGTTGACTCTGTTTGGTTAATTTTGAATTTCTTGTGAAATTTTGGGAACCCGGTGTTTGGGTTCGGGTATCATTTGTAGATGCCGTGGAAGAAAAAGAGTGTTTTTCGTGAGGTGGAGAGGTTTCGTTCTAGATGAAGAGTTCTGTCTATTTCGCTGCAATCAGACTTATTTTTTAGGTGGATAAATTTTGGAACTTCATTCGTTGAACTGAAATTTGTGTTAAGGTGAATATCATTGGGTTTGTGACCTAAATTCGGTCTAGGTTTGCATGATTTGGAGTTCTAGTTGAATTGGTCGTGGAGAGATCAAAAGTGTGGACTGGAAGGAAGAGTCGCAGGATTTTCACTAGTTAGCTGGTCGCTCGAGCAGAAGGAGAACTTTTGGAACAGTAAGCTTGTCACCCGTTTGTCGTTAAGATCTTGCTCGAGCGATGTGACGTCGCTCGCCTGTCGCTAGACATCGCTCGAGTGACATTGTCATCTGAAATTTTTCATTTTATATTGGTTTCACGCGTATTTTAACCTAGTTTCTATATCTTATATTATTTCTAAGATTTGGGATGTCCCCTATAAATATGTGACTCTTCATTCAATTTAGTTGTGGTATTATTGATGGGTTGTACTATTCTTTCCATTGATTGTCAATAAAATTACTTGGCTCCCTGCCAATCTTCTTTCTTGCTTGTGCGACTGTATGCTTCATATCATGTAACCTCCCCATTCTTTCCCACCAAGTGGTGGTCCGGATTCATAACAGTGTGTTTGCCTCATTTTCGAACACGTCAAGTTTTAATTATTTAGATTGAAAATGCCGAAACATGAAATACTTATTTCCTGTTTTCTGTCATAAACTCCCCATGTCCCAGGCATTTATTCTTTAAAATGAATTCAACATTTGGACATCACGCAAGGAAATTAATCATATATGTGCTACTGAAACTTAGTCATTACACGCTGGTCATTCTTCAATTTAAGAATCCTCATAAGCAAACAAGGAAATGAATTTTTTAAAGAAAATTCCTCACATTGTATAAAGTTAATTTTTTTTATAGTAAGACCGCAGCTCCATCTTCATAAGTAGATGTGATGATTGTTAAAAGATATTGCTCAAAACTATCAGCAGCCACAAACACAGATACAACATCCTCTGTAAGATGCTCAGCACTATCAACGAAGGGTTTCTAAAGAATAAAATGTCAATTAGATCTCAATATTATTCAATTTTGGACAAAAGAATTATGATGTAAGCAAACTTACTATTCGAACACCATAAAGCCTATGAACAAGAGATGCTAAAATAGCATTGGCATTGCGATGCCGTTGGGACAATAAACAGACTTACTAGTCAGACTATTTTGATGTATTACAATAAAGAGATTCCCAATAAATGTCCAAAGCAACTTAGCTTCAAACTTAGGGTTAACTACCTCAACCGTCACTGAACTATACCTACGGTTTCCGCTAGGTCACTGAACTTTATAAATCTTATGCGATTAGTCATTGAACTTTCGAAATTACAATCCCATCCATCACCAAAAGAATATTTCCAATGCTAGAAACTCTCAAAAAATTCCACGGCAGTAGCAACTTTCTTCCTTGGCATCAATCACTGACCCAAACGTGCCACGTAAGGTATTCATTTAGTCACATCATCAGTTCCGTCAAGTTTTTTAACAGAAGTTCATTCGGTGATGGATGGGATCGCAGTTTTGAAAGTTCAATGACTAACCGCATAGTTTTAAAGTTTAGTGAAGATTGGGCTAATTAACCCCATAAAATTCTAGTTTTAAAAACTGTTCTTTTACTTTTATTTTTTTTTTATTTTTTTTCTCTTCTATTTTCTGAATAGTTAATATATAAAGATATTTGATTTATTGTATGAGGAAATCACACTAGTTAACTATGTGCTGATTTATTAGTGATTTGGATAGTTATCATCGTTGCGATTGATTGTGCAACTACAATGAAAAAATCATGCATTAATATGCTTTTAAAGGTTCGAGAAAAACTTGTTATTCTACTATAATGAAAGATTTGGATAATTAATTTGCTCATTTTACAATATTCAAGACCCACTTGTTGCTAGATTATTAGGTTAAAAATAATAGTGCAATTTTCTCTTTTAGTATTTCAAAATTATAAAATTTTCATGCAAATAAGAAAAAAAATTAAAGCAATCATCTTAGTTAATGATAAGTGTATTTTATACACTTATCTGGACCTAAAAATATAGATATCTAATAGTTTTTTTAAACATTTATAGAATAAGTTATTGTATATTTCGTTTATTAGGTAAAACTCGATGATTGGAAGCGATATTGAAAGAAAGAAACGAAAAACATCTAAAGAAGGCAAAGTCCAAAGTTTGAAAACCAAATTGCAAATATTCAATAGTTGATTCGGACTATAAGACGATACTTTGAACGTTGCTTGTAGTCAATTGGATGCAATTAGAAGTAAAAAAAAAAAAAAAAAAATGAATGGAATATAATCAAAATATTATCACAAATCAATTTTCAATCACATAAGTTATATTCTAGATTTTAGCCGAAGATTAAGACCCATTTTTGGCATAATAAATGTCCAAATTGGAAATATTTTACTAATAAAAGTTGTAGCCATTTGAGTTCGCTTTCCAATGCAATTTGAATCGCAACAATCAGTTATCAGGAGAGAAAATTATGAATAAAATATTGTCTGTTGTGCAAAGACAAAAACATGCGCCCACGAAGGTAACTTTCCTTATTCGATTGGAACTCTTTTGTAAACCAATTTTCAACTCCGACAAATACCTAACAACAAAATACATATTAGACACCTCTTGTATACATAATATACTCAAACATTAATTAATTATTATCATCAAATGGGGAAAACTCATAGTTTTTGTGAGAGAATGGAAGGGAACTTGTAAGAATTCAATCAAATGAAGATTCAAAATTGATTTTTAGCCAAAGAAGAGAAGACGCAAATGAAGATTTATCAAGAAACCATTGAAGAGATTTAAGATTTCAAGATTCATCTTCATCTTCATCTTCTAAATTTATCAAATATCAAGGTAATGTCTTCCCACTTAAATATGATTTCTTGTAATTTCAATATGCTAGACTAGTTTTATACACATTGCAAGGATGAGATGATTTTAAATTAATTATTTTGACTATAATTTGATTTGATTTGTGGATGTTTATTATAATTTTTATCATTCTTTTCAATCACTTGATCACCAATTGAATTGTCGGTGAAATTTATTGTTATCGACAGAGACAATATAGAGTTTAAGCACAATATAATAAACATTATAAGATTCAATAGATGATAGAGATATACATCTATTCTTTATATGGGTTCAATAAGTGTTCTTAACACTTGTTAATACATTTATCATCTTTGTATCTTTCATTGAAAGATGAAAGGGTCACGTAAGGGGAATATATTTAATCAGCATCGAGAGAAACTTTCAAATAAATTAAGAATACTGACCAACATGAATTATTCAAATTGTCAGTTTAATTGTTACACTAAAAATGGAATAAG
Source organism: Osmanthus fragrans (assembly GCA_019395295.1). Classification (NCBI taxonomy): domain Eukaryota; kingdom Viridiplantae; phylum Streptophyta; class Magnoliopsida; order Lamiales; family Oleaceae; genus Osmanthus; species Osmanthus fragrans. The sequence goes on from CM033360.1 coordinate 20,564,623, forward strand.
AAGGGAGATTCGACATTTTAACAATGCATTTCACATCTTTGAAAAACACATTTATTTATTTTCACTAGTTTAATTGATAATTTAGGGATTATGATAGAAAAATCACAAAACTTGTTAGTTATTCGATTAAAGTTGCAATTAATTTTAACTCAATCAAATACATAGTTCTCATGGGTTTGACAGTCTATTCAGTACTTCGTTACTTGTTCACAAACCTGTTCAATTGTGGGAAATCAAACGGTCAGTTAACAATACAAATTATGTGCAAATATAAAAAGAAAAGTTGTACCCTGATAGATATTAATGTAATTTATATTTAATACTTATAAAGGTAGTTTAGGACTTCCCTTCGTTTAGGCATTTATGATTTTCCACATCTCTTCGTAAGTTTACTTAGTGCTCAATAAAGATATTGCATTTTCTCTCTCAAAAATCTCTAAAGTTATGATGGACAAAGAGCTTGATTAGAAATTGATTTTGTCGGATTTACTTTGCTTTTCTAGTCATTCTTCCTTACTGAAAATTTTCAAGTGTTCCTTAATTGGTAGGACGTTTTCTATCTTTTTGAAGTTAAAATTGTTGTTTTGTTATTGTTATTTTAAACTATAATATCTCAACTTAAAGATTGAAAACAATTTTTATGTTAGCTTCCTGTCATTGAGTGAATCTATTGAGCATTGATTGCCGTGCAATCTATTAAGTCCCCATTTGACCTCATTTTTTTAAAATTCATTTTTTTGTCAAATTTATATTTAACCAAACATGCTCCTTGTAAGGTAATTTTGCATTTGATATTAACAGACATTACCATATTGTTATAGATTCTTTCCTTATTGTTGCACTCCATTATTTCCTTTCCTAGTCTAGCATTACATGGTGTATATATAAGGTTCCTGCATATTCATATGATTCAATGAGAATTAATTCATTCACATATCAATTCTAACATGGTATCAGAGCATTAGGTTAAAATTCATACATTTTGCCATGGACGGGTCTGCTCCTGCTCTTGTGCCAAACGCCACCAAGTCCATTACAGATGCCTCATCCCCTTACTACCTACACTCATCCGATCAACCAAACCAACTACTTGTAGACGCAGCCCTCAATGGGGACAATTACCCTTCTTGGCGTCGATCCATAACACATGCCCTCAATGCCAAAAACAATTTGGGTTTCGTTCTTGGCAATATCAAACGTCCAACCACAGATACAGCTACTACACTTCTCTGGGATCGATGCTGCGACATGATAATGTCATGGCTCCTTCTCTCCATTGATCGATCTCTTGCCGGAAGTCTCATCTATTGTGCAACACCCAATGACCTATGGGTTTAATTGGAAACACGTTTTCAGCAGAGTAACTGAACAAAAAAAAAATCGATTGAAACGTGAACTAGCCAACCTCAATCAAGAACAACAATCCATCACAACTTATTACGGGAAATTAAAGGAGCTTTGGGATGAACTCACTTCACTCAAGCCCATTACTCTGTGTACTTGTGGTGCAGCCAAAGCTCTCTCTGAAGTCCAAGATTCAGATCGAGTATACCAATTTTTCATGGGCTTGAACGACATCTATCAACAACGCTGGTCCCAAATTTTAGCCATGGAGCCCCTTCCTTCAATTGGGCGTTGTTATGCCATTCTCCACCAAGAAGAAGCCCAACGCCTTGTTCAATTGCCTGCCTCAAGATCGAAAATTTCAGCCCTGCTCACCCGTTCGTCGATGTCGCAGAATACCTCATCTCGCCCACAGCGTGTCTGGCCGGCTGGGACAGCTCTCTGTAAAGCTTGTGGAAAACCGGGACACCCTCGTGCAAAATGTTTTGAGATAATTGGTTACCCAAAATGGTGGCCATCGAAGGAAAAAAGCGATAGACAACCACCTTTTTCACCGACAGCGCACCATATTTCAGCCCCTTCTGCTCCTTCAGCTTCTTCTGCGCTTTCCACCACCGTACCTTCAACGGCAACCAGCGCCATCCTTGGGCTCTCCACCGAGCAATATGTCCAATTAATGGAACTTCTAAAACCCCCAAATCACTCGTTCACAGGTTCTGCTTCTCCCACTCCCTCCTCTCTAAATTCTAATTCTAATTCATGGATAATAGATAGTGGTGCAACGCATCACATCACCCCTCCACTTTAAATAATTTCGATATTGCCACTTGCCCTCGTTTTGTTTGTCTTCCCACAGGTTCTCACGCTAATGTATCTAATTCGGGGGAATATTAATTTATCTCCTCGTCTCGCACTTTCAAATGTTTTATCCGTTCCAGATTTTCAATTTAATTTATTATCCATTAGTCAACTAACGAAGTCTATCAATTGTGTTGTTTCTTTTTTTTCCCACCTTTTGTACTTTTCAGGACCTAACTATGAAAATGCTGATTGGAGTGGGTGGTGAGCGTAATGGACTGTACTACTTCAAAAATACTCTGGCAACTGCTCTTCAATCATCTAGTCGGATTTCTTTTGACACATGGCATCAACGTTTAGGTCACCATTCCTCCCATAATGTTCCCCAATTTATTTCTCGTTCTCAAGACAATAACTATTGTGACACATGTACTCGAGGAAAACATATTCGATTACCTTTTAAATTAATTACGAATAAAAGTTCGATGCCATTTGAACGTATTTTTTGTGACATTTGGGGCGGCTATCACACCACTTCTTTATCTAGTGCCCATTATTTTCTAACAATTGTTGATGAATACACTCAAGTCATATGGTTGTACCTAATGCGTTTCAAATCTGAAACCTTACCCTGTCTCCACACGTTTTTTTCTATGATTCGTACTCAATTCAATTCCAGCATACAACACATCCGCACTGATAATGATCAAGAATTCGTTGCTAATGCCACTCATGACTTCTTTTCTGAACAAGGTACCCTCCATGAACGCACTTGCATGGAAACACCTCAACAGAACGGCGTTGCTAAACGTAAGCACCATCACATTCTAAATGTTGCTCGTTGCTTACGTTTTCAAGCTCATCTTCCCATCCACTTTTGGGGCGATTGTGTTCTCACTGCTACATATCTCATCAATCGTACCCCGTCCGCCTCATTAAGCAATATTTCTCCATTTGAACGCCTTTATCAACATGCACATCGATATGCCCATTTGCGTGCCTTTGGTTGTCTTTGTTATGCTCACACCATCTCTGCCCATCATGATAAATTTGAACTTCGTGCTCGTCCTTGTGTTTTTTTAGGATATCCTCCTACTCACAATGCATATAGGGTGTATGACTTGGAGGATAAGAAGCTTATCATCTCTCGAGATGTTACCTTTATCAAGCACGTTTTTCCTTTTAAATTAATACCTCAATCTCCCCCATCACCCCTCCTCTTACCTCTCCCCATCCCTGATCCTCCCATTCTTTCCCCACCAACCCCACCTCTTGCTGATCCCATTGCCATCCCTCCTCCGACTCGTCCTCGACGTACTATACACCCTCATACTTACCTTGCTGACTATATTTGCCCTATTATTCCATCGTCTTCTTCCATTGCGCACACCACTGCTCTAGTCACAACTTCAGGTACTGCTCATCATCTATCTACCTTTATTTCTTATCATAAGTTTTTCCCTGATCATTTTGCCTTTTTATCTGTTCTGTCCCAATCACCTGATCCTACTCGATATTCTCAGGCTGCAAAACATTCCCATTGGTGTGATGCTATGCAATCTGAGATTCGAGCACTTGAAACTAACAATACTTGGCAACTCACCACTCTTCCCCCTGGCAAGACGTCCATTGGTTGTAAATGGGTGTTCAAAACCAAACTTCATGCCGATGGTTCCATTGAAAGGTATAAAGCTCGGTTAGTAGCCAAGGGTTACACTCAAGTTGAAGGTCTTGATTATCATGATACTTTTGCCCCATGTGGCCAAACTTGTTACTGTTCGTTGTGTATTGGTCATTGCCTCTGCCCGTTATTGGCATCTTCATCAACTTGACGTCAATAATGCATTTCTTCATGGTGATTTGGAGGAGGAGGTCTACATGACGCTCCCTCCCGGCTATGTCGCCAAGGAGAGACTCGTGTTTGTCGCCTCCTTAAATCTCTTTATGGTCTTGAGCAGGCTTCCCGCAACTGGTACTCTAAACTGTCTTCTGTACTGTTATCTGACGGTTTCACACAGTTTGCAGCTGATCACTCTCTTTTTACTCAGACTGTTGGCTCATCTTTTACTGTGGTCCTAGTTTATGTTGATGATATTTTACTTGCAGGCAATGACCTTTCAGCCATCACCCTCCTTAAAATGTTCCTTGATAAGTATTTTAAAATCAAAGATTTAGGCAACATGAAGACTTTCTTGGTCTTGAAGTCGCTCGCTCACCGCTTGGAATATTTGTCAATCAGCGGAAGTATACCTTGGATATTCTTGCCGATTCTGGCAATTTGGGTTCTTGGCCTGCTGCTTTTCACATGGATCAGAATTTGAAACTCACTCCGGAAGCTGGCGTCTTACTCTCTGATCCTAGTTTATACCAGCGATTAGTGGGTCGCCTTTTGTAACTTACTTTTACTCGTACAAACATATCATTCTCTGTCAACATGTTGAGTGTAACGACCCGGACCTTGCACCCAAGCCGCTAGAACATACGTACTGTCCGCTTTGGGGTGGACAGAGTCCACTTATTCCCTCATGGCTTTCTGTCGCATTCCCCAGAATTCAAATAAGTGGATTTTGTCCACCCCAAAGCGGACAGTACTAAAGTTAGCGACTTGGGCGAGAGGTCTGGGTAGATACAAAAAACGCGAGGTCTTAAGTTCAAATCCTGGGGAACGCAAAGAAAGTCATGAGGGGATAAGTGGGCTCTACCTACCCCAAAGTGGACAGTACGTATATTCTAACGGTTTGGGCGCAAGGTCTGGGTCGTTACAAAAAAAATGCGCATTTTTTTGTAACTACCCGGACCTCTCGCTCAAGCCGCTAACTTTCGTACTGTCCGCTTTGGGTGAGCCTTGTGCCCACTTGGCCCCTCACGAATTTCTATCGCGCATTCCCCAAGATTCAAACTCAAGACCTCCATCATATGTGAGACTTAAGGAGAATCCTGGTACCAATTGGGCAATTTATCCAATTGGTACCAGGATTCCCTTTAAGTCTTCCATATGATGGAGGTCTTGAGTTCGAATCCTGGGAATGTGAAGAAATTCGTGAGGGGCTAAATGGGCGCAGACTCATACAAAACGGACAGTACGAAAGTTAGCGGCTTGGACGAGAGGTCTAGGTCGTTACAAAAAAACGCGCGTTTTTGTAACGACCCGGACCTTGCGCCCAAATCGCTAGAACATACGTACTGTCCACTTTGGGGTGGACAGTACGAAAGTTAGCGATTTGGACGAGAGGTCTGGGTTCGCTAAGAGAACGTGTATACTTGTTACTGAACTACCAGTTAATGAAGTAAAGTAAGTAGTGTTCCGGTCCACTAGGGGTCGGGGCGTTACAGCATGGTATCAGAGCAAAGGTTTAGCCGGTTCTGTAGACCAAGTATTTTTTTTTAAAAAAAATGAAAATGAAAAGTCTAAGGTGCTCTATGGTATCGTGCATCCATCCATCAATCTCATCCTACGGCCCAGGTATGTTTAAAAGTTTATGTTTTTGAAACATTTATGCTTATGTGATGCTTTGTTATGTTATGGCGTATTTTGAAATTATTTTTCAAGTATCCAACACTGTTTGTCCAATCACAAATTAATTTCGAGGACGAAATTTTATTTTTTGGTGTGGAAGACGTAGAACCCCTATTTATTTTAGACACATTAGCGGCACTAAGACATGAATATTGGGTTTGTAAAGTATACTTCAGATTTTTTAGTCTTCATTTGAGACCCATTTTTGATATAGAAAACATTCAAATTGGAAAATGATATCTGAATAAAAGTTGAAGCTCTTTGAGTTAGCTTTCCAATGCACTTTGTATCACCTCAATCGGATATTGGGAGAAAAGGTTATGATAGAAATACTGAAGGCTGTGCAGCATCAACCAAAGTACGCGAAATGTGAAAAGCCATGGAATTTAACACACGATTTTCTAGCATATTAATGTCTTAAAACTCCCACATAGTGGCACCCCATGTTCTCTCATCTTAAATGAGAGTTTGACCCTTCATATTCCTTAAATTATAAGAAATGCACCTATAAATAGACCTCATTTCACGCTCATTTTTTTCACACCAAAAACAAAAGCTTCTAATCTAAGCAAAGAGAGAGTTTTCAAAAAAGAAAAGAGAAGGAGAAATACTAGTTTTTCCTAGAAGTTTTGGTGTTATCAAGAAATGTTTTCCAAACTTAATTTTTCAACGGTTTTCAAACATCAAATGAGTACATTTTTCAACAAGTTTCAAAGTATCAATCAAGGTAGGTGGAGATGCAAAGTTGTTGATTCGTGTTAGGTGGTATATTTATTACAAATGATATTTCCATGTCAAATGGTGCCTTCGGGTACGGCATGAATGTCCGGTCGAGGCGTCGTATTAAGTCATGACTCTATGTGATTAGGATTCTATCGGAAATCCTCTATGAAAAGGTTTTAAAGTTACAAGTTTTGAAATGTATATCTTAATCACGAATGCACCAATGACATCTATTGAGTTTTCAACTCACGAGTTTAATCCCTTCTTTACAGATTGAAAAATTTGCTACCTTGGACATGGATGAGGGAGAAGATGGAGAGCGATGCAACGAGTCCATGGAAAACTGGTGAACAAGTTATTTAGATTTATTTTTATGAAACGTTCCAATGTTATCTTTTTAAAATGTTTTGAATAACGCTGAATGGGAGAACACGATATATCTTTTCCAAATAAATTACATTTCGAAGGTTTTGAAAATTATTCAGTGTTTTGTTTAAAGTATTTGAGGTATTGTTTTTATATTATCATTGTGAGATTTAAGCTTCTGCTAAGAGAACGTGTATACTTATTACTGAACTATCGATTAATGATGTAAAGTAAGTAGCGTTCCGGTCCACTAGGGGTCAGGGCGTTACATTGAGCTAGTTTATGCAAAGTCCTCGGGATTCCCATTACTAGGCTGCCCTTCAAGTCCTCCGTTACTTGAAGGGTTCTCCAGGGCATAGATTATTTTATTCTGCACAGTGTGATTTTCAGCTTTTCGCATACTCAAACTCTGATTGGGCGAGTTGTCCAACCACTCGTCGCTCCACAACTGGGTTTTTTATCACACTTGGGACCAGTCCCATCTCTTGGCGCACAAAGAAACAGACAGTTGTCTCTCGCTCTTCCGCCGAAGCTAAGTACCATGCAATGGCCATGACCACTTGTGAACTTGTCTGGTTTAAAACCCTTCTGTGTGACCTTGCTGTTATGCACTTACGACGTATTTTGCTCTTTTGTGACAATGACGCTGCCCTTCACATCACTCGCAATCCTGTCTTTCATGAGCGCACCAAACACATTGAAATTGATTGTCATTTGGTCCATGAAAAGTACCTTTCTGGGCTCCTTCTTCCTACACATGTCTCTACTAAACTTCAATTGGCTGACATTTTCACCAAGGCTCTCGGGAAGGATCTCTTTCACCATTTCACTAGCAAGTTGGGCATTACAAATTTTCATGCTCCAACTTGAGGGGGCGTATTAACAGACATTACCATATTGTTATAGATTCTTTCCTTATTGTTTCACTCCATTATTTCCTTTCCTAGTCTAGCATTACATGGTGTGTATATAAGGTTCCTGCATATTCATATGATTTAATGAGAATTAATTCATTCACATATCAATTCTAACATTTGAAATCATAATTGTTTCTTTAACCACATATTCTCCAAAAAAAAATTACATATACAAAACTGGACCGTAGTTTTGTTATCCTCAATTTCAACTCCGTTGAGTATATATATCTTGGTCTACTTGAGTATTTGACTCAGGCGCTTAATGATATTTTTTCGTTTTGTTGTTTTCGTAGTTTTGTATATTTCTATATATTAGATAATTATGCAATTATGGTTTTTGTTGACCTTTGAATTTGGATGGAACTTAGTGGGTGAATAGATCTCATCTCTCTCTCATTCGAGTGTATGTTACCTGCACACTTGAACACACATGTTAGAGACATAGATTAAGGCTTCTCCAAACAAGGTGGGGAAATCTGTGATTATATACACTTCGACATTCAAGTCAAAAAACATAAATATAATTTATTGTGAAAAAACACAAAAGAAGAATAAATGTGGAAGTTGGGTATAAATTTTTAGAATGAGATTACCAAATTATTTACCTTTCAATGACACAGGTGTGAGAATATATACATAAAGAGGTGCAACTCACGTTCTTCAAATAGTTGATACGTAGTTTCATCTCAACTGCTCACGGGTCAAGCTAAATGATGACACATTCTAGCCACCAATAAGGGGATTTGATTCTCAGTCGCCATTGTAGATATGTCACATCAACCTGTTGAGAATCATAATAATTCCATTTCACCGAGAGCAATCAATTTGAAGAAGGAAAAACAAATACTCAAGAACATGCAAAATTTATAGAGGTTCGCCTCAATGTGAGTTACGTCTTCTTCCGTCGCTGCAGTAATTTACCATGATGAAAAAAATCTTTACAAGAGAAAATTGCACTCGTATCTTCTCTAGCCCATCTTTATCTCTTTTTTATGATAATAATTAATAATAAAGCATAAAGATGGCTTCCTATTTATAAGATAATTTTGGGCAAAATTGAATTATACAAGGGCTTCAATTCCTTAATAGGATTTTATAAGAATACAAATTCTTAAACAGCTTCCCGAATTGGCAAATAATTAGGATCGACAACTTAACACAATCAAATCATAGATTGCTCAATTTGTCAAATTACAAATTGCACAAGACATCGGGACTCCATCCTGAATTGCCTCAGACTTAGGAGGCCAATCTAATGTGGCTAAGCGTCGAGTCCCCTCTAATCATCTCAGAGCAGGGAGGTGACAAGTCTACAGTAAATCGTGTTGCTTTGACACATTGTCAATGAGGCGTTGAGGCGTGACTTCAACACCTTGAAGGTAAAGACTTGCAAGGCAATGCGATGTGATATATGTCATCATTGCCTCGAAGATGAAGGCTATCATGGTGACAAGATGTGACCTCGTCACCTCAACAATGAAAAAAGTGCAGGAGACACACCTAAGTACACTCACTTCTTGAGATGAATGTGTTGATGTGACATTTTGCTTACTCAACATTCATTTGACCTACCACATAGGTAGAGGCATGATAATTTTCTTTTTTGTTTTTCTTTTTCTCCCACTTCATAATTTGTGCGCGGTCCTCATTACAAGAAGTCGATTGGAACAACCATGGAGAAGGATTTCGCATGATATAATATCTTATGTTCCAAGCCTCTTCTATTGATATGTCCTTTTTTATGGCATTTCGCTAAAGACATATTTCTAATTCTCAGCAAATATTGGAGATACACACGACCAAAAAGCCATCCTAAACAATGTACTCATTATGCGAGCAAGTGATATTTTCCAACAATTCTGCTACAAAGTTTTGTTTACATTTTATGATGTGGCACATAGTTTTGCCATTGATTTGAACAACACTTAAAACAATCAATGTCCTCGATTTTTACCAATCATGAAATGTCAATCAAGATGTACAAATGAAATGTATAAGTAGCTTAATTCATTTTCCAATTGCCACAAGAAAAATTGAAGAGACCCCATGTGTAACTTTCCATAGAAATGGTGCACTTAAACCAACCCTGTATACTAGGGAAATGATGAGTAAATCAGAAGATGAGCATGCATCAATGTTTGTGACCACTTGTTGGTAGTTTTGGCATATCTAAAGAATGAGGTTATTCATAGGGAAATGAAGGGTACAAATGTGCATCTCATTTTCGCTAAGCTATGAAGCAGCACAAAGAAAAAAAAACTTCAGGCAGTGGAAGAGCTTGTGGGAATCTCGTAGCTAGACAAATGTGCATCTCATTTCGCTAAAGGGTCACCACAATCCACCCTCAAGAATTCATTTTCATGCCAATTTATATTTTCAACTAGATGCTTTCACTAACCCAACCTTCTAGTGAAAGTAGCCATCTCCAAGTGACCCCATTTTGCATCACAATCCAAGCGGTGTTTGCTCTGATATTAAAATACATGGTACATAACTTGCCCTTAACTAGCAATAACGAGAGTGATCAAATGGTAATAAGCCCACAACTAGCACGGGACACTCCTATTAGGATAGCTTGTCCGTGTCCGACACGTCGATACCGACACTCCTAGAATACTCTATCATAAACATTTTTTATTTTTTATTAAAAATATTATATATTTTTAACTCAAAATTATTAGTAAATAACAAATAGATATTCATATTTAAAAGATTTAAATAAGAATAATTAATAACAAGTATAAAACTAAATTTATATTATATAAATGAAAAAAATTAAAAAATTTAATTAACGTGTAGGCAAAGTGTCGTGTCAGTATTTTTTTTTGAAAAATTGCGTGTCGACGTATCCGGCATGTATCATGTCGGACACACGTGTCCTATGTCAGTGTATTATAGCTCACAACCAAGACTTAAATAATTGATGTGGGAAACAATGAGGGCCGTTACACTAGGAGATTGAAGGTTTTCTTGGGGGTTTACAACCATGGAGTTAGCATGTACATACAAAGCATCAACTTACACACCCCTACAATTTCTACAACGTGAAAATTCACAGATGATGTAGTCAACTACAAAGAAGGAGATGAAACTAAATCATAGCACACAAGTACACAAGTTTAAAACAAGAAAACGAACAAAACAAAAAACTTTTAGAGGAAACCTTGATACAAGGATTGAGGATAGAGATGACAATACATCTTTTACTTTGATACCAGCGCAACATGAGATCAAGGCCACATGTCCAGCACGCAGCCGACTGTATCAGTGATGAGTCCATTGGTGGCACTGCCATTAAAGGTATTAGAATTTTCAAGTTGGTTTGAATCTATTATTCCTGGGTATGAAGCATTATCATCACCCTGAATTGTGATAGTAGGAGAGACAATATCCATCCTGCCAATATTGATATTCGTAAATGTTTGAGGTGTGTTTAAATAATTCTGAAGAAGATGGCTCAAACTAGAGGTCAATGAGCCTCGAGCAACCAAGTCTTCAGCCAGTTTCACCTGAAGTTGAAGAAGAGTCATCAAAGAGTAGTTTTTTTCCCCTTTTTGGTCAAAACAGGAGTATATTTTTCTCTAATTCGATTTAAATCACATTTTCTAGAGAGAGAGAGATGTCTTTGAGTTTACTACAATCATTTTCAACAAATATCTAGCCAAACTCTAGATTCCTGGTAATTTTTACAACTAAACATGGCTAATTATGGCATGAACACAACCCCCAGCAAGGGAAAACGAAGAACAAATAATAATGAGAGTACCTTGGCTCTTAAAGCTTCCACATTTGATTTAAGCACTCGATTATTAGTCGCAGCATCTTTGAATTGCTGAGTAGCATCTCCAAGTTGTTTGACCAATGTTTCACACTCGCCTTGTAGTTGTTTAACCTGTGTATTAAACCGTATAAATAGTTCTTAATGAATCTTAAAGAAATCTATAATTTTCTAGACAATACAAGCAACCGGAGAAGAAACATCTAAAGGCTGATCATCAGTGTTCTCTTAAGGAAAGATATACATTTGTTCTCTTACATCTTGTTTGCAAGAACACATCGCTAATAACATCGTCAGATTCAAATGTTAGAAAATAGCAATTAAAATCTAATGAAAAACTTCAGAAAAAAAAAAGAAGAAAGAAAGACATAGCGTAAACTATCCTTACAAAAATAAGATAATGAGTTTACCTGGGATCATGTACACGTGAATCCATTTATAGCCGAATAATAGATCCAGTGTGAAGAAAATCGATAGTTGCGAAGAGAGAAAGCATTAGTAGAAACAGAAACTTAGCTAACAATATTTTACTTCAAAGATAAAAAGTTCGCCTCGAAGAGAAAAAAAAATTGACAGATTTACTAAGTCTCTCCATTTTTTTTTTTTTTTTTTTGAGAAAACTTAACACTTTATCTGAGTATTCTCTTTGTTGCCAAAACTTACAGTAATGCTCTTTACAGTTATTAATTTGAGTGTTAAGTTCCTAGGTGAAGAGGCCTTTTGTCCATTATGAAGCATGTGGCATATAGTCAAAAAATATTTCTGCAACATAGATGAAGCTCACACAAAAAAAGGGTATCAGCTAGCATATTGTAAAACTAATACCATCACGACACTAAATGATGACATCTAAAATTCTCATTGAATATTTGATTAAAATTACCCAGAGAAACAGTGGATTCAAGTCTAAATTCTAAGAAAATCAACAGGCTAGAATAGGCTTCTACCAAAACAAGTTCAGGTTAAGTAATTGGGTACCATATTCAATCTTAAGAAAATCTGTTTCTTGGAAGAAGATTTATTTACAAAAAGTAACATATAATTGCACAAATTTTTTGAAAAAAACAAAAGATTACAAGATATACATAGACTGAGAAAGTCCCTTCTAGTTCCTAATCACGTTCAGCATGAATAGATAAATAAAAAAACTATGAAAATTGTGACAACCTAAAAGAACATTCGGCAAGTGTTTATAAACACTTGCTAAAAGTCAACAATTTTTTACATATTTCGTGGGACCCACAACACATGCTATGTAAAACATTGATTTGCAAATTGTATGACTGAACAGGGAATTTAATTCCTAGATACATACCTGTTGGTCAAGATCAGCTAAATGTGCTTGTTTCCTTCTTCTTGAGCGCCGAGCAGATTCCCGGTTTGAAACCATCCTGAAATCATAATTCCCCATATCTTTTAACTCCTACTTCAGTATCCAATATGCTTAAACCATAGTTGGCTGATTACACTGTACCTTTTAATGCGTTTGCTATCGACAGGATTAGTGCTCTGCTCACAAGGACCAGCTTCTATCTCTTGATCATCTTCATCTGATTGCTCATGGGATGAACCACTGCTAGCTCCACTTGCTCGATTATCTTGGCCCTTTGGCTTAGTTGCTGATGACGGAATACCAACTGGAAATTGATAAAGTAAATCTATTGTGAAACCGCAATGAAGTTAAACACTGATAAGTTAACTTTGTGCCACTAGCGAGCAACTTTGTATTAATGCAGGATTTAAATAAATAGTTGTATGGATAATGATCTCGTGGCATTGTACGTACCACTTATTGATGATTGGGAATCGATTGTAGCATAATTCTTAGAAGCCTTAGCGCTGAAATTCTGGGGCAAATACTGGTTATCAGCCAATTGGCTATAACTAGACAACCCTTTTATCATTTCCTGGTATTGCAGAGTGCATCAAAATATTGCTTCTTAATTAAATGAACACATTGAAATCATTCAAAGGTTAATAGCATGAACTTGAATGCAGAAAGGAGTAATAACAAAATTGTAAAATACCATAATAGAAGCGATAAGGTTAAAAATATTTAATTAGTTTCAGAATTAAAGTCTCTTTGTCCTGTTCTCTTCCCCAGTTGTAATGTTGAGTCTTCTCATTTGTTGCATTGAGAACTTTCAGAATTACATCTTTTGGAAACTGATTGTTAGAATAACTGGTCATTTTTCCCATAGATAATGCTATGTGTACACCATGCATTACACCCCCCTCACATAGAAGGGGGCCCACACAGAATAAAATATAAGTGGACTCCCCTTCATGTGAGGGGGGTGTAAATGCATTGTGTACATGGTTATGTACACATAGCATAATCCTTTTCATATACATGGCATGTTTACAGATACTTCTTTTAATGAAAAGTGACTGGATATATTGTATTGCAATCAGTATAGAGATAATTTTTTTTATGGCAAGTTGATTCTTCTTTCGAGCCTTTTAGAATTGATGAAAAATATGCATTCACTCATGAAATATGTCCCTTCTATTCTCTCTGACTTTTTTCTAACATCATCATTATTTACAAAGTACAATATATAGCTAACAAGACATACTAAATTTGAAAATATATAGATAAGATACTCATGCATAGATCTTTTATCTTCAAACACCATTGAAGTACTCATTCTCTAGGGACAAACACGGTCCTGTTCAATTTTTCTTAGAAAAAATCAGACCGCACTAGATCCTTTTTTTCTTTTTACTTCTAGGAATGGGGTACTTCACGAAGATTCATTCCTTCACTATGCAGGAGTCATTAAAAAGATTTAACTGAATCATGCTTCCATTTCTACAAATCATTCCTTTATAAAGCAGCTATAATACCAATAACAATTCTTTCTTTCTCTCTCAATATATTTATTATATTTCCAAATAATTATCATATTATTTCTTTTTTCAAATGATTGATACTCCCCACCAAGTTTACTTCAGCGATGATGGTTGAGTAACAAGCTAGTTTACTTTAGAAATAATAGCAGAACAATTAAGAGAACTGGATAACGGATGAAATCTATATAATCCAACAAATTATAAGCAAACTGAAAATTGATTCATTCTTTAGTAAATTTAGATCAGACAGCTTGGTCACTCACCTAGTTGACTGGACCTTAAGTTTGTCCAGAATGAGGCATAATCTACCGTTGTTTAGTCCAAGATAGATGTTTATAGCATTCCCTTGGTGATACTATCCATGTTATTGATTAAACCTTAATCTCTAACTCTCTAAACTATAGTGAACTGAAAAAGAAACACAAATTATAATTGTTCACCCACAATACTAAAGCTAATTCCACTCACTATTGCAAAATTTTAACAATAATCGAGAAAGTAGAAGATTTTACAATAGAATACTGCTGTACAAAACGTGAGCAGTAAAATCGAAAAGTCTATACACTAATTTAAATTAAAATCGGATTAAGTTATTATTGATTATGGACCCAATAACGGTCATATTTTCAATTTTAATTGAATTTTAAGTCATACCGAACAAACCCTAAGTGATTAGACAACGTACCTACATCCACTATTGTATGGGATGGGTCCTGGCCTATTGGCCCGTTCCCACCGCTACATCAACTATGCCCCTATATACAAGCCTATGAGCCACCTAATCAACATATACTTAGCCCACTCCTAAAAAAGCTTGAGTTAATTTAACTCTAAATTTTAGCACACCCTGGAATCTAAAAATAAATTTTAAAACGATAAACATATCAGAAAGCAATATTATTCAAATTCACTTCTAGCATAAAATGATTATCTTGGAACAATACTTGCCAAATCTAAATTAACCAAAATTTCAACTCACAAAATCACATGAAGTCTTCTTGATTCAAGATAAAAGAAAGTAACTCAAGTGCAAAAGATCAATTCAAAGGGATTAAAACTGACCAAATTCTTGTAAGAAAATGACAAATCCCCACCAAAGAAATCATCAGTCCCTCCAAAAATCTCAGCTTTTTGTTCTGTTTTCTTCTCATCTTCTGAAGGAAAAAGTTCTTGGAGGGCTAATTCAGATGGGCTTCTTTTCATATCACTGCAACTAAAAATTGAAGCTTTTTTCACAACTGAATTTTTAGTGTTCATATTTGATAAATTTTTGGGTTTGTATTTTCACTCGCTTAACTTTCAAGAATGTGTGTGTGTGTGTGTGTGTGTGTGTGTGTGAGAGAGAGAGAGAGAGAGAGAGAGAGAGAGAGAAGGGGGGAAGAATGTGTACATGAATTGATGTTTATATATACTAATAAAATAAAGAAGCAAAGAGGTAACTGATGTAAGAAAAAAGATGGAATCATTGCATGAAATCACTGGATTTTAGTTTGGTGGGGTTTATTTACTTTTATGTCCCCGCAAATGATTGAAAATTTGCGAGATTAATTTGCATTATTAATTTGGAAAATGTTAAGTGGATTTTGTTGGGAAGATGGACAAATAAATAAATAAATAATAAACATCTAATGATCTAATCTAATCTATCTAACTAAAAGTAAAAGAGGCAACTTTCAGTTAGAGCTCGTTTGATTCCCATTTTTATGAAAATGCATTTTTCTCTCTCTTCTTTTCAATCATACATTATTCTTTAAAATAATATTTCACGTAAATCAAAAACTTTTCCTTATTTTTCAACCACACATTCTCCATCAATCTACTATTCTAAAATACAATTTTCCATAAAAATGGAAATCAAACGGGGTGTTAGTGTTCACAACTCGTTGGCTCAGCCATTTTGGATTGAGCTGAGTTTGCTATGGCTGAGCCATTTGGAAATAAGCAGAATTTTCAAACGACATCATTTTGTATAATTAAAAGAAGATAAGTGTTCCTTTTGCTTTTTTGTCTTTTTTAGAATATTCATTCCATCTCTGGTATTCTCTTTGTTTGTAGATCTGAAAACTTTTTTTGTAGATCTAATTTTCATTTATAAGAAATCTTCAAAATTTGTTTAGGGAGTGATGTTTTGCACAATTTGAGAGTTAGCAGCAGTGACAACTTCGAACTTGAACCCCAATATACAAGGCCTTTGTTTAAGGAGGAAATATTTGAGATGTGACTGTCAAGGAAGAAAGTTGGAAATGTTGCTAAACTCGTATGCTTATTTGATCAAAATGTTGATATTTACAATTTTATTTTCTGGCAATGATATAACAGATACTACAAATCAAAACGATGCATAAAACTTAGTCTTATATTTTTTCGTAGATAATATATTTGTGAAATTTCCTGATTTTTATAATTCTATATTTTCATGTATGTCATCATAGGTTACTTCAGATTTCATATCAATATGAGTGAAAGATTAAGACATTGATTACTCGCATTTGAAATCTTTACATGTTGTATACTTGTTTGTTTATTTCATCTTCCATAATCTCAGGTATCTAAAGGAAATGGAAGAAAGTTAATCATCTACAATTTTTTTTGATGCTAAGATAACAAGGATTCAATTTGGATTGGCATCCAGTCAAGAAATTATAAGTATATTATTCCTTCACTTCATTTCATTTCATTGAACTGTTTAAGTTTCAAGAAGGATGGTTGAGGCATTGATGTTGTGGTTCTTTCTTTTATAAGAAACAAAAAGACAATGTTTAAAAAACGTAAGGCATGATAAGGTAGAAAGGTCAAATCTCAAGTCTACAAACTTACACATGCCTAACAATAATAACACGTTTTCTTTCTTTTTAATATAATTTTTAATATTTTAAAATTATTTCTTTAAAAAAATTTAAAAAATAAAAGGCACGTGCCTATTAGCACTAAGATCCGTATTTCTCACGCCTTTTGTCGTCTACGCCGCATTATAAGTGGTGTAGTATCATTGACCGTATTTTTTACATCCCTTTTGTTAAATCTATAATACAAAATATAGAGAGAAAATGAAAAGGAGGTTTCGGGTTCTAAATTAATTGAATGATAATACAAGAAAAAAAAAAGTTTTAAATAGTCTTACAAGCGGATTAATAAAATGATCAATCTACCTTTAACATAAATTAATATTTAACATCCGTTCTCAAACTCATGATGCTGCTATATTAGGCATTAAGAGTTTACCAACATAGGAAACGAAATAGCAAAGTGAAATATGACATTTTAAACAAGTCGGCAACCAGCAAAGTGGAAGGAACAAAATGTAACATGATAGTGACAACCACGGAATGATTCCAAGTGACATGACAATCAATCTCAATATTTGTAATCCTCTCATAAAATGTTGAATTACGCACAATTTCAATACCAATCTTATTATTGTCACAATACAATGAAGTAGGTCGATAAAGAATGCACTCATATATGCAAACAATCAACGCAACTAAACCATTTCACAAATAGTAGAAGTCATGAGACAATACTAGGGATGGTAATTTGGCTCGTTGGCTCGGGCCGTCCGAAGCTCGACTCAGAAAAGTCCGAGCCGACTCTCGAGCCGATTTGCGAACTCAAAAAAAAAAAATTGGCAACAGCCTGCAACCTTAAAAGAGGCAGCACCTTTTAAGGCAATTGTTTGCTGCCTCTTAAGACAGTAACACAGGAAAAAAATCAAACTGGTCCGGCTCAACTCGAAAAAGTTCGAGTCGAGCCTTTTTTTTTGGCGAACAAAAGTTCGGCCCGGCTAAAAAAAAACCCCGCACTTCGAGCCCAAACCTCAAATTTCGGCTCACGAACCAGTTCGACTCAACTTGTAAACATCTCAACCCAACACTCTCCTTCTATATAAGATCTATAAACAAATATTTCACATATTTCACATGTGGAGCGTCTTTTTCCGTCTTTTAAAACACTAAAAAAAGGCCATTTAACGCCAATGGTACTATCAGTAAATAAACGAAACGAAGAGGTTTTTTATTTAAGAAAGTGGAGGCAAGTATTGGATATTGATTTGGACATGCACCGACCAAAACAAAAGTCGAAAATATGCAAGAACAAGAGTGTCGCCGTCACCTTTTTTCCTCCATTATATATGTGTATGTGTGTGGGTGTAATTAATCCACTTTTCTTTATCTAAAAAGGGCGTCTACATTTTTCCTCTTTCTTGCAATGACCTAACTTTTCACAAATATATACACTACCAACTTGCAAGGCAGCTAGAAATATTTTAAGATGATGAAAGGACGAAATTGGTATGAAAAATATGCCAATACTAAAACATTGCATCTAATTAAGGTCGACCATCCATGTTATATAATTAAATGAGCAATAAGACAATTAGGTACACAGAATAGCATAGAAAGTAAAATTAGTTTCTTGTATCTGTGCTAAAAATAAAAATAAACTTTTTTTTTTTGAATATTTGAATACCTTAGTTATTTGAGAATATCTTTTTTTTTTTTTTTCGGGAAAGTCCGCAGCTGCTACTTTTCGGATACGCACTAAGTAATCTACAAACCACGTCAGTCAGGTTAACCACACTAGACAAGTCCGTTGCGACAGGTTCAACCGATAAAGTATTGGTATGGAGAATCGAATTCGTGATCAAAGGTCTTCGCGTTCACCTACTCCATCAACTTGAACACCTCATGAGGGACAAAGATTACATGAAAAGGAGCGTTGATATAAAAGGATGTGACAAGTGTTTCTTGATTATCATATCAAATTTAAATGAGCAAAATCCATGATATAAACCTCATTGACCAGTGGCGGATGGGGTATGACTCCCTAGCCTTGCTCAAAAAAAAAAAAAATTATATGATTTTTTATATTTAATGTTATCATATTTTGTTTTGAATAAATTTCCATGATTAAATCAGATCTCTATTGGATTCGAATCCTGACTTCGCGACCTTTTCATATCGATTTGTTCCAATTAGATTTTGATTGTATCAATAAGATTGACACATACGCACAACATTCTTATTGGTTTACATCAATCTTATCCACTAAATGTTCGAATCCCGACTCCACCACTATTCATAGTGATACATACACAAAACATTCTTATTGGTCCACTTCAATCTTATCCTCTCACAAACTCGGGCAAGTACCGGGTTTGATTTATCTCATTTGGATTAACCAAGGACTCAAGAATATTAATATTAAGAATCGATTACATATTTTTCACTTTTCTTCAACTTTTACTTCAAAAATAACCAAAATCTCTAGCTTCAGTAAACTCCCACAACACAATGTTACTGTTTTAATCAAATACAATGCAAATTTACATTGCCCACTTGTCAAGCTTCAACTAGTCACTTTTCACTTTAACGGCAAGCAGAAAAGAATTTTGATGTCAATTTATAAAAAGAACAACACGTTCAAGTTAAAGAGAGCTAATAAGATAACTTATTTGAAAAGTAAGCATCTACCAAACTTTTTAAAAAGCCCCTTAGAAGCTCATCAAAACGTGTGGCACCCAGACGAATGGTCCCTACTTTTACTAGGGTGACTTGTAATTCCTTGAAATGCTTAAGTTAACGATCAAAAACGCTTATACAAGTATTCCAGAACTCGGAGAGACCATAAACTTGTAAAGATCATGTGTGACCAAAAGAAAGCTTTCTGCGCAAACCTGCCTCGCAAAGCCTTGGATAACAGATATCATCGTTGACATCGGCATCAGCATTGGCATCGGCATCGGCATCGGCATCGACATAGCTTAGAATTATACCAAGTAAGAACACGGCACAAGACATTGTTACAAGGACAAATATTAACATGAGTCTAAGCACCAGGTAGCAGTCCCTTTTCATGACTCCGTAACCTGCCAAATGCCATCACAGAATGCACGAGTTCAAATTTCAGAGATCATTACATTCTCAAGCAAAATTCAAACATGAAAACTCGTCATCTAAAATCGAGCCAAGAACATTCCATGTCAAACATTGTGCATCAAATGTTATAAGAAATCAATATTTAGCCTATGTTTGGGCTCATTTTTTTCCAAAATACATTTTTACGAAACTTATTTTCAACAACTCATTCTCCTATTAAATAATTTTACACGTAAATCGAAAACATTTCCTTATTTTTTACCATACATCCTCCGAAAAATCATATTCCAAAATACATTTTTAACCAAAAATGGGGTTCAAACACAGGCTTAATTTCAAAACCAAACTTTGAAGGTAAATATTAAAAAGCTAGATGAAAACAATTCGATATTTTCTCCATCAATGATATTAAACAGTAAATGCTATACTTCTAGGCGTTTACACATCTTTTCATCAGTAAATTGTCCCACAAGGTTTTCTGGGAGAAGAATCCTTTCAAAAATTAATCGCCACCAGTGGATTTTATTTGATAACAGGGCTGTTACAGAAGCTATCTTGACATTCAACAAACTTTCTCAAAGTAAGACAAATATAAAGGTGCCCCAATAAGCAGCAAGTAATTGAATAATTCTGCTCAGACAGTGGCCTTGACAGGCCCCCAACAGGGGGCGCCAATTTGGCGCCCTGTCACAGTAGCATCCCCTTTTAGTTTGTTTCTTGATGCCTTCAGCATTAAGGTGCATCTATATTAACCTAACCCAACACTTTGGTTAACATGCTATAACCTGGTAAAACATGAAACGACATATGGCAATGGGCCCTGCATATGTTCATTAGTTGAAGAAATGGAGGCGGGGGACTGGGCTGTAGTCCGATCTCTCCCTAGCTCATTTAATATTTTTAAGCCGAAAAAAAAAAAATTTACGTATTAATCCGATTTGAAATTTTGCAACCCGATCTTAAATTCAATTCTGAATCTATCCCTTTACTTCACTTTATTACAACCTTCCGGAACACTAATTTACAATTACAATTTACTACGTAGCAATAAGGGTGGGAAATAACTCGAATAACCGATCAAACTCGGGCTGGATTAGGGGCGAAGGCAGGGGGTCCCGGGGGAGTCCTGAACCCCCCATTTTTTTGATATTTTTTTTTTTTTTTTTTTTTTTTTTTTTTTTTTAAATTGGAAGGATTGAAAAATGATAACTTTTCTTTTATTACAAATGAATTTGCGAAGAAAATTAATCTTATTTCTTCCACTTAATTTAGGTTAATTTTCAGCTTATTAGCAATATCTACATTGATGCATTATCTGCAAAAAAGGTAAATGACTCAATTAATTAGCTTTTATTTCCTCCCCTTTTTGTGGTTTCCTTAAAAAAAAATTCGAAGGCAGCACCCCGTTACCCCCAACCCTTTCACTTATATATTTTCAAACCTGGACCCCCCATTTCTAATAAGCTGACTCGGCCGCGACTGGGCTGGATTGTTGAGTTTTAAAAGAAAAGCAAATGATTTAATTAATAAAGATATCTTTACAAATCAAACACACAACTCTTGTAATAATTGAAGGAAGCACTTGTTATTTCTCTCCATAAGTACTCGCTGTCTCTTACAAAATACACGTACTGCTGTATGTTTATCTCCGTTTCTCTCTCTTTCTTCACTCTGCTCTCACACTTTCTTCACACACAAATACACAGCCAACACACACATATATATAGGTATCTATGTCGGTGGTTGAAGCTTCCAGATTTTAAAAAATTATCTGTGAATGGCGGTGGCAAAATGGACAGCAAAGCAGGTCCTGAAAGTTCTTCTATGGCGGTGGTGGGATGGAAAGTTTTATGCAGCAAGCTTCTGGGTTCTTCTCTAATGTCGGCAGCTTTGTCAAGATGAAGTGCTCCAGATTTTTTCAGCATGTTATGAACCCAGAGGTGACTTCTTCATGGATAATTGGATATGAACATTGAAATTTGATTAATATAAAACCACTGTTCAATTGCGGGTTAAGCAACCAAGTCGATAATACATATTTTAATTCAATTTTAGAATTCAAAATTTTTAACTTAAAAATGCCTAAAGCTCTCTCAATTTATTGTACTACAAAAAAAACCCTAACGTGCCCCTTATGGGGTTGGTCGAGTTGGTAAAGTAGATTAGTGTGGAGGCTTTTGATCACGAGTTCGATTTTTACTACCAACAATTTCTTGGTCGAGCCTGTCGCACTGGGCTTACTTAGTATGGTTAACCTGATTGACGTGATTTGCAGCCTATTGCTTCAGTCCGAAAGTTTACCCAATGTGCATCCGAACGATAGTAACCGCGAGTTCCCTGTCAAAAAAAAATACAAATAAAAAGAAACCCTAACGCCTCTCGCACGCCATTGTCACCATTCATCTTAACCTCGCCGTCTCTCGGTCATCTCGCCATTTCGCCTTGAAGGAGTCAACTAATTTGATTTATTGTTGTCTCCCAAGTTGAACTGTGTGATGTCATTCCAATGGATTCAGGTAAGTTCCTTTTGATTCAAAATATGTTCTTTTTTCTCAAAATTAGTTGCTTCTTCATTGGCCAAAGATTGATTAATTCAGCAAATGATGCGTCTCACTCCACTTTTTAGTTTTTTCAAAAGTTATATAGGTTTTCAAGCTTCTTTTTTTATGTTTAAATTTGTGATATGCTAATTTGAAATAATTTTCTCTAGTATAGCAGATCGATATTTATTAGACAAAATTGTTTGATGTTGGATTTAACTTTCTATTTGCTCCTATGCAAAGTCGTGGTTGATTGTCTGTTACAGTTGCTAATTTTAGATTGATAAGAATATCTATTATGATTTTTTATTATCAGTGTTAACCGTCTTTCAACTCCTAGGTGATTTGGTTTACTTGGATTCTCTCCTGTTTTAATTTGAAAGAGGCAAATATAATGTCCAGTTATGTATTATCTATGAGATTTTGCATTATATCTTATTAGATTGCTTGATGATCAAAAGGAACTCAAAGTTGTTAGATAAAATTGATTCTTGATTAAAATATGTCTAAGTTCAGTAAATTAATCATTTTTTTTCTTACTTTATTGGATTAATTGTTGAGAAATGATTGTTCAAAACAAACAAAGAAGAAGAAATGGAAAAAGGCCGGAATTTGTTCTATGCGGCCGCATAGAATGGACAGAAGACTCATTCTTCTGTTCGGGTATAACTATGCGACCGCATAGTTTTGTACTATGCGGTCGCATAGAACAAAGTTAGTGACCGTTGGAGGACGGTTTCCTACCGTTTGTCACTTGAATTTGGTGCCCTTCAACACATTTTTGGCACCAATTCGTGTACATTAGTGAGGCCTATAAATAGAGGAGTCAAGTTCTTAGTGAAAAAAATTGAAAAACATTGTTTTATGCTTATACTCTCTACAATCAAATTCATATCCATTTTTCTACTCACATTCATATTTTTCCTTTGTATTCTTGAGTTTTTGGGTGAAAATACTTGTGCTTTAGTATTTTCATAACAAGGCTTGATTAATCCTTCAAACCATTTGTCGGAAAACCTTTTAGCATCTCAATTTATCGGAGAAGGGGCAAATATTGTTTGAGGACAACGATCACGTGTTTGTGCCTTATTCGAAGTTTGATTTCTTGTTTTGTTGCTGTTCCAAGATTGTTTTTCTCTCCTCCTACGGTGAAGTTTTCCAACATTAAAATCATCGTAGTGTAAGTATTTTGATTAAATTTTGATATGAGCTGCTTATTTTGCTTCTAAAGATGCTTTTCCACTGTTTTTCGTAATACGACATGCCTATTTTGTACTGATTATATTGATGATGAATTTCAATCCACCACTGGATACTCAACAACAACAAATACTTCTACAAGTGCTGCAACTTTTCCTCCACTTTCACCCTCATGTTTGGGTAAGAGAAAGAAAAATTGGAAAACTTTGGATGTGCGGTATTATTTCGTAATAGTACGATCCAAAAGCGGGAAGATGTCAAGTATGAGTGAAAATATTGTGAGGAATCTTATGCTTGTGAGGCTAAAAAGTACGGGACACGTATTTTGAGGGCATATTTGGTTACTCAATAAACAGCTCTAGGGTAACAGGACAAATCTTCTAGGCTATTGGTTTTAGAAAGGAAGCATGCAGACTTGCATGTGGTAAAATGTAACATTAACTACCCCCTTTTAGCTTTATCGAAGGAATGAGATTCAAATAGTTTTGTAGTGTAGCATGTCCTAAGTTTTATTCTCCATCTCGTAGGACTATTATTAGAGATATTTACCAACTATATTTGGATGAGCAATTGGAGTTTAGGAAAACCCTTACTACTTAACGTCAAAATGTTTCACTTATTTCAGATATTCAAAATATAAATAACATGTTCTCATAGTCCACTTGAACATCTTTTGCAAGTTTGAGAAAGGTACTAGCTACCATGTACCACCTACCAATTAAGGACACCAAACTATTTGTCATCTATATTTTTACAAGGGTCCAACAAGTATCTTTTTGCATCATTTTTTATCTCAACAAAATATTTTGTTGCTTGTTTTTTCCTTAAACTTGAAAATACGAGGCAAACATAATTTATATTGTGAATTGATGCCCAAGAGTCCGTAGAAAGTGAACTCTTTAACGTTGAGTAGTGAGAATCTTTCTCAGCTCCAATTCTCATCCAGATATAGTAGGTAAATATATTTAATCCTATGAGTTGGAGGATCAAACTTAGGACATGCTAGGATACAAAACTGCCTAAATCACATTCTTTCTATATTATTAAAAGGGGTAATTCATCAATAATTACCATTTCAGCACATACACACTTCTTTGCTAAACTCAATAACAAGTAGTCAAGTAGATTGCTCACATGACCCTCAGACAGTTTATTAAAACTTGAGATTTTTGTCATTGTCTTCAACTCTTCTAGGATATACCCCTTTATAACGAGTAACCAAATGAGCCCTCAAAGTACTTGTCTCGCACTTCTTAGCCCCTCAACCAAGAGACTGCCCAAAATACATGCACTCACACGCAAAATCTTCTGCTTTGGGTCTTCTATTGTAAAATGATCCTATACATGCAAAGTTTTCCTATTATTTTTTCTCTTTCCTAAACATGAGGATGAAAGTGGAGGATATTATATATGTTGTTGGGGTTCAACTAAAATATTGATATTCATCATCAATATCCGAAGAAGTTTTTACAAGAACTGGACATAGAGAAAGAGAAGTATATACTCTATTGCGACAATCAAAGTGCTATCCATCTCAGTAAGAATCCAACATTCCAGTTAAGATCCAAATATATTGAAGTGAGGTATCATTAGATTCGAGATGCTCTAGAGACGAAGAAGTTACAACTTGATAAAATCCATACTGATGAGAATGGTTCAGATATGATGACAAAGTCATTGCCTATGGAGAAATTACAAGTATGTAAAAGGAAAGTAGGCTTGACAAAGTCCGTCACGTAATCTGGAGAGGGAGATTTGTTGGGCTTTTCCTCAACGTGAAGGAACTTGTTTTTAGGGTAAGTGGGCCTCACTTACCACTTAGGCCCAAAACCCATTTGAAACAAATTAAGTCCAAGACAAAGAAATGTAGATACATAGAGAGAGAAAAAAGAGCAACTTCTTTTCTTCTAAGATAGAGAGAAAACGAGTGAGAGAGAATAACGTATTTCAGTTCTTCTTGCCATAGATTGGAGGCTCATTTGTGGTCCGATTAAACTGAAATTTTAGTATGTTGTTCCTGGCAAAGAGGGCTACGTTTTAACCAGAGCTGATCATCCAGATTCCTCTCCATTTCCCTGGACTGTGCACACTTGTTTAGTGAGATTTTCTCATTGTTATTGTGTGTATCTATTTTATGATGATGTTGTTGTTGATATCCAAGAACTATGTATATTCTTGATGTATTGGTAGCCTCTGAAATGTGTTCAACAGAGGGTTAACTGTGTATCCCATTATTTTCGTAGTGGAAGGCATTTACTGGATTACGTTTCGGGGTTTTTCCTTCACATTGAAGGGTTTCCCTAGTGAACAAATCATTGTGTTCAATTATTTAATTTCTTGCAATGTGTGTGAGTTATTGGAGCTGGATATTATTACTGTCATTTTAATTCTACACAATCTAATGGTTGAAGTTATTTTTGCTGCTTGTTTGATTACTGGTTCAATCCCCAACAAAGTGATATTAGAGCTTTGGTTGAGTCTATATTTTTTGTGAAAATTAAAATGGAGGATTCGGCTAGTAACATGGTTAAACTCACATCTTCCAATTATTCTATTTGGAAGACAAGGATGGAAGACATCTTGTATTGCAAAGATTTGTTTGAACCCATTAAATGGAATGACAAGAAACCCGATTCTAAGACTGCTGAGGATTGAAATAAGTTGAATAGAAAGGTTGTTAGACATATTAGGCAGTGGGTTGATCAGAGTGTCTTCCATCATATAGCCAAAGAAGTAGATGCATATAGTCTTTGACAGAAATTAAAAGGTCTTTATGAAAGAAAGACTACGCAGAACAATGTATTTGTCATCAGAAAGCTTGCAAATTTAATGTACATGGATGATAATAGTGTTGCAGAGCACTTGGGCAGCTTTCAAGAGTTATTGAATGAGTTGTCTACCATGAAGCTTACACTAATAAAAGTAGCAACGAGCCAAGTATTACGACTAAAGGGGGAAAAGCTTTACTTTATAGACAGCTTTGTTTCCATGTCTCTTCTTTCTGGCGACTAGCTTCTCATGGGTGCCTTCAGGTTGCTAAACACCATTTGTGGCATTCTTGCCTTGGCTGCAATCAAAAGGTGGCATTATTTCAATTTAACATAAATAATGCCTTTTAACAACATAAGGGATGGTGGATCCGAAAGAATTTCTATTCATGCATTCAACGTCGTTGGGTTCTTTTCTTGCCCTGTGTGGTTTAAGCATGAGTTCTCGATACTTTGTTTTACTTAGTTTGATATTGTACTAGTTTTTTCATTTGTGGCCAAGGGTCATACTTCACATAATTGTAAATAACTTTGTGGCATAACTCATAAAGTGCAAACCATATTGTTGTATTGGGTAACATAACATATTACTGAACAACTGAATCATAATTTTCTATTCGTAAATACTCTTGTGTAGCTATATGATATTTGTTATGATGATTTGGTATGGAGGACGGACACACGTACGTCCTTTACAATTTTTGGAATTATGGAGGAATGGATTTCAATGCTATTTCCCTTGGCAGAATATCGTTTGTCTTCATATATTTCTATTGGCAGAATTGACCTTGCCTTCCAATTTAATTTCCTTTGGCGAAACTAACACCACCTTTATACGTGGGACTCTTGGTAGGATTAACCTTTTCGGTAGTTGAATTGTCATTATAGGCTGAAAAAACTCATTTTTCACACTTTCTGTTATAGAATTGTCGTGACCGTATTTTAGGTTAGGCTTTGATGTTACAATGCTTCCTTCAATACCCGTGAGTAAGGTTGTCAATGGATTGTATTTTGATCCGAATCTGATCTAAATTCGATAAAATTAATGGGAGATGGATTTATGGTCTCGGTCTGATAATCCGATCAAAATTCGAATCCGAATTCGATAATCCGTTAACTAAATGAAAGAAAATATGGATATAAGTCAATCCGATCAGATAACAACTTAATCTGATTTATCATAATAATATAATGTATTTTATATATTATCGCATAATTTACTAATAATTTTTTTCCATTTTGAAAATTGTATTATACTTTCCACATTATTTTCAAATAATAAATAATAGTATAATATTTTCAAATATTTGAAGTGTTATTAATTAAAATAAGATAAAATTAATAATTATTTTATTTTATAAATTAAACAACTAAAGGAGCCAACAGTTGGAGTTGCTTTTATTAATCCCAACTTCTCACTTTTTACACCGGATACTCACTAGAATATCATAAAATTTACAATCTATAAATAGGTGGGCCAAGAATTAGATAAAAAGCTATCTGAACCTTTTAATTCTAGGGCTTAAAAGTTGACTAATATAATTTTTTTATCTTTCGAATTTTTTCAATTTTGGATCGGGTTATCAAATCGGATATCTGATAACATAGCAAATCGGATATGGATTTAACAATCAAATATTCATTGGATTATCGAATTGGATCGAATAATTATTCTTAACGGATTGTATCGAATTTGGGCAGATCTAATCTATATTTATCCATTTACAACCCTACCCGCAAGGCTGTCTTTATTGGAGGATAGGTTTTTTCACCTATCCTTCATAGTTTCAGATGTTTGCTTTCCTGCAAAAGAATTTTCAAGCATATTTCTTTCAATGACCATGGTGGTATTGATTAATGGAATCCTTGGGGGTGTTTTTCTCTGAGATACCACTCTCACGCGATGGCTTGATCTCCCTTTACTACTACTACTACTCATTTTGGAGTTTTAAATTTCAGGCACAAATGATGAATAGAGGTTACAACTTTAGGTTATTTCAAAAGCAGGCCTTCCAAGAATCCAGTCATACGAGGACTGCTATTTATGATTAAGAAATCCATGTATCCTTAGAATACAATTGGGTTTTCACCTATCTCTATAGCTAGTATAATATATTATCTAGGGATCAGAGCATCTCCAGTAAAGCATAAAGTGGTTCGGATGTTAGCACCTAGTAATGACCAATTTACATTTGGTTAACAACACTTCGAATATTATATTGACAGAACTATCGTTATTCACTAGTATGCGGCTAAGGTTTTTGGGAGCTATTATAGCCCACACTATCAATACATCACGGTGGGGATATACGACTTCCTGATCTTTGAAAATTATTAGATGGAATGCAAGCTAGGGGTTACCTTGGATCCAGAAGTTTTCTGGCATAGACTTTTTAGCAGTTTGTACATAGTTTTTCTATGCAATCAATGTCTATCCACCAACATAAGGATAGCCAATGATTGTATAAATCTCTCTTAGGATTGACATCATTGTCTGGTGGACAATCACTACGTTCTCCAACTTCCACTTTCGACGCCTTTATTTCTCCTTATTTCTCTTCAATTGGATTTATGATTTGAATTTCCAGAGAAATAGAGCTTTTTGTCATCAAATTTTGTGGTCTACTTTGCTCAGTTTCCTACAGACAGCACCAATTTGTTGATGGTAAAAATTGGATCAAATGATTTTATTGATAAACAATTATAATCAAAGATTAATGTAAATACAATCAACAAATTCTCTCACCTTACTATAAGTTTCATCTCCTAATTTACTAGTCTGGATGCTTAAACTAGAACAAGAGGAAAAATAACTATTTGAAAGGGAAATATTTGAATTGCATGCCTTCTTCCTCACATGGGAGGAGGTATTTATATATTACCATCAAAGCATTGGGATAATTTGGTAATTCTCGCGTCATGCCAAGTGGTTATCCCTTATTGGTTATGTGATGACTAATTTAGATTAAGAATCACGTT
Source organism: Osmanthus fragrans (assembly GCA_019395295.1). Taxonomy (NCBI): domain Eukaryota; kingdom Viridiplantae; phylum Streptophyta; class Magnoliopsida; order Lamiales; family Oleaceae; genus Osmanthus; species Osmanthus fragrans. The sequence continues at coordinate 20,594,285 of CM033360.1, forward strand.
TTATTCACTTGCTCTTGTGTCTCTTATTGACAATCTGTAGTGAGTCTGGATATGGGGACTGGTTCATGATCAGACGTGTAAATCTTTTACTTCTAGGGATTGGTTAACAATCAAAAGTGTAAATCTTTTACTTCTTTATTGTCTTAGCACTGTTTCATGCTTGGCCAATAATTCGCTTATGCCTATCGATTGGGCTTTGTTAGTGTTATATTTTGTATTGGCGATTCTGTGAACAAAAGGACCAACTTGAATAATTACAAAATTTAGGGACTAAATTGTAAAGTTTCATAGTTGGTAGGTTAGCTTACGATTTGGGGTTTTATGTTTGGAACACGAAGGTAACTTGCCGATTTTTCGCTAGCTGCTCGTCGAACTTGTGCTCAAATGGATGAAGCAGAACATCCATCGCTCGACCTTCGCCCTACTGTCGCTCAAGCGACAGGCCTTTCGTTCGAGCGAAGTATTTATCCGGACAACCTAGTTTTCGATTTGCGAGAATTTTACTTGGCCCATATTTCCTAAACAGTCCAACAGTCCAAGGAGGTTGAACATTATTCTCTCAATAGAAAACATCCTACATCAAATCTAAAGAGTTCAATCTTTCACATTGAATGCGCCAACCTTATTGAAAACATCAAAATAACCAAATCAAACACCAATGTTGAATCTTCTCTTGGTCCTGTCAAAAACTTGAAGATTAAGGAAGATTACTGAAGAACGAAGAGCTTTTTTTGAAGATCCGCATGAGATAAATGTTCGTGAAGAGTGAGGAGTGGAATTTGTGTGCTCACTTCAGGAGGACTGCTTTACAAAGAAGAGCCATGTTTGGTATTCGTGTGCACATTCCAGAAGGGCTGCTTCAAACTTCAGACATGAGATCAAAAAGCTTATGCATAAACTTTGATGGTGGTCTGTAAGTTTATCAATACGTTTCTAGTGGATTTCTGATTGGCAAAGCGCCCAGAGTTTTTCCATGTTGGGTAACAATTCTCGTGTTGTTCATTGCTTTATTTACTGCTTTGATTATTTCTTTATGTGATTGTGGTATTCAATCATAGGAAAATTGACTTGGTTGATTAATCACCTAGACATAATTAACTAGTGACTTGTTACTTGTTAATTATTAATTTAATTATGCATTTACACCTAATCACCCCCCTCCAGGTGTAGTTGGGTCGAATCTTGTGTTTTTCAAGTAGTATCAGAGCCTAAATTTGTGTCCTAATAAGTCTAGATGAGTCAATCATTGTCTGTACCGCCTTATTTTGATGGAACCAATTATGTATACCGGAAGGTTAGGATGAGAGTCTTTCTTAAGTCATTAGATGAGCGCGTATGACTTTGTGTGAAAAATGGTTGGTCATCTCCCTCTACAACTGTGTCAGGAGTTACTACTCCTACTGAAATTTTCCTTTGGACCGAAGAAGAGTTAGTTGAGTGTAATTGGAATAACAAGGGTATTTATGCTTTGTGTATGGCTGTATCTCTTGAGGAGTTTAGGAGAGTGTCTATGTGTGAGAATGCTAAGGAGGTTTGGGATATTTTGGAGACAACTCACGAGGGTACTAAAACTGTTAAAAGCTTCAAATTACAAATGTTGACATCTAGATTTGAGGAACTTAAGATGAATGATGATGAGATGAGTTCTATGCTAAATTGAATGATATTGTGAACTCTAATTTTAATCTAGGCGAAAGGATTTCAGAAGTTAAGATCGTTTGAAAGATTCTTAGATCCCTACCTGAAAGGTTTAGGCCTAAGGTAACGGCTATTGAAGAAAGTAAGGACCTAAATAGTATTAAGATAGAAGAACTCGTAGGATCCCTCCAAATATATGAACTAACCTTAGTACAGCCTAAGAAATAGAAATATGATAAGAATGGTGGTAAAGTGTCTAGTAGTGAGCTCCCGTCAGTTAGATGCCATGAGTGTCAGGCGATTGGACACTATAGGAATGAATGTCATAATCTTGAGAGGAGCTCAGCAAAGGATAGAGGAAAAGCCTTAATTGTTGCACTTTCTGATGATAAGTCTAGTAATAGTGATCCTGGTGTGCAGTCAGATAGTGAGAAGGTAGGAAAGTACATGGCCTTTGTATCTCAGGTAGAGAGTGAATCTGATAAAGCTAATAAGTAAGTTGTGTCTGATGGCTCTAGTAAGAGCTGTACTGATGACTTGGATGAGGAGAGTGACATTCGAGTAGTGTATCAGGAGTTATATGAGGAGAGTTTCAAAGCTAAGAAGCTAAAGCATGCCCTTCTTAAGAAGCTTGATTTGTTAGAGCGAGAGAGAAATAAGTTAGCTAATGAACTTGAAGACTTTGTTAAAAACCTAATTGAGTTGATGAGTAAGAATGAGAGGTTAGAAGAGACTGTTAAGACCCTCATGTGTGATCTAGAAAAATCCAACTCACAACTCGAGGCTTTCTCTAGTGGGACTAAGAAGCTAGATAACATCTTATGTATGAATAAGCCTGCAGGTGCAGGAGAGGTCTAGGTTATGTTAAAAACAAGTCCAATGCTGCTAGTACCTCCAGGACTTCTTTTGTTCCGACTTCCACTCATCCACACTTTGCTAAAAATCCTGATCCTAAAGGGAAGCGCATCGTAGGACAGAAGACTCGTAGGCCTCGTAGAAACTCTGGTCCTCAAAATCATTATTAGTCATCTCATAGGTTTGAGCTCAGGTTTGTGCCCACATGTCATCACTGTGAAGTTTTGGGTTACATTAGGTCAAGGTATCATCAGTTTGTGCATAGGGAGAGAAATCAGGATATTCCTAGTCAGGTTAACCATCTATCCAGTTAGTTATTCAGTTGATTGAGATGATTTCAAAATTGACTAATTCTACTTTGAATACTAGGAAGACGTGGGGCAAGAATTTTGATCTTGATCATCGGTACGCCACTGGTGCTTATGCACCCCATTGATCCCATTCATGGGAATTGCCACGTATTGTATATATCATAGATGTATTGTTGCATTCATTCTACATCTTGCCTACGTTTACTTGCTTTTGTTTGTTTTTGGTTGTTTTTTTTTTTTTTTGTGCTTGATATTTTATTTTTCTTTGTATGTGCTTTCATACTTTTTGAAATATGAAAAATCCAAAAACATTGAAAAATTGAAAAATCAAAAATATTTGTTTGTGTGGACTACTGTATCATATGTGTTACACTTGATAATGTATGCTGAGATCGAATATGCATTGATTAGATGAATAGTCCAATTTCCATCCCATGACTTGAGTTTTTATGGAACACTTAGTATATGTCCTGTCATATATATCTTGCACTGCACATATTATGACCATGTAAATAGGTCTAGACCGCATGTGTGAGACTTGAGATGTGTGTCACTTGTTGATATGGTGACTCTAAACATGAATTGACTAATTGTGTTAGACCTTAGTTCATATTCATACCCCCTATTTGTAAAATTGTAATGCTCATATCTTAATGTTCTTCTTTGGGGCTATTTGACTTGAGCAATTAAGTCTAAAGGGTATTTCTATACTTGGTGCCTATGGTAATCTGACTTGGGATAATCGACCTAAAGCTCGCTATAGGGGTCATCTTAATTGCTCAATGAATTAGAACTTGCACTTAAAATGAAAAATTATGAGCTATTGAAAAGAAAAATATTTTGAGCTGGTTCAATATTGAAAAGAAAAAAAAAAATCTAAAAAAGTATATATGCTCAAAGATAGGGTGGGTAAGAATTGACATATTAGCAAATGAACTTCATGTATAGGTCCTAATGTGCTTAAAAATTTGACTTTCATAAGTAAGAGGATAGATATTTTGACAGTGATTTTGCTTGTCTCTTCTTACAAATTTAAGGTTTGGAATCTGATTTACTTAGAAATAGTAACACATTACTCGAGTGAGTCATATATACAATTTACTCCGTTTAATGTTGATGTGTGTGGGGCAACACTTATGTTCTTAAAATTGTCATATTTGTAATCAATTGCATTTTCTCGTTGACCAACATGTTGAAGTGTGTGTCATTTTGTTCAATTGTTTTAATAAAAATGTGTGGTGTTAGTTTTGAAAGTTTTCAAAAAGGTGCTAGAATTGTCAATTTTACAAAACAGTGCTTAAAAATGATTTTTTCAAAATTCTGGTGCTATTTTAGAAATTTGGAGTTCGCTTGAATATTGCTCGAGTGACGCTTACGGTTTACTTTCGCTCGAGTTTCGCTAGAGCCTCGCTCGAACGACGACCGATTTTATAACGCAACTGGAACCTCATTTTTTTTTTTATCATTTTCAGCCATTTTTCTCTCATTTCTCATCTGCGAATCATCAAAATTGGGCATATCACTCCATTGCATTGTGTGGGCATCCAATTTGGGGGGTCCATTAACATCAATTTCTTCACTCAATCCACGAAATTCAAAGGTAATGTGCCAAAACCCTTGTTTTCGGAAATTTTGGGGTTTTTTTTGGTTTTGAGTGTCATTTACCTCGATTTTTCACATGGTTTTGTGCATTTTGGATACTACTACATGAATTTGATGACTTTCCATCAATGTGTTTCACATTTTGCACGATTTCGTTGATTTTGGCCATATATTTGATTGTGTCCATATGCTTTTTCATTCTCCTTATTTTTGGTCGATTTTGTGACACTTGAGTTAAGATTAGATGCTAAGTGTGTTGTTCTTCATTGTGTGTTGATGGGTTGGCATTGGGTGTGTTGAATATTGGTTTGAATGTAAAGAACGTTTATTGCACACAATGTGTTCGATGAAATGTTTCATTCACTCACTCGTGCATTTTTGGCAACACTGCACACACAAGTCTTGTTCAATGTCATGATCATATATATGCTTTGTTATCTTGTTTTGGACTTGAATTGCATTGGTTTTGGTAAGGGTGACATGAATGTACTATGCTTTGATGCCACTGCACCACGTTACGACGCCACTGCACCATACCTTAACGTCACTCACTCGTGTCTTGACGCCACTGCACAACGTCACGCAGCCACTGCACCACGTCCTCAGTCGTTTCTTGGCACTTTTGCATTGTTGTTACCTGCATTAATCTGTTCTTACCTCATTTTACGTGCCAGGACACATTTGTGCATCGTTTTGTGTGCCACATACATCTGTGCATCGTTTTACGTGTCATGTTTATATTTGCATCGTTTTGCGTGTGTTGGCGCACTATTTTATTATTTTGTATCTTTTTGTGTGTATGCTTATTTTGTGAATCATTTCACGATTTTCATGCATTTGGTTACATTAATGTACCTTGTGGTCTGTATTTTTTTTCGTAGCATCTCTTGATGTGTTTGTTCTGCAACCATGTCTCAGATCCCGCTAAAGAGATCTAGGATCGTAGCGCATCAGCCAGTGACTCATCTTCCTACAGTCGAGCCCGATTCATATCCGATATTGTTCATGAGGTCTTTACCTCTAAGTTTTCATGCCGCCCAATCTTAGTTGAGCGTGAGGCGATCTTATTTGACCTTTCCCCTGATATCTTTGCTATATTCACCACTTGAGGTTGGGATCCCATTATTACTGGTCTAGTGCCTCCCCTTGACATTCTTGTTCACGGGTTCTATGCGAATATTAATGAGATCAGTAGTGATCCCACATTTATGGTCTACCTTAGAGGTCGCACTATTAGGATTTTACCTAATGTTTTGGTTGAGTCTCTTCATATTCTATGGGTTCTTCATCCTATCTTTCCATATCTTTTGGCCGAGACTGGTCCACCTGACATAGTGGTTTATTCTTCACTTTTGACACTCCTTTTATTGGAGGTTCTACGACGGTTCAGACTTGATCGCTTGATTTTGTTGCGCATTATGTGCACGAACCTGTGGCTAGTTGCCCATACTTCGACTTTACCATCCAATAGGGCTAGATTTCTTTATGCCCTTATTCATGGTGACTCGATTGATCTTCCTACTTTTCAGTTCCAACATATTTTGCAAACATTTCATGTTCCTGGTCGTTGGATAGGTCTTCCTTATGCTTGCCTCATTCATAGGTTGGTCACCTCTTTAGGGGTCACATTTCCCAATGGACCATCTCATCGGATTAGTCGACCCATTGGTCATGCCACTATTTCCTAGAGTCAATCACATGCTTCATCTTTTTCGGCTCCTATTGAGCCTACTGAGAAAGTTGACCTGGCAACGCCAGTTGATCCTATAGGTGATCTTCTTAGTGGTCCTTCGATTGTCTCTCATACTGAAATTCCTTCAACTTCTTCGGGTCCCGTCCCTTCTACTTTTTCTTCGGTTGATCCCATGGCTGCCTTGATGGGCCAGATGTCTACTTTGATAAGCTAGCAGTCTCGGTTGCTAGCTGAGGTGACCCAGCATTGGGTTGAGACGACCCAGATTTGAGCAAATCTCACTGCTCTGAACGGCATGATTACATATTGCAAGCGTCATCTACGATGGATGCGAGATCATTGGGATGCTGGGAGCGACGATTCAGATGCTTCTACTAAGGACGATGCTCCTGCTTGGTAGCTTAGAGCTAGCTATGTAGTAGTAGGCTCTGATTTTCTTTGTTTAGCTAGAGTACTGGTAGGCACTTGATGTATTCACATTTTTGTACCAGCCTCTAGTTACTGATATAGTGATTTTATTTCATTTCACTTGAGCTATTATTTATTCTGTATGCTTTGCTGTTATCTCCTATTTTATTTGATCCCTTCGGCATTTGTGACAAAAAAGGGGAGAGATTTTATAGTGAGGGGAGATACACTTATGTTTTGAGTAGCTATATTGTCATTGTCATGCTTGTTTGTTGGGATCGTTGACTTATACATCTGCATACTTTTGATATATGTCTTTTGGGGTCGTTGGGGTGAGACATAGATACATTTTGACATTTGACTTGATTTACATTACATTGACATCTACACTTATGCTTTATGTCTTGAAGGATCGTTGGGGAGAGACATAGATACTGTTTTTATAAGACATTAAGTTTCATTGATATATCTGCATATTGCTTGTCTTGTGGGGTCGTTGGGGAGTGACATAGATACTATGTTTAAGATATCACTGTGCTTTCATTTGATATATATTTTACATGTCTAGTGGGGTCGTTAGGGAGAGATATAGATACTTTTTCCATTGTTTTAACTTCAAGTGAGTTTGCAGTAAGTGAGAGCTTGTCCTGTACAATTGCACTGCATTCGCATTGCATCTGTGTTGCACTTCATGCATAGCTGTTTGAGTTTTGATGTTTTGTGATATTAATGTGGATATGGTGTTTTGGTTAGTATTAATATTGCATCTCAAACTAGCATGCTTATTTGTTTGATTGTTAGTGAGCTTCTAAGTACTTTATTGCTTATTGCATGTATCACGTGCTTTTATACTGGGTATATGAGTTTTTTATTTCAGGATACAGGTTAAACAAAGTGGAAGCTATACTCAGTTGATTCAATTGGACTTGGTAGTTTTGATAGAATTTATTTATATTGTATTTGGTTTTGTCACAGAATGTCAAATGAGGAGTTTGTTAGTGTTATATTTTGTATTGATGATTCTATGAACAAAATGACCAAGTTGAACAATTATAAAATTTAGGGACTAAATTGTAAAGTTTCATAGTGGTAGGTTAGCTTAGGGTTTGGGGTTTTATGTTTGAAACACGAAGGTAACTCACCGATTTTTCGCTAGCTGCTCATCGGACTTGTGCTCGAGTGGATGAAACAGAACATACATTGCTCGACCTTCGCCCCACTGTCACTCGAGCAACGGGTCCTTTGCTCGAGTGAAAGACCTCCTCACTTGAGTGACGTATTTATACGGGCAACCTAATTTTCGATTTGCGAGAATTTTACTTGGCCCATGTTTCCTAAATAGTCCAACATCTAAATACTGGTATCGCATTATTCCGTCCGATGAGGTTGAACATTAGTCTCTCAATAGAAAACATCCTACATCAAATCTAAAGAATTCAATATTTCATATTGAATGCGACAACCTTGTTGAAAACATCAAAATAACCAAATCAAACACCAAGGTTTAATATTCTCTTAGTTCTGTCAAAAGCTTGAAGATCAAAGAAGATTACTGAAGAACAATGAGTTCTTCTTGAAGATCCGCAGGAGATAAATGTTAGTGAAGAGTAAGGAGTGAAGTTCATGTGCTCACTTCAGGAGGACTGCTTTACAAAGAAGGTCAGGTTTGATGTTCGTGTGCACATTCCAGGAGGGTTGCTTCAAACTTTAGACAGGAGATCAAAAAGCTTGTGTCGTCAACTTTGCTGGTGGTCTGTAAGTTTATCAATACGTTTATAGTGAATTTCTGACTGGCAAAGCGCCCGGAGTTTTTCCCACGTTGGATTTTTTAGTGAACAATTCTCATGTTGTTCATAGCCTTATTTACTGTTTTGATTATTATTTTATGTGATTGTGGTATTCAAACATAGGAAAATTGACTTGGTTGATTAATCACCTAGATATAATTAACTAGTGACTTGTTGCTTGTTAATTATTATTTTAATTTCGTATTTACACCTAATCACTACCCTCTAGATGTAGTTGGGTCAAATATTGTGTTTTTCAGGCTTGAAGGTGAACAGTATGTGATTTTTTTTTTCTGTTTTATAGATAAAATAAATACCATACAAGTCAATAGCTTACTTGAATAAAGTCCATAAAATAAACGGGAGAGCCCTAATTTTTGAAATTTTTGTTAAAACTTGATGTTATATAAGAGTAAAAGTTCAGATTTTCGTCAGCCAAATCCTAGTGAAATCGAATCCCAAAAATGTATGAGTTTTAGATATGTCCTTTTTTAAAGTCACAGTCTACTAATAAATAAATATAGTGGGCCAATTTACCTTAGCCTTCCTCCAAGTGGCACATGGGGGGGAAGATTTCGTCATTACATACAAAGAGATGGGACAAAAAAATTTGATAACAAGTTCTGATATCTTTCTTAACAAGGACGAAAACCTCGTTATATATAATAAACACAAAAAAGAAACTCTTGTGAGCGAGTAATTAGTACAAGAAATTAACCGAAGAATAATGTCATACATTGATTTAAGATTTGCTGCCATATTTGCCATAAACATTTTGAAATCACAAATGGCAATGCCTTGGGCATTTGATATACTAATTAGCCTCACTTGGATCAAGTTTTGGTTTCTCATTGTACTTTTCTTTGTCTTCTCCTTCGTCTCTATTGAAATCCCATTGAAATTTAATATGGGATACATCCGCATTCAAGTCAAAAATTATTCAGTCTCCCTAATGGTTTGTTTCTTAGCTTCACTATTCTGCCCACAACTTCTCTTTTGGTATGTTTATCCCATAATTTTGCTACTCTTCTTATGCTCTGCCTTTATATCTAGTATGTGGAGGAGTTTTGTACTGAGTGTTGAACTGCTGCTGCCTACAATTCCTCATCTTTGCATATTTATCACTGCAACTCCTACCGAACATGAGCTCAACTCAGAACTGCATGAGGTAGATCGAGAAATTGAGCAAGTTTAGGTCAAAAGTGAAGTTACTTCCCGAATCTCGATCTCTTGTTGTACTGTAAAAACCTAGTTTCACTATGCATATAGTATATTTTGCTGTAATAAAATAACATTTTGATAATAGATAAAATGTGGTTTGTATTTCTTTTGTGTCATTATATTTATTTAATATGGGGAATACGAATTAAAGTATTTATAATAAATTGTGATAATATAAATTGGATGCTTGAATGGAGAAGCAAAATGAGACGCAACTTTATGAGAGTTAGCACCTGCCACCTTGTATTGGAATTTGTAGTGTTGACTTATTCATCATTCGGGTTTGCAATTTGTCTTTATCGCAAAAAGGATTAATAATGACACTAATACTTGGAGTGTATTGATGAGACCACTCGAATAATTAAATTCTACTTGATTGGGTATTTTATTTAAATTTAGACAATGTTGTGTATATCTTTTCGTGAGTTTAATAATTATCTGATTTATCAACGGGTTAGATCAATTTGATTGATCAAATATATTAATGAATAGGGAGCTAGAGAATGAGCGAAGTAGAGAATACGAATTCGTGTTGAAATCATCGTACTGAAAACTAGTAAAGTGACTACTTAAGTATTTTATGCACGATTAAATCTGAAAAAAAGTTACAAATAATTTTATGTAAATTATTTAGCTTTTGAAAATGGTTTATTATAATTTATATTGTTGATTCCTGAATGTCTTACGCCCTTTATTTTAAGTAAACATATTTAATAATTGTTAATTTTCCATGGTTCTCTATTTGCAAAATGACCTCTCGCTATAGAAGCCTCTATTTTTGTATCTCAGCGAACTTTTTTATGTTAGTGTTATACAGTGTATTGCATACATCATTCAAACTCAACAAATCAGTTTAAACTGATTAAAAGAAGTGATATGATCGTTAATAATGGTTTCTAATTGATACCAAAAGTGAAAGAGTTTCTCCTTCAAATAGAATCGATACTCTGCTCTTTTCATAAATTTCTCCTCCAGCACTTTCTGATTTTGCTCGCAGATGTTTTCTTCATGAAGGATAACTAAACAAATTGTGCCACATGCTTCAAAAATGATTTTTGTGCTTTGTGCAAAATCATTTTCTAACTCATGTCAATATAGAACGTCTAAACTTCACATTGCCACAGTGTTCTTTATCAGCGTAGACAAAGAATTGTCTGCCATCTTTTAACGATATTATACCTAATAGCAAATAGAAACACACTTCACATAAAGTTTTTTTTATAGTTTTTTTGACAGTGAAAACACACACAAATGGTGGGGCCCCCGATTAAAATAATAGTGGGCTCCACGTCTGTATCTACACCGTCAAACTGAGTGTATATTTTAGAAATGAAGTGAAAAACTGGAGATTCGACCCAAGTACACCTAGAGGGGGGTGATTAAGTGTAAACGCGGAATTAAAAATTAATTAATATGCAACAAGTCACAAGTTAATTATGTCTAGGTGATTGATCAATCAATTCAGTTTATCCTAACTTAAACTACCGCAATAACGAAAGCAATAACTAAAGCAGTAAACAATACAAGAATTGTTCACAGAGAAATCCAACGTGAAAAAAATTTCGGGCGCTTTGTCAATCAAAGATCCACTATAAACTGTATTATAAACTTACAGACTACCAGCAAAGTTGATGGCACAAGTTTTCTGATCTCCTGTCTGGAGATCGAAGTAGCTCTCCTGGAATGTACACACGAACACCAATCCTAACTCTTCTCGCAGTATCTCTTCCAAGAACTCCTCATTCTTGAGCTTCTTCCTTGATTTTCGTAGTCAGCCAAGTCGACAACACAATCTTTCTGACAGATCCAAGTAAAGAATGACATTAGTGTATTTGATTGAAGGTTTTGACGTTTTCAATCCAAAGTGCGCATATAATAAAGTGATTGAACTAGATGAAACTTTAGTTCTTGAGAGAATAAGTGTTTTCTCTTGAATGTATAATGTTCAATCTCCATTTCTAGAATGTGCAGCGCCCTTTTTTATATGTTGGAAGAATATGGAAACTTTGGCCAATAAAAATCTCGCGAATTCGTGAATTAGGTCAGACCGTAAAATGGTCGCTTGAGCGAGGAGCATGTTCGCTCAAGAGAGCGATAAGTGGGCGAAGGTCGAGCGCTGAATGTTCTACTTCATCCGCTCGAGCATGACTCCCACGAATAGCTAGTGAAAATGCAACAAGTTTCATTCGTGTTCCAAACTTGGATCCTGAACCCTACACTATACAATCAACTCTGAAACTTTACAATTAAGTCCCTAAACTTCTAAAATATTCAAGTTGGTCCTTTTGTTTACGGAATAACCAATTACAATAATCTAACACTGACATGAAATAAAGTAAAAAATGCTGAATGCAAAAGAAATTAAGAAAAAGAATATATGTATAAGGTTTGGTAAAATTTAGTGAGACCCCAAGGGCTTCAACTTCATAAGAGGAATATTATCAAGATTACTTTTAAAAGACTATCCGAACATGAAATGCTCTTTATTTTAGAGAGTCAATTATTAAAAATAATTTTAAAAGACTTTTTATGTTCTAATTTTTTTTTATAATGGAGAGTGGGTTGGGAGAGCCAAACACACTCTTTATTCTTACTTTATAATGATTGCATTTACTAAACTATATATGTTAATATTTTATTTCTTAAATTATTCAAATCTTATTTGATCGTTGACATATTAAAAAATATTATGCCCTTGTTTAAGCTCCATTATTTCCATCAAAAATACATTTTTCAACAGTGATTTGATTTCATTTCAACCATACATTTTTCAATAAAATAATCATACACGCAAAATCAAAATTTTTCCTTATTTTTTAACTACACATTCTTCATCATAAACTATTTCAAAATGCGTTTTTTTGAAAAAAAAAAAACAAAATGAATGGCCAAAATAGCGAGCATTATTGAAGTGTAAAAAAAAAAAATTACTCTGTAAATTTAAAAAAAAAAAAATTCTCTATTATGCATAAGATGTCCGTCATAAATAGAAAGTTTATTGAAGATACTCCTAAGACAATAATAAAATTACCTAAAACTGGAAGATTTTACAAAAATCATTCCTACAACCAATTTCAATTAGAAAAGAAATTATATCTTGACTACTCCCATAGGTGGACCCAAGGGGGGTCCCGCAGGTCCTGGGACCCTCCATTTTTTTTTTCAGTTTTTTTTTTTTTTTTTTTTGGTGAAAATCCCCCAACTCATTTAACCCAAAACGCTAAAAATCCAAGTACCCAACAAAAGCGAAGCCGCTCTGTCTCTCTCTCTCTCTCTCGATTCTCGAGTCGCGACTTTCATCTTCATTTGATTCGACTATGTCAGTATTATCTAGTAGATTTTGATGCAGCAGATATCTTACAACTTGATGATCAACTAGATACATACATTCTTGATGTAGGCACTTCCGAACATTTTGAAGGATTACAAGGTATCGGTGATCTTGCACAGAAGTTAGTTGCAAAGAATAAACATGAAGTGTATCCATTAGTCTACAAGCTTGTGACGTTAGCTTTACTTATTCCAGTGGCTACTGCTACAGTCAAGAGATCATTTTCTGCGATGACTTATGTCAAAAATCGTCTGCGCAATCGAATCGGAGATCAATGGTTGAATGATAGTTTGATTGCATATATTGAGAAAGATGTTTTTGCCAAAATCGAAAATGATGTAATTCTGAAACATTATCAAAGTATGAGAACACGTAGAGAGCGATTGTAATAAAATATCTCTTACTTTAATTTTTTTGGCAAGTCTAAGACATTCATATATGGAGTTCTCTTACTGTTTCCATTCTTATCTTTGAGTTGCACTGAGTTTATTTTAATTGTACAAGTTCTTTAATCATTATGAATGTTTGTGTTCCCCCCTCCTTCATCTCAATATCTTTCATTTTAAAATTCCCCAACTCTAACATCTTGACTCCGCCACTGACTACTCCTTTACTTTATAGTATCTAATACAAGGGTTAACGCACCCTCTTTTTTAGTTACAATAAGAGACCTCTCTTTACTAAATATTCAATGTGAGACAAGATAAAAAAAGCTAATAAGCCAAATACTCACAGTGATGATCACTTAGCTAGGTGATACTTAATCCCTTTGACTCATTGACCCTTGTAAACTAGTGATAATCACAAGTAATGATAAATAGCATCATTTATAAATATTTAATATTACAACAATAAAAATTAAGATCCTATTTGATTCCCATTTTGGAAGAAAAAATACATTTTGAATAGTTGATTGATAAAAAATGTGTGGTTAAAAATTAAGGAAAAATTTTGAATTTGTGTATAATATTATTTTATTGAAAAATATGTGGTTGAAATAAATAGAAAAAAAAATGAATTTTGGGAAAATGAGAATCAAACGAGAGCTAAATCTTGTTTTTAATAAATTTTAGGTTCATTATATGAATTCTTATTAATGACTCCATTCTGTCATTCTACTAAAATATTCAAATAAATGTTTCAAGGTTTGATAATAAATATTCATTCAATACATCTCCATGCCCATTCATTCTGTTTACAGGAAAATCAACATCATGGTTACAACTTCTTAGCAAGGCTCACCAGGCACAGCCCTTAGATTTTGGGGGCTTTGGTCAATTTCAAATATGGGGGCCTTATATATTGATATGATAAAAATAATTTTTCAGGGTACTATGAAAATTTTAAGATTTAAGCCACTATCATAAATATGTTAAAAATGGTAAGTTCAAAGTGTTAAAGTCATAAGATTTCAATAGTCAGAAATAAAAATCGCTTTAAAACACTTAGTGTAAACATGCGATGACATTTAAATATACTAAAAATTTATCTTCTCACATTAAAATTTTGAGTTCTTGTTTTGGAAGATTATTTCGTGCAATATATTGTCTATTATTAATAGTATAAGAAAAATATTACAAAATGAAGATATGTCTGTTGCTGCTAATATTAGTAAATTGAAAGCACTTATTTCATCTTTGAAATATATAGAGTAACTGAATTTGAATGTGACAAATTACTCCTAAAGAAATTACTGCTCTAGAAAAAGTTGAATCTACATTTCATGTATTATTCATATAAAGAAGTGCTTTTGATCAAAATGTTAATTCTGAGATAAAACATTACGTTGAAAATTCTTTTAGAGTTTATTATTTATTACTTATAATTAATTAAGCTCTTTCTTTATGTAAGTTAAGGTTTTTTATTAAATAAAAATATTCAAAGTTATAGTAATGATAATCTAATACTTTCTACTGTCTAGAGGAAATTTAATTTTCTAAGTTTTTTTGATATCAAATCAACAACTAAATTATTACAATCAATTTGTTTTAGGACTTCTTTTTTGATAAACATCATGATCAATTCATTCAAACTTTTTTGAGATGTTGACCAAAAGTAGGATTTTATCGACATTAACTTTGAGAAGGTACTCTTGATAGATACAATTGTAAGTTGTATATCAGTAATATTCTATAACCAATCCATATATTTAAAAAATTATTGTCATTCAATATAGTCTAAAACTTCAATAATTGCTTTGGTATCTCGTGACACGCAATTTCTAACAATTTGCAGCTCAAAAAATAAACTTTTGCTTATCAATATCATGACCCTCGTCATGCTTAAACTTTTTCAAGCTTATGACATCAACAATTCAAACAATTGTCATTTGCAATTTGCAATTTTTAAAATAAAAAAGAAACTCAAAGGTATTTTTATATTTTAAAAATTGTTCAAAACTTAACTTAGATAAAGAAAGAACTTAATTAATTATAAGTAATAAATAATAAACTCTAAAAGATTTTTCAGCGTAATGTTTTATCTCAGCATTAACATTTTGATCAAAAGTATTTCTTTATATGAATAATACATAAAATGTAGATTCAACTTTTTTCTATTGCAGTAATTTCTGTAGGAGTAATTTGTCATATTTAAATTCAGTTACTCTATATATTTTAAAAAGTGAAATAAGTGCTTTCAAGTTACTAATATCAATTAGCAGCTATAGACATATCTTCATTTTGTAATATTTTTCTTATTTTATTAATAACAGACAATATATTGTACGAAATAATCATCCAAAACAAGAACTCAAAAATCATAATGTCAGAAGATAAATTTTTAGCATCTTTAAATGTCTTAGCGTCATCGCATGTTTGCACGAAGTGTTTTAAAGTGATTTTTATTTCTAAGGATTGAAATCTTATGACTTTAACACTTTCAACTTACAATTTTTAACATGTTTATGATAGTGGCTTAAGTTTTAAATCTTTCATAGTATCCAGAAAAAAAAATTCACTTCTTTGTCGAAGATGAGTTTTTTTTTTTCATTTCTTTGCATTCCAAAAAATATTTAGCTTTTATACATTAATTTCATATCATACATTTAGTAGATTTTATTACATGGAATTCAAGAGTCGTAAATTCTTCCACTAATATATAAATATGTGTTACCAAATTCAATTCAAACTAATAAGGGTATTGAATTAGTCTAAATATTAAATTTGTCAATAAAATGATTTCCATTTGACAATTTTAATATATTAAAGATTCATGATAACAGTCTGATTACCTAGCACAAGACAATCAAAGCGAGCATGTTTTATTAATTTTGAAAAGAATCAGAACGTCATTGATGCTACAATATCAATTTATGTGGCGCTAAGCGATAAGTTCAATTAAAGGTAGAATCAAGTGATTCATTTAATTATGTCACATTGACTAGTATTTTAACACCAATGGTGTTAAATTGCACTACACTTCCCAAAATGGGCAATATAAAAGATAGGAATTTTGCATAGATATCACAAATATGAAAATACACCAAAAACATGTCACACTAAAAATCTTGCAAAATGTCATTTTATTAGTGTAAAAATTCCAATTTAATGTCAATATTTGATGTGTGACTTGTTGCAGAAGCAACCCGTGAAATCAAGTTATTACAGCATTGATAATAGATTTGTTCACAAAAAAAATTAATATTTTTTCTAACATTATTAATTAATTATTTTTGGTGACTCGACTTTATAATTTTTTTTTTTTTTTTTTCATTCATCGATAATAAACATTATTTATATATTTGTGTTCTTATTATTGAGCATTCAAAAAGGTTGCACATATCATTCTACAACAAAAACACGTTAGAAATAGAACCTTGCTACAGGTAAAGGGTTTTAAAACCCTATACCCACCGAACACACACATCCAAAGGCGGGAGAATATTTTTTTTGGAATATTTTATACACGGGACCCACCTCCATGTAAGTAAGAATTCAAAAATCTGTTCCATTTCTGTAAAAAATTGTGTGTACATGAAGCATTTTTCTTAGAAATAATACAGACTGACGGTTTGAAATGCTGTCTCGACATTTTGGCTAGCTTGAATTAAACAAATTATTCTGTGATATTAATTTATTCGAATTACTTTAAGCTGCACATTCCTTATATTTCTTTATAAATTTGGAAAATTGGAAATAGTACATGACAGACATTCATGTATTTCAATTTCATAAATAGATAATTCGTTTGGTGTGACTATTTTCTCAACATGATTCAATAATTTATTTTTCTTAATAGGTTTGAATCGTTTGATAATTTGTTCAGATATTCATGGCATAGAGCATCTAATATTTCACAAACGATTACTTACAAACGAAAGTTGAAACAATACATGTTCGATAGTAGAGCTGTCTATTCGTTTCTTTTTTTCTTGATAGTTCGACGTGCTATATGTTACAGATTGGAAAAATGGATATAAGAATTCTGAAATACAATTTACACTGCTTCATAGTACGAACTGCAACCTAATTCACATTTAATGTCGTTTATTAATGAACATAAACTGAACAAACATAAAAATAAGCCTGTTTAACGTACCCATCAAGACACAATTTCAAACAATGGATAGATTACAAATCCGAATGCGACAAAAAAAATTCCTAGTAAATGATGTCCTACTCCATCCTATTCTTCCCTCTCTTGCAGCCACTCCTAGAGTAAGGAGGCCAACTGATTACTGATGGTATTTTAATGCACAACAATTGCCATTTCTCGGTGACCATCCCTGCTACACCCTGCTCGACATCCCTCACACGAGAGCCTCTTTACCAGCTATGGCGTTGAATTCTACCTGTAAACAAATTCCAACTTCAAAGAATAATCTAACAGACAATGAATTCATACAACACAAAGTGAATCAATTCAAACACATCCACGAATAGGTGAATTTCTCAACAGTTTTGTTTCATTTTATTCTAACTTTCGAGAAATCCGATAGACATCTGTCGAGAATGACAGATTTTCTGGACAGATGTTCAATCTATAATGAAAACAAACTCTCAAGATAGAAGCATGAATCCCCAATTTAAATAGATGCTTCATGTAATTACCTATGCTATATTTGCCATTAGCGTAATCTACAATAACCATAAAAGAGCTAATAACATATGAATCTACAATAATGTAAAGGTATCAACCCTAAATCAATGGCAATCCAAAATTACCAGGGAAAGTGTTATCAACATATCAATCCACAAATTCAACCTACATTGCTAAACCTACATTTCTCGACAGATGACCTGTCTACAGTGGGCATATTACAAGCATCTAAGGGCACAAAAAATTGCATTCAAATTAAAGCCCTAACTTCGAAGCACACCCTCATAAAGTTCCAAAATCGAGCCATTTTCTTGTCGAAATTGCTTTGGGTTACAAACTTCTTGCCGTTTTTCAATTTTATTTTACTATGGAAGATAAAGTTGATTGGAGAAAGAAAATGGAGAATGAGGAAGAAAAATCGATCGTGAAAATGAGAAGAGGTTACTGTGGGGTAAATATTACAGCAAAGGGAGGAAGATGAAGTAGAAATGAGAAGAAAGTTAGTGTGGGTTTTATACGTAGGAATGGGGTGGGTTTGGAGTGATATTTTGAATTTTTTTGTACTACTTTTTCATCATGTCAAATCAGAACCTAGTGATAATTGCGTTCTACGTACTTATTTAGGTCACAAAATATGGACAATTTATTGTAATTATGTTGAAATATGACTTAATTCTATATAAATTGTGTTTGCAGGACTATGTTGATGGAAATAACGATAAGTAAGTGAAAATGAGTAAGAAAGGGCCAAAATGAAAGAAAGCCAAAATTCAGGGACTAAGATGCAATTATTCAAAAGTTGACTCTAAACTCAAATCAAGAACGAAAATAAACTAAGTACAAGATTGACGATATCAAAGGGTATTAAAAGGAAGAGAATGGAGAAAAGAAGCCAAAATGAGGAAGAATGGAGTCGGAGACCAAAACGATGCAACCTGGAAGCCGCATGGTACAAACTTCCATACGGTCGCATGGGTTGAATAGAGTATCCTAGGGAATTTTTGATTGACGCATGGTATATTTTCGCGCGAAAATTTTTGGTTTCCGTTTTTAACTTAAACACCTATGGAAACTCGATTTTTGACTTCTTTATAACCATAAACTCGACTAGAAACGGGGGTATGCACTTTTGAAGAAAAAAAAATGATTTTGGAAGCAAGAACACGAGGAACAACGCAAAGAATCATCAACCACTCCAAGAAATTAATCGAATATCTTCTCGGGTGATGACATTTCTTCAAATATTCTTTTGTTTTTCTTTCTTTAGCATGTTAGGCTAGTTTTTCTTGTACTAGGAGATCGGTGAACCTTGTAACATGATATTTTAATCTTTAATTTTATATTTTTGACATTATAAACAAGTTTTTGAATTGTTGAATGGTTTATATGCAATTTAATTTCTCTACAATTATCTGCGCAATGGTTGTATGAGTTTGGTGATTTATTTCATGCATTCGAAAGAAGGGAAATAGATTCGACAATGTATAAATCATTATAGGGTCCGATTTATTTCATGCATTCTTTTATGGTGTATTCGTCATAGAAATATAGTCGGATCGCAGGATATGATAGGTTTAACATTACTCAAAAGATATTGTTAAATTCAATAGAAACATTAATTCTTCAATATACAATCGTGTTGTCAAAATATAGAATTAGGATTGAAATGGATTATTGTATGGGGATTCGTGATCTTAGTGCGTTTTTTATCGTTAAGTATATCAATTTGCATTCAAATTTCATATTGCATTCTAGTTTAATTCGCATCTAGTTTAGCCAATTCATTTATAATAGGATTTTATTATCTAACTCGGTATAATTTAGTATAAAAACACTTAAAAACATATCTTGTTTCGGTTAAGGTCGAGATAATTATCATTAAACTACTCAATCTCTGTGGGATCGACAATCCGGACTCTAAAAATCCACTTTATTACTTGTAATGAACCGTACACTTACGATGATTTTAAATCGAACAGTATTTTCATGAACACCTAGTATCATATGTTTTGTCACATAAATAGGGATTTTAGATTCCATTCCAGACACGGGAACTTATAGTAAGTGTAGCATAATTTTCCTTATAAAATCAAGACCATTTCAATGTCTTGTGAATGCATAAGATGTATTCCTAAACATACGAGGAAGAAACAGATGTATGTGCGGGTCTCATTTAATTGAGAGAGTGAAAGATTCTATAAACATAAGCTCTCAAGGTGGTGATTGTTTCTTTTTCTCATGTTGTACTGGTTGAGCCATCTTGATCTATTAGGACTGGCACAACTTGGTATGGCGGCGGTAAACATGGACTTTAAAAACTCCATGGCTCACTTGGACTAGCCTACAAAGTAAATGCACTAGTGGTCTTTATTAAGAACTATAAAACCTAATTATATTCCACAAAAACAATCAACTCGAAGAAAGAAAAATAAACACTCAAAAACACGTAAGATTTATTGAGGGTCATTTCAATATAAGACTACATACTCTCTCGTCGTTGCAGTAATTCGCTATGCTGAAAAAGGTTCACAAGAAAAAAATTGTACTTTTATCTTCTTTAGCCTCTCTTTCTCTCTTTTTGATAATAATATTAAATTTAAGAGTGTGTTTGATGGAAATTATTGGGGAAGAATGAATTTTGAAATAATGATATGATGGGAAATGTGTGGTAGAAAAAGAAAGAAAAGTTAATGATGTAATAAAAATATTATTTTATTGAAAAATGTGTGGTTGAAAATGAGTAAAAGAATGAAAATTAAAATGTAGGTCAAACGGGACTTAAGTGACAATAATTAGGCTCTACAACTTAACAATCTTGTGCACACAATGTCTAAAACAGCTAGAAGTAAGTCTAGAGGTCAGCTTGCACATGAGCTAACAAAGCCAATAATTCATTTGCTTATATGTCATTTTGATTAATCACTTAGATTTATTCGTTTAGAGTATCTCTAAGGAATTTTTTTTAAAGAGTCAATTCTAAAAATTGAATAATAAAAAAAAAAAAAAAATTAACTTTTTTAAAATGGAAAGTTGGTTTGACTTTCTATACATAGAAGCCAAAATCAATCTCTGTTTGGATTTTAATAATTATTGCATTCAATAAGTTTTCCTCCATTTCTTGATTTTTTTTCGAGTCATATTTGAATATTGTAGCCATTCACATCTAAAATTATGTCAATTAAAAAATGAAAGAAAAACATTAATAGTTTTTGGAAAAGATAAACAAAGATTTAAAAATAAAGAGTTTGTTAGTGTTCAAAAAACTTTTACACTTCAAATTTAAAAACTTTCTTTAAACTCTCGAAGTTGTTCGTAACAAAATTACTCTACAAACCAGAAAAAGAGTCTTGTAGAAATCAGTTTTAACGAATATTTAATTATAATGGCAAAGGCACCAGCTAAGCACATAAAGTAAAAAACATAAGATGATTAACTCATTTCCAACCAAGCACGACTAGATTTCCCGCCACCACGCCTCACAAAAGATTATAAAATGAAAATCAACCCAAACCTGGCTGGCCTGGCTATATAAGCGATATAAACAATTAAACTTTTCAGATTGATTAAGCTAACACAGGACATAAAAAACAAGAATGGCCTACCTTGATCTAAGATTTGCTGCTCTATTTGTTATAAACATTCTAAAATTACAAATGGCCATGCCTGGGGAATGGGATCCATTTGGTATAATAGTCTATGTCTATGACTTCACTTGGACTAAGTTTTGGCTCCTCACTACCCTTTTCTTTGTCTTCTCCTTCGGTTCCATTCAAGTCCCATTAACACCTCCAGTTAATAATACGGGATATATCCACATTCAAGTCAAGAGTTACTCAGTCTCCCTAATGCTTTGTTTCTTGGCTTCACCATTCTGCCCACAACTTCTCTTTTGGTATGTTTATGACGCAGAACGGAAGGGGATAGATTTACTAACGTAAATCTAAGAACAAGAAAAAACGAATTAAAGAGAACGAAAGTTTTATTCAATGAATGATCTCGACGGCAATGACAAAACGAGGCTTAAATAATCTCTAGAAAACCTAAAATGCGCGAAAAGACGAAAATAGACATTCTAGGAAATAAAATAACTAAAACGCCAAAATTGACAAAAATAGCAAAAACTTCGAATGGCCGTCGACTGGACTTAAACTGCAAATTTGAAGCTGAAAACGACATCAACTGAGCTAGGCTCGTTGGGACGGTATGGGGCTCCGCTTCCTGTTTCCGAAAACATATTATAATAGCGATTCTGATACCGGTGCAAAAAGTTATGACCGTTTGAAGTTAGCGCCCGTTTTCTTGACTAATTTCCTGTCCATCTCCTCTTCGAACTCCAAGGCGATCCGTCCTACATCAGTTTATCCCATAATTTTGCTACTCTTCTTATGCTCTGCTTGTATATCCAGCTTGTGGAGGAGTTTTGTGCTGAGTGTTGAACGTCTGCTGCCTACAATTCCTCATCTCAGCATATTTATCACTGCAACTCCCTCTGACCATGAGCTCAACTCAGAACTGCATGAGATAGATCGAGAAATTGAGCAAATTTAGGTCAAAAGTAAAGCTACGTCCTGAATTCTGGTCCTTTGTTGTACTATAAAAGCTCAGTTTCACTAGTGCTTGTTCATTTGGTAGGTTGTAATTGTATATCTAATTTAGGATTAGAACCTTAGAGTTTATAGCTCCCCTTATGACGTAATATGGTGAAGATAAGGTTGTTTTCCCGTCTGTAAATTTCTATTTCATATTTGTCAAAGATTTAAAGCCCGATCTATAAATGTTTGTGTTAATAGCCTAAAAAACCAAAATAAAATACAGTAATGCCCTGTTTGATACACCCAAATTTTCCATGAAAGTTGGAATACTAATTCCATTTCCCACTTTTGGCTTATTTGATTGCACTTTTTTCCATGGAATTGGTTATCCATTTTCCCTCCACACGTGCACATTTGCTTTGATTTTGTGAAATTGGTTTTCCCACCTTTTTTTTTTTTTTTTTTTTTTTTTGGCAATAGAAATAAATTATATCCCCAATTGTAAAATAATAAAATAAAATTATCTTTTTAATTGACAATTTCCATGTAAAACAAAGTCAAACGAACACGAAAAAAATTTCATTTTTTTTGGCAATTCAAACAAATTTTACCCCAATTTGTAACAAATTATGTCTCTTTAATTGACAATTTACATGAAAAAAGTCAAACGAACACCAAAAGATAAAAAATTTCAACATTTTTCTGGTGAAAAATTATATCAATCAAACACAATTAATTGACAATTCCCAGTAAAACAAGTTCTAGGTAATTCAATTTCCTACAATTCATTTTCTTTCCACCCAAATTCCATCTTTGAAACAAACAAACCCTAATGCTTCTTCATTTTACTTTGGTTCATATTATTTTGCTCGTATAATTACTAAATTTTGCTCTATATCTGAATAATATTAGCACCTTTTTATGTTGGATTGGATTCGTATAATTAGCAAAATAAAAAGTTAAAAACTCTTAACATCCAATTATACAATTCAAATAAGATTTTAAGTCTTCATATACAAATGCATAAATATTTCAAATTAAGAAAGCGACTCATGTGCTTAATTTCACAAAGGAAGTTAGAAATCTCGTACCTTAAAATTATTAACGTGACGCGCAAATATTTCACAAATTCCTTTGAATCGTTTGGGACGGACGTCTCCTCCTCATTATGGTCTATTAACCTCGTAAAATTACTTCATTAGAATTTCTTGTTTTCTAGAAAAGTTAAAATTATTGTTGATTGCTATTTGGCTGATCCCTACAGCTTCACACATACTCGCAAATCTTGAATTTATCTCATTGTTTCATCTATTTACACTACATAAATTTTGTATAGATACCATAGTATCATGAAATTAGTGATGTGATACAGAGACAATTTTGCACCATGATAGCTCAATATACGGTCGGGGAAGTTCCATAGTTCCATCAATGAACTTTCTAATTTAAAACACAAAAAGATTTACAATATAATCCATTGGCAAATCAGTTGGAGGTGGGGACGGATACTTTAAGTTTTACACGTTCGTTTGTGGTGATCTTATGTGGAAGACAAATGGGTATTGCTAGGAGATAGGGTCACTGACAGACCCAATGGCGCCCCCTCCAATAGGGGGGCACCATGTGGCGCTCTGGAAATAGTGTCTGTCAACGATCCTATCTCTTTGGCATTTTTCAAGACAAATAACAATATTTGAACTTTTCAAAAGTCCCTTTCACATAGGTTAAATATAATGGGATCAAGTCTCTCCACTGGCTTAATAGAACCACAGACATAACTGTGGGCTTCTACTGTTTCACAATCTTGCATTTCTCTTTTCTAGAAGATCAAAAGTGCTTCTTTTTTTTAAATAAAAAGTTGGGTATACATAGAAGTTGTGGCATTAAGCTTTACCTTAACTATTAATAAATTAATGCAGCATTAGAGTAAGGTGAATTGCTAACTTTCCACAATACATCAATCTTGAACGATCAACTTAGTTTACCTAACTTGGCATGTGGACACTAATGCCTAAAAGGTAGAGGAACAAGTATCTTCACATGCACAAAGGAAAGATAGTGCGGAATCAGGACTGCGAACATAAAACATAATAATATTAAAAATAAAAAGTGAAAAGTAAAGGAAGCCATATATTTTTTTTTTTTCTCAAAATTCAGTAGAGCTAGCAACTTTTTTTTTTTTTTAATGACGGGGAATCCGTAGCCGCTATCCTTCGGGTGCGTACTGAGTAAATCCTCGGATTGACGTAATAACCTACAAATCATGCCAGATAGATTAATCACACTCGGCAAGCCCAGTGTGACATACTTGACAAAGAAAATGTTGATAGGGGGAATCGAATCCCGTGACCAAAGGTCTCCACGCTCACCTTCCCACCTTCCTTTGCCACTGCTTGCAAAGAGAAAAGCAAAGGATAAAAAAATCATAAATGGGTATTAAAACCCAACAAAAACAATTAAATATTGAATGATTAAATTAACACAACCATATCATTGTCGTATCTTGATCTAAGATTTGTTGCCCTACTTATAAACATTTCGAAATAAAATCACAAATGGTCGGGAATATGATCTATTTGATATATAGTGCAGTGATAATTATATCAAATGAATGAACAAATTAAAAGGAATTGTTATGAAGTTATAAAGCAGCACCAACAGAAGAAAGGCCACCTTGGTATAAGAACCAAGAATTCTGCAGATTCATTCAAAATCATCCAATTGTATCCAAGACGATAAAGAGGCTTAAATATATACCTCTTGACATCACATACAAAAGAAATAAAATATATTAAGAGGCAGTCGAACAGGTGACTAATATTCTGCATCATACTCCAGTAGATCGAAGAATTAATCCTCGAATTAGGGAGAACATCTGGCACCGCAAGGAAAGAGATGCTTGACATGGAATTCATCCATTGTATTAAGATGACTACGTAGGCGTAGATGAGAGGACTTTAGGTTTTTTTTTTTTTTTTTGCACAATTTCCACGGGTCCAATCTTGCAGGCATCCAATTTATTCACGAGCAGGAAACCGGTCTTTGGTTAGGATGGCCGACACAACTCAAGATGATGGTGGGAACTATTAGTATAAACTTTGTATTTAGCAGTAGAGGCCTCAAGATAGGCGATGGTCACCTGATGTACTTATTGTCAATATTTTGGCTGCATGGTTTTCCCTTCTGGGATCGCTTTCATTATACAGGAGTAGAAATATGTACGTATGTAATCAACCTAATATGGTAATGTATAATTATGGTAAATACAATCATATAAGCAGTGGCAGAACCAGCACCGACGAGGTGGCATGGCCACCCGTGCTGGCTCCGTCGGAATTTGTAGATTTGAAGCAGCCGCCGCTCGCCATTGTTGCGGTCGCCGAGAAGAGAGAGGATGAATTTTGGGCTATGTTTTGTATTTTTGTATTTTTTTTCTTTCTTTAAATTAGGCCCATATCCATAGGCCTGCACTGTTTTGCGAAGGATTAAGCATATACACAGTGCACGGACAATTGAGAAACCAATCCGACAATCCCTATGGCTATCTCCTGCTGCGCGACGTCGGCCTTCTTCACTCTTCAACCTTGTGGGTTGTGACCTTTTGGCTGCTTCCGTCAAGTTGTCGACGCGAGGCTTCGCCCTCCATCACTGCTTGCCGCAGTGTAAGCCTCTCTTCATTTTCTATAGTGCATGAACTGACTTGTTTCCCCTTACATTATCATGACATTAATAATCGAAGTGTGAATGACTCTGAACATAAAAGCCAAATTAGCCTGTATTTTGAATTTTCCAGTAGCTAGTTAAAACTGAAAAACGACATTACTTAGTTTAAAACAAAAAAGAGGCCGAGTAAAACATAGAAAGAACATAATAATCTTGATTATAAATTGCAGAATAGTAACTGTCATGATGAGATCTAAGTTTCAGAATAAGGTTGCAAGAACTCTATATTTCCATAGTTAAAGCAGATAATAGTTTTAATTACTAAGAAGCAGGTTTTTCATCTAAATGAAAAAAGATTTGAGAGTACTGAATAGAGAAAAGAAACAAAGTGAGAGAATGAATTGTAGAAACTCATAATTACAGCAGGTTATTCATCTAGAATCTTGCTACATGTATATCAAGGTTGACATTAAGATTTACATAATATCACATGGCACTCTGTCATTTGTCACTTTAAAACACGATCAACTTTTTATTCAATCATCTTCTGACACTGCTTGTGAACGTTGCATTCTGTACAACCAGCATAGTTCATTAATCTAAGTAAGAAAGTAACTCCCACAACTGCTTGCACCTCTTTAAGCATATCAAAACTCAAGTTTTGCATTTTAACTTGATTCTTAATGTTCAAAGATTGATGGACGGACAATGGGATTTTAGGCTACAATATAGGGATGAGAGGCTAATAATATTGTGCAGATTTATATGAAAACTAAGAGCGGAATTCCAACTCAACAAAATCTTGAAAACGAAAATTAAGATTTAAGTTTTAACTTTGATTTATAAGGTTGGACATTAACATTTCTTGAAGATTGTTCAGTGATACCCATGTCTTATCTTGTTTGATTTTGACTTATGAACAATAGATTTCACGTCTTTATGATCTATCCAACTTTATTAAGGTACAAACAACAATGATTGAACCCAAGTTTTCCCAAAATCGCAGAGCTATAAGAAGAAAATCGAACCCAAATAGTCAAAAATTGCCCAAAACGGTAGAGATATTAGGGTTTTGTTATCAATAGCAAATGATTCTACGTTTTTTACCCCTGAAAAATTTTAGTATATAAATTTCAATTTTTACAAATTCTATACGTATTTTCCAACTTCATATTTGAGGCGTATGGGGCCTAATTTTCACAAAATAATTCTTAGACATGGCCGACAAGGGGATTGGCTCGGATATTCTTAGCCATTACGTTAAGGTAAAGAAATGATTAACTTTTTCTCCACAAGACAAGGGTTTTTGTCCTTTCCCTCATCTTTAATTCCTTGAGAGAATGTCTTAATTTAATACACATTCTTTAGCAATCAAACTTTTTAAGGCATACCTGTTACGTTGAAGTAGTGCTTGACGGGACGATGAATTTGACTTATTTTTCTTTATATGAAAGGGCAATTGCATAGTTTATATCTCAATGACGGGACGATGAATTAAAATAATCAATTAGGGTAACTTTCTTTTTTAAAAATGTCTTAGTCTTTCTAATTTGATATCACAAACATAGCATAGGTGATTAAAATCCCGTTTGGTACTCATTTTTTCTCTATAAAAATGAAAAATATGATCGTTATCAATCACATTAAGCCAACATTTTTGACTTTATATCTTTTGTGTGGGGTCATAACGGTTATATTTTTCATTCTCATTCTACAAAGAATGAAAATCAAACGGGTTAAAAGTTATGCCTATGAAAACCTAGTATTTTCGGTGTTTAGATACGGAACATCCATTAACTTGATCACTTAAGCGCACAACATGTTATTAATAATGGTTCTTCCACGAAGCCATAAATTTGCATCTTGATTATATGTAGTCCTAATTTGTATATAAAGTTTCATGGTTACAAGTTATGTAGTTTCATCTACACTTATTCGACATCCTAACATTTCTCTCTTTTTTTTGAATTCTCAACACGCATCTCAATTCTCAAGCATGACTAGGAGTTGTGCATCGAGAGTACTCGATTAAACGGTTATCCAATATCATTGATCAAACTTCATTAAGATTTTTAGGGATGCAATTTTTAGCACATAATCAGACCCCTGTCCGTACCAATTCCTGGTTTTCCAATTGATCATGTCCAACTTTCCAAACATTATAAAAAGTTGAGAGGACCATAGAGAATTTGATAATATATACTTACTTATCAAGCTTTGTTGCAATTGCAGAGAAAAAGGCAATGAAGTTTTGGGTACTTTCCATGTCTTTGGAACATGAGACGGCTTTGACTTGTGTTCTAAAAGAAGAAAAAGAAACACGCTTTTTATTTGGATGACATTGAGCAGCAGATCTTACCCACCCAACTCTGAGTTGGCAACACCTCTAAATATATATATGAAAAGTCGTAGATTTAATAAATTCCATTTGAAGGGCTTAATTAACATTTCTCAAGTGTAACATACAGGTTGCCAACCTAGCAAGTCGGACGATTTTAATTTAAAATAAAAGTATAGAAATCTTTTTAATACACGATTCGGCTTGGGAACAGATGCTAATGAAAGGTTAGAATTAACCCTAATAATTAAAATTAAATAACTACATAGATGCTTTTGTTTAATAGTTGAAACATACATAGATGCCTTTGTTTAATAGTTGAAACCTATTGCATAATCAAATTTCCTCTAGGCTTTGCTAGAATTTTGAAACATTTCTACTGTATATAGATTCTTAGGCCCTGTTTGAGTCACATTCTTTCAAAAAAATACATTCTTAATCAGTGATTTGACATCATTTCAGTTACACATTCATCAACAAAATAATATTACACGTAAATTCAAAAAATTTCTTCATTTTTTAACCATACATTCTCCATCAATCTATTATTTCAAAATACATTCTTTCAAAATAATGTGGCTCAAACAAATACTTAAGTTTCAAACATTTTTAAGAAGTCTCTAAGAACCTCTAAATGATAACATTAATGGTTATTCGCAGTTTATACAGATGCAAAGTTACACAAATTATCAATATATGTATGATGAATCATTAAAATCACCAAGTTCATCCTAACAAAAAATAAGAAAGAACAAATTTATTGTAAGTTCACATAATCTTCTTACATGTTTTTGGGAATCTGGTCAAGTTATTTTCTCTCAATAACGGGCCAATTTGCCTCTTGAACAACATAAAATTATTATCATGGAATATTCACAGTATTGCAAGTGCACAAGGCGTCATGCTTTATGACCAAGGAGACCATGTGAAGACCATTACATAGAAAGAGAACAAAATATTAAACTATTGTAGGAAGTGGGACCAAGACCTGGATATCTATATATATCTATATATATATATATAAGCAACTGAAACAATCAAACCTATATTAAATCAATGCAAACTACATTAATCCAAGAATAATGTCATCTCTTGATCTAAGATATGCTTTCCTCGTTCTTATAAACATTCTTAAATCACAATCAGCGGTGCCTGGGGAATGGGATCCATTTTGTATAAGATTTGATAGTCTCACATGGATGAAATTTTGGTTTCTCGCTATGCTTTTCTTCGTCTTCTCCTTCGTCTCTATTGAAATCCCATTGACACCTCCAGCACACCATATGGGATTTTTACGCATTCAAGTCAAGAATTTTTCAGTCTCCCTAATGGTTTCTTTCTTGGCTTCACTATTCTTCCCACAATTTTTATTCTGGTATATTTATCCCATAATTTTGCTGCTCTTTTTGTGCCCTACCTGTATCCCCTGCATGTGGAGGAGGTTTTTACTGAGTGTTAAACTTTTTCTGCCTACAATTCCTGTTGTAAACATATTTATCACTGCCACAAACATTGATGATAACCCCAACTGGGAAGAACTGCAAGAACCAGAGCAAGAAATTCATGATGGAACAACACAAGTTTAGGAATCCTTCGTTTCACTTCAAAACCAAGTGTCAATACTACTGTTCCTTCTACTTCTCGTCCGTTTTAATTTGCATATGTAAATTGTAAAGCTTTTCTCTCGACTGGATTGAACGATATTAGCTTGCTTTTTATGTTGTATATATTGGGCATGTCTAGACAAATTAAGAAAGGAGAAAAATTGTGAAAATCTTGTCTATTGTATTATTGAATATATGTCTAATATTAATATTACATCTCAAAAGTTGCCGGAGTGTTTGTAGAATCTGCATGGAGCCTTAGATTTCGTTTGGCCCCAATTAACTATAACGTGGTGTGATTTATTGTAGCTGAATAAGAGCATCTGCAAGAAACTTTTTATTTATAAAGAACGTCTTATATATTATAGATAGCATCTTTATGCACTTCAACAAGTTCTTTATTTTGGCTATTCATTTTATTTTTCTCAAGAAATATATATTGATTTCTCTTCATAATTTATTTAACATAATTTTTTATATGTCAATTGACCAATTAATTTAAACGTGTTTTGAAATTTTAAAAAAATAGAGTATTGAAATATGTTATTTATTAAATGTAATCATTGTACATTAAGAATGGAGAGTAAGCTTAACTCTCTAAATTTGGAAAGCAAAACTCAATCTCTATTTTAAAAAGTTATATTAGAGAGTATTTTGGAGTTCATTTTTAATCATTAACTCTCTAAAATAAAGAGCATTTTGTATTTAAGGATTCTCTTTGAAATGTTATAAATTGTGAAGTAATAATTGTTAATGTTAAATAGTTTAACGAAGTTATTGCAAAATTACTAATGAGTTCCAAGCACTTCGTTTAACTGCTGCACGAACCAAGTGCAAAAAATTGAAAAAAAAAAAAAAAATTCTTTAGTTTATATTTTTATGGTATCATTTTTTTTTTTTTTTTTTTATAATTATTCAATGTTTAATCAAATTATACATTCTCATCGTCCAAACATTTATTTGCTTGATTGTTTTCACATATGCTAAAGTGTTAGTATCAAAATAGGAAGTTTAGGGGGCGTTCTCTTTACTATTTTCGGGCCGTTTTCTGTTTTTTGTTTTCGATTTTTCAAAACATTGAAAACGCGTTCTCTTTCCCATTTTCGAAAACGAGTTTTTGAAAACGGCTGAAAATTTTGTGAAGAAAATCGAAAACAACTTTTTTACGTTTTGGCTGTTTTCTTCACAAATCTGCCAAAACTAAAAAAATACGGGTTGAGAAATATTTTTTCAAAACGACAAAAAGAACGAGTTTTTAACAATCTCAAAATGGACACTCAAAACACAAAATACAAAACGAATTCAAAACTCAAAACACAAAACTGAAATACAAAGAGAACGCCAATCTTTCAATATTATTAAGAAACTTTAGAAGAGCAACAATATCTTGCATGTACCTATAATGTTTTTTAATGTAAGAAAGCTATGAACTTGAGGTTCTAAAATAAACTTACTCAATTTCCTTGAAATAACAAGCCTAAAAGTGATGAGCAAAATGATGTACACCCTGAGCATTGCTAGGTCACAAAATGACAAAATCTGACACATTAATTGTTTTGTAGTATATATTATAAAGAAGAAATAACCAATATCTTCACTTTGATTTGGACATTTGCACCTCAGAAGAAATTCAATTATTAAAGGATAAGGGTGAAGTAATTTCAGTTGAACTAATAGTCGTAGTGTGAAGATTCGATTTCTATCTCTTATAAGATATGAAATTTGACTTTTTATGGACACCAATCTGACAACTATTGTACCTTAATCTGTTGAGACACATTTCGCGATTTACCTCCTCCACAATACTCTAGGGGTTGGACAGTGAAGGACCATCAAAATTGGGGTTCAACTTTTTTTATTAATTGTCATTACCTATATGCTCTAAAGCAGCAACGCTATTGGTATATATTTGATGTTTTGTCAACTATAGTAACATTTTTGTTTTATTAAACACCTAAGATTGAGCTTTAGGCAACATAGAATACAAAACTTACCTTAGTGTAGCATTTATCTACTCCCAGGATAAGAAATTTCACGGAAAAGAGAACCAAGTGCTCAAACTCCCACCTCAAAAAATTATGTTGAACAAGACTAGGGAAAACTTAAATTCTCGCTTTCTCTTATACTTTCTCAATATAAAAATATTTTCTGGTGTAGAGACATAAATCTTTGTTGAGTTATCTTGAACATATTTGGACTCAGGGGCGGAGGCAGGGGGTCCTGAGGGAGTCCTGGACCCCCCATATTTCTATTTTTATTTTTTGCTTTTGGGTTTTTTTTTTTTAAATTGGAAGGATTGAAGAATGGTAACTTCTATTTTATTACAAATAAACTCGCGAAAAAAGTTAATCTCAATTCTTCCACTTATTTTAGGTTAATTCTCAACTTATTAGTAATATTTACACTGATGTACTATCCGCAGAGAAGGTAAATGACTCAATTAGTGAGTTTTTGTTTCCTCTCATTTTTGTAGTTTCCTTCCAAAAAAAATTCGGGGGCAGCACCCCCGTCGGCCCCCAGCCCTTCACCTATATATTTTCGAATTGGACCCCTCATTTCCAATAAGCTGGCTCCGCCACTGTTTGGACTAGCACAGTTTGGGATGGCTTGAGTGCTAGGCCTAGGTCTGGGAATCCATATTTCATGTGGCTTATCGATACACATGATCTTTTCATTTTGTGTTTACCAAAAAAATAAATAGATTGCAATACCTAAACTTCCTCGCCAGGGAACAGCCCGGCATGGGGCTTAGTGGGAGCTAATTCTACTAATTAAGTTGAAACTTCAAGTCCAAGGTTGAAATTTTGATTGCCACCCTGCAGATTTTTAAGCTAACAAAGCCAAGTCATTTGCTTAAATATCACTTTAGATTATTCGTACAGATTTGTTAGTTTAGAAAAAAAACTACTTTAGAAAGAACATTAAATCCGTCGTATTCTACAAATAAAGAGTTAAATTGGGCCAAGTCACCTTGAGCGGAGTGGGAAGGACGGCAGTGGGATCCTGGCCCCACTGAAACTTCGAGCCGAAAATGTACTTTTTAAAGGTTGAACCCCAACCTAGATAGCCCCTTACCGCTCTGTCCCTAGAGTATTATGAAGTAGGTGAATCGTTGGATGTACTTCAGCAAGTCAGGGTACAAGAGCTGTCATATTGGTGCCCAACGAAAATATACTTTTTAATTTATAGCTTTCCCTTCCTCAATTAATTAATTTGGACTTTTTGTTTATATTATTAGGACGGACAGTTATTGTAATTAGAACTTTATGAAAATATTTAATTGCACAAGTTGTTTAATTAGAACTTTATGAAAATATTTAATTGTACAAGTTGTTGAGCATTGTATACTTTTATTTAAATTTCCTTGTTTGACATGTAGGAAGATATAGGGGAATTTCTTAAATGAGTATGTGGAATTGACAGTGCAACCAAATTTGAGATGGATGATTGATAACTTAGTTATCTATATTTAAACAGATGTAATCGATAAAGTTGAAAGTAATGTCAATAAATGACCTCTTCAAATTATGAAAACCCATAGAGGGAAAAATAATAATAATAATACTATGTATTTCTTTATTTCAAAAGCTTTTTCTAGTTAACTGGTGCTTCACTGGACTTACTTCTAGTTCCGTCATTAATAATAATAATAATCGAGTTAAATCCAAGAGTAATCTCAACACGTTTAACAATAATAATAATAATAATAATCGAGTTAAATCCAAGAGTAATATCGACACGTTTAACTTGTGCTAAGTAGAATCTGAAACTACAATTTTAGGTCAAATCTGAAACTATAATTTTCAATATATTGTACACATACGTATACGGTCTAGTTTTGTCCAACACAAGGTATCGACCATGCCTGATTTACATTTGTATGGATAGATTAACAATGCATAAATATTTCAACATACCTTAAGAACTTTTTTTATAAATATTTTCTTTTATCCTACGATTTATCATTTCACAATGTAATCCTTACACAGTCTAGTCATAGAATAATTATTAAATGGATACTTAACCCTTGTTTGACCTATGTCTCAAACTCATTTTTAATCACATTTTTTTATAAAATAAATTTACACGTAAATTCAAAAAATTTCCTTATTTTTTTAATCAAAAGAAGGGAGATTTAAAAAAAAAAAAAAATTGATAACAAATAAGGTTTAGCCTTTGTTTGATTCCTATTTTTCCAAAAATTCATTTTTCTCTCTTCTTTTCAACCACACATTCTTTAATAAAATAATATTACACGCAAATTTAAATTTTTTATTAATTTTCAATACACATTTTTTATTAATCAATTATTTAAAATGTATTCTTTCCATCAAAATGGAAATCAAACAAGGCCTCACTGATATCATACTAATCTTGGTTGAGTTTAAAATTCCATGAAATAATTAAATCTAGTGTATCAAGGCACTAACAAAGTCTTGTCAGTTTCTTTATCTTAGTTGTACACTTTGTGTCAATTGACTTGTGTTCTCCAAGAAGAAACGACAGAAAAGGTCAATTAGAAATAGTAAATAATCAAGATTGAGGCTCTATTTGATTCCCTGATTGATTTCCATTTTGAAGAAAATAATATATTTTGAATAATTGATTGATTGAAAATATATAATTAAAAATTAAAAAAAAAAAAAGACTTTTTGTGTAATATTATTTTATGAAAGAATATGTAGTTAAAAAGAAGAGAGAAAAAAATAAATTTTGAGAAAAATGAGAATCAAACATGAACTAATAGTTTTTTTCTTGGGTTAAAGCATCTTCAATCCTTGCATCATTTCACCATTTTTGCCAAAAATTTGGTGAAATCCCTCTCCGACCCAACCCCATAATTTGCACAAAAATGGTTCAAATGAATAGTATTGTACCATATTTCGCATCAAAATGGTTTATGTCCTTTTTCCCCTCTTTTTCACATTGAACCAAAATTTTGTTAAGGATATTTGTATCCTTTTTTTGTTATACAGCAAATTTTAATTCTTAATTAATTATTATTACAATAATTCTTTTTATTATTATTATTATTATTATTATTATTATTATTATTATTATTTCATTTTTTTAATTTTTTAATGTATTCAATATTTTAGTTAACGAAACATAATTATTTATTTAGTAATTTTTGCAGTAGTAAATTAAATAAATAAATAAATTTATAGATAAATAAATTATTAAGAATGAAAAAAATGAAGAAAATAATTAAACATTATTAATTAGGTGCAAAGTTTGGTGTAATGAATTGGAGATGATTTTCAGTTTAGTGCAATATTTATTGTAAAGATAGTGCAAAACTTATCTTAAATTTTGATGTAGTGTTGGAGATGATCTTAATAGCATGTTTTGCCCTCTGTCAATTGACTTGTGTTCTCAAAGACAGATAAATTCAGAAATATTGAATAATCACGATTAATAGTGATCAGTACATATATGCTTTAAATTTCGGGGATTGCTCAATTTTTATTTTATTTTTTATTTTGTTGGGAGGGGTGGTTTCATTTGCAATTAAGATTGCATGGAGTCCTATGTATTTTGTTTTGATCAAACAGAGGCAATTAGATTTTGATTTTTAAAAAAAAAATAAAAAAAATCTATTCTAAAGAACATCAAGAGTAATAAAGAAATAACAACAACAACAACGATAACATTAATAGCAATAATATCATAATTCACGAAAACGTCAATCGAAGGCCCAGTGCAAACGTGCCTCCACATTTAGGAGCAGAGCCCAGATTTGATTTCGATGGATTTATGATCACTTGGACAACTAGATGACTAATGGTAAAAAATCTATAACAAACTAATAACACGAGGATATTAAAAATTTTACATTTTTTTTCATACACTACAATTATTCCATACGTATTATCTTAGAAATATTATGTAATGACCCTTTTTTTAAACTTGTATAATAATTTTATTATCAATATCATAAAAAAATAAGGATAAGTGTAGCAACGACCCCAATACTTCTTAATCTTTGCAGATTTTATCATAACCTTTCATTTATTGTACTTGTGATTCCGAACATTTCAAGTGCATGCGGTTGAAGGACAAGTGGATGGAAACTCTCAACCTTAACCTTATGAGTGGAATGGTAATTTGGTAGAGGATCTTTTGGAGAGCTTTATTTGGGTAATTTTGATTTCTAGTTCTGAAATACAAATTATTTTGGAGCAAATATACAAACTAGAGAAGGAGTTGCCGCGAAGCTGGTTAGTATGAAAGTTCTGCAATTTTGTGAATTTAAGTTCTTATTTGAAATAAATTTTTTAATTGTTCATTTATTAGTGGTTAATCAACAACTTTATTTTAAATTGTTTTCCTATTGGGAATTAATATTTTTATTTACTAAGCTAGTTTATTTGTCAAGTTTTAGTTATTAACGAGACCTGCTAGGCGGCTAACAAATCTCCCCAGTTCAAGCAATAGATATACTTCTTTGATATCAATGTGTGCATTGATTTGTTTCATGCTTCACTTCTTTTCTGTCATTTGTAGTATACTTTTCTCTTGAAGCAATATAATTTATTTTGTTTCTAGGAATCTGTTAAAATTAAGCATCCTTAGACTTCAACCGTTTGAGTAGCTGGGTTTTTCATTGGGGAATGATTTATCATTTATGAATTATGAAAATTGGGAAATTAGTGAATATGTGATATACGTGGATTCTGATTTGTGATAAATGATAAATTGGGAAATTGGTGATTTGTGATAAATGATAGATTGAAGAATTATGATTATTCTTTTTAGTGCATTTATAGATAGATTAAATTTTTTTAAATATTATTTAATTAAATATTAACAAACGACCTCACTATTATGGTCATTGATTGTCAACGATCAACGACCATTCTAGATTGTCGACAGTCAATGACCGCCCTAGCTGAGGTTCATTGCTGGATCCACCCTTGCTTCTCCCCCCTCCCTCATCCCCAAAACCAAAATCCAAGAAAATACCATCACCCACTACACTGGCTATGTAGTATGGTAATTTACGTTTTGCATTACTCCACTTCAAAGTTTCAGATTTGGATTTCCTCCAAATCTTGTTTAATAATTTTCAATTTCTTTTCTTCTGTTTTTATCCTTTTTAACCTAAATCATGCATCGTGCATAGTAAGAGATTAACCCATAAATTGGGAGTAAATCGGGGGATTTTCCATTGAGGATTAAGTGGGAGAGGGGTGGGGTGTGTTGAATGAGAGGAGGAGTTGGAGATGGCCAAAGAAAGTAGAGAAAATTTAGTCAAATTGGACCTACGTGGTGGCGATCCTGGGGGCGAATGAAAGGTGTAAACCTTATAGAATGTTGATGATAAAAACTAGCATTACTTCTCAAAATAAAAAATGTTTTGCAAACCATAATTAAAAAATTAAAAATGTGACCAAAAAAATATTGCATTGGCTATTTGATTAGCTGAAGAAACATGAGAAACACAGAGAGCACCACTTTGAACTTCATCTCAAATAAAGTGGAAATCTATAGCAACATGCTTCATTCTTGAGTGAAAGACCGGATTCGAACGTAATTGATTGGCCCCAATATTATGACAATAAATTACTAGACAGCAAGAGAGATTAATACCAAGATCGGATAATAGATAGAAAATCCAATCCAATTCAGCTCTGCAGCAGTGTCGGCAACAGAGTGATATTCTACAACAGTTGAAAGAGATATTACTCTTTGTGTTGCGGAATATCCATTGCCACAAAATAATTTGTGTAACAATTTTATATGTTGTAAAAATATAATATGTAATATATATGTATCTCAAAATAAATTAGGCAATAACTACATATTGATGTACAAATGATTATGCGACAAACTTCGTTCGTTGCAGAATAAATGTAACTACGAACACAACTTATTACATAATAAATTATAATATAAATATTGAATATCTTAAAATAAATTATGCGACAAATCAAATTCATTGTAAAACAAATTATGCCACAAACATGATTTGTTACAAAATGTACATTACTGGAAGCATGTTTTGTTTCAAAATGGAATAGGTAATGTTACGGGCAGTTATAAAAGGGCCCCAGCATACAACATGTGGCAGAAACGCCCCAACATGCGACGTGGCCGAACCCATGATCCTGCGTTACGGCCCGAACCTCTGGAACCTAACCAGTAGTGGCGAACCTCTTGTGTCTGAACATATGCGCCGTGTCGAATTCTTATCGCATAAACAGTATGCAGTACGATTGTTCTATTGAAGATCTCATGGAAAGATCTTCTAGTAAATGGTTGATGTGACAACACACTGCAATGACGGCTACGTCAATCACACAGGTCAATCCCAATCTCGCATGTCAGGGTTAAGGTATGAGTAGTCAAAACATTAAACGCGTTGAAGTCTATGGCAAATCATTGTAAAACAAATTATGCGACAAATCAAATTCATTGTAAAACAAATTATGCCACAAACATGATTTGTTACAAAATGTACATTACTGGAAGCATGTTTTGTTTCAAAATGGAATAGGTAATGTTACGGGCAGTTATAAAAGGGCCCCAGCATACAACACGTGGCAGAAACGCCCCAACATGCGACGTGGCCGAACCCATGATCCTGCGTTACGGCCCGAACCTCTGGAACCAAACCAATAGTGGCGAACCTCTTGTGTCTGAACATATGCGCCGTGTCGAATTCTTATCGCATAAACAGTATGCAGTACGATTGTTCTATTGAAGATCTCATGGAAAGATCTTCTGGTAAATGGTTGATGTGACAACACACTGCAATGACGGCTACGTCAATCACACAGGTTAATCCCAATCTCGCATGTCAGGGTTAAGGTATGAGTAGTCAAAACATTAAATGCATTGAAGTCTATGGCAAGAGGTCTCGATCACTAGGATGAGGTCACGTGTTCAGTCATCAAACGATCCTTATTTACCCTCACTCAGTATAAAAGCTCACACATTGTGTCATTTGAAGGTAATGCAAAATTGGACTCTCAATTCTACTTAACAATTCTATTTATATTTTACTGTTGTATTTATCTCCCCAAGGCCGACCCCCTTATATATTTTGGAGGCTCACGTTTTAACCTTTCGACACTCATATATATTTTCACTCCAACTTACTTGATTGTCGGAGTGTGCGCGGCCGACCCTCCCCCCTTTTTGGAGAAGGTCACTTGCAACTGAGGATTTGTCCTAGTGTGCAGGAAGAATGGTTGAACCGGACGTGAGAGACTTTGTAATCTGTTGACAGCTTATAGGTACATTTTTTGAGGTCAACAGGTAACAAACTTTATATCTTTAAAATAGTATTTGCAACAAACGTTTTTCTCTCTAAAACTTTTTTGAAATAATCATTGCGACAAATTGACTTATCGTCCTTTTAATTTTTCGCGACATATATGTATTGCGATGACATAGTAGCGAGAAATAACTTGTTGCTCCTTCATACCGATGCGTCAATTAAATATTATTATGAGTTTGTATTTGCGATAAATGACTAAAAGTTGTCGCAAAATATATTCTACAACCCATAAAGCGCTGCAAAGCCCGCAACAAACATCTCATTGTTGTTAAATTATTTTTGCAACAAAATCTCTATTTATGCAACAAAATTTTTTTGTCACAAAATCGATATTTTTTTGTTGTGGTATTAGCAGCATAATGAGCTCTTGAATGCTACGAAGAAGTATGATTGGTCATTGAATTATTGGAGTCGTTGGTCGGCGATTGAACTGGTCTAGTTGATATTATTGACACCTTTTTGCTGTATGACCTTAAATTCTACAAATTTGATAGTATCCAAGGTATGGACGAGAAGGAAGATCTCCTGTAGTTAAGGTTGGACTGCTACTAGTTGTTATCAAATATCGATTCGCCTGATTAGAGGAGGAGTTGTAACAGAAATGTAATAGATCCCGTTTGGGCTTCTTCATCTGCTCCAACATTCACTCAACTCTTTAGTTTCATTTCAGTTTTAACATTTACTGAATTTCAATTAAGCATTCATGGAATTCAGTTTCATCATTAATAGGAAGGTAACTTAAGCCATAACTTGATGGGAGTTTTGGCTATATAAATGGATGGGTTTGGTCCCCAAGCTCACTACTCGAAATTATAGCATGCATCATCAATATAAAGTGTGTAGAGCTTGGAAGCACCATTACCTGGAACAATGAAAGTTTCTAGAACAACATCAATGGCTGGAGGAATGATTTTGACCCGTGAAATTTTTCAGCTTTTCGATCTAATTCGTTTTCGCATAATTGTTTGGATCGATTTTTAGTCTAACATTGGGTATCAGAGCAACCATAGCCTCTGCCTTGACATTTTATCAGAAATCAGAAATTCTTGATTTCTCTGCCTGATTTTTGTTTTATTTTATTTTTTGAAATCAAATCGGATATTTCTCAAGAAAATCAATTTTATAGCTTCGGTAAACTTGAGATATTCATTTGGAGGATTGAATTTGAAATGTGTAGAACTGGTCCAAACACACGATTGGAGGTTAAAGGAAGAATATGACTATTCACGTTATTTTTTTTCCCTTTAGCCGTCAGTTGCAATTGCAGGCATTCATTGGGCCATTGATCATGCTTCATTTCCTTATACCCATCAATTGTTTATTGGGCCATATTTGAAAAGGCCATGTGAAAATGTTTATGGACCTTTATAAAATTTTTAATTAATTATTTTTGGACCACTTGATTATCACAATCAATTTGTTTTTTGGGCCAGTTTTTTCATAATTTATTCTTGGAAACAATTCATAACTAAGGTTTTAAGTATGGTCCACTTCAATAATAAGGTAATAAGTTTCAAAATTTCAAAAATTAGGTTTCTATTAAATTTTATTTATAATTTAATTAAATAATTAATTAAATATATAAAGATCACAAATTTGTACAATTTGGTCACAAATGTATTTATTGGTCACATATGATTAAATTAATTAATTACAAATTATTTCGAGGTCACAAATCAAAAAATTTATTGGTCACAAATTATTTTCGAGGTCACAGATCGAAATTTTAATAGGTTACAAATCAAAATTTTAATAAGTCACAAATTTTTTTACGATCATGATTCGAAAATTTCGTAGCTCACAATTTGTTTATTGGTCATAGATTAACCAATTTAGTAGTCACAGTCAACGAAATAATTTGTGACCACCACCAATACTTGTGACTACCGTCTCCTCCATGCCACACCACCATGACCAACTAAAAAATTCTCAAACATACCATAACGACCGCCACTCCACCACCTCCCTAATGACAACGCGGCCACCTCAAACAATTCAAGAGAAAAACACCACCGCACTAGATCCATCACCACCATCTCACTATCACCATCGCACCCACTTCCATGACCACCACCGCAGTGACAAATCCAACATTAATGTTCAACTAGAGTGGAAGTTGACTTTGACCGTTGACCATTGACAATCAACGATCGTAACAGCCCGGTCCGGCCAATCGTTTATTAAAATTTAATTAAATATCTAATATACGTGGTTCAATAGCTCTCTTTTTTGGGCAGATTTTTTATCCTTGGATTCAGGGAAAAAGTTTAAAGTACTTTAAGTATGAAAATTCGCTAGCTGGTTTTCTACATCAAATTTTAAAAATATTATTGTAAGGATTTCCTACTAGTGAAATATTGATTAGTTCTCCTGTGTATCCCAAAGCAAAACTATATTCGAGATAATTACCACCTATGACAATATAAACACATTGCTCGTTTCTTGTCAAAATTCACCTTCATTGTTTGCGCTAGGAAATTCATATATACTATTGGTTTTTTTCCAAATTCATCAAATTTAAAGAAAATCCGCCCTTCTCACTTAGTCAATGACAAGAAATTCCATTGATCTAGTCTTCACACATCAAATAATAAGCACTCAAAGAAACAGAAAAGAGGAGAATACATACAATTAAACCCTCGTTTCTCTTCAATTTCCCGTACGGCTTCGATCTCCGGCTCCGAGTTTCAATTCTAGGTTTTCTGCAATTTTGCTGTTGAATTTTAGGTGAATGGAGATAGAGAGGAGAGAGAATCAAATTCCAGCAAAATATAGATAAACTAATTGGAACAACCAAACGAAGTTTAGTACAATAAACATGTGCATAGATTTTCTGAAATGTTACAAGCGAGAGTCACAAGACACAACCGCACAGCCATACGCACAGCCTGGCAGCCGCACACACACAGAAACCCTGACGCCGGCTCAATCAGTGAACTTCAACTCCGGATTTTGCTTCTACTTTGACTGGAAATATGGAAATGGAAATTATTGGCTTGGAAATTTGTAATGGAATTGGAAGTAAGGATTTGCGAATTTGCTCTCTTCTCTTCTCAATCGCTGTCGCCTACAGTGTTGTTGCTGGAGTGGCCGAGTGAGTTGGGGTTGGGGTTGGGGTTGGGGGAAACGAAATTGGGTCACTTACTCACTCAGTTACCAAAATGGACTGGACGATTTGGGCCAACAAAAAGAATTTCAATTTTTTTTTAAAGGGATGCCCAGCATCAAGCCCAATTCATACACAGACACAACCTTTCTCCTTCCTTCTTCCCTCCCTGCCTCCCTCCCCCAGCAACCCGCTCACTGCTCACTCAAACTTTCCAGCGGATCCAGTTAGAGCGGCCACTCTAGCTCGCCACCAGCTGGATCCGCCCCTGCACCAATGTCGATCGCCACCACCAAAATAGCAACACAACCAAAACAACCAACCATCAAAACATTCGGCTATGACCACCACCACCACCACCACCAACATTCCAATCCACGCGGTGCCGCCACCACCAACACTAATGGCGCCTCCACCACCATTCCACTCCACGCGGTGCCACCACCATCGACACCAACGGTGCCTTCAACCACTAGATTGAACCATTGTCGTTGCCATAGAAAACGATTGCAAACCACACCAAGCCTCCGACATCGACCACCACAGAATCATAACTCCACAGAATGGCTACCAAAAAAAACCCTGCTCTGATACCATGTGAGAAAGTTATCAGACTGCGGAATTGGAAAAGTATATTTCATCTTTCTCATTGATTAGTGATCATATAAATACAACAATGAAGTCACAGAAGAATGATTGGAGTTAGTAAAGATAAGGGCTTTACAAATTAACAGCTTCCTACTTCTATGATTTATAGATAAAAGAATTATTTAAAATTACAAGATAAGATATTTGACAATAAGTAAACAATACAATTGGTAAAATCTGAGGATAACAATCCTCTATTAGGTACTCAGTATAGAAAGATTTGGTGGTAAATTAGCGAATTAGGTATTGAGTGTATGAGACTCGAGAAAGTGGAGTGGGCTGCATATATCGAACTAAAAATAATTTGCAAAACTATTGATATGTGTAATTGGTTGAAGTAAAACCTAATTCGCTCTTTCCTTTCCCTTCCAAAGTCCAATGAGACCAATTGTCCCCGCTGTATGAACTGCCATAGGTCGAGGTCTAGTTTACATTTTTCTTGGTCAATGTCTTGTCACTTAATAATGGAATGAATAATTTAAGCCATTCATATAATTTTATTAAAGTAAACGTTTGAACAAATTAACTAGCATTTCCTTAATAAATGAATGCCGATACCTATGTATTTATTGTCACGTCTTTTTCTCATAAAAAAAGACATATATAATAGTTTGATTAGTTCAACGACACCCATGTGTGACGATATCTATGAAAAAAGTGACTCTTAGATAATGGTTTCCATTTGTATAATAGTTGGTAGCAGACTCACTTCGACAAAGTTCTAGGGACCAAATTATCCTTTCTGAATACCTTGTGATCCGATTTGTGTTCTAATCTGGGTGAAGTCATATCAGTCTGTTTATAATAGAAGCAAAGATTTGTCCAAGTTGCTTATTTAAAAATAAATAATTTTAAAAAAAAAACCAAGATGATGGGGTCGTGGATGACGACGATCCTGTAAAGATTTGGGGGTCCATCTTAAAAGGTCAACCTTGTTAAGATGAGTAGCCCAAAATCTTATAAATTGGTCTATGTTTTCATCTTTATTCGATTTGGGATTATATCCCTTAACATGTCCCCGCAAGATGGTGGCTCGTTTGAACGGATCAATCTTGAAATTCGTATGCTCATTTTTTTTTAGTCTTAATCGGATCGAATCGCTCGTTAGAGTTTAATGAGCTTTAATACCATGTAAAGACCTGAGAGAGTCCATCTTAAAATGTTAACCTTGTTAACAACAGTAGCTCAAGACCTTATAAATTGATCTATATTTTCATCTTTATTCGATGTGAGATTATATCCCTTATCAGATCCGGAGGCCATTTTTGCTCTAATTACATTGGCTTTATTCCAAGAGAAATTTATTATAAAAGAGGCAAATAACATGATCCATAATTGAAATTTACACTTAATTATCAGCTGTTAATTTACACAAGCAACTTCATAAAATTCTTGCTCTTTCCAAATAACTAAATTTAACTACCCACAAATCCGTGGAACTGTCCAAGATGGTTTCACCAAAGTCTTATTACTATCTGACAACGCCATATATATTTTCCAATCATCAATCAACATTTTGAGATCATGAATCTTGTTATCTAAACCAATGCAACAATTTGCATGCATTGTGCACACCAGATTAAGATCTTTGCTGGGTTCACAAAACCCACCAAAATAAGCTGTATCCAAAAACCTAATTTGCAATCCAATCTTTTCAATGAA
Organism: Osmanthus fragrans; assembly: GCA_019395295.1. Taxonomy (NCBI): domain Eukaryota; kingdom Viridiplantae; phylum Streptophyta; class Magnoliopsida; order Lamiales; family Oleaceae; genus Osmanthus; species Osmanthus fragrans. The sequence continues at coordinate 20,639,010 of CM033360.1, forward strand.
GGGATCGTATTTGATGAAGTTAAGAACGTCTTGATCGTGTTTTCCTGGGAATTTATGTTTTGATTCATACCAATATTTGTAAAACTGTATTGTTTTGTTGTTTGCTTTAACGTAGTTGAATCCTCCGTTTGGTGAATTGTCCAAATCTGTGTAGTTGTACCAGTAGTGATCGCAGGCTATTTGGAAATCCCCGTCAGAATGGAACCGATGAAATGGATTTCGTAGCCACATTACATCGGCATCCTAGAAAATAAAAGGGATGCAAATATATAAGTTGAAATGGAGATATGTCAATGTGATACTAATTGAATTTAGCTCCCGCGTGATGGGAATTAAAATCAGATTTTTCATGGATTTTGATAGAAGTTGATGAGGTACAGATATTACCGAGAAAATAAAGTTGTATCCCATCTCAAGAACAACACGTAGAAAATCAATCCTCCTCCACATCATCTTCAAATAATCTTCACTCATAAAAAATGCTTCGCCAGAGAAGTCAATGCCGACGGTGCTGAGGGCATAGCAATGTAGTCGTAACCCTACGCAGCGAGAGTATGCCTTTTCATCCAAAGCTACAAAAACTACATGATTCAATAGATCTTGTGTTTGATTTCCAATTCTAAAGCTTTCAAGAAAAAGGTTAAATATAGAATTAGGTTCTGTCCAGGCTGCATTCAAGGTGGTGATAATTACAGTTTTGTCCTCCATGGCAGCCTTGTTTAAGGTCCTCTCCAAATTATTTTCACCATTGTCCTAAATAATAATAGAAGAAATAATTAAATAATATAATAAACCTACTCATTAGACTTGAATATGTAGTATCATAATTTAAAAGTCTCGACTATGTCACTTAAACTGTTCTTTTCTTTTGTTTTCACTTAATTACATGACTTGTGCAAAAATTGGAAATGCACTAGTGGAAAAGGTTATTTGCAATAATGAGAAAAATATACCACTGTCGTACTTATAGCATCAGTAGCGAGTAGGTCTCTAGCCTTTCTTTAGAATTGAACGATCATTACTTAATGGTAAAAACCATTCAAAATTTCATTATATTTTGACGGGATCATCGTAAAAATTTGCATTACTTGAAAATTTTACGTGCCAACCCAAGTTGTGAAGTAAAACTCCTACATAATATTACACGTAACTAGGATCAGGTGACAATTTTACAGTCACAATCAATCATTGTAGATGGATTGTATAATTATAATAAATTACTAAAGACCAATTTTTTATATTTTAAATGGGGTCCAACCTACTGCTAGATCAACAAATTGGGAACCTGATTGAAATCTTCTCTATTTCATTTTACCTTGCAAATCTATATAGAAATCTTTTATGCATTTTACTTTAGCCTCCGTTTTGCCTCCATTCTCTTTCATTTTTTTTTTCTCTTATTTTTAACCACACAATTTTTAATAAAATAATATTATACGTAAATCGAAAACTTTTCATTCTTTTTCAACCTTACATTCTTCAAAAAAAAAAAAATACTATTTTAAACATTTAAATTTGAAAAAAATGAGACCAAACGGGGGCTTAAAAGTAGAAAAGAAAAGAAGTGACTTGTGCCAACCAAATAAAATTCACACTAATTATTAGAAGAGGCAGGTGTTATGTCAATTACTCGAGGGGGAACGATTGCAAAATAAAGGTTATTTAAGGTCTTAGAAGGTCATTAATTAATAAATTAGTCAAAGGATGTGACTATGAATAATTAAATCAAACATTAATTGCAGGGAATTGATTTATATGACAAATAGAGAGAAGTTGACTAATAATATGTTACTAAATGTCTTCCCTCTGGAGAGAGAGCTCACATGACAAATAAGAATTTTTTATGATGTAAATTAAAATCTTATCTATTACATTGTCTAGTCTTAATTTTTAAAATTTTTAAATTAGGTAACGTGGACAAATAATAAATTTTTATTTTCATTAAACTTAAAGAAATTCCAGATAAATTGAATTTTTTTATGAATCCAATATACCAATAATTCTACTAATTAATCTTACCTAATCAATAAGTTGAATTCTCAAACACATGGCACTTGAGTAATCAAATTTTGAAACCTTCAAATAAAAGCTAAATTAGTAAAATGTATGTGTACCGATCACACATATACGTGAGGCTGACTGCAGATTAAGAAAACAAAAAATTGTTTAGGACTTTGCCTTGTATGTATGTATGTATATATATATATATATATATATATTAATATACGTATATGTATGTGTGTGTGTTGGGGGGGGGTGCTAAATTTTCAAATGTGTCTGTATTATCATCAATTGTCGTGATCAGTACTCTTCGAATCCCAGTTAGTATTAGAAATTGTCACGACTCAAGAGAGCCTATAAAATTTATCTAATAATTTATTTTTATTTTGATCCAAGGAACAAAATTTATTTTTATTTATTAATTTTCTTTTTTTCAAATCTATAATAAATCATAATCAATGTAGAATGGTTCAATCTATTCGTTTTAATAACGTTGAGATTTTAAAATGAAATTCACTATTCAATATAAAAAATTCAAACCCTCTTAAAATTCAACATTCAAATGAGTAGTCTAGTTCAATAGGTATTCTCAAACGAGCCATCTTTTTATGAATGCGTGTTAAAAGTAAAAAATTTACATCTCAACATGTAAGGGTTTGTGTCACTCATCTTGACAAGGCCGACCTTAATTTTAAGATGCAACCACAATAGTCATGTAGTAATTCTGTGTTAAACCACTCAGTCTAACATTTATACTATAATAGAAATTTTATTTATTTATAATTTACCTTCCACATCTCCGATAAGTAATAATCAAAGAAAATTAAGGAAGATGAGGAACTTACCAAAGAAGAAATGTTTCCTGAAGGAAAGTCTTGAAATGGAGAAGATAAGTTTGCCCGTGTTTTGTCATTAGATAAAGAAGAAAAATTGCCTTGCATGGCATCACGTGGTGTAGAATTTTCTTCAGAAGTGGAAATAGGGTTATAAAAGCTCTGAAAAAATTGGGTAGGATAAGCAGAATGATAAAGAACAAGGCATGAAAGACCAACCCCGACAAACAACACCATGATTCTAAGAACTATGGTGGAGAAGTGGCGGCGGCGGTGGTGGTAGCCACCGTACTCGAGGAAGTTCTCGTCGGCTGCTGCTTTACTATTGCTGCCTTCCCCACCTAAATTCATTTTTGTATTTTTGGGGGTGTTTGATTAATGAATTATGCAGATGAATGCCCCCTTGAGATCTCTATATCTTGAGATTAAAGTCAACTAATTAACGTGTACTTTCTACTTTTTCTAGAAGCCTTGCAAATATTTCCTACCAATAGTTGTTATTTAATTCAAAAAAATTATTTAATGATTTGGTATTCGAAAAATATCTCTGTAATACTTTTTTCTAGTTTGTGCAATAAATTCTTTTCGTATATCTACAAATAAAGTCATTCTCATTGAAAGTTTTAAGACCGAAAAGTAACCAGGGTTGTTCGTTAGACTTTTGAAAAGTCAAAAACTGTTTATGAGATTAAAAATTTATTTTGAACATATTTAAATAATTTACTGAAAGTAGAAGAATTTTTAGAGAAAATTCATATAAAGTAACGTTACAAAAAAAGCTCTTAAGCAAGAATCAAGCTAAGTCAAATGGGTACTAAAATAATTTTTATATTTTTAGTGTTGGTGTCTCATTTACGTTGCATTTAGTTTGAATGGTTCAATTTTGATCAAAGTCAACTAGATATGTGTAATTTTTTTTTTTTCCTTGGTGCAATATTTATTTTAAAAATCTTTTTGTAATACAACTTGTTAATAATAATAAAAAGGTTGTTCTAATTAAAATAAAATAATATGTACTATATAAGTTTAAAATTAAAATGAATAGTTCAGGGACAAGTTTTATGGATCAACAAAGAAATCATTTGACTTTTTACAAATAGTCTATAAACATTAGCTGAACATAGGCAAAGTTTCTTAATCACAAAGGTTTGTTTAGACTTTAGAGGCAACATATTAATATTTCTTAGTCTTCTGCCCTCCAAATTTGGACTTGGGGATTGTTTGATACAAACTTTGATAAAAAAAAATTACTAGTAAATTTTGATAAAAGTTGATGAAACGTGTTGTTGACAAGTTGATAAAAGTTAATGAAACGTGTATATTAAAAATTAATTATTGACTTTGACCTTAACTGTTTAAGTGATCCGAAACAAACAGTTAATATTTATAGGCTAACTATTAAATATTTAATAGCTTTTGTTCCAAAAAGGGAAAAAGATATAATTGCTTTGCACCAGCATGTAGTTAAAAACCCAACAATAGTGACAAAAATGGTTTTTATTAGTGAGGTTAAATTGTCACAATATTCGCCAACTTATATTTATTTTCCAATTTTATCGTTAACCTTTGTTTCCTCACATAATATTTCCAACCTATCATATATTGACGCATTAAGTCTCTAACGACAGTCACTATCCAGCATGAATGTCGAGAAACAAATGGAGCGCGTTGGGCAAAAAATGTCCTTTACATCAACTTTATTGTTTTTAACTTTTGAAATTCAAAAATTAATATCAATTAATAAGTGTATTTTTTGCGCTTATTCGGACCATATTACAAAGTTTTTATGTCATGAAAGTGTTGAATTCTACTTAACTTGAATTAATTTTCGTTTATTTCAGAGAATATTGTTAAGTTGCAAAAAGAAAAAGGGTGATATCCAGAGTATAAGGGTTAAATTGCAACACTTCAATAGTTGATTTGGACCACAAAATGAAGATTAAAGATGTTACGGGTTTAATTGGACGCAACTAGAAGTTGAAGGGTTGAAATTGCAAGAGAAAATATTTAAAAGAATCAAGAATTGAATTCGGGGACTAAATGCAACATTTGAAAGTTGATATAATTGGGCGACTACCCGACCATGAAACTCTAATATCGAGGCTTGAAGGGATGCCTGGGTGAAAACCCGGGCAGTTGCCCAGGCCAATCGCGACAAAAAATTGATTTTTGTTCAGAATTTTAATTCAACAAGAATATTTCCTCTTGTGTCGATTTTTTATTTTTTTTAACGAATTCTAGGGACTTTTGAGACTTCTTGGAGAGTATTATAAATACTAACTCTCAACACATAATTAGGGTGAAGAATCAATTGCGAAAGCAAACAAAGAATACATCAAGATTGAATTCAAAAAATTTCGGGTGATGAACAACTTTTATATCTTTTATTTTCTTCTTCACAACATGTTAGTCTAGATTTCATTGTACTAGAAGAACAATAAACCTTGTAATTTGAGTTTTCAATCTTTAATTTTACATATTTGACATTGAAAACACGTTTTTGGACTTTGAATGATTTACATGATTATTTTTTCTCTACAATTATTGTGCACGGTAGTTATATGAATTTGGTGGCTTATTTTATGAATTCGAAAGAAGGAAAATAGGTTTGACATGATATAAATTGTCATAAACTCCGATAGGGGATAAAGATATATATAACTATGCTCTATGTGAATCTTTAAGTATTTATAAAAATTCATGCACTCTTGTATGTTCTCATCCGTCATAGAAATATAGTCAGGTCATATATAAGAGTAGGTTTAACATTACGCGAGAGAGATTGTTGAATAAAATAGGAACATTGATTCTTCAATATTCAATCGGGTATTGTCAAAGTGATGAAAATAATGTTAAAAATGATTATTGCATGGGAATTCGGGATCCTAGAGCATTTGTCATCCATTAAAACACATTAATTTTCATTTAACATAATTTGCATTTAGTTTATTTGATTCACTTATAATTGCATGAGTAGCTTATTTTAGTCATAAGTTCGTCACAAATAAACACATCTTATTATTTTTGTTTCGGTTAAGGTCGCGATAATTAAAATCGAATTAATTCAATCTCTGTGAGACGATACTTGTACTCAAAATTCACTTTATTATTTGTTAACAAATCGTACACTTGCGGTGATTTTAATTCGAAAGAAATTTTCGTGAACGTCAATGAATAGTCAATTAAGATTAATTGATTAATTTTATCTCAACTTTTTAACATTCTTTTCAGTTCTCTCAAACAAGCACTAAGAGAACAATTGATAAAGTTACTTCTTAATTAGGTAGCTGGTGAGTTATGAAAATGTACTCTCATAAAAGTCTTCAACTAGCACGGGATGTCGACCCTGATTGAGCTTTTTTGTCAATAACTGTCATTAATTTACAGGTACCAGAAATTAAAGGTTAATGAAATCATGACCAAACCCCATTTTGATTACTTTAATTGTCTTAATGGTCCATTATTAACGAGGATTACATAATTTGGAGATATTACAACCGCCTCTCAAAATAAATTTGATCCACGAAATTTGTTTATGTCACCCCAACATCTGTTTACACCATTTGACACTTGCCCTTAACGATTAGCCTATGTTTTACCCTCATTCTTTCAAAAATTCATTTTTTTTCAAAATTTATTTTCAATCACACATTTTCCTATAAAATAATATTATACGTAAATCGAAAAAATTTCTTACTTTTTAATCACGTAATATCCAACAAACTACTATTCAAAAATATATTTTGTACAAAAACTGGGCTCAAACAAGTGTAAGAATATGTTTGATCATCGTTTACTAAAACTCATAAAATATTTATTTTTAAAAAATTTGTTTTTCAATCATATATTTTATGAAATTCACAACTTTCATCAACTTTTCAATCAAAATCGATCAAAGCCACTTAGGCAACGACCTAAGACCTTAGATATTTGAGGGACCTCAAAATAAACCATTTGTTCTTTGGTTCTTGTAGAAAGTGGAAATATATCTTATTATTGCAAATTATTGCATGATTGGGCTGAGATTTATGATTTGCTAAAGAAATGAAGGTACTTTCCTTGGTTTCTTCATTTTGATTTATTTCCACTTGTCATTCATTTACCAATATGGGTTGATTTCCTTTCCTTGAAATAGTTATGCTATACGTACAAAGTTGGTTAACAGCATAATATCTACATCAATCATTTTATAAAAAATAAAAAATAAATTTTTTTTTTTTTTTTTTTTTTTTTAAATCATTGAAAATCAATTGCCTGAATTTTGGCAACACTCATTTTGTAAACACACTTTGTACAAATAATATAAATACTCGTAGAAAATCTGCTTATGCCAATTTCCTAAATTTCTGGATTTAATTGAAACTCAAAAAGTTAGACCATATTTTCTTACCTTCATTTCAGTCCATGGAAATCTTTGTCAACTCTTTTAATTTATGGAATCACGTAAGCTATCTTTTCCATCCAATCTCATATTTGCATTGATATACATTATGTGTTGGTTGGACAATACTGGAGATTATCCAAGAAAACATTAGATAGTATTAAAGAATAAACAACCATCCCAAATTCACAACATGTTTAGAAGATGTTGCCAAAGAAATCCATTTTAAGGAGCTTTTAATCACTTCCAAACAAGCTCTTAGCTCCCAACATTTTTCATGAGCTCGATTTATAGTACTAATTAAACAATGGATCATGCTACTTCACCACTTTAGTTGACACTTCCACAGTAATCTACATTTTTGTCCAGCACTAAGCATGGCCACTAAATATGACAGTAACATGTGGGTTTTTCCTATTTTAATAGGAATCCTTGTCTTTGAGAATTATGCCACTTGTTATTATGTCTTCTGAGCATGTTTCCTCAAGAATCAATAGACAATAGCATTTTTTTTTTAGTTAAACTCGTGTATTTCATGTTGAACTGATTCGTATAGAAATTACAGGAGATTAAGAGAAAATAGTTGTGTTTAAGGGAATCGTGTTTACTAATACATGTTTCTTCAAGGATTAATAGGTAAAAATATCACACTTCATATTTATTTGCTAGCCCCGAGAAACCGACCACAATAGTCTCTTTTCTACGAACCACCTTGGTGAGCCTTTCTTCGTCAACAAATCTGGTTCACAGATTCACCTCACTTTCTCCATCAACAAGCGTAGTTCGCAGCTTTGCCTCACCGAGTGACTCCAACAAGGTACATCAAGGTTCACAAAATGTAGCTCACATGTAGCATCCATGTTGGATGAGGTTCAATCATTTTGAGACACTTTCAACGAGCCTGGAAGGTTGTTAATTACCATGTAGATGAATATGTGGATCGCTAGATTCTGACATTTGCTCAGCAGCTTAGCACTTTGAGGATGACAGGATTCAAGCAGCCCAGTCACCGAACAACTTATTAAGCAAGAGGAAATCTCTTTCAATGTGGATGAGGAATTTAATTTAGCAACATAGGTGGTGTGCTCTAAACTGCCTGCAAGGAGCACTTTGTTTATGCATTTTATCAGGCACGCAGAGAGCGAGCCACGTTCTGAATTTCTAGAGACCATCTTGAAACCAATACTAATCCCAGCAAGTTTAATAAAAAAATTTGGTTTTCCTTCCAACTCCCATAACCAGTCCTGTCCCGCACCAAGAGTGCCTCAACAGCCGAAGCTGGAGGTGAGGGTGCGCTGGAGCTGCCTCCAATATAGTTGCAGGAGGCTGGAGGTTTCGGTGTAACCAGAAGCCTCAAAAGTCATAGTAGGAGGTGGAATTTTGGTTTAGACATATTACTGTACATCTGATGCACGAAGTAGCACTGTGATTTTACTAGAACAAATAAAGGCTGCCTGTTTTAGAAAATCTGCGTCCTACATAGGGGAAAGACAAGGAAGAGACAGTATTCATAACCTTCAGATTCCAGACAACTCACGGTTTCTGGACAAAGGAATTACCAACATAGTCTTGGATCAAGAGTTTTAACAATTCTATAGCAGTGAAATCGAAAATATAACAAGTAGCTTGCACTGTAATCGTAAAATTAGAACGAACTCACCAAAGCCCTTAGTTAGGGTTTCAAGAAGAAAACAGAGAATATCAAACCGAGTGCAAGCTTTTCAGATCTACCAAACCCGAAGCCAAGAACCACCGCTTTTATGCTCTGATACCACTGTTGCGAATGATTCAAATAGTCAGCCTTTTAAACATTCAACAAAAATAGTAAATAACTCAAAAAACAATAAAGAAAAACACAAGAAATTTCGCCCTAAGGCAAGAGGTTCAGAACAAAGTTCCTAATCCCCTTTTGAGCTTCCGTCACCGGAAGAATATATCAACGAAATCAATGAATCTGTCAGTACAATACTCATGCCACTCAGATGAACATCACTCAAGACTTCACCCAACCGTAAACCACAATGTACATCATAATAATCACCAACAGCCGGAGTTAACTACGAATACACATCACACAAGACACATATCACAAAGTGGCTAGATTATTTCTACATATTATGGACAAATCTAAGAGATCGAAGAAGGGAGAGAAAGCGGCACACAAATCTTTATACAATTCTTTGTATTGAAGTCGAGGATTGGGAATGAGACAACCCATAATTCTGTCTCTAATGGAGCAGATTGTCACTTGGATTTTGATGAGTAATGTGCTAACGGAGGCATACTTGCAAGTCCACTTCTGTAATGGATTTGGTGGTGATGTGCCACAAGAGGTACGTTTTTAGAGGAAGTAAAAGAAAGGAATTGAATCTCGACTTTTGTGTTGCACGGTCTTATTTATTAAGGAATGTATTTATAGATCGAAAAGCAACCAATGTCTATATATAAACTAATTTACTCTTTTTAATTTTATAATATAACATGTCCAAACTTTGCGATAAAAATGGAGCCTCCGCCTCCGGGCTCCGGGAGAGAGATTGCCACATTGACTATAAATAAACAAAAGTAATGGAACTATTGTGAAAAATTGAAAATCTTCAACAATATTCATTTTCTTCCCAACGAGTAGAGTTAAAAGGCTGGTTTGAAACGAAGGATAGTGCATTACACCGAGATGCAGCAGGGCAGCATTGGTGAAAGGGCAAACAAGACAGTGAAATAAAGGGCACCACCATAAGAGAGGAGAATTTGATTTTACAATTTAAAAATCCCGGCCTCAATAAGTACAACAAAAGGTCGACAATATTAGTAGCAACAAATATTGACAGTGGAGAAAATAACGAAGGGGAGTGTTAAGAGAATAAATCAAGGGATGATTATGGATAACTTGCATTATGAAGATTTGCACAAAAATATATGATGGAGGAAATCAAGGAATCATTGTGACAAATTGATCAAGATGATTGATGACGATATGCTTAATTTTAGTAATTGTTATTTATCTTCTCATATTTAGTTGCTTAATTTTAAGAATTGTTATTTATCTTTTCATATTTAGTTTATTGAGTTATACTATAAATATGTGATTTCTCAATGAATAAAATCACAACTCCTATTTCTATCATCTTCAGAATTTTTTCTTGGTATCAGAGCAGGTTCCAAGCTTCCGCTTCCGGCGAGCGGCCTAGTGTCGCTCGTCCAGCCAACTTTTTCATCTTCCTTTTTCTTCTAGTTTTTTTTTTTAAATAAATGCTCGTCCATCAATATTTTTTTTTCCTTGTCTTCATGATCTCACTTTCCTATACATAACAATTTGATTCTCACTTCTCTCAAGTTATCTTCCACCATATATATCATTCAAGATCCAGACAATACAAATCAATATCCTACCCGCACCAAATTCAAACAACACAACAACAACAACAAAAATTCATACACAAATCAACGTATGAATTCATTGCCTATCAAAAGTCCGAATCATTGGAACATTCTCTGAACAAACTCTCAGAGACACAACCCATGCAATATGGGATACACAAGCGAATTCACACCACCACAACATGTTCAAAACAGCTTTCATTTTTTGCAACAAACTTTGCCTCCAACCCCGGCAAAGTTTGAGGGAGGATATTAGCAGCAACAAATATTGACGGTGGAGAAAATAAGGAAGGGGAGTGTTAAGAGAATAAATCAAGGGATGATTATGGATAACTTGCATTATGAAGATTTGCACAAAAATATATGATGGAGAAAATCAAGGAATCATTGAGACAAATTGATCAAGATGATTGATGACGATATGCTTAATTTTAGTAATTGTTATTTATCTTCTCATATTTAGTTGCTTAATTTTAGGAATTATTATTTATCTTTTCATATTTAGTTTATTGAGTTGTACTATAAATATGTGATTTCTCAATGAATAAAATCACAACTCCTATTTCTATCATCTTCAGAGTTTCTTTTGACAAGAGTAAAAATGCTCAACTAAACTGCTTTATATAGTAGAAAACGATGTACAGTTTAAATACCACGCTTTACAAACTACGATAACAAGAAAAAAGTCTAGGCCCCATTTGGTAAAACAGAAGTAAAACACATTGATCTATCAATATCCACTTGTACGAACAGCGAAAACTGGAACAGAGAAAAGAGGGTAAGGCTTTATAGTTTGAAGAATGGAGCCAGTAAATGGGATGTTGCAGACTCAGTCATTCAGTGGTTATCCAGAACTGCATTCAAAATTATACTCTTAATTTAACTAGTATACAACAGAGTTTGGGTTAGCTGCTCCAGCTTGCATCTGTCAATGGATCTTTTTGCCACAACATTGCCAAGAAAACCTTAGAGCCCGACGGCCCGACCCAGTGTGAGCGGCCGTTGGAGTTGTGCATTGGAGACGCGTTTGGATATGTCACACACCATTCGTACCAAACCTATGATCATTAAATTAAATGCAATAATATCAGGGACTAAAATGTTATATATATTAAATTCCAATTTCAATTATGTCAAATATTTAGATATTGGTAGAGCAATGCTAAGTATATGAATATTGGGCTCGTTGGATAGATCGTAATTAATTACCTAATTTAGGCTCGAGAAAAAGTCGATTCGGATAAGTCAAATCCAAAATATTGTAGTCCAAAGAAATTGTTAAAAGTTATTTTATTATTATTTAATTATAACTTTGAATGTAAGTCGAGGTACTGCAAGTGTATGAAAATGTTTTAATTTGGGGTTGCAGTTGACACGTGTACGAATCCTATTTTGATTAGTCTTGGTCTAACCTTTTGTTTTAAATTCTGTTTTCCTAAACGTTTACCCAATTACCCAAGCTATTCTAGGGATGACAATGGGGCAGGGCATTTTCGTCCTGCCCCGCCTTAAATGGGATGGGCGAGAGTTTGCCCTATTTACTGTCTCGTTTATTTATTATTATTATTATTTTTATTTTTTTTACATTTTCAAATTTTTGAGCTATGTTATTATTAGAAAATAAAATACAAATTCAAAATTTTAAGTTGTGCTATTATTCAAAATTCAACCCTTGACCCAAAATCTAAAAGTCATTCCATATATTTTAAATGTTTTTCTAATTTTTTTCAATGAAGATATTATAAACTGGTTTTGATTATATAATTTAATTATAATAAAGAGATTGATTGACCGGATTTATAAATTATATAAAGCAATTGTTAGTTAGGTAAAAATTTAAATTGACAATTGTATAAAATAATTGTTGGATTAAAAACATAATATAAAATTGTAAATACATTTAACAATATTTTAAAACTAACAATTTATCAAAATTCTAGTTTAATTTTTTTTCTCGCCCGCCCCGCCAACCCGTCGGGGTGGGTTTTTTTGGTCCCATTCGGGGGGAGGCGAGTTTTTTTTGCCATCACTACCCTATTCTACACGTTTACCACTACGTGCCAACTCTTGATGATAGGTTATTATTGCCTATGTATATAAATACATGTATTATGGAGGAGATGCGGGCGCGCACACACACACATATACAGCAGACGCAGAAAGAAAAAAAAAGGGAAAATGATTTTTTTTTTTTTTTTTTTTTTTTTTTTTTTTTTTTTTTTTTTTTTTTTTTGTCTTCCAAAATTTAAAACAAGTTAAAAAGGTAGAATAAGGAGGTGTCGTTGATTCTATTCCGTTTAAATTATTTTTCTTTCATGTTGATGAATTATTATACTCATGCAAGTAAAATATATGATATGATATGTTATGATATGAATGTTATGGTCATTCCGGTACAAATGATATGATATGCGCTCTTATTGATTTTTAAAGATATGATGGTGGTATGATATTCTAACACATTTTTTAAAAAAAATTATTGGAGATTGTACCATTATTTTAAATCTTACTGAGTATTCTCATGTACTCACCATTTTTCCTACTCCTCCCAGATTAGATTGGATCGTTGGTCAGTTGACGATGAAGTGCAGTCGTTGGGCTATGAATTATGGGACTAAATGAAATAATTTAGTGTAACGTGCTTTAAATTCTAAATTTTAGCATTAACCTGTGTTTATTAATATATTGAACTCGTTCATTTAATTTGATATCTGAGACAAAATTTGTTCGAATATGTAATTTTGTACGATGACTTGAGAAATCTTAACTTATTTTGGATATTTTGTGTTTTCCTTGCTATTTAAGTTTCTGGCATAAATAATTACATCAAATTGGAGAGTTAAACATAAAGTAGCTTTGAGAATTGATTTATAGTTTGTCATATATGTCTAATAAATGCAATGTACTATGATGATTTTAAAATGGGTGAATCTCGAGGCATGTCCTACTCATTGAAGAAAGAGAAAGTATATTATGTCTTATCATCCAAAGAAGTTGATTTGCTTGTGACATAATTTAATGCAGATTTGAACCAATTAAAAGGGACCCGTCACATGTCTTGTGTCTCTATACTTGTTGATGAAAAAGGGAAAATTAAATTTGCACTTAACTTTATAGAGTGTTTACTATTTAATTATGCTTTGAATAGGATTTTATGATGATAATATTTGGTAACCCATTTTCACTATATATATATATATATATATAGAGAGAGAGAGAGAGAGAGAGAGAGAGGGAGGGAGGGAGGGAGGGAGGGAGAGAGAGTCAAATGGTAATTATTGTACACCTGTAAATGATTTCGCCTCTAATTCTTAATTTGCGGATTAATTTTATGTGATCTTTCCAAATGTATACATTTAAGATATGGCGCAGAAAAATATTCTTTATTTTTTTTTGCAACGTTCATTACACGTTGTCGTTAAAATTTTAGCAACGTTCATTGCGTGTTGCCATTGATATTTTAGCAATATTCCATGCGTGTTACCATCAATGTATTAGCAATGTTCATTGCTCGTTGTCGTTGACTTTTTCGCAATGTTCATAGCTTTGTTGGCCGTTGCCGTTTCCTACCTATATAATAAAAAAGAATTATTTCATTTATATCCTTTTTTTTTTTGCCAACATATTCCGAATGTTGCCGTATGTCTTTCTTTCTTTCTTTTACATTTTTTTCTTTGTGCAACTATTTCATATTAACCAACAAAATTAAATATATTTTTTGAGATTACATGAAATCGAAAATAACTTCATTAATCCATACAAATAAACATAGAACACATCATTTCAATAAATCCAAAAAAAAAAATTGATTTACCTTAAAGAAACAAATAAACATAGAGATTGAACCTCCTATCCCATTGCATATTTTTTAGTCCAGGAGAGCAGTAGTCTCATACTTGGCTTTGTTAGTCTTGTACATGTGAGCAATCGCAGGTACAAGAGGATCATCGGGATTTGGATCAGTTAACAAGGAGAAAATCGAGAGCAGCACCTGTAAAAAGTATTACTAGCAAACATTATCATCCTATTGTCATTACAGTCCTGCTACTTGTACATTATGGGTGTCCGAATGGGTGCCATAATGTACAAGTGACAGCCTCCTATTGGAGGGCGTTTGACGCATTAGGCGCCCCCCCCAATAGGAGGCTGTCACTTGTACATTATGACACCCATTCAGACACCTATAATGTATAAGTAAAATTATTCTTGTCATTAATGCTCACATCAAACAGATTCAATCGCCAACAATGAGTGTAACTACCAATATCAAGTGTCTGCTCATGAATATAGTGGGAAGTACAACTAACATCAGGGCGGGACCTGCGTTTTGCAGGGTTTGAGGCGAAATTTTGATTTTGGGCCCATAAATCATATCAAATAATTTTTTATTTGTTTTGGTGAAATATACCATATACATCAAAGTTCAAGTCTTGCAACGAAGTAATTATGCAATTCTTTCCTGAAATATAAAATATAGCAGAAAAGGTAAGTGATCAAAATTGTTTTCCACCATTTTTTTGTTACATTTTCTTAACTAACAATAACTTTGAATTGGTATTGAATTTTTTCATAGAAATTAAAAGCAAACATTAAAAATGCAAGTAGACGTACAAAATAAAAATAGGCAAAAAAAAAAAAGTAATCAAAATGCAACTAACAGACATAAAGTTGCTCATTTACAGCAATAAGTAAGCAAATCGACTAACTAACCATCTTCAATAATAAACAGGGATCATAAAAAAAATTCAATTTTCATTAATTAAATGTCATTAAAAGAACATATCAAATTAAGCCCAAAAATACAAAACTTAGCATTGTCTCAAATTACTCCAACATAGAAATGTCAGGTTTGAAGAGTTTCGCTAATTAAACTTGGGAGAGTGCAATTTTGGCATTTGATCGACGGGTCTAAAAGTATAAAACTAATTATTTATACTGAATAAGTAAAAAATAATTTATTAAAATATACTACAAATTTGAGTTAGTTGTATTAAATGGACTATTTTTTATTAAAGACAAACGCTACTGGACATTCTTTCTATTGCTTTGAAAATGAGAACTTAAAAAGTGCTCTGCCATTATCATAAGGGAACAATACACAAACCCTACATATAAGAATCATTTTTCAAAACTAACAAACTTATTAAATTATTTCAAAAATCAGGTGATAAATAAGTTTATTAAATATTAAATTATAATATAATATTCATTAATTATTTTAATCTCATGTCATCTTATCCATCTCATCCTATCACCCCACTACACCACCTTCCCTCCACCTCTCCATCGGTTCAGACGACCACTCCGGCTACTGGTCAGACGGCACTCCGGCGACTGCTCCGGCAGCATTCCGGCGGAGCTCCGACGACTGCGCCGACAAATTTTTTTTTTTTTTTTTTTTTTTTTAAATATGAGCTTCATTTCAAAAGTCTGGAAAAGTAAAAACGACAAAGACACACATCATCATTTCACTGACTTTGTTTTCACAACTTTGTCGTCGGTGTGACTAACTGTGATCAATTGTGACTAACTGTGACTAATTGTGACCAAATGTGTATTCAATGTGACCATCTGTGACTAGGCCAATTTCAAGTCACAATCGGTCACAATCAACACAAAATTAGTCATAAATAGTCACAACAAGCACATATTCGGTCACATAGGATCACCACAAACAAATATGCACACCGCATACAAGTATTGCAATTCACTACCACCATCAACACAATCACCTCCACCACCGTCGCCATTCAAACCACCACCACCACCTCCCGACGACAGGACCACTACCTCACACAAAATAGATATTAGGGCTACCTAAACCCTAACAGATTTCCAATCACCCAATCCCGTTCAGTTCTTCTACAGCATTTTTCCACTTAGGCGTCCCCTGCCCCTCTCATCCACACATAGCACACAACGAAGAAAAAATAAAGAAAACCTCATACAATTAACATAAGCTAAAAGATCAATATAAATTATCCAATTATCTACCCGAACATAAAAAGGATTTAATATCGTGCAACAATTGAAACGATCCCATATAAAGAAAATCAAGTTCAGATCCAAAATACAAAAATTGCACCAATTTCTTCCTCTGCTCCCAAATTCTGTTCTTCACGTTGCATTAAATTAATTACCATGGATCAACTCAAATCTCTCCCAAAACCCCTCTTAAACTCACTTTTTTTTTTTTTGCAAATTATCCTAGAAAACAGCTCAAGATTTACAGTGGAGAGATTAGTGGAGTTCAACTTCCGGCGATACCCATGCCGATAGCACCACCTGCACCAAAACCTACCACAGCTTCCTCCAATCCTCCAACTCGCCACCACCACCACCACATCAAATATAAATTAACACCGCCACCACCACCGCAACCCATACACCACACCACAAATCACCGATTCGCACAACCACTATGAATATTCGCACCACACCTCAATGTCACAGCCCTGGTGAGACGAGATCAAAAGAATCAAATACCAGATTCACAGGTTGTTCTCGATCCGTCGATGACCGTGCCGCTGCAACAGAACCCGCACACAACCGCACTACCGCCCATGGACTTACTGCTATTGCAAGCACCACCGCCCAGTCGCCTGGATTTTTGCAAACAACACCACAATAGCGACAACGGTGAAGTAAGGCGCCGCTGCTCGCAGCAGTAGAGCCGCCTTGCTGTGCCGCTACGCGGGGCGATTTTGGAGGTAGAAGAGATGGTATAGAGTGAGGGGTGGGGTGGGTGGTAAAGAGAGAAGACATAGAGAAGGAAGAGACTGGGCTTTGAATCGGGAGGGCGACAGAGAGATAGGGAAGGCGAGTGATGCAGATGGACTGTGCGTGCTGGTTTGGGATTAATGATTAATCGGTGTGTGGGGGTGGGGCGTGCGGGGGTTATTATTTGAATTAAAGTTTAATTTAAAATTTTATTAATTGCAATTAATAATCCTATTTATCACCTGAATTTTGAATTGTAAACTTTATTTCCTTATTTTTGAATTGTAATCTTGAGATCAAGGGTTTTAGGTAATTTTCTCTTATCATAAAGTCTATGCAGTAATAAAAAAAAAAAAAAAAAAAAAAACCCAAAAATAAGATTTTGGGCCCCTAAAAAATTGGGCTTGAGGCTGAGGCCTCTTGAGCCTCTCCTCAGGTCCGGCCATGACTAACATGATACCGCACAAGAAAAGGTGGGCAATGGTTGTAAACAAAATTTCAAAAGGAAATAACCAACAAACTCAAGTGTTACCTTAGATATAGTAAGGGCGGGATTCCATTGCTCTTTGAGGATATCAAGGCAAATACTGCCGTTGCTGTTGATGTTGGGTCTTCTCTATGTTTTCACTCTAGCCAATGCATCTATAATGTTACCACTGAGAGAGAGAGAGAGAGAGAGAGAGAGAGAGAGAGAGAGAGAGAGAGAGACCACTGAGAGAGAGAGAGAGAGAGAGAGAGAGAGAGAGAGAGAGAGAGAGAGAGAGAGAGAGAGAGAGAGAAATTATATTCTTATTTTTGTGAATTACAAGCACTTGACGGTGCAAATGAAGTAAACCCAATTTTACTTGTGGGTCAGTTGACATTCACATATTATAACTATATGAACTCCAAAAATTGTTTTACTTTACTTGTGGACTAAATTGCGTATATTGAACTAGAGGAAAAGTCAATTTGAATAAACGGAGACCAAGATCAATCTATCCTAAGAAATCAGGATTTATTATTAATTATAAGATCATTTTCCCCAAAATCAATATTGCAAGACTGAGTTTTAACTATATAGGGATTTAATTCCTAAAATAAATTACTCAAATCTACATTGAATTTTGCATGTTTGGAACTTTGAGTATGCGTGTATGATAAATAATGATTGAACAAGTAATCACACTCCCATAATTTCCTGAAACTAACTCAAATCTCCATGCATTAAAGATTGAGTCAATATGTTAAATATTGTAAATAAATATAATTAAATTCACATATTCGGCACTAATTTAAAGTGTTACCAGACATAGGCGGACCCAGGGGGGTCCCACAGGGTCAACGGACCCTCCATTTTTTTCAGTTTTTTTTTTTTTTTTTTTGGGTGAAAAACCCCCCAAAAAATTGAGTTTTAAAGAATTATGGCCAAACATAAGCGAAACAATTGAATAAATTTAGCTTGATGAATTTTCTCGATTAAATAATTTAAGCCATAAAGTGAGTTACATTTGTTTATTTAAATTTTATAATTAATTCACCCCCTTAGCCCTTATTTGAGGGGAATTAAAATTATTTTTAGCAAATTTTGATAAAAGTCGATGAAATGTGCAGCTGAGAATTTATGGGTATCATGAATATACGATTAAAATTAATTACTGATTTTGACATGAAATTAAAATACTAATTTTAATCTCTATCAAATATGGGCTAATGCATAACTTATTTTTTTTCTATGATATATACAAGCACAATATATAAATATGACGGTTACAAAATAGTTGTATGTTCTCATTTGTGGAATTGCATTAACATGTTTCAAAATATGTATTTCGAACCAAATTTCAACTTACATAATAATTTACCTTGTACTAGCAACATATTTGGAATTCCACTTTCATAATGATTAAAATTACAAAAGGGGAAAATTTTAAAGACTAGTCTAGTATTTGAGTGATATTTTTAACATTAACTGTACATGTTCTTTAATCATTATGAATGTTTGTGCTACTCTGAACTCCAAAAAAAAAAATTCGTGGGCGCTGCCCCCGAACCCCCGTGCTCTCCCCTCCATCTCAATATGTTTCATTTTAGGATCCCCAACTCTAACATACTAGGTCCGCCTATGTTACCAGAGCATGTTTGAACCATAATATTGAACACGTCTGAAAGTCATAAGATATAAATAAATAGATATTTGTTTCATAATTCTTACCAATTAACTTATTAAAGGAGAATATGATTCGTAATTAAGTAATAATTAAACGTTTCTTGCTTTGCAGTTTAAGCATTTGTTTGGGATAGCTAGAAATTTGATTTTGATAACGAGGATTGGTGATGAAAAAGTGGATAATAATAATAATGGGATCATATGTAACGTGTAATTAAGATTAATTGATGACTCTTCTTTTAAGTTCTCCCAAACAAGTGGTAGTGTTATTTCTTAGTTAGCTGATGAGTTATGAAAAATGTACTCATAAAAGTCTTCAACTACCACGGACGATCCTAAATGAGCCTTTTCATCAATAATTGTCATTAATTCACAGGTTGATGAATACTTCTATAACATCAAATTGTCATACAAGTTCATAAGTTAACAATTTCTTTAATCCAATTAAATTTCTTAAATTATGTTAAAACCTCAAAGATAAAGTTATTATTAGTGTGACTTGAGCACGTTTGGACCATAATATTACTATATAGTCTACCTTATTTAATGGATACAAAGATTTCAAATCTCATCGCGATCGATCTATAAAAATTTCCTTGTTAATTTTTTTTGAAGAATGAAAAATATGAAAGGTATAAAACATAAATATAAATAATTATTTTTTCATATTTCTTACATCTTAACTTCTAAAAGGAGAATATTATTCATAATTAATCGTTTTTGCTTCGCAGTTTAAGGGAACAAGTCGTACTGTTAAATTGACATCTTATCTCAAAGTCTCCCAACTAAACCAAGCTGTCATGGCCTCAACTTATCAAAAAGTTAATTGAAGCCTGCTACAGGGACAGGATTTTTTTGTCCCGAGTTTGACCCGGGACAAAAAAAAACCTTGTTTGAGCAGGGTTTTTGAAAGTTAATACCTTTTTAAGGTATGTGCTAAAGAAAGGCATGATAATTGACACCACTATCTATACAACATTTGACACTTTCCCTTAATGATTAAGAAAATGTTTGATCATTATTTACTAGAACTCATAAATATGTTTGTTCATCATCTACTAAACTCATTTTTTCAAAATTTATTTTCAATCATACATTTCGTGAAATTCACAATTTTTCAATCAAGTCTAACCAAAGTCACTTAGGCAACGGCCTAAGGCCTTAGATATTTGAAGGACCTCAAAAATAAATGGAAATATATAACTTGTTATTGCAAATTATTGCATGACAGGAATGACTTCTATGATTTGTTAAAGAAATGAAGGTACCTTCCTTTTGCTTTATTTCCACTCGTCGAAATCAACCCATATTGTAAATGAGTGACGATTTTCTTTCCTAGAAAATATGGTCATGCCAATTTCCTAAATTTGTGGGATTTAATTGAAACTCAAAAAAGTTTGACCATATTTTCTCACAAAGTTTGTTACTTACATTATTTGTTGGTTGGACAATGTTGGAGATTATAAAAGAAAATATTAGACAGTATTAAAGAATAAACAATCATCACAAATCCATTTTAAGGAGCTTTTAATCACTTCCAAACAAGCTCTTAGCTCTCAACATTTTTCATGAGCTCGATTTATAGTACTATCTAAATATGACAGTAACATGCAGGCTTTTCCTGTTTTAATAGGAAATTAGGAATCCTCATCTTTGAGAATTATGATAGTGGTTATTATGTCCTCGAGCATGTTTCTTCTGGCTAATTTTTTTTTTTTATACATTTTACTCAAACTCGTGTATTTCATGTTGAACTGCCTCGTATAGAAATTACAGGAGATTAAGTTACGAGGAAAAAGTTATGTTTAAGGGCATCTTATTTGCTAATACATGTTTCTTCAAGGATCAATAGGTAAAAATATCACACCTGAGGGCCTCATCATAATTATTTGCTAGCCCCGAGAAACCGACCCCAATAGTCTCTTTTCTACGAACCACCTTGGTGAGCCTTTCTTCGTCAACGAATCTGGTTCACAGATTCGCCTCACTTTCTCCATCAACAAGCCTAGTTCGCGGCTTTGCCTCACCGAGTGACACCAACAAGGTACATCAAGGTTCACAAAAAGTAGCTCACATGTAGCATCCATGTTGGATGAGGTTCGATCATTTTGAGCCACTTTCAACGAGCCTGGAAGGTTGTTACTATGTAGATGAATAAGTGGATCGTTAGATTCAGACATTTGCTCAGCAGCTTAGCACTTTGAGGATGACAGGATTCAAGCAGCCCAGTTTCACACCCAACAACTTAGTAAGCAAGAGGAAATCTCTTTCAATGTCGATGACGAATTTAATTCAGCAACATAGGTGATGTGCTCTAAACTGCCTGCAAGCAGCCACGTTCTGAATTTGTAGAGACCATCTTGAAACCAATACTAATCTCGGCAAGTTTAATAAATATATTGGTTTTCCTTCCGACTCCCATGACCAGTCCCTCCGTTGTGGCACAATTCTGGTGCCTGTCCCGCACCAAGAGTGCCTCTACAGCCGAAGGTGGAGATGAGGGTGTGCTGGAGATGCCTCGACAACAGTTTCTGGAGGTTGCGGTGTACCCAGAGGCCTCAAAAGTCTAGTTGGAGGTCGAATTTTGGTTTAGACATTTTATCGAACATCTCTGAGATTTTTATGACAACAAATAAAGGTGCCTCTAATCCCATGCTCAACACAATATCCCAATTATGCCCTTTTTAGAATATCTGCGTCCTACGTAGGCGAAAGACTAGGAAGAGACAGTATTCATAACCATGGAGAGGTGCCCCATGGTTCAACGCGAGGCTTGAATTGAATATCTCCACTAGTAGAGAAGAATCTAAAAGACTTTCACACAGCAGGTGGCGACCCAAGTTTCTTACCACCACGGCAGGAAGATTTGGAGCCGTCGGAAGCGACTACCACTGCGCCTGCCTCGACGGCATTCATCGGAGGCTACGGGAGCACCGGGGGCCAGATCTTGACCAAGGGGGATCGAGATCGAGTGGCATGTAGGTCCGTCGTAGCTGAACTGTTTTAACGACTATGGCTTGAGGCTTACGCCGTGGAGATGCGGTCCACGATCTCTTGCTTAGGCTTGAAGACTTTGTAAAGGAAAAAATGGAAGTGAAAGTTATTGATCCAAACCGGTATATATGTGATTTTGTACCCTGGCATGAGGCATATCTCGCGATTTATCTTCTCCACGATACTTTAGGGGTGAGACGATGATGACCCTCAAAGTTGGGATTCAACCTTTAAAAAAGGAGTTGTGCTACAGTTACCTCAAAGTTGGGGTTCAACCTTTAAATGTAATACAAAAGAGGCAAATAATAGAAATTTACTACTTCAAAACATTATTGTTCTTTCCAAATATGTATATTTAATTACTGATTCGAATACAAAAAGAGGCAAATTATAGAAATTTACTAAAAAGAAATTATTGTTCTGTCCAAATAATATTTAATGACCCGCAAAGGGCCAACTGATTCAAATAACTTGCTGAATTTGCTCCATCTCCTGCAATTCTAAGTCAGGTTCATCATCAATGTTTGTTGTTGTAGTCATAAATATGTTAAGAACAGGAATCGTTGGCAGCAGAAGTTGAACACTCAGCTTAAAACTCCTCAACATGCTGGAGATACATGCAGTGCGTGAGGAGAGTAACAAAATTATGGGGTAGATATACCAAAAGATATCTTGTGGGAAGAATAGTGAGGCCAAGAAACAAATCAATAGGGAAACTGTGTAATTCTTGACTTGAATGCGTATGTATCCCATATCAACTTGAGGTGTCAATGGGATTTCAATGGAGATGAAGGAGAAGAGAAAGAAAAAGCTAGTGAGAACCCAAAACTCGATCCAAGTGAAGTTCCCAGTTGCTATACCAAATGGATCCCATTCCCAAGGCATGGCTGTATATGATTTTAATATGTTTACGACGAATAGTGCAGCATATCTTAGATCAAAGTATGACATTGTTCTTCTCCAAGCACTGAATGCTTAATTGGATTTGGGTGAGAGAAATTAAGTATAAGTGATGAATTGATTGTGGCTTGAGAAGGCATTTTATACACATAGATCGAGAAATTTCCTAGAAACATACAAATGAGTCTTTAATTAAAGTCAAGTCAGATTCTTTGTTGTAGCACAAATTGGATAATTCTATGAGAATTGACGTTTGATAATGAAAGCACGGAGAATATTTTATGAGAATTGACTCAAAACTTTCAAATTCAAGTAAATATATTTTGTTCTATTATATATCATATTTGTGATGTTTTAGATTGGTTAAATATTTTTATTTAACTAATGCTCCTGAAAAAGCATTGGTTATATTTTATGAGATTTGACTCAAAAGTTTTTTAAAGCTTTCAAACCCAAGTATATTCTTTTTAAAATATTTTTGTTCTGTTATATATCATATTTGTGATGTTTTGAATTGGTTAAATATTTTGATTTAACTAATGCTCCTGAAATAGCATTGGTTATATTATGTGCATGTTTGACACTCATTAATTTATTTTAGGATTTGCTACATGACAATTTTTAACTACACATTTATCCAATAAAATATTTTACACGTATATCAAAAAAATATCGACTTTTTAATCACACGTTTTCTAAAAAATCACCATACTAAACTTTTTCGTCGAAGTTGGGGTTCAACCTTTTTATTAAACGGATAGCATTGTCCCTTCCTTTTTGAAGAAAAGGAAGACAATGCTCTCACCTTTATTTTAGTTAAAAGTAAGTGAGTGCCTAGTGATATCATCGATTTGACATCTTTCTTAAAATGCCACCTGTCAATAGGGGGACGCCAAGTGGCACCCCTATTCGAATAGCATACCCCTCATTTTAGTTATCCAATTTGTACTTCAACATTGTATCTACCTTGACTTTAATTAGTGAGAAACCTACTAAGTTTCTAAAATATTTGTCATGATTGATACAATACCGCATTGGTATATTTGAAATAAACATTGTACTGGTCTAGAAGTTCAATTATTGAATATATCAATACTTGACATAATTAGTTGAATCATCACCGGCAATACTAATGCAAAATTAAGAATTCAAATAAACATTCAGAAGAACTAGAAATTCTTCAATCCAGTTAATTCCCATATAATACTTCTTCTCTATATTACGAATTGGTCTTGATCATCACTAGATAAAGTTAGAACTTAATTTCAATAATCTTGAAATTAAATAGTGCATGTCGACCATCTAGATATAATTGTGTGTGATAGATACATTTACTAGATGATTGCATTGTGTTTGAAAATGAAGTTTGCAAAAAAAATTATTAAATTTTAAAATTTTAGCTTAAATTTCAAATTATATCATCAAGACAATGTCTCATGTCAATGTTAATGAATCTACATCGAAATTAATATTCTGATAATTGTTGATTGGGATGACGATAAATAGTTTAACACAATTAATTGTTAAAAACCTCCAATAAATTTCTTAACTATTACTATTAAAAACAAAGTACTTTCCATTTGTGTTTAGAGAATGACATTCGCACCAAGCCAATGTCAAAATTAGAGCCTAACTTTCCATTTATGGTCAGAGCCTTGGCCAGAGCCTAATATTTTTCATCTAATGAATTTTTAAAGTGCAATATATATATATAGTACAGAGTGATGAGAATATACGTTTATTTTGAACCCTTTATAATGCGGTTTGCTGACGGCAATTTAATTAAATAATTCTCTCAACATTAAGGGGAAAATTAGTAGCTGAAAATAATACACAATGCATCATATTATGCTATCTATATCCTAGCACTTGATAATCTTAAGAGATAACTCAATTGCAAAATACACTTACTAGCATAAAAGTAATTACTAAAATCTCATACATCAACTATAGACGTTCAATCTTGTATTGTTGTCTTAGAAAGATAAAACCATTGCAATACATAAATGAACACTACAAATTAGTTATTATATTCTCACTACAACAAAATATAAATACGCAGCAACAAACAAGCTTTCAAATTTTGAATCTTTAACATTTTTAGTGAAATTTCTACATATATTTATATTTAGAACCCTGAATCTGTAAAACTTGATTCCAATTTACAGTTTTTATTTTAGTTATAAAAAAAAATCTTCTTCTTTGTAGTGCAATCCTCAGACACGATTTGCAGCTCTTATTCAAAACTCAAACAAAAAAAATGTTGAACTAAATATACTTGGTGATGAAGAACATGCCAAGAAAGAAGAAACATAGAGAAAATAGGGATCCATTTTGAAGACATTTTTCCATAGCTTCTATTCTTCATAATATCCTTCCTTTCTCTGTCAATATAAATATCAAATATTAGTTGTATAAAAGTGTATTTGTATACAATTGTGTAGAGTAGAAAAAATATAAACGTGAAATGGGGCGATGATGGAGCTACACTATGATTTTTCTTCACTTTCCCCCCTTTCTTGTGTTAGGGAGGGTTAAACTCGTCGGTGACTAAAAAAAGTTGTAAATTGAAAATTAACTTTACAAATTGAGGTTCTGAATATGCATTTATATGTGAAAATTTTACTCAAAATGTTAAAGACTCAAAATGTGAAAGTTTAGAAGTCTCTATGAGTGTTGGGGTATTCAAATTTTATTGATTTTCTAAAGACTTTTATAAAAGTCTCTGAAATCCTAACTTTTAAGCAGAAAATACTTATATAAAATCTTAATTTGACTCTCATTAATCACAAAATTTTGGGAGAGTCACACAAAAAAAAAAAAATCTTTCATTTTTCCTTCTACGAACATTAGAGGTGCGGTTAAATTTTTTTTTCTATTGATTATATTTATTTCCATTTATCTTTCTCTACTTTATCGTTTATCTCTATTTTCTATGGAAAAAATTAAATTGGATTCATATAACTTTTTTTCATTCAATTTTTTTTTTTAAAAATATCTTTTTTTTTATTAAATTATAAAATTTTATATGACAAATTTATAATTAAATTTAAATATATTTATTTTTATTTATTTTTAAATGTATATTATATTAATAATATTTAATATTAAATTTATTTTTCTATCATATATATGTATAATTTTGATTATTATTTTTTTAATTAAGGTCTAAAATTTTTATTTTTCAAAAATTTTTTTATTATTTGAGGAGGGAAAGGGGAAGAGAAATTGTGGGAACTACAATCTCGTATGTGAGAATTTCAAAGGGAAAATTTCAAAAGTAAGAGTATAAGTATGATCCATTTCAATAAAAAGAAACCAAATTTCAAACTTCACAAATCAGATTTTTATTAATTTTTATTTAATTAATTATATATTTAATTAAATAAATATATAAAGATCACAGATATATACAATTTGGTCACAAATTCATTTATTGGTCACATATTGTCAAATTAATTAGTCACAAATTATTTCGAAATTTCAAATCAAATATTTTATAATTCACAATTTATTTTCGATGTCACAGATCAAATGTTTTATAGGTCACAATTTATTTTCGAGGTCACAAATCAAAATTTTAATTTGTCACAAATTATTTTACGATCACGATTCACAAATTTCATAGGTCACAATTTATTCATCGGTCACAAGTCACAATTATTATAAATCACAACTTATTATGCAGTCACAAATTATCATATTATTGGTCACAGATTAATAATTTTTTAGGTCACATATTATTTTTTACTCACAAATTATCTAAAACATTCGTCACATATTTTTTTTATTGGTCACGGTTAACCAATTTAATGGTCACAGTTAACTAAATAATCTGTGACCACCATCCGACAACCGTCTCCACTATACCATACCACACCATACCATCACGACCAACCAAAACATTCCCAAACCTACCATCACAACCGTTGGTGCCACCATTACGACCACCACCAACACCGTCACACCACCAATCCATAACCGCCATCGCCACCTCACAATCTGAAAATCGCCCATCAATACCGCCACTTTTAACAACCAAAACCACCACAACAACAACACTATCGCACCACACTGCCAGATCCAGCACCATCAACAGCACCACAACCTACCGCACCACCCCGTCCCGCCCCACCCTACCCCATCCCGCTAGATCCACCACCATCAACAACACCGCAACCAATCACTGCACCACACCACCATCAATAGCACCTAGAGGTGGCAATCGAGTCGAGTAGCTCGTGGGCTCAGCTCGTCTAAAATGATCCACGAGCCCGAGCTACGAGCCCAAGCTAGGAAATTCCAAACGAGCCGAGCAGGGCTCGGCTCGGCTCGTCACATAGACGAGCTACTCGTCGAGTTGCTCGGTGAGCAGCTCGTGGGCTCGCATTTGACGAGCAACGAGCCGACTCATGGCTCGTCAAATTTTAAAAAAATTAAAATTAAAAAAAGAAGTTTAATGACCAGAACAATCACTGAAAAACTTCACCATTCTGGTCACTTTTGACCAGACCGGTCACCGAAGTTTTTCAGTGACCATTTTGGTCCTTTATTTTTTATTTTATTTTATTTTTTTCAAACTTCATTTTCTTCCTATAAATACTCATCAATTACAACATTTTTTTCTCACCAAACTTACTATCAATCTCTTATTCTCTACTATACTCTCTACAAATCAATTATTATCAATATTATTCATTCATTCTCATTTCTATACTCTTCTACATTTTATTTTGAAAACATTGAATTATAATCTTGATTTTATAATATATTTTTTACACTACTATATAATCTTTATTCACTTCTCAATTCTACTTCACTTCTTCTTCTTCAACATTCAATTTCAATTATTCACAAATGGTTCCATGCTCATTTATTGAAAACTTGTTCGATGTCGGAGTCGGGAATAAAGCACATGTGCCACATAATCAATTTGGGAATGAGTTCGCCGGTCTAAATGAAGTACCCATTCCAGAAAATATTGAAGATTACGATGTTCATGAAAGTAGTCATCTAATTGATTTGGATGACATTGATACTGATGCTAGTCATCCAATTGATGCAAGAGGGAAGAGAAAGAGGAAGAAGCAGGCAAAATGTTAAGACCATTTTAAATTGGTTCAAATTGGTCGTGTAATCAATGGAATTTCAAAAACCAAAGCAGTATGTAAATACTGTCAACAACGATTGGCCCATCAAAAAGGCATTGAAACCACCCACCTTAACCGTCACTACAAAATATGTGCGGCCAAATATGGTATTCTTCCTGCTGGTCAAACGCAACTACAATTTGGTAGTCCAGGCAGCGGTACTACTACTACGCCACTTAATACGTGGATGTATTCGGAGGAAAGAACTCGAACAGGATTGGTGAAATACATTATCGAATTTGAGTTGCCACTAGCACAAACGGACAACCAACATTTCGTTACCTTTATGAAAAAATGTCTTCAATCGAGGTACGTTAGGGTAAGTCGAAATACTCTTCTTTTTGATACAATAGAATATTTTGAAAATACAAAGAAAATATTGATTATGAATTTAGAAAAATATGGGGGTGTGATATCTTTAACTTCGGATTTATGGGAAGGGATTAATAAAAGAGGTTATATAGCTGCAATTGCACACTATATAGACTCACTTTGGATCATACATAAAAAAAAATTGTTTTTAAAATTATTGAGTACCCGCACAATGCTCCCAATATATTTAGTGTTATTATGAACATTATTAGAGAATATAAATGCGAGAGTAAAATTCGTTCTTTTACGTTCGACAACGCTTCTGTAAATAAGTCTGTTATCGATAAATTGCATAGAGTACTTCAACACGAATTCGGTGATTTTTTATTTCATATTCGATGTGTATGCCATATTTTAAATTTAATAATGCAAGACGGTTTAACATATGTCAATGATGAAATTCAACGAATTAGGAATACACTAATATATATCACTATTTCACCTAGCAGAAAATAAGCATTTAAGAAATTTTGTACCGAAAATGGGGTGTCGCATTCAAAAACCTTTATTAGTGACGTAGCACATAGATGAAACTCCACATATTTATTGTTAAAATCATGTAAAGGTTTAGAACATTTAATTACTGAATTTTATAACAGTAGACATATTAGGGACAACAACGATAATATTTTGAATAAGTCCGATTGAGCTTTAGTTATCAAAATTAAAGCTTTTTTGAAATATTTTTATGATTCAACAAATATTTTGTCTGGTATTTATTATCTTACTAGTTTATGGTACTTCAACGTCTTTATTTAATTTCTAGGGCTTTTGATAGATATAAAGATGACCCCGATTTTAGTTCAGTTATAATTGTGATGGAATTAAGTTTAGAAAATATTGGGAAGACTTGTCCTTGTTATTTCCGTTAGCATGCGTCGTGGACCCCCAATATAATTTATCGGGTACTAAATTTATAATTGACCGAATGTCAAAATCTTTAACTTTTAACATACCTATTACCTATAGGAATTTGGAAGCAACTTTATCTAAAATGTATGTAAAATATGCTTCATGAATGAGTACACATATTACTTATGTACCCTTCGACTCTACAAATACTCCTCCAACTAATTTAGGAGATGACAACGCTGAAATTTTAAATTTATTTGAAGGCATGAACTCATATAGATATGGTCAAACTGGATATGCATGTGGTTCTCCAGTCATAGTAGTTTGTCTTCTACTGCATGTACTCAAACGTCGAGTAATAGTCCAAATGCGTTGCCTGCTGAATTATTTGATTACTTTAATCATAATTGACCCAGTAACAATGCACTAAGGAAAAATTCAGAAGAAGTAGTTGAATTCTGGCGAAAGTCTGAACGTCGGTGGCTAATAGTTTCTGCAATGGCAAAGATCTACTAATACCTCCAGTTAGCACTGTAACTTCAGAGTATGTTTTTAGTGCAGGGTCTAGGGTTCTCTCTGAGGTTAGGAGTCGATTAAAAGAAGATATTTTGGAAGCATTAATGTGCGTGAAGGATTGACAAGACGCTCATTTTCAACTGCAAGATAAATATGCCGAAATTACATGTAATCAAGTAAGTGATATTTAGTTTAACCATAGTCATGATAATTTTTATTTTAATATCTTTATTTTTTAAAAAAAATTGTACACGTAACAAGCTGTTCGTGTACAATTTTTAACTCCACCTACTTGAAATTGAACAATTAAAGTAACCGGTCCCAAACCCGGATAAAGGAGGAGGGTTTCTTTTTTATTATTTTAAAAAGGAAAAATATTTTAAAAAATCATTCGACAATTTCTCATATTTTTTTAATTTTATCATTTCTAAAATAATTATTTTCAATCAACATGTTTTTTTCAAAACAAACTTGAAAATAAAAATATATTAACTAAAAATTATTTATAAGTAAAAAATTTAAATTATAATTACAAAAAACTCATAAGTAAATATTATTTATAAGATAAAATCATAATAAAATACATTATAATTAAAATTACTTATAAATTATAACTTATAAGTTATAAGTAAAAAATATTTTATCTAAAAAAATTGTTTACAAAATAAAAATACTTATAAGATAAAAATTTACAGAAAATGTATATTTTAAAAAATATTAAGAAAACTGAAAACGTGTATAAAAAAAATTAAATAAACGAAAAAGGCGAGCTCACGAGTCGAGCTCGCCTATTTTTAAACGAGTCGAGCCGTTGCCCACGAGCTCGTTGGGCAAACGAGCCCGAGATTAGCAGAGCTCGTAGGGCAACGAGCCGAGCCGAATTGCCACCACTAACTGCACCATAACCTACCACAACACATCATTGTAGTATCCACTACCATCACCACAACCGTCAGATTCGCCACCTCCAACCACCAATAAATCAGACACAAAACAGTCAACACCCCCACAAACATCATTTCCAACAAAAAACTCCATCATCACCCAATCGCCGCTAGATCTGCCACCATCACCCAACCAACCAGCCGCCAGATTCGCCACAATCACCTAACCAACCACCGCACAACGTTCCCATCATCACCCGATCGACCCTCATCTTCCTTGTCACTACCCGAATCGGTGACGTCGCATCAGATCTCGCCACTGCGCCTGAGAGAAATCAGATTTGGAATTGTTATTAGTGGTGTTGGTGAGGTGTGGTGATTTTGGTGTTGGTCGGTGTGGTGGCGACAGTCGCAACGGTGATTGTGGAAAATGAGAGGGGTGGAGGGAGGTAGGGTTGTTTTATAAATTAATTTAATTTAATAATATATTAATTAATAAAAAATCTGATTTTTGAAATGTTAAACCTTGCATATGATTTATGAAATGTGATCTTTAAAGATAGGGTTATATGCAATTACCACAATTTCAAATTATTGTATTGGATCCACGTGAAATCTACTTCAAATGAAAGTCTTTAAAAAGTCTTTTGAATTCTACAAAAGTTTATAAAAGTTTTAAAATAAAAATCTATAGAAGTTTACGAAAGACGTCCACTAATTATATTCAAATTTATGAAAAATTCACAAAAGTCAACACTTAAAAAAAAGTTCATCAAAGTCTTCAAAAATCTCAATTAAATATACCCCCATTAAATAAAATTTATTTACTCGATAAAAGTCCATTTTATTCAGATTGCAACTTTCCTTCTCCTTTTCCTAATCCTAATCCTAACATAAATAAAAGAATCACTTGCCTTGCCACTATTCACAAGCCGTTTGGCCATTTAAGGGGAGCCGAGTTGAGTGGGTCGTTTAGCGAGCTGTTTGCAAAGTTTGTTTAATCATTTCCTTTTAGCAAAGGCTCTTATTCACGCTACCGCTTCTTTCATTGTTTGTCTTCGCTCTTGTTGCCTTCCATTTTTCCACGCAACCCCCATTCCTCCTTCCCCACACATCACTTCCTAGACTTTTCTTCTTCTCTCTTTTTGGTTTATTTTTGTTTTTCTTTTCTATTTCTTGTTATGGTTTCGTCGATTACGGAAGGCTCGACACCGATTTTCGACGTTGGCTGTACATCCACACTGCTTGAGTCCAAACCTTATGTCTCTTCAACTCCCATCCTAGGATCATCTTCCTCAAAGAGTATTTTGGTTTAATTTTGTTTTTCTATTCTGTTTCTTGTTACGGTTTTGTCGATTATGGTTTCATGGATAAACTAAAGAGCATTCTGCAATAATAACCAGTAAAATGGTAGTTTTTCAAAGTTGAGGTTTTTGGTGGAAGTAAAAGTTCAATTTTTTTCCTTTCCCATCTTCTGGAAAGTTAAGCTGCTTTTGGTTTTACCTGTTAATAAATTAGGCATTATGTCTTTGATGAAGCTTAATAGAAATATCTCAGTTTTATAGTATCTTCTTTCTTGAATAAAATGGGAAATATCATGTATGTTTTTTGCTGCTCAAATTTGGTAAAAGGGGAAATCTTCACAGCAAATTGCTGGTGGATTTATATCTTTGCAGGTAAGGATAAAATTAACAAAAAAAAAAAAAAAGAATTAATCAAATCTTGTTCCTTTTTATATCCTTGCGTTCCGTGGTGGTTGGAGCTGGGGAGGCTTCTGCTTCTAGCTCTGACATTATCATTCTTGATGTTGGTGTCAGACATCTCAAACTATTTTTTCTTTCTATTTCCCTTGGTTTAAAGATTATGTTTAGTGATTTTATTCTAAGAGAGGATTTATTTATTTATTTTAAATATTTTTCTAACTGCTAATCCAAAAATTACCCGAGAAATGACAATTTTTTCCTGGATGCAATGAATTATACTTTATATATCCTTTGTCAGATAATTATTTGTTTTATTTATGAAATTTGTCATAGGAATTTTTTTTCTAATGTTGTAAGGCATGTGGAGGTTGTGCTGCTAGTGTAAAGAGAATTTTAGAAAGTCAAGTAAGTAATTGAGATTGAGTTGAATTTGCTTTAAATAGCTGCCTAAATTTTGTGGTGCATCATTTACTGGAATCAACCTTGCATGTCTTCTTGATTTATGTTTCGTCATGGTTGAGCTTTGAGAGGACAAAAGAACTTTTCATTATCCAATTTTAGAGGCCTTTTAGGAATTTCTTTTGGAGGATACTTTCACTTGCAAGGAGATCCGTTTTGCTTGCTTTTCATGGGAAATTGGAGTTTATGCTTTGTCTGTCTCATCCGCAAGTGTTTGTAGCTTCATATCATTTGGTTAAAAGATTGGGAGGGATAAAGGTGTTGATGACCAAGGCCAAATAGAGCATGGTGTATTGTTCTTGGACCCGTCTCAACATAATATAGTCACTAGGGGTGGACAAAATGTCCAAACCAAACCAGAACCAAACCAAATCGAGTGGTTCGGTTCTACGAAAAAAATGAATGATTTTGGTTCTTTGTATCGAGAACCATTTAGTTCTAGTTTTGATTTGGTTCTAGTTCTAGAATCGAGAACCAAACCAAGAACCAAACTTAATTTATAATTTTATTTATATATAATAATAATATGAATCTAATTTTGTATTAATTGAAGCCAATCCAATACCCATTATTTTTGTACAACAATATGAGCCCATTAAGACTTAAGTGTATTATATTATTACTTTAAATACAAACCCTCAACCTCAAGTTAGGAGTTCCAAATGGCAAAGCTTCCCTGTGCATATTTAAAGTCTCAAACTCTCAAACAAGGCAACTTCTTCGGCGCAAGAGTCAATTGTATCTATATATTCTTGAGTCCCAAAACTTTCAGGTTTACCTAAAACCTGGAGGGAGCTGCTTGGGGATCCATTCCTACTGGTTGCTGGTCTCCTCCATCTCATCGTAATTCTGATTACAATTTGGAATTATTAACCAGGTTGGGATGTTTAGTCTGCTAAACTGCCTTTTTATTTGATTCTTGAACATGGTTTAATAAATTTTGAACATTGAGCTGCTATATAGTCTTAAATATTGTGGCAGGTGACAGGATGATTAGTCTTCATGTTCCTTTCAGGAATTTCGTGGTTGACAGTTGGCCTTGGAAGATTTATAGTTGTGTTGTTTATTGGTGATTTTAGAAAAAAGAGTTTGACTTTGGAATTATTTCGTATAATTATGTGCAAAATATGATTTGTTAATGAGGCATTCTTTCTTAGCATTGCAAATTGCTCACTAAACATCTCAAACGTCAACTCTTCTGGTATTGAAAATTTGAAATCCATTTTATATTGACTAATATGAGAGGAGCACATGCTTTTCTAGAAATTTTGAAGCATCTATATTTTAATATGACTTTGGAGGATTTGTTTTTAATGTATATCAAATTCTAGTCCTGATTTAAAGTATTGTCTTAGATCACAAAAGGCAGTGTTGGAATCTAGTTCTTTGGCCTGATAGATGTTAAAGTATACTCAAGACAGAATTTGCATTGAGGAGACGAAGTTCTATGAAGAAATTGAGTCTGGTAATAAAAATTTTATAAAATATTTTCACATAACATCTTATTAATTGTAAACGATTTTTATTTAGTTTTGTTTGTTTTAAATGTGTATTTTGAATTATGTTTGTAGAGTTTCTTAAAGTTACAGCAGAAGGCAGAAGCAATGAAGTATTAAACGGTTAATGGTTGTCTGGATGGTAAGGGCTAAGTTTCTTGGCTCAGTCATTTTGTCACCATCCCTATCTATTAGTTTCAAATTTTAATTTTATATTTTAGTTTCATATTTCATTTTTTTCATGTAGGTTTTGATGGCTTCAAGTAAAGAAATTGATTGGACGGAGGATGAAGATGAACATTGATAGTTGATACTTGATATTATTAACTTTTGGCAAAGAAGAATTCGTTTATATTTTGTTTGTTAATTTAAACTTTAGAAAAAATTTGATGACTAATAATTTGAATTTGTTAAATATTTGATACTTATATTTTTTATTTAAGTATATATTACTAACTTATGAATATGACGTAAGTCTGAAAATTCAAGTAATAGAATTAGAACCAAACCAGAACCGAATGGTTCGGTTCAGTTCGGTTCAATTCGGTTCCATATTTTAAAAAAAATCATGTGGTTGTATTATCAAAAAATCATTGATTTATGGATCGGTTCAATTCTCTTGGAACCAGAATCAAATGGAATCATGCTCACCCCTAATAGTCGCTATGCAATTCAATATATCTACTTAGCAAAAAGTATTGTAGTTTTTCCATGTAAAAATGTCTCTGAGAATGTTTATGTAATTGTGGTAAATACATTATGGAATTGAGTGCTTTCTCGGAGAAAGAAAGCCTTTAAATAGAACATTGTTAACCTGCCAAAAGGACAATGTTTTATCCTCTGTCGGTCTCATCCATATGTGTTTGTGGCTTTATACCATTTGATTAAAAAAAATTGTCGTGCAAAATATTATTTTATAGAGCAAGAAGGAAAAAAGAGAATGAATTTTAGTGGGAGGAATAAAGGTGTGGATGACCAAAGCCAAATAGAGCATGGTGTATTGCTCTTGGACCTGGCTCAACATAATATAGTTGCTATGCAAATCAATCTATCTACTTAGCAAAAAAGTATGGTACTTTTTCCGTAAAAAATTATTCTAAAGATGTTTACCTAATTTTGGTAAATACATTACGGATTGAGTGCTTTCTCGAAGAAAGAAAGCCTTTAAATGGAACTTTGTTAACCTGTCAAAAGGGCAATTTTTACAATATGGACAAACTCTATAGGTCGCCATTTGTGGTTTACTCACAAAAAGGTTAAATTTATGAACAGCCACAGGTTTTTCCTGCTAGCGTGAATCTCACTACTGAAACTGCAATTGTATGGCCTGTATCTAAAGCCAAGATTACACCCAGTTAGCAGAAGGACTTGGGAGAGGCTCTTGCAAATCATTTGACTAATTGTGGATTCACATCTAATCTTCGAGGTCGGCGCTTATTTGATTTATGATTTTGACAGTTCATTTGTTCTGCAATTTGTTTTTCATCTTACATTTCTCAATTCTTGTCCTTGTTGCTCTCATTATCATCGTGATATGATCAATGATGAGTTGAAGTCTCAATTTATGAACTCTTTACGATGATTTTCCATTCTCTATTTTAGATAATACCACAATGAAGTAAAGAAGAGTTGAAAATATGAAGAACAAGCAGTTTGCTAAACTTACTACCATTATTTGCTCCTTTTTTTCAAATTTGTTTTTTTTTTCAATTTTATCCTCTCTAAAACAATTATTTTACAAATCAAAAATTGAATTATAAGGAAAAAAATTACTTATAAATAACGAATACAATAACTAAAAAATTACTTTATAACTAAAAAATTTACTTATAAATAAAAAATCGCTTTTAAGACGAAAATTCACTCTCTATTAAGAACTTGCTTATAAAGTAAAAATACTACTTCGAAACATTTAGTATATTTTTAAGTTTGATGTAACTAATGCTTACCCTTTTTGCAATGTTGTTGGATTATTTGATGCTTTATTTGCAAGTTTTTCCATGATTATTGTGAGTGAGGTTAGTGAATGCATTTCTTTAGTACAATATCCTGCGAAATTTATCATGTTGAGCACTGATCATAGTCTAACACAGTCTTGGTCATTTAATTGTTTTGGCCTGACATTAAATTATGGAGTACATACTTTGGCTTATAAAATCAATTTACTTCTAGGAAAAGATTAAAGTTTGCAGGGAACTTTTATCGGTTATTTTTTGAATATTGACTAATGGTGGTTTTGCTTTTAGATTGGAGATGAGACTTTTAAAATAGCAGCTCTCATGGAAATGCATCACCCCCAAGTCAATTGTTCTATCTGGTGCATTAAACGCGTTGTTTGTGATGACAGTAAGTTAATTTTTTTTCCTGAAATGAAGCTTTTTCTTCCTTCTAAGCTCCATTCCGCATATAATCCACCTGTTTAGATATCATTCCGGTGTGCTATGTTTTTGGTTCTCAAAACTGTTGTCTTGTGGATTATGCTGAGGGTTGCACATTTGAATTAGGCACATTTGTCTGGTTTTGGTAGGATTTTACGAAATTTAATATCAAGAAAGGATACAAACAGTGTAGCTACCAGTTGGTGATTTATGCTATTTTTTAGTGATTTACGCACAACATTCTTCGTTTCTTTATTATCATGTCTTTTCTGGATAATGCTATCAAATGAGTCAACCTATACTTGTAAAAAAATTATTTTATTTTTCAAAGGATATGAAATTCAATATGGCTTATTTTTCGTTTGGATTTGATGAAATTAGTTTTTGCTTCTGCTTTTCCAGTACCATCATTTCTCTATCTAAAATCACTAAAATGGATGTTTCGTTCTCAGATGACTTCAAAGCCCTTAACGAGTTTTTCTCCGGAAAATCATAAATCCCCGGAGTTGCATCTCATTATTCTTATATTTACATGTTTGATTATGTAAATTGTAGTGACCAACTAATTATTGTTTTTATTAATTCATTTCAATGATTTAATGAGAATATATATTTAACGATTTTATATTTTTTTGTTTAATTATGCAAATTATAGGGATCAATTGACAAGAAAGATGATATAAGGTATATGCGTCTATTTTGAAGAAGTCGAGTGATACCCTAATGCTCCTTGGAAGGCTGTTGGAATCAAAAGTGGAGGCCAAGCTGCTCCTTCTACGCTGCACCAGTTAAGGAGAAATCCAAGGTCCCATTTTTCATTTTATGGTAGACTTTGATAAAGTGTTAGTTATCTTATGTCATTGAAGCGCTTAATTAAGATAAAAAAAAATGTTGATTTATGATGGAAACAGTTGTGCTTCCATAGATTCTATATTAACTTGGAATCTTAAATATATTAATTCCAAAAATTATATGTTAGAAAAGGTTCCATTTCATTGATGAGTGAAGGTGATCAATCATCAATGTGTTAGGAAAAGCTTAATCATGAAACTGCTTGAACTCTTGTTTGAATTTTTAACATTTTGTGTGTAGTTTTGAATACATAATTTTTCCAATATTGTTTCCTCGAAACATTTAGCAACATATGCTTAAGTTTGATGTAACTAATAATTAACACATATAATTTTTACCTACACTATTACATAACCAACTTCAATGAGGCTAAGATCAAGGTTATTGGTGTTGGAGGTGGGGGATCTAATGCAGTTAACCATATGTTAGAGAGTGCAATGACGGGCATTGAGTTCTGGATTGTTAACACAGATATCTAGGCCATGAAAATGTCACATATGCTTCCTGATCATCGCTTGCAAATAGGCCAAGGGCTGACCAGAGGGCTTGGTGCTGGTGGTAAACCAGATATTGGGATGAATGCTGCAAAAGAAACCAAAGAAGCTATAGAGAAAGCTATTTCTGGAGCAGACATGGTCTTTGTGACTGTAAGTTTCAGCATTTTTATGCCAAATAATTTTCTCGCAGCAAAATGGTATAATATTCAGGTCCTGAATTTCTATCTTTATTCTATTCATTTTTTCTAAGCATTTCTAGCTGTAAAACTATTCTAATGCGTTCTGCGTATTTATGGTAAGCTTTGAGATTCTACTATTGCCCTTTCTCCCTTACCTGCTAATAGCACACATACTAAAAGTTCTATATTTAGTTCTTGGAGTTCTCAGTTCCATTATAATTCATGGAGCTATATTGAGTTCTCTATAATGTTTAATTAATAATATTTAAGCAAAAAGATTACATACATAGATTAACACATAGCTAATGTTACCTTGCTTTCTACACTAATAAAAACACAATAACTACGAAACTCGTGCATCGCACGAGGCACAAACTAGTAAACCTTGTAAATATGAGTCCGTTATTGCAACAAACTTTTATAACATTTTAAAAATTATGTTGTAATTACATAATACATAATAATAATTTACAATTACAAGCAGAATTTTCATCATTAATAAAGATAAATAATTTATAAACTATTTTTAGATATTATAAGTAATTAATTATTACAAATAGATTTCCTATTTGTAAGAAATTTAATTGACTGGTGATGATTTTTCAACAAATAAATTAACGAAAACTAAATATTAACAAAAGAAAATTATGTTTGTAACAAAACTAAAATTAAAAAATAATTTTTTATTGGTTATATTAAAATATGAAAATATTTATTGAGCAAAGAAAGAATGATTTTTTTTTTTTTTGACAATAAACGACCAAAGTAATGTCGATGAACACCACTAACATTATGGTCAGTAATTGCTGATCGAAGTGAGTTGGTGAATTAGGGCTCACTGATGTATTGATGATAATTATGGATGGAGATGAATTGGTGATCACTAACTCCCAAACCATTAACAAATATTGATTCATGCCCAGTATCATAGTTGATAATTAATTTTTAATTACTTTAATTTGTCGATGATAATTTCTTTAATAAGGACTTTTTGGAAATCTATCATAAAATTCGCATTTTTAAAAGGTATGGATCACCGTGTTTTGTAAAAACCGACTAGTTTATCGTGTTCAACCACATGTCAATTGTTAAACACTTCAATCATACTAATCAAACTGGACTAGTTCATCAAGTATTTGGTCGAACCTCCGGTGCGAATTTAATACAACTTGTTCAACGGATTTATGTGAAAGTTAATCGGTGATAGCTTGACATTGCCGACGACATTTTCACTGATAATTATTGATAGAGGAGGTGTGTTAATGATCACCAATGGTATCCCTATCGAAAGTTACGTTCGAATCACCAACATATTGATTTCTGTAAGAATATCCCACTAGTAATAACGTCAGCCATTATGGACTTAATTTTCATTGGTGATCGAACGCTCCATTAATTTTATTATTATCATAATGGTAATTGTCTATTCTTTCGAATTTTCAAATTAGTAGATTTGTTATTAGGTACTTCCAAACAATAGTTTGTTTTTAAGGGGATGCAATAGTCACCTGTTGTACTTTTAAATTTGCAATAGTCACATGTTGTTTCTTTCTTTATAAGGTGATGCAATTTCCCAAGTACCATTGCAATGGAATATTATACTAAATTCCATTATAACGGAATATAGTAGGGCTATAAGTAAAAATCATCAAATAGAAAAATTAAATCGAAACCGTATTTTGAAAACGTCGGTTTGGTGCCACGTAGACCCGTTAAAGAATGGTTTTGAACCAAATCAAACTGGTCAAAAACGGTTTGGTTTAGGTTTGAGAAATTTTATTGCGATTTAAAACCAAACCGGACAGGTGAAAAAATATATAAAAATTAAAAAGTTAAAAAAATGAAATTTTCTAAATTATAACTTGTAAGACTTTTGTGTTGGACTTTTTATTTATTTTTAAATGAGGCTCATATATTTCATAGGCTTTTAAACTGAAAGTCTGAAATGATTCATCAAGCAATCTCATGCTGTATTCCATATAAATTACTATCACCAAACAATCATCAACTTATATAAACTGCATAGTACTCCAATGATTAAACAAACTTCAATCAAAATCAAAATTCTACATTGAATTAGACATCCTTTAAAAAATATTGCAACTTCTGGTTCTGTAGATTATAATTTGTAGAAATTTAGATGAAAAGTTTTGATCGGATCAACAACTATGTAATCAGAGTGAAAACAAAATAAAAATTTCGAATATTAGAAATGAAATTATATATTGTAAATAAATTTATTTAAGTATAGATTTACCCAACATTCTAATTTGACTTGAGAATCAGTTAATCAAAAAATTATAATAAGAGAGAAGAAAAAAATAAAAGAGAAAAATGAAAGTGCTGGGGTTTAAAATATAGAAGGAACCCTATTATTTTTTTATAAAAGTGATTGAAGATTGAATCATATATTTTACCAAAAAATTTTAAAAAAAATCCTATGAGAATTGTCCGGTTCCGAGTAGTTCTCATACTAGAACCGGGAACTGGACAGGAATAGATTGGTTCTTAATAATTTGTCCCAAAATCAAATTATTTTTTAGAATATCTGAAACAGAATCGATCGGTTCTGGAAAAAAATGTTCACTCCTAAATTAATGGTATAAAAGTAGATGATAAGTGCACTTTTACACACTTATTAGACACTTTTTGGGATTTAATTGTTGATAAATTTGAGTATATTTCTATCCATAATTGGGTACGTTTTGTATTTATAGGCCAAAACCCTGAATTGAAATGAAACGGAGGCAAAACGAGTGAAAAAAGATTTCAATTGCACAAAAATGTGAAATTGAGGACTGAAATGCACTTGACCAAAAGATGGAGGGTTTTGACTGCAATTTGGTAGGGGCTTAAATGAAAGAAAGTTCAAAATATGAGGACCAAATTGTACGAAATCAAAGATGAAAGACCAATGTACACAAGAAAGAAAGCTGAAGGGACTAAACTGCAAATTTGGTTTGAGCCATGTGGTCGCATTGCTCATAACCATGCGACCACATGATTTGTCCAGAGACATGAAATGTATATTTTGTTTCTTCCATGCGGCCGCATAGAGATAAAATTTTAAATGGGGTTTAAAACTTTTTTCTCGAGTTTTTGGTCAAAGTTTTGATTATTTTTTGTTTTGTTTATTACTAGAATATCTCTAGTATTATCTAATATATAATATAAATAATTATAAAATATCCTAAAATATCTCTTTTTTATATTATTTTATGTTACTTAGCCCCTAAGTTTTAGCCTCTATATATATATCTCTCTCAAAATCCAAATCTCTCTCTCTCTCTCTCTCTCTCTCTCTCTCTCTCCCCCCCCCCAATATGTTTTCTCTTTCTTTTATTTTTTTTTCTTTTTTTATTTTTATTTTCTAGCTTTCTTTTCTTTTTCTCTTATTTTCAATGGTTGTTTAATTAAGTTATTAGCTCATTTTGAGAAAAAAAAAAATAGAGTAGAACAAGGAGATGGAATCAAAGGAACTTGGTGAAATGAGAGGAATTCCAAGCTTGCACTTCAAATGGTTGTATTTTTATCTTTGATTTTCCTTTCATTATTTACTAAAATTTGATATGTATTGTAATAGAATCTCTTTGTTTATCACTTTTATAAAATGAGTTAATTAATTTGAGTTGGAATTTATGTAGTATCTTAATCTTATTTTCATTAATATTGATATATGTTGTTAAAAATACATTTGTTATCAAAATATTGGTGTATTAATTATTATTGTTGATTATGCTTCATTTATTTGGCCAAATATATGATGTGGTTAGGTGGTTTATGTAATTATCGAAAGATTGTTGCATTGTTAGACCTTGATAATTAGTACCCTAGGTGGTTTTGGGTGATATAGAAATATATACCTCTCCTAAGTGATCCTTTGAGTATTCTCACAATAATTTAATGATTTGGTTGAGTTTTTATCTGCATATAGATTTGTGGATAACTTAATCAATAGGGTCGATATCGCTCGAAAGAGATTATTGACTAAAATTGGAGAATCGAGTCTAATCATTTATTTTGGTAATTTGCATGTGCGTTATTGAATTGATGTTAATGAAATAAAGGTTAAGTGAAATCATAAATTTCAACCACTTTTCAAATCAAAGATGCAACTACATTTTTTTAGTTTTTTAGTTTAGTTTTATAGTTATTAGTTTATAATTTAATTTCAATATTAATTGTGTGTGTGTGTGTGTGTGTCAGTCGTTGTTAGAACTAAAATCGATTAGAGTACGTAACTTCAAAGTAACATTTCTCGTGGGATCGATATTCAAACTTAAAAGGTCCACTATATTACTTGTTCACGATCCGTGCGCTTGCGGTACATTTTTCAGTGAACAAGTTTTTGGCGCTGTTGCTGGAAAATGTTTTCACTTTGATTACTGCTTTAGTTAATTTTAGTTTTAGCAACTTGTAATTATTTGTTTTTACTGTTTGTATATTTTGGCTAACCCCGTATTACTAATCTTTATTGTATCTGTAGTCTTTTTCCTGCACCTTGCACTTGTCTGATATTTGCAGGTTTCTAACCTTGGTAAAGTAACAAGATGTTTGCACTATCGAGTCTTTACGGTGACTATACAAATATTCTTGGAGGTTTAAGATGTGATATTTGTTTAGTGGAGCATTGTACAGGGATGTGCTTGTATTCGTGTACCGAAACTGCAATGTTGAAAATTCTAAAGTTTCGATATTATTTGAAATGCCGGAGACAAGTACTGGACAATTTAGATGAAAGTTACATGCTCTCGAGAGA
Source organism: Osmanthus fragrans (assembly GCA_019395295.1). Classification (NCBI taxonomy): domain Eukaryota; kingdom Viridiplantae; phylum Streptophyta; class Magnoliopsida; order Lamiales; family Oleaceae; genus Osmanthus; species Osmanthus fragrans. The sequence continues at coordinate 20,682,463 of CM033360.1, forward strand.
CTATGTACCTAATGATTGGGATGAGGACATCAAATTCCTAGGAGATGGTCCTCCATGTTTAAATGAGAAGGTACTTGCAAAGTATTACAATGAGCTTGCCAGTTTGGATGAGGAAGATATGCTAATGGGAGATTACAAATATTGGGATGGATTTAGGAAGTGGGGGTCTTATCCACTCGAGGAAGTCATTGAGACCGACTTCTCGTTGCCTGTAGCATTGGATTGCGAACCGATCATTCAATCCGAGGAGATATCAATGATTGTAGAAGAACCTGAAGAGAGTGCTGATTTAATCACAAATGATTTGAGTGAAGATGTAGAAATCACTGAAGATCATTCGGCCGACTTCAGTGATTGCATAAAGTTTTATTTTGTGATTAACTCCAATGAGGAGATGGAAATCTACAGTTTTGAGTTTGAATCGGGTGGAATGGATAGGTTTTATTATGTTGAAAATGGCACTGACAAGTTTTGGCGATCGAATGAGGAGTGGATCCGAGCCAAAAGAATAAAGCTGGGCCGAGCATTCAGAGCTTACTTTTTGGGCCCATAATATTTTGCATAATCGAGCTAAGACTATAAAACAACGCTTGTTGGGAGGCAACCCAACTTTTCTAAATCTTTTGTGTTTTTATTTACTTTTCTGTCTTTTTATACTTTTAGTTATATTTCTGTTTAATATTTTAACTTCTTGTAGGTAATGCTTTTTGGAAGTCCAAAGTTGCATGGTTCCTCACGAGTCTGGAGCTACAATGGAGTACAGTGAGGTCTGTTGGCCTCGAGCTACTCAATTGCATTCCGAGTCCAGTTCATGCATTAGTTCTTCTTCACAATGGATTCAAGGAAGTTCCTTTTTACTCTTTGCTTTATATGTTAATTTACACATCGAGGACAATGTGTGAATTAAGTTTGGGGGTTATTATTGAGCCTTGCCGGCTCAGGATTGTATGAGTTGAAATTGTTATTGATTCATGAGCTATGCATGCGCAAATCCAAATATTCTATTGGTGTGAATTTTTTTCAAAAATGGCTTATTCATTGTGAGATCATACGTTACATTGAGCACATAGTCACGATTGATTATCATTTAGATGCGGAAATAGGTGTTAGATGTGAAAATTTTGAATTGGTATAACTTAGGTTGTGAGTTGTTTTTTTAAAAAAAAATTATCAACCTATACTATTTTTCTCTTTCACTTTACCATAGTCTAAGGAAATTTTGAATCAACTAGTTTGTTATTTTTATTGAAGAGGTAGTAACTGAATAGTGTGAACACAAAAACTGGTGAGATCTTGAGCCTATGGACTAACATTTATATATAGTCTTATCATTTCTTTCATGTGTGATTATTCCATGATTGTGTTTCTCTAGAACTTGTATTGATTCTCGTCTAGATCACATTGACACATATGCATGAACATGATTAAGGTCATCTTTGACTTACCACATTATCCAAATAGCTTGTCCTTTGATAAATCCTATTGAACTTATTAGCCTTTTCTTTTGTTTACCTACATTACAAGTTTCATATACTGAAAAACAATATTCTTAACCAGTCTTCTAAGTTAGTGGAGTATTATTGGACATCAGAATGTTGGGTGGCGATAAAAAAGAAGTTTGGGGGTATCAATATTATTGAAGTGCTTTGTTTGGTGTAGTGGCTGAAAGAATGAGGGAAAAAATGAATGAATGAAAAATGAAAAAAATGAGTGACAGGGAAAAAAGTGTGTGGAGGAGACTGATTTGTATGTCTATATGTATGGTTCCTCTTGATATCCAAAAGAAAAAGGTGATTGTGCTGAATTGATGATGATGAGTGAGAAGTCATTATTTGGAGGGATAGGGTTGTGTACAGATCATATCTTTACTCCACTGATCTATATTTGAGGCTTCTTAGTCACTTATCCATATATTTCCACACCTTTACCTTAAGACACATATAAACTCTGCAAAGTCCTTATAATTTATGTAATGCATGTGATCTAAGTAGTGGCGATAGAGAAAAATATGCAAGCTTATGGTAAAATATTTTCACTGGAATGATATTGAGCGAAACAGTGACCTGATCTTATACACTTGAGAGTTGAGTGTTCATACTACATTATTCTGTGAGGTTCTACTTGTTCAGTTACTCTATTTTCACTTGAAAATGCATGTTAGTTTATTATATTTTTGAGTTTTTAAAAGAAAAGAGTGATTGAGAGCAGCCTTAGATTTACACTTGGGGGATCGAAATGAATTATCTATTTTAGTGTGAATCTTATGAGCGTGTAAGGATATATTTGATCACTGAGGGTCGGATTGTGACCAATTTACATATTTTTCCATCTTGACATTCTTTTCCTAGTTTAGATAATGATTGAAAGTGGTCATGCACACACATACACAGATCGATCATTGGATAAGTTGTAAATATTTTTAATAGCATTATTTGGATGCATGACTGTGAATTGGTATACAATTTTATATTCATTAATATATTTTGGCAAGTATCTAATATGTTGATTATTTTCACATTTGGATGATTGTGTGCTAGAAGTAATCTTGCTCGAGACGAGCAAGAACTCAAGTTTGGGGGTGTGATAAGTGTGCTTTTGCATACTTATTAGACACTTTTTGGGATTTAATTGTTGATAAATTTGAGTACATTTCTACCTATAATTGTGTATTTTTTGTATTTATAGGTCAAAACCCTGAATTGGAATGAAACGGATGCAAAACGAGTGAAAAAGGACTTCAATTGCACAAAAATGTGAAGTTGAGGACTGAAATGCACTTGAACAAAAGATGGAGGGTTTTGACTGCAATTTGGTAGGGGCTTAAATGAAAAAAAGTTCAAAATCTGAGGACCAAATTGTACGAAATCAAAGATGAAGGACCAATGTGCACAAGAATGAAAGCTGAAGGGACTAAACTGCAAATTTAGTTTGAGCCATGCGGTCGCATTGCTCATAACCATGCGACCACATGGCTTGTCCAGAGACGTGAAATGTACATTTTGTTTCTTCCATTCGACCGCATGAGATATAATCATGCGACTGCATAGAGATAAAATTTTAAAGACAGTTTAAAACTTTTTTTCTCGAGTTTTTGGTCAAAGTTTTGATTATTTTTTGCTTTGTTTATTACTAGATATTTATCTATATCTCTAGTATTATTTAATATATAATATAAATAATTATAAAATATCCTAAAATATCTCTTTTTTATATTATTTTATGTTACTTAGCCCCTAAGTTTTAGCCTCTATAAATATATCTCTCTCAAAATTCAAATCTCTCTCCCCCCCCCCCCCCGCAATACGTTTTCTCTTTCTTTCTTTTTTTTTTCTTTTTTTTTTTTTTCTAGCTTTCTTTTCTTTTTCTCTTATTTTCAGTGGTTGTTTAATTGAGTTATTAGCTCATTTTGAGAAAGAAATAGAGTAGAACAAGGAGATGGAATCAAATGAACTTGGTAAAATGAGAGGAATTTCAAGCTTGCACTTCAAAGGGTTGTATTTTTATCTTTGATTTTCCTTTCATTATTTACTAAGATTTGATATGTATTGTAATAGAATCTCTTTGTTTATCACTTTTATAAAATGAGTTAATTAATTTGAGTTGGAATTTATGTAGTATCTTAATCTTATTTTCATTAATATTGATATATGTTGTTAAAAATACATTTGTTATCAAAATATTGGTGTATTAATTATTATTGTTGATTATGCTTCATTTATTTGGCCAAATATATGATGTGGTTATGTGATTTATGTAATTATCGAAAGATTGTTGCATTGTTAGACCTTGATAATTAGTACCCTAGGTGATTTTGGGTGATATAGAAATATATACCTCCTCTAGGTGATCATTTGAGTATTCTCACAATAATTTAATGATTTGGTTAAGTTTTTATCTGTATATAGATTTGTGGATAACTTAATCAATAGGGTCGATATCGTTCGAAAGAGGTTATTGACTAAAATTGGAGAATCGGGTCTAATCATTTATTTTGGTAATTTGCATGTGCGTTATTGAATTAATGTTAATGAAATAAAGGTTAAGTGAAATCATAAATTTCAACCACTTTTCAAATCAAATATGCAATTACGTTTTTTTAGTTTGTTAGTTTAGTTTTATAGTTATTAGTTTATAATTTAATTTCAATATTAATTTTGTGTGTGTGTCAGTCGTTGTTAGAACTGAAATCGATTAGAGTACGTAACTTCAAAGTAACATTCCACGTGTGATCGATATTCGGACTTAAAAGGTCTACTATATTACTTGTTCACGATTCGTGCTCTTGTGGTATATTTTTTAGCGAATAGTAGACAGATAAAAAAATATACGACAAAATCGACGGTTTAAAATCGGACGAGATACAAAAAAAATATATGAAAAAATCTGCGGTTTAAAATCGGATCAAACCGTTAGATTTAGGTTTGAGTTTATTTTTCAAATCGTTCAAAATGATTTGGTTTATATTTGAAAAATCTCAAACCGGTGTAAGCGATTTGGTTTAAAAATCTGCCAAAAAGGGTAAAATCGGACCGCTTACACCCCTAGCATCTAGTATATACAAACTTTGCAACAAAAATGGAGCCTTCGGGCTCCCCGAAAGAGATTGCCGCATTGACTATAAATAAACAAAAATAATGGAGCTATTGTGAAAAAATAAAAATCTTCAACAATATTCATTTTCTTCCCAACGAGTAGAGTTAAAAGGCTGGTTTGAAACAAAGGATAGTGCATTACACCGTGATGCAGCAGGGCAGCATTGGTGAAAGGGCAAACAAGGCAGTGAAATAACGGGAACCACCATAAGAGAGGAGAATTTGATACAACAGAAGTAAAATACATTGATCTATCAATATCCACTTGTACGAACAGCGAAAACTGGAATAGAGAAAGAGGGTAGGCTTTATAGTTTGAACAATGGAGCTGGTAAATGGGATGTTGCAGACTCACTCCATTCAGTCGTTGTCTAGAACTGCATTCAAAATTATACTCTTAATTTAACTAGTATACAATAGAGTTTAGGTTATCTGCTCCAGCTTGCATCTGGTAATGGATCTTTTTGCCATAACATTGCCACGAAAACCCTAGAGCCCGACCCAGTGTTAGCGGCCATTGGACTTGTGCATAGGAGACTCGCTTGGAGATGTCACACACCATTCATACCAAACCTGTGATCATTAAATTAAATGCAATAATATCAGGTGCGACATAGAGAATTAAGTAATTCCCAGCCGATATTCTGTTTCTTGCCCAGTGGTTTTATGCATGACCTAGGACTAAAATGACATTTCAAAATTATACTGCAAACCCCACCAACCAAAAACAAATCCTAATTCACTTTGTGCCCATAGAGAATCATAATGATCATTTTCAGCTGCAAGAATAAAATTGCCAGTATATCGATTACTCAAGGCTACGCAGCATAAAAATTTATTCATATAATTAGCATATTGTTTAAATTAAACATTGCAAACACAATGTGACAGATAATATTTATTTTAGGATTCCAAAGTGGAGATGATTATCTGACCAGTTAATAGCACCAACTCTATTTTATTAGAGTTTTGCTACGAGGCTAGGCTCAATGCTAGACCAAGTGACAAGGGCATCAAATTAGAAGATGGGGGTTGTCCAATTCAGCCCCCCCCCCCCCCCCCACCCCCACCCGGGGGGGGGGGGGGGTTCATTTGTCACTTGGCCTGGCATTGAGCTGGCTAAGTGGCTTTGCCCATTTTATTATAGGTCTCTTAGTGCAGCTCATGACAGAATTTTACAAGATTCAATTTAATTTGAACTTTTATCTCCTTTCAATCACTTTAACATTTTCAACACTACACAATCAAGAATCAATAATTGCTATACAAAATATGAGTGAGTTACCTCGGTAGAACCACAACAACGCCAAAAATGGAACTCCAAATGAGTATTTGGTGTCACACAAACTGGCGTCCTCAAATGGGAAAAATATTGGAAACCTGTAGAAATTGAACCAAACAAAAAGAGAGCAATCATCTCAAGGACAATACATGACTTCAATACATCACTCCAACGTACAATTCCTTTCGTGGTGTATTTTATGTATTCAAAAATTTAATAATTTTCACTTTTTCTTTATTGTGCGGTTGGGGGAGGGTAGAAGGATGTCTTATATTTTTGTGCTTTACAATGGTATCTTTACTAATGAATATGGGGTCAACGCATAACAAAACCAATTGTACCTACGGATAAAATATTACGCAGAAAAATTTGTGCATAATTTTGCATGATCAGCATTCATCATATAGCATAACCTTAGATTTTTTGAAATTAAGAAGAAAATACTGAAATAAAATATATATATATTCTGATAGAGAAACTTATGGTTGTACCAGCTTGATGATATTTTTGTAGTGGGTAAGAATAATTAATTTGTATAGAAGTGATAATGTGGATTTTATGATGAGATAATTTTTAGAGATAGAAATAGTAGGAAATAGATAGTTGAAGGAGGAAAATATAATTTTTTATTAGAAAAGATTTTTACAAAGTGGGTGATACAATTAGTACAATGACAGAAGGCCTTTTTTTTTAATGAAGTGGGCTGGAGGCTTTTCTCACTTTCTCCACACTACACTGCAATTGGCTACTACATGACATATTTATAGCCTTCCTGTGTCGGTGGCCATTCTCTAGCAATCTCTGATTTTTTTTATTATTTTATTTAATTTTGCTTGCTAAGAAATTCTAGGGACTTCTAGGTGTTATTTTATATTTTGCTTGCTTGCTTGCCAAGCAATTCTAGTAAATTCTAGAGATAAGTATCACTATTTTATCACTCCTCTTTGATGCTTATTTCGGTAATTCTAATCATATCTCGTAGTAACTCGAACTTTGCTCGCGGTAGTGCCTTTGTAAATATGTCTGCAAACTGTTCTTCAGTCTTGCAATGTTTGAGTTCTATTTCTTTATTTGCTTCAGCTTCTCTGATGAAGTGATACTTGATGCCAATGTGTTTAGTTCTGCTGTGGAATACAGGATTCTTGACCATTGCTATTGCTGACTTACTGTCGCAGTAAATCTTTGTAGCTTCATTTTGTGGTTCTCCCATATCTTCAAGTATGCGTTTTACCCATATAGCTTGACTTGTTGCAATTGCTACTGCAATATATTATGCTTCAGCTGATGATTGTGCAACCGTTGCCTGTTTCTTTGATGCCCAAGAGAATATTTCGGAACCTAATGTAAATGCGTAGCCTGATGTGCTTTTCATATCATCTACTGATCCTGCCCAATCACTATCAGTATATCCAAATAGTCTTAAGTCAGGCATAGACTGATACCATATTCCATAGTTTTTTGTTCCTTGAAGGTATCTTAGTATCCGCTTTGCTGCTCTATAGTGGAATTTAGTTGGACTCTACATGAATCTAGAAAGTAGGCTGGTTGCATACATTATATCTGGCATTATAGATGTGAGATAGAGTAAACTTCCAATTAAGCTTCGAAATTGTGAGTTGTCCGATTTTGGAGTACCGTCGTCTTTTCTGAGTGATTTGTTGCTATCCAGGGGTGTTGCTACTGTCTTGCACCCTTCCATTTTGAATTTCTTTAATAGACTAGTGGTATACTTCTTCTGAGCAATGAAGATCCCACCTTTAGATTGAGTTATCTCGATCCCAAGAAAATAGTGCATTAACCCCAGATCTGTCATCTTGAACATTTTCATCATATTTTTCTTAAATTCTTTGATCATTCTTTCATCGTTCCCTGTATAAATGAGATCATCAACATATAGAGAGATTATAAGTGTACTGTTAGTACCTTGATTTTTGATGTATAAAGTTGGTTCACTTTGGCTCCTCCTGAATCCTTGCTCAGTGAAGTAGTTATCTATTCTGCTGTACGACGCTCGTGGGGCTTGTTTTAATCCGTATAGTGCCTTCTTTAACTTGAGAACTTTATATTTTTTACCTTGAATTACGTACCCTTGAGGTTGCTCTACATAAATTTCCTCTTCAAGATAGCCATTGAGAAATGCTGATTTCACGTCCAGTTTATAAATTTTCCACTTCTTCTGTGCTGTTAGTGCAATCAGCGCCATTATAGTATCAAGTCGAGCAACTGGACCAAATGTCTCATTGTAGTCGATGCCAAACTGCTGTGAGGATCCCTTGGCGACTAGTCTTGCTTTATGTTTTTGGATTGAGCCATCAGCATTAAACTTTGTTTTGTAGACCCACTTAACTCCTATGACTTCTTTGTCTTGAGGAAAATCTACAAGTTCCCAAGTATTAATTTTCTCGATCATTTTTATTTCTTCGTCCATAGCTTTTCTCCATTCTGGTTGTTTTGAAGCTGTTTCACAGCTTTCAGGTTCTACGATCATCAAGTTGCAGCTTTGATATATTTTTGATAATCTTCGTGTTTTTCTTATGACGATTCTGGTGAGTTGACAGGTTCTTCTATCATTTCTTACCGTGGGGACTCTGGCAGATTGTTCTCCTCAATGACACTTTCCTGTTCTTGCGGTTGTGTTAAGATGCTGATAGTTTTTCTTTCAACTTGACCAGTCTCCCAGTTGTAGGTAGCATCTTCATCAAATTTAACGTCCCTGCTTATAATTAGCTTCTTTGTTCTCAGGTTATAGACTCGATAACCTTTTGATTAAGAACTATAACCTAAGAAAATTCCTTTATCTGTCTTTTCATCTAGTTTACCTCTTTTCTCTTGTGTAATGTGTGTGTAGCAGATGCAACCAAAAACTCTGAGATGCTTTGCTGATGGTTTTCGTCCGCTCCATGCTTCCACTGGTGTTTTATCTTGTATGACTTTGGTCGGACATCGATTTAGTAGGTAGACTGTAGTGCTTACCGCTTCTGCCCAGAAGGTTTTTGGAAGACCTTTCTCCATTAGCATAGCTCTAGCAGTCTCCATTACTGTTCTATTCTTTCTTTCTGACACACCATTTTGTTCAGGTGCGTATCCAACAATGAGTTGATGCTCCATTCCTTCTTTTTCACAAAATTTGTTGAATTCATTTGATGTATATTCTTTGCTTCTGTCGCTTCGAATAGTTTTGATATTGTAACCACTTTGCTTTTCGACATAGCTTTTGAACCTTTTAAAAATCTCAAATACTTGGGATTTTTCACGTAGGAAATATACCCATGTCATTCTAGTGTAGTCATCTATAAAGAGAATGAAGTACCTGTTTTGCTCATGTGATGGAGTACGCATCGGACCACATAAGTCTGTATGTATCAACTCCAATGGCTTTTTAGCTCTCCAAGATTTTTCGGACGGAAATGGTTGACGGTGTTGTTTCCTGAGCAAACATCCTTCACAAATTGTATTAATCTCTTTTATGGTTGGTAAGTCTCTTATCATATTCTTTTGTTGCAAGATCTTTAACTCGTGGAAGTGGAAATGTCCAAATCTTTTGTGCAACATCCATGACTCGTCAACTTGTGCCGTCATTGCCGCATTGTTTGCGTATCTCCATTGGATTGGAAAACATCTGTTCTCCCACTTTTTGACTTTTGCAATTACAAGAGATTTATCTTTCTTGTCATAGATCGTGTAAGAATCTCCTTCAAAATGTAAAGTGTATCCTTTCTCCATCATCTGTCCTACGCTTAGTAGATTTTGATATATTGTAGGAACCAAGAGAACTTCATTGATGTATCTCTTGCCTTTTTTTGTGTCAACGGCAATAGTGCCTTTGCCTGTTGCTTCTATATAATTTCCATCGCCAATTTTTAATTTTGTGTTTATTTTATCAAGACTGCAGAAAATACTTTCATTTTTTGTCATGTAATTACTGCAGCCACTTTCTAAATACCATGTATCTAATTTCTCTTCAGATATATTCTTGTTAGAGACATAAAATAGACTTCCTTCTATATCTTTTTCTTCAGAGAAATTAGCTTGATAATCTCTTTTAAAACAACAAAATTTTTCTTCGTGACCAAATTTTTTACAGTCGCGGCACTGTGATTTTCCTTTAAACCAACAATCCTTCTCCAAATAACTTTTTTGTTTACAAATACCACATGAAGGATACTTGCCGCTTTTATCAATTTCTTTTCCTTGAATTTCTTTGTTTTTAGAATTATCTTTAAATTTTCGCCCACTTTCTTTAGATTTCTGAAACTGCATATTAACTTTAGATTGAAAGGAATTTTCTGTGTTAGTTTCATAACGTCTTTCTAATCTTTTTTTCATGCGCTTCTAGTGAACTCATTAATTCTGCAACTGTTAATTTATCTATATCTTTGGATTCATCAATAGCTGCAATAATTGGATCATATTTTTCTGAACAAGTAATTAAATTTTTTCAACGACTTTCTTTTGAGAAATATCATCTCCATAAGATCTCAATTGATTTACTATTTCATCTATTCTTGAATAATAATCTTTTGCAGTTTCAGAATCTTTCATTTTTAAATTTTCAAAATTCCTCCTTAAAGTTTGAAGACGACAACTACGTACCTTATCACTGCCATGAAACTCCTCTTTCAGTTTATCCCAGGCTTCTTTTGCCCTTTTTGCTCCCATAATTCTTGGAAAATAAGTGTCTGTCAAGCTCATTTGTAGAGCTAGTAGTGCTAGAGAGTCTTTTTGTTGATTCTCTTTAAGTTCCTTCTTTTGTGCTTTAGTTAGAGCAGAAATGTCATCTGGGTTAGTGTACCAATCAGTGACGACATCCCATAAATTTTGCGCACAAAGTAGGTCTTCATTTTGATAGACCAAAAATCATAGTTATCTCCATTGAATGTTGGAATAGGAATAGATGAGCGGAAAGCGTCTGCCATGAATATAGCTCACGCCCAATGTCAATCGAACGGAGCTCTGATACCACTGATGATATTTTTATAATGGGTAAGAATAATTAATTTGTATAGAAGTGATAATGTGGATTTTATGATGATATAATTTTTAGAGATAGAAATAATAGGGAATAGATAGTTGAAGGAGGAAAATATAATTTTTTATTAGAAAAGATTTTTACAAAGTGGGTGATACAATTAGTACAATGACAAAAGGCCTTTTTTTAATGAAGTGGGCTGGAGGCTTTTCTCACTTTCTCCACACTACACTGCAATTGGCTACTACATGACATATTTATAGCCTTCCTGTGTCGGTGGCCATTCTCTAGCAATCTCTGATTTTTTGATTATTTTATTTAATTTTGCTTGCCAAGAAATTCTAGGGACTTCTAGGCGTTATTTTATATTTTGCTTGCTTGCTTGCCAAGCAATTTTAATAAATTCTAGAGATAAGCATCACTATTTTATCACAGCTGAACATATTTGGTGTTGCTGTTGATGGTTCAATACCAAGATGGACATCTTTGTAAAGCGTTGCATCAAAATAGCCAGCAAATCCTATTAGCCAGGCAGAAAAATAAGTCAAACAAATACGTATTTGCAACAGTTGTTAATATATCTGAAATTCTCTGGTTAGATGCAAGGATCTTTTTACCCATTTTTACCATATTTTTCTTACTTTTAGTAAACAGAAAGTTTGCACCTTGTGTCTCCAAGGGATGGTTCTAAAGTACTCTTATCATTCTCTATTTCTATTTCAAAACTACCAGGGAAATTAAAGCGATAAAAATAGCAAGGCTTTTTCAACCATATACCATGAACCATGGCTGAGCCGGTATCGGGAGGTATATCAAACCGTAGCTTCTTATAAAACTGATTGCTGTTCTTAGTTGAATGCTCTGGATGGACAAATGTAAAGACCTGAGCAAGAAAATAATAGAAGGGTTTGAATTTCTAGAACTTTCATTCTACAAATATCAACATGTTTCAAGAAAATATTAAAATTAACCTTACGGATTGAGTTGGAGCAAGCCTTGCTATACGATGCAGCTTGACAACATAAGCAGTTTCATGGTGCACAAGATCTTTATGTGACTTGATCTTTAGCAATCCCAAAAGAAAGCCACCAAAAATGTAAGAGAAGTGAGTATGAAAAATGTAAGAACATGATATTGGATTTGTATATTCAGAAAGACAGAATTTATATCATTGTATAATTTTGATGCAGTCACAGGTTGAATGAAACTCGTATACCTGAAATGAGCACAGCATAGAGGAATGTGAAAATTGATAAAAATGGAACCCAGTTAGTATAGTTTAGATTAGTTTATTAATCAAATGTAGGGTGAGGCTGGTCAAACAGTTAGCTTTTCATTCTGCAATTGTATCCCTGCAACTACAACATCAATTATGTCATAATATCCTCAGTTTTAAATTTATTGATGATAAGACCCAGTCTCCAGAGGATATTGTCTACAGAAACTTTATTGCACATGTTGGGTTTTGATACTCAATAATCTCGGAAAATGATGTTAAACGGTGTTAGATTATATTTCATAGGTTTCGGCTGATAACTGAAATAAATATCAATCAATCAATCCATATGATCGATCCGAAAGCAACATGGGCCACTAGTTACAACTTAATTGTATTAATGTTGCATTGGCCCACCATTCACCTATAGGACGATTTTCTTGTGTGTTGGCTCATTTACTTTGTGTTGGGCCATTTGTTGGACTTGGCTCAATTCTAGAAACCTAACCTAAGCTATATATATTCTCTTTCTCTTTACATTTTCAAATGTGTTATTTTGCCCATTTTTGAGAGAAAAACTACTGCATCTTCTGTTCTTCTCTTTGCCTTTGTGGCTCTAGCAAAATCACCTTCTCTTTGTGTTCTTGTTGTGGGCAAGGAATGAGAAAACAACCATAGGTGGATTGGTGTTGTGGGTTGTATGTGTTGGATTGATTGATTGGTAAGTGAACTCAGCTCGAAATCCACGTTTTAGAGAAGATTTTCTCTAGAGCACACATTAACTCGGCCATTCCCAAGATTCTCCTTAGACAAGCATCAGAGAAGATAACTTAAGCAGGTGAATAGACAAGACCAAAGCAACTCCCGCCAATAAACTAAGGTTATATCAAAGTCCACGTTTTCCACATCATTTTCGTATGCCTATCATTCCGTATTGGACATGACATTGACATGATAATTGGTATTCTTGTCCAATCACCATTGATAGAATAATTATAAGACATTAACCTGAAACTATTGAATACTGAGATGTGTAGCTGCTGTTTAGATTTAATAAGTAAGCAACTAGACAACATGAGAGAATTTATGCACTAACAAAGATAGATCTTAGCACGACACCAAGAAGCAGATTAAACACTCAAGACCATGGTAATACAGCACCAAGATAGATCTTGCTAACTGATTGTAGCAAATAAATATTACTAGCATGCTGTGCATTATACATTAGAGCTATGTAATTAATGAAACGACAGATCTTGCTAACTGATTGTAGCAAATAAATATTACTAGCATGCTGTGCATTATACATTAGAGCTATGTAATTAATGAAACGACAGATCTTGCTAACTGATTGTAGCAAATAAATAATAAGAATGACATTTTTATGAAACAAAAAATACTTACGATGACGGAATTGAGATTCCATCTTCCTTCAAAAACCCCTGAGCTCCATCAAGACACTCCGGTGAGAGCTCATTGTCACCGAAAGATCCAAGCAATTCACTGACCTTAGGTTACCAAAAAGAAATAATCAGAATTGATCCAATTTTCACGAGTGCATAAGATGAAAGAATTATTTATTTCATCGGACTTTACCCCATGACCATCCACACACCAAGATGTCAGCTTTCTCAGGAGCATCCCATTGCCGCATGTCACTAGAAACTATTGTAACAAGTTTTTCCCAGCCCTCTAGCTTGACCAAACTCTTACATGAAGCGTTACGACTGCATTTAGATTTTTTTCTACAGCATAAACTTTTACTTTGCGTCCAGTTTCTTCAGCTGCCTATTGATTAAAGAAAAGAAAAACATAATTAAGTAGAGACTTTAGGATGCATCAAATCCATATTCTCAGCCAGTTTCCAATTTTACTAGGAACAGACCTGCAGTGAAGCTCTCACAAGAGGTCCTCGTCCAACACCAACAACCATCAATACCTAAAGCAAATGAAAATGGAAAATAATGTTTACAGCCAAGTACCACAATGGTGATATAATATTGATGTGAAATTATAGAAGTCATCATAAAATCAACTTACAGTTACGACTGTAGATGCTTTATCATCAGCATAGCATAATTGCTTGACACTTTCAACCAAAAAAAAATTAAAATTGCAGCATAGCAAGTACCAAGGCAAACCAACAGTTAAGAAGGGTGGACAATTGCACTGCAAGGTTATGCATCATAACTAACCTGAATTGAGTGATAGAAAAATGCAGTTGTTAGTCTCTGGTGACTCCTTGATAGACAAGGATAATGTTGTGCGTTGGTTAGAAAAGAATGGCAGCAATGCAACATCAAAAAAAACTCATCAACTTCCAAGTTGAAGGGAATCTTGTGTCATATAAAGAAAAGATCGATAAAATATTCATGAATAATTTACATTGGTGTCAATTATGGTTGTTCTGATAGGCTCTCCAAACACCGCCCAAGCGAAGTAGGTGAAGGCAATGTCGACCTAACAGATAATAAGGAAGCTTGTCAGACAACAAACAGAAAGATTTATGTAAACTCACAGTATATCAAGTGCCACTGACAATTGGCTATGCTGTTCACAAAGAGCACGAAAGGAATTCCATAATTTCCATGTATCGGTCTTTCCTTCACCCTGTTATGAAAAAACAAGAAGCAATATGTGATTATGCATATATCGAAGGAAATGTGTTTAATAATTGCACTAATTCATTTATCAGTCGAAACATTATTAAGCAAATGACATGAGATTAAGAAATGCAATATTTACATGTTCCAACAAAGGCAATCTCATCCCCCACTCCCCTCCTCCGCACAAAAAGACCAACAATAACAATAGGAGATAACAGATTAAGAAAATTGATATTAGTTTGGCTCCCTTTCATGTGAGACATACACTGGTTTGAATGCTCCATTTTCCCTTACCATTAAGGCCGAACGTTCCTTTCTTCGTACGAGAATCAAAACAAAAAAGATAAGGATGATTTGTTCCAATACCATGCTAAGAATAGCTAGGATTTTCAGATCTAAAACTCTCCATTAAACTTATTCTTCCAATTTTCTCTTTAGGAGTGGCAAACCAAAACAATCTTATCAAATTTCTTGAACTTACTTGTGGAACAATTATAAGAGAAGGAAAAGGGGAGAGAAGAAGAGAGAGGAGGGGGAAAAGAGAACATGAAGAGAATATAGAGAATTTAAGGGGAGAGTGTCAATTTATTTTTGTGAGAATTATAAATGGTTCTCTTAACCTCATGTTTATTATGTGAGAATTATAAATGGTTGAGATTTGTTTGATAGATATTTGCTAGCTTGTTGGAGAAGCATTCAACCCTACTCAATTTGAATAAAATCCTACCAACTATCTCTCTCTCTCACGTGGGTGAAGAAAGGCAAGAAGCATTGTCCAAAACCTTAGACAAAAACTCTCTCTTTCTTCTCCAAGTCTCTCTCTCATTTTCTACCTTATTCATTGAGTGAAGAGGTGAGTTTGAGTTGAGCTTTGATGGTAGAATACCTTGGTATCTTAGGCATGAAATAGGGCTAAGTAGAGGTGGTGTTTCAAGAGAGTTTAGGGTCGGTTTTGAGGGTTCTTTGCCGGTTCTTCTAGCTATCTCTTGGTGGGGTGATTTGCATTGCGTGGAAGCTGTTCCTGAGCCTACAAATCAACCATAAGCAAGGAAGAAGAAGCTCCAGATTTTCGGCCATTGTTGGAGCTTCCATTTTCAGTTTTCATGTTCTTGGTTTATGCATTGGATGTTGTTGTAATGGTGTGTATTTTGGTAGTTTAAACACCCATAATCCTAACAAACTGGTATCAGAGCTTGGTTGGGGTGTTTGTGAGCCCAAAAACAGACCAGAAAACGAGCAGAAAACTTCTGAAAACGAACCAGAAAATCGGAGAAGAAGTAGTCCAGAAATCTGTTGAAGAACCAGAACTTCAAACACGATTTTCCGTCAAACCAGAAGGAATTTAGAAATTTCGAGACCACCGGGGTGCTCTGAAGACCGAGGAGAACATTTCTAGGTGGCACGTGAAAATTCGGCGACGGACCCGTTTTCCCGCGACGGCGCGTGGAGCGCGTCTGAGGTTTTCCGGCGACGGTCCCTTCAGGCAGAATACTTATTTTGATGTCCTGAACGTATTGATGTGTTTAGTTTTGTGTTTCAGGTTATACAGAAAAAGTTGGACGATTTTGCCCCTGGCTTGACGTCTTTGGCGGTTCGGTTGTGAAACTTTGGTATATTTACTGTTTTTCAACAGTAGTTTGGTAAGATTATTCTAAACTCTCCGTTAGGATAGGTTTGGTATTTTTTATCGGTTTATGCATGATTGTTTGGTTGCTTATTTGTGAATTCCGTTGATTGAATTCTTGTAATTAATTCGTGACCTGAAAGCATATTTAATTGCATTATACATGTTTCATCGTTGTGCTTCAATTCTGAAAACTGGTTTTTTAACTCTGCATTCGTATTTTATTTGATCATGTGGAAAAGATTTTTTCAAAACATTTTCTGTTATGTCCACGAGTACAGGCCACTCTTTTACAGAATCTGTAATGGGTTCGAGGGTCGAATTATCGTAATTCGATGGAAAGGGGGATTACTCGATTTGGAAACAGAAAATGAGGGCTATTTTGGTCCAACAAAGAGTTGCTAAAGCTCTTGATGATCCTGCTACATTTTCTGATGAGTTAAAAGCTAAACCACATGAAATTGAAGACATGAATGAAATTGCTTACAGTTCTATAATTTTGCATTTATCTGATAACATTGTAAGACAAGTTGATAATGCCAAAACTGCTAGAACTTTGTGGACTGAACTAGATGCCTTATTCTTGACTAAAACTTTACCTAACAAGATATATCTGTTGAAAAAGTTGTTTAGTTTTAAGATGGATCTCGGAAAGGATGTCGAGGGAAATTTGAGTGACTTTAGCATAATTGTTAAGAGTCTGGCTCATAATGATAAAAAATTTGCCGATGAGGATTTAGCTGTCATATTGCTAAACTCTTTGCCCGAATCTTATAGAAAAATGAAAAATGCCATAAGATATGGTAGGGACACTCTCACTCAAGCTATTGTCACGGATGCTTTAAAATCAAGAGAACTTGAATTAAAAAGAGACAATAGAACTTATTCTCGTGAAGAAAGCTTATTTGTTAGGGGAAGATCTGAAAAGAAAGAATTTAACTTCCATAACAAGAAGGGGAGAGGGAAATCCAAAATGAGATCCAAATCTAAAGATAAGAGCGGTAAGAAATGTTATCACTGTGGAAAGTTGGGACATTTCAAGAAAAACTGCTTTGAGTGGAAAAGGAAACAAAGAGACCCAAACAATACTGATCAAGATAATGCTGCCATTGTGTCTGAATTTGACAGTTTGCATGTCCTTAATGTGTCTGAAGAAGAATTTGATAAAAATTGGATCCTAGACACAGGGTGCACTTTTCATATGTGCCCTGAGAGGTCTTGGTTCTATAACTATAAAGAGACTGAATCTAGGAAGGTCTACATGGGGGACAATAATTCTCAAAATGTGGTTGGAGTTGGTGACATAGCTATTAGGATGTACGATGGGATCGTCACGCAGCTTAGAAATGTTAGATATGTTCCTAATTTAAAGAGGAACCTCATTTCCTTAGGTTCTCTTTAAGATGAGGGATATACCTTCAAGTCTGGTAACAAAATTTTGAAAATTATGAGGGGTTCTCTCATAGTTATGAAAGGACCTAAGAGGAATGGGTTGTACTATCTGGAGGGCAGAACTGAAATACCACTTGATTCTAGCCTTCTTACTGTGAGTAAAGACAAGGCTGAACTTTGGCATAACAGAATGGGTCACATTGGGTTTAAAGGGTTAAAAGCTTTAAATAATCAGAAATTGCTTGGAAAGGATGATATTGAAGCAATGGATTTCTGTGAAACATGTGTTTTGGGTAAGTCCCATAAGGTGAGCTTTGAAGCTAGCTCTCATAGGACCAGCAGACCATTAGACTATGTCCATGCTGATTTATGGGGTCCGGAGAAGCACTCCACATTTGGTGGGAGCAAGTACTTCTTGTCCTTAGTAGACGATTACTCGAGAAAGGTTTGGATTTACCCTTTGAAGGCTAAGTCGGAAACCTTTGAAAAAATCAGAATTTGGTTGAAGTCTGTGGAAAATAAGCTAGATAAGAAGCTTAAAACTTTGAGAACTGATAATGGGCTTGAATTCTGCAATTTTGAATTTGACAACTTCTGTAAGCAAAAAGGCATAACAAGACACAGAACTGTTAAATACACACCTGAACAGAATGGGGTCGCTGAGAGAATGAACAAGATCATAATGAACAAAGTTAGGTGTATGTTGATTAGCTCTGGCCTTGCGAAAGGCTTTTGGACTGAAGCTGCAAGTACTACAGCTTACTTGATTAATAGGTCTCCGTCCAGTAGTATAGGGTTTAAGACCCCACAGGAGTTGTGGACGGGAGAGCCTTCAAATCTGGAACACTTGAGGGTGTTTGGATGTGCTGTATTTGCACACCAATTTGAAAGAAAACTTGAGCCGAGGGCGGTCAAGTGTGTGATGTTAGGGTATCTCGAGGGTGTGAAGGGCTATAGGTTGTGGGTTTTAGGGGTTCAAGGCTTTAAGATTATTAACAGCAGAAATGTAGTCTTTAATGAATCTGAGATGTCATGCCTAAAACAGAAAACTGATGAAACTAACAAATCTGAAATTGAGAAGAGTATTCAGACTGATGTGAAGCTGACTAAGCTTGATTCACCTACACCTGGGAATGAGGTTAATGACCCTATACATCAAGAACCTGAAAATGAAGATGAGGCTGAAAATGAAACTGAACTTGAACCTGAAGGGGTGACTGAACTTCAAGAAAACATTGAACATGTTGAAGTTGAACATTTTAATGATCAGCCACCTAATCAAGATTATCAGCTTACTAGGGATAGGGGAAGGAGGCAGATCAGGCCAAATCCTAGATATGAATCCTTCAACATGACTGATTTTGCCTTAATTTCAGGTGAAGCTCTTGAACAGATAGAACCTGATAGTTTTGAAGAAGCTGTGAATGGAAAATATTCTGAAAATTGGTTAAAAGCTATGCAGGAGGAAATGAAATCTTTGAGTGATAACAGAACCTGGAAATCTTTGAGTGATAGCTGTGAATGAAATCTTTAAGGCAAGGTTAGTGGCCAAGGGTTATACTCAAAGGGAGGGTGTGGATTATAATGAAATATTTTCACCCGTGATTAAGTACAAGATAATCAGATTAATGTTGGCTCTTGTGGTTCAATTCAATTGGGAACTTGAACAACTCGATGTAAAAACTGCTTTTCTACATGGGGAGTTGGAAGAGAATATCTTCATGAGCCAACTACAAGGTTTTGTGGCTAAAGGAAAACTTGATTATGTGTACAAGTTAGAGAAATCTTTGTACGGGCTGAAACAGAGCCCAAGGCAATGGTACAAGAGATTTGATGTTTATGTGCTGAAAATAGGGTTTAAGATAAGTGAATTTGATGCTTGCTTGTATTTTAATGACATAAAGAGCGATTGTGAGGTTTACTTGCTACTTTATATGGATGATATGCTTTTAGCTGGACCTAGCAAGTCTCAAATTAATAAACTGAAAGATCTTTTGAAATCTGAATTTGACATGAAAGATTTAGGGAATGCTAGAAAGATTCTAGGGATGGTGATAACAAGGGACGTGGCTAAGAATAGGTTAACTATTTCACAGGAAGCTTACTTGAACAAAGTTGTGACAAAATTTGGTATGAAAGATAGTAAAATTGTGAATGTGCCTCTTGCCAGTCATATGAATTTATCACATGCTCATTCGCCTAAATCTGAGTCTAAATTAAAAGAGATGAAAAATGTGCCGTATGCTAATGCTATAGGTTCTGTCATGTTTTCTATGATTACTACTAGACCTGATCTTGCTTTTTCCATCAGTCTCCTAAGTAGATTTATGTCCAATCCTGGTAAGCCGCATTGGGCTGGTTTGAAATGGCTATTGAGGTATTTGGTTGGGACTTTAAATCTGGGCTTAGTGTATGAGAAAATATCTGAGAAGTTAACTTTGAAAGGTTATGTTGATGCTGACTTTGCAGGTAATAAAGACAGTAGGAAATCAACTACAGCATACTTCTTTACCCTAGGTGATAATTGCATAACTTGGAAGTCACAGTTGCAGCCTTTAGTTACTTTGTCAAGTACTGAGGCAGAGTATGTTGCCATAACCGAGGCGGTTAAGGAATGTACTTGGTTAAAAGGAATCTTAAAAGAATTGAACTTCATGCATGATATACCTGTTATGTTTACTGATAGTCAAAGTGCTTTATTGCTTTGTAAAAATCCTGTTTATCATGAAAGATCTAAACATATTGAGGTAAAGTATCATTTTATTAGTGAGAAATTGTCTCAAAATGAAGTTAAACTTGTTAAGATTCACACTGATTGGAATCCCTCTGATGTGGGAACTAAAATTCTACATGCAGGTAAATTTAAATTATGCTTATCTTTATTACATATTGATACGGGTTAATTTTTCTTGCAGGTAGTGGGCGATGATGATGAACTGTTCTTCCATGTGCATATTCGCAACCAAGAGAGTGTGTTATGAGAATCAAGGTGAAGAATGTGAGAATTATAAATGGTTCTCTTAACCTCATGTTTATTGTGTGCCCTTGGATCAAAATAGATGGTTGAGATTTGTTTGATAGATATTTGCTAGCTTGTTGAAGAAGCATTCAACCCTACTCAATTTGAATAAAATCCTACCAACTATCTCTCTCTCTCACGTGGGTGAAGAAAGGCAAGAAGCATGGTCCAAAACCTTAGACAAAAACTCTCTTTCTTCTCCAAGTCTCTCTCTCGTTTTCTACCTTGTTCATTGAGTGAAGAGGTGAGTTTGAGGTGAGCTTTGATGGTAGAATACCTTGGTATCTTAGGCATGAAATAGGGCTAAGTAGAAGTGGTGTTTCAAGAGAGTTTAGGGTCGGTTTTGAGGGTTCATTGTCGGTTCTTCTAGCTATCTCTTGGTGGGGTGATTTGTATTACGTGGAATCTGTTCCTGAGCCTACAAATAAACCATAAGCAAGGAAGAAGAAGCTCCAGATTTTCGGCCATTGTTGGAGCTTCCATTTTCAGTTTTCATGTTCTTGGTTTATGCATTGGATGTTGATGTAATGGTGTGTATTTTGGTAGTTTAAACACCCATAATCCTAACAATTTTCATTATAAAAGTTGCGTAAATTAAATCTTGTTATATAGTGGTCCTAATTCAATTCCAGCGAGATAGACTGTAACTTCTTAATCGAGGTATTATTGATATTAATATTTGTATTAGAAAGAAACTAAACAAATGGCCTAAATATTATAGTCCTGGAAATGAATAGTCGTTTTAGTTCATACTTATGTTTATACATTCTTTACTACATAATATACATTTGGGTGGGATATTTTATGTTTATACATCACAAGTTTAGGAGGACTAAACCATGGACCAAGCCCACCAACCTCCAAATTCAGTGCCATTACACATGGCTCGTTAGCTCAACTGCATCTTCTTTGACCTTTTCATCTTCTCTTTTACATACCTGAACTGTATAGAATTTGGCACAAAACAGGTAATAAATCAAGTTGAGCAATTGCAGTAAAGTGATTAACCAGTAGAAGTCTCTAATTTTCCCTTGTTCGAAGCCAGTTTGATCCACCAGGGCCTGCACTGAACTTGTGTACTTGTATAACTCCAAGCAGAACAATTGCATTTTAATTTTTGAATTCGCGATGAAAAATATTTGTCTCCACCACTGTTTATATTATAGTAATTCAGTCATTATTGTTGAACAATTATAATCAAAGCAACCATAATTTAATTTGGGACGCACCCAGCCACTCACGCATAAAAGAATGTTCACGTTGCACCTACACATATGTTCACATCGCCTGGACCCGCATAAAAACGCGCATTTCCACGCATAAAAATGCGCATTTTTTTGTAACGACGCGGACCTTGCGCCCAAACCGTTAGAACATACATACTGTCCGCTTTGGGTGGGCATTGCTCCCACTTGGCCCCTCATCTTGAGTTTTTGATTGAATTTTTATTTGTTGTCTTGTTCAATTGATTTTTTGTGATAAATTAAAAGAATAACAAGTGGTTTCATACTCCATTTTTGTCCTTTTTTTTTCAATAAATAAGTAGTTTCATACTTCTTATTTTTTTATAATTTTTCAATATAAAGAACCGGACCAAATTGGAACCGATTGGTTCGGTTCCAATTTGGTTCTATAGTTAAATATGGAACAAATGGTTCCATTTCCAAGATTTTCATTTATAATCGGTTCGATTCAGTTCTTTTCAGAACAGGACCAAACCTGATCACACCCACTCCTAATCAATATGTTAGATATTGTAATAAATATAATTAAATAATTAAATTCACATATTCGGCACTAATTTAAATATATATAAACAAAGTGGTCATTTGACATCTTACTAGTGTTAGCAGAGCATTTTTGTACCATAATATTAAACATAGCTGATTTGTTTACTGTACAATTTATCTTAGTAAATGGATATAAAGACTTCAAGGGGTTGTTTCACAAACCTTTGATAAAATTTTAGCTTATTTCGATAAAAAAATAGTAAAATATGTTATTTAAAAATCGATAAAAAGTTATTAATCTTTTAAAATGTGTAGTTGATCTCTACTTTTTAGCAACATCTTAAGCTTTCCCACACAAATACCAAACCTCACCATCATCAATTCATAAAAAATTTGCGAGTCAAATTTTTGGAAAAAAAGATCTATATGAAAGATATAATATATAAATAAATAGCTATTTGTTTCCTAATTCTTATCAATTAATTTATTAAAGGAGATTATGATTCGTAATTAAGTATTTGTTTGGGATAGCTAAAAATTAGATTTTGATCAAGATGATTAGTGGTAAAAAAAAAAAAAAAGTGGATAATAATTGTGGGATCATATGTAACACGTAATTAAGCTTAAATGGTGACTTTTGCCTCAACTTTTAACGTTCTTTTCAGTTCTCTTAAACAAGCACTAAGAGAACAAGTAGTCGTGTTACTTCTTAGGTAGCTAGTGAGTTATGAAAAATGTACTCTCATACTAGCACGGGCTGTCGACCCTAATTGAGCTTTTTTGTCAATAATTGTCATTAATTTACAGGTACCGGGAATTAAAGGTTAATGAAATAATGACCAAACCCCATTTTGATTAGTTTAATTGTCTTAATGGTTCGTTATTTCCGAGAATTATATAATTTGGTGGTATTACAACCGCCTCTCAAAATAGATTTGGTCCACACGAAATTTGTTTAACATATTCAAAGTCTCCAAATCTAGTTGTCCTGCCCTCAAACTTTTCAAAAAGTGAATACCTTTTAAGGTATGTGCCAAAGAAAGCCACCAGAATTGAAACCCCCCCCCCCCCATCTTTCTATATCTATAGATACCGTTTGTGATATACAAAAATTATTTTGTTAAATTTAGTGTCAAAATTCAAGAAATACCATAATGATCAACCTTACAATAATCCTTACAAGAGGTCACATGTTTGAATCCCCTTTGGTCCCTTTCCCTATTGAGTTTTTGGTAAAATTGTAGAATAAAAATATTGTACAACAAATTTGTTAGTAAAGGATTCAAACCTGGGACTTACAATCAAGGTTCTAAAATGCGTAATACGTGATAATGCGTTTCGATCGAGTATCAAGTATTATAAGAATATGCGTGCTTATACGAAGTATATACGTAATTATGCGTTTTCCCATTTTTAATATTTTAAACTAATAAATAATGCATTCTTTGAATATTTATACACATTCTTCAAATTTTCAAAAAAAAAAAAAATTATAAATACTACAATTATTTCAAGTTTATATATATTTTTCAAATTTGCAACAAAAGCATATTGCTCAAAATTATAAATACTACAGTTACTTGGTAATCAATTCCTACAATTAGATTAAACAAGAATATTGACTTAAAAAAATTCTAATTCTTGTCTAGCTCTTTATCGGATTTTAATTCAATCTCCTCTTCTTCATCCAAAGCATCTTCTGTGTTATCCAATACGAAATCATTTTCATCGGGCTCCCTTATTTCAATAGAGCAACTCCAAAAACTATTCTTATGTTAATGTCCAGATGAAGATTTATGCAAAAGCAAAATCTTAGAGATTGTTGTATATAATTGATGGGCTTAGGCGATTTGGGCCAATTTGATGTTTATATGGCTCAATTTAATTTATTTTTTTTTAGTTATAAAAATGGGTTGAATTTTGTTATGCTAATTCGAACATATTTTTAATTATAAATGCATGGGCATTTTGGAGAAAATGCTAGCATATGCGATCAACGAAATGAGTTGACCGCATTATCATACGCATACCCCATATGCGATGCGTTTCGAAAACGCGTCGAAAATATGCGGGCTTATGCTTCGCATATCCACGCATTTTAGAATACTGCTTCCAATATGTACATGCAAGCTCTAATCAACTAAACCACAAATAATGTTTGAAAATAAAATGAATTACAAATAATATAAGCTAAAAATTTAATCTATTGTCAAAAAAAAAATGCTCCCAACGGATCTAACGGGCGTCACAGCGAATTCTCGCCAGGTACTGAATCCGCCCTGACATTTATGATTTGCTAAAGAAATGAAGGTATTTTCCTTGGTTTCTTCCTTTTGCTTTATTTCCACTCGCCATTCATATACCAATATGGGTTGATTTCCTTTCCTAGAAAATATGCTCATGCCAATTTCCTAAATTTGTGGATTTGATTGAAACTAAAAAAAGTTTGACCATATTTTTTTACCTTCATTTCAGCCTATGAGAATCTTTGTCAAAACTTTTAATTTAAGGAATCACATAACCAATCTTTTCCATCCAATCTCTATCTTTGCATTGACATACATTATGTGTTGGTTATCCAATACTTGAGATTATGCTCCCGTTCTCTTTCGGTTTTTTTTTTTTCTCTTTTACTTTCAATCACACAATCTTCCAAAATATAATATTACACGTAAAAAGAAAAAATTTCTTTTTTTTTTCAACAACACATTCTTAAAAAAAAATATTATTTCAAACATTAAAATTTATCAAAAATGGAGGCCAAACGGGGACTATAAAAGAAAATATTAGACAATATTAAAGAATGAACAACCATCACAAATTCACAACATATTTAGAAGATGCTTCCAAAGAAATCCATTTTAAGGAGCTTTTAATCACTTCCAAACAAGCTCTTAACTTTCAACATTTTTCATGAGCTCGATTTATAGTACTAATTGAACTGCCTACAGGAGATAAAGTTATGATAGAAAAGTTATGTTTAAGGACATCGTGTTTACTAATACATGTTTCTTCATGGATCAATAGGTAAAAATATCACACCTGAGGGTCTCATCATAATTATTTGCTAGCCCCAGGAAATCGACCCTAATAGTCTCTTTTCTACGAACCACCTTGGTGAGCCTTTCTTCGTCAATGAATCTGGTTCACAGATTCCGCCTCACTTTCTCCATCAACAAGCCTAGTTCGCAGGTTTGCCTCACCGAGTGACTCCAACAAGATACATCAAGGTTCACAAACTGTAGCTCAGATGTAGCATCCATGTTGGATGAGGTTCAATCATTTTGAGCCACTTTCAACGAGCCTGGAAGGTTGTTACTAACTTACTATGTAGATGAATATGTGGATCGCTAGATTCTGACATTTGCTCAGCAGCTTAGCACTTTGAGGATGATAAGATACAGGCAGCCCAGTTTCACACCGAACGACTTACTAAGCAAGAGGAAATCCCTTTTAATGTGGATGAGGAATTTAATTCAGCAACGTAGGTGGTGTGCTCTGAACTGACACGATCCGTCCCGAGTCAACCTAATGGACCCGACACGTGTCATGCGCCGGTGGTAGATTCAGAAAAATACTGGACCTGCCACCAAGGCAACTGAATATTCTTTGACTATGAAATATTTTTAAAAGAATTTTGACAGAATTTGCTTTAAAAAATGGACTAAAACCACCTGGATAAAAATCAATTTTCTCAATCATAGTCATATAATTTAAAATAGGACGCACTAGTCCTTTAGAATACAAACTTCTCCAAATAAAAAGTTCGCAAATCAATAATTAACAAACTTTAAAAATCAAAAATGCCCAAAAGGAATATGAACTAAATAATCTGATGAAATGACCCATACAGTTAATGCAATGTGTGTGTCTCAACGCCATAGTTCGACAAGCTCCAAGGTTGCACAAATCCACCACTATCTGCTCAGAAAAAGATTTTAAAATATGAGTTTATAACTCAGTGAGTGGATAGTTTGAAAATAAGTATACTTTTCTGAAAAGTCTTGCTCTATTAAAACTTTAAGAAATTCTGATATCTAGGAATACTTTAAAACTAAGCATGATTGCATCATAAAATTCATTGCTCTTTGATCTAAATAACAACTGAATATAAATGATCTGATCTCGGTAACTATAAGTGAAAATATGGTTTCACATTACTGTAAGCTGAAATCATTATTCTGCAAACTAAATAAACTGAAGTCTGAAGTCTGAAATCTGATAAGCTGAATAAACATAACATTTTATACTAAAAAGTCACACAAATAAGTACCCCATGAATAGCCTTACTCATGTACAGAGTAATCTCGATGTACAAGGCGAAGCTATTCAAATCTGATAATCTGATAACTGGTCATACGTACGCAGAGCTGCCCCAAAGGCTAAGCACCCCAGTACACGGCCCAAAGCCTATGTGTGTACAAGAGTGTGTCCCAAAGACCTCTGATAATCTGGTCATACACTGTGGAAACACATTCACATCAGTGCAGAGCGGGTAAAATCACCATATCTGGTCATACACTGTGAAAACACATTCACACAAGTGCAGAGCGGGTAAATCACCTGGGTACTTTCTGATGATTTTAAAAATAACTATAGATATACTAAAACATGTAATACGAATATAACATGCTGATACAATGATTTACCTGAGCTGAACTTAACTTTAAAAAAAATGATTATAAAATTCACTTTATTCTGAAAATCATGGTTTCTAAATCAATTGTATGAAATAATTAACTTTTGAATCTAATAAAAATTTAATAAATACTAATTTCTGAAAAATAAGTTTTTCCACTCACTGGTCTATAGACATGAATCTGATTAAATTGACGAGCATTTTCGAGCTTTCCCGCCATTACCTGAAATATGATATTGGATAACCAATTTAACAATCACGCTACCAAGTAGCTCTAAATATTCATAATCGAATACTAAAACTTAATTTCTCGAGACTTGAATAATTTTTCCCAAATTTCATTTACTCACTTGGAGCTAATTCCATTTTCTAGTCCTTTCACTAAAATCTAATTCATCAAAATAATCCTCATTCCAACATAAGAATAATTCCCCATTTACAATCTATACTTATTCCAAATCCCAATTATAAATTCTAGGGTTTGTCAAAACTAAAATTCCTTACCTTAATTCAAATGAAAATGAAATAATCCACAATCTTGAGCTCTAAAATGCATCCATATTTCATAAATTCGAAACCCTAGAAATTTAACATCACAATATCATAAATAATTTACCTCTTATTCTCTAAAAAAAATAGATAAATTGAACCCAATATAAGAACATCAATACTTACCCTTCTTCTTCTTTCCTTTTTCCTTTTTTCTTTCTCTTTTTTTCTTCCTTTTTTTTCTCTCTTTTCTGCGCTTTTCCCTCTTCTGCCGGTTTTCTGCTCCTCCACTATGTGTTTGTGTGTGTTTCTAAATGAAAATGGAATAAAAAAATAACTGAAAAGTCCACTTGTTGTCCACTAATCCGAAAATTACCAAATAGTCCATCATCTTCAATTTAAAATAACATTTGGTCATTTTAACTTCTATTAATAAAAAAATAAATCCCAATCTTTAAATTATATCCAACTTAACCCTCAAATATTACAAGTTTATAAAATACCCCAATAAAATATTTTTTCTCATTTTAGTCCTTACTTGACTTGACTTTGACTAAAAAAAAATGGGTTGTTACATGAACTGCCTGCAAGGAGCCACGTTCTCTAGAGACCATCTTGAAACCAATACTAATCTCGGCAAGTTTAATAAATATTTTGGTTTTCCTTTCGTCGCTCATTACCAGTCCCTCCGATGTGGCACAATTCTGGTGCCTGTCCCGCACCAAGAGTGCCTCAACAGCCGTAGCTAGAGGTGAGGGTGCGCTGGAGCTGCCTCGACAACAGTTGCAGGACGCTGGAGGTTGCGATGTACCCAGAAGCCTCAAAAGTCATAGTTGGAGGTTGAATTTTTGTTTAAACATTTTATCGAACATCTGGTGGATGAAGCAGCACTGAGATTGTAATATTTTATTCACCTGGGCCCACCCCGTGTGATTTGTCTGTCAAGTTTATGTGAGAACCTATCATGTGCATATGGCTTTGTTGGAGATTTTATGACAACAAATAAAGGCTGCCTCTAATCCCAAGATCAATCTATCCTAAGAAATCAGGACTTATTGCTAGATTGAGTATTAACTATATAGGGAATTAATTCCCAAAATAAATTACACACGTCTACATTGAATTTTGCACGTTTGGAACTTTTGAGTATGCGTGTATGATAAATAATGATTGAACAAGTAAATTAAGTAATCACACCCATAATTTCCTGAAACTATCAGACTCTATAATTCCCTGAAACTGACTCAAATCTCCACTCTTTAAAGATTGAGTCAATATGTTAAATACTGTAAATAAATATATTTAAAGCGAAAGACGAAAGACGAGGAAGAGACAGTATTCATAACCATGGAGAGGTGCCCCATGACTTTCATAAAGCAGGTGGCGGCCCAAGGTTCGTACCACCAACGTAGGAAAATTCGGAGCCGTCGGAAGCGACTACCACTGCGCCTGCCTCGACGGCATTCATCGGAGGCACGGGAGCCTCGGTGGCGGTGGGAGCACTGGGGCCAGATCTTGACCAAGGGGGGATCGAAATCGAGTGGCATGTAGGTCGCCACGTCGCTGCGACTACGAGTCTTACGCCGTGGACGTGCAGTCCACGATCTCTAGCTTAGGCTCGAAGACTTTGAAAAGGGAAAATGGAAGTGAAAGTTATCCAAACGGTAGATATGTCCTGTTTCATTCCCCTTTTTTTTTCAAAATTCATTTTTTCTCTTCTTTTCAATCACATTTTTCAATAAAATAATATTACACATTATCCATCAATCAACTATTTAAAATGCATTCTTTTCCCCAAAATCAGAATCAAACGAGTTTATTTTGTATTTAATTTCCCTTATTCCGGTCAAAGACATAATTTGTCCAAAAGGGTATATATGTCATTCTATATTTTATTAAACAGCATATAACAACTTATTTTTCATCATATTTTAAAAAATTAATAAATAAATAAATAAGTACGAAAAATATGTTTCCCAGATTTCTAAGCATAGAAACAAAAATATCGTCCCTTAGTAAAGATGAAAAAACCACTCTGAAACACGTTTCTTTGGTCGAATTACATTGGCAATATGCTAAAAGAAATGTATTACAAAAGAGGCAAATAACATGATCCATAATAGAAATTTACTACTTCAAAACATTATTGTTCTTTCCAAATAACTATATTTAATTACCCACAAATGGCCAACTGATTCGAAGCTCCAGATTTGCATTTGGCCTAAACTTGCTGAATTTGTTCTATCTCCTGAAATTCTAAGTTGGGTTCATCATCAATGTTTGTTGTTGTAGTCATAAATATGTAAAGAACAGGAATCGTTGGCAGCAGAAGTTGAACACTCAGCTTAAAACTCCTCCACATGCTGGAGATACATGCAGTGCATGAGGAGAGCAGCATAATTATGGGGTAGATATACCAAAAGATATCTTGTGGCAAGAATAGTGAAGCCAAGAAACAAACCAATAGGGAAACTGAGTAATTCTTGACTTGAATGCGCATGTATCCCATATCAACTTGAGGTGTCAATGGGATTTCAATGGAGATGAAGGAGAAGAGAAAGAAAAAGCTAGTGAGAACCCAAAACTTGATCCAAGTGAAGTTCTCAATTACTATACCAAATGGATCCCATTCCCAAGGCATGGCTTTATATGATTTTAATATGTTTACGACGAATAGGGCAGCGTATCTCAGATCAAAGTATGACATCGTTCTTCTCCAAGAACTGAATGCTTGGGTGAGAGAAATTAAGTATAAGTGATGAATTGAATATGGCTTGACAAGGCATTTTAAGCACAGAGATGGAGAAATTTCCTAGAAACATACAAATGAGTCTAATTAAGTCAACCCAAATACAGTGTTGAAGGCTTGAAGCACAGATTGGACAATTTTTTTAAGAGAATTGTCGATTAAAAAATAAAGCATAGAGAATATCTTATGAGAATTGACTATTGATAATAAAAGCATGAGAATATTTCTTCAAAATTTTGTAATTTCTAAAAACTCTTTTATAATATTATTATTTTAGTTTTAGATGTTTTGAAGTAATAATGAGAGTCTTGAAAATTGCTTGTGATTGCTACACAAGTGATTTGATCATTTTGTTTTGAAGTAATAGTCCATGTCGCAATAATTAATAAAAAAACAATTTCACTTTTGGCCTAGAAATTGTGGCTTTGACTTTTTCTTATTTTCAAAGGTAAATTATACAAATTAAATGCAATTAATTACTTCTCATTACTGTAACCCCTAAAATTTACCTTCAAAAATGGAACTAATTGCGTTTAATTTGTATAATTTTTCACCTGGAAAATATTTAAAGTTTGGTGTCTGTGGCTTTGTTTTTCATGAAAATTGTTCATTAAAGAGATAATTTTTTTTTTTTTTTTTTAACAATTAACTCTAAAATTTGTTCCTATTGTCAAAATATATATATATATATCGAATATTATTCGTTTGGTTTTGTTTTACATGAAATTTGCACATTAAAGGGATAATTTTTTGACAATTAGATCTGGAATTGGTTTTCCCACCAAAGTGGTGGGAAAAACTTTTCCCCAAAAGTGGGAAAGTGTGAGTGTGTGAGCAAAATCAAGAAAATGAATTCTATGGCAAAAAAGTGGTATCAAACAACAAAAAAGTGGAAGTTGGAAAATATTTTCCTAGTTCTAAGAAAAAAATTTAATTATCAAACAAGGTCTTACGGTTTAAATACCACGCTTTACAAACTACGATAACAAGAAAAAAAGTCTAAGCCCCATTTGATACAAAAGAAGTAAAACACATTGATCTAACAATATTCAATTGTACAGACAGAAAATTGGAACAGAGTAAAAGAGGGTAAGGATGAATTTTGCTATTTGTACAATTAGGGTTGACAACTCCGGTTGACAATCATCTCACATGAAGGGGGCCCACGATTTTTTTATTCATCGTGAGCCTCTTCCCATGTGAATGATTATTAATCGAAGTTGTCAATTCCGAATGTATTTGTAGCATGGTTCGGGTAAGGATTTATAGTTTGAAAAAGAGATTCTGTTGTGGTTTGGTGAAATCGATGATGACTGCCAGTGGATTTATTGAATGACACGTCCATAAGAAAGAGAATGACATGTGGTTAGTAAGTCATTGACAATGTACATGGAGAAAGAGACTGGCACTGGATTTATTGAATGATACATCCATATTTGCAATATGCCATTATCCTCCAATTGCTTGTTTTACCGTTCAAAATCTAAAGTTTATGCTTCTTCGGTGTGCAATGACGTTAATGAGTGTTTGTTATTTTTCTGCCCTTTCTTGTCAATGGCGCTTTTTGGGCAAAAAAAAAATTTCAATCCAATATTAAAAATAAGCCTTAAATGGCATTGACGATGGATTTTGGTGTAGAAACGGCTATTAATTTTGAATTTTGGAATGGGTAGTGTAAAAATTTTAGTTTACATAAATCTATAATTCGAAATGTTGGAAAGATAATGAAAATTTAGTATAACAATATTATTTGTGCTTCCTCCTCTTCTTTCAACAAGATTTTATTTTCTTTCTTTCTTTCTTTTTTATTTTCCTTTTTTGTAAGTTTTTTGAGTTTGATATATTCATGGGGTTGTGTGATATTTATTAATATCATTTGGATTTTAATTTTATATTTACACTAATCAAGTTTGTCAAAACCTGACCATTAATGTCTTGGAACACCAAATTGAATGACAAATATAAATATCAATCTCAACAGTTATGGAATCATTTGTTGAAATGAAATATCGTTCTCGACAGTTATTCTCAGTAATTCTCGACAAATTCATTACGCAATCATCTATCGATATGATCAAGTTCAGTTGAGCTGAACATTCAATGTGTGTTTTGAGCTAAAACGTATAAAATATCATCGTCTGCCTTTTTTGCTTTCATGTTTCTTATTCTCGCAGATGAATTTCGAGAGCGAGATATGTTTGTTAATTGTCTAGAATTCATATTTGTAAATATTCTGGACCATTTCTTGATTATATGATTTGGCTCTTATTTATGTGTTTTGTGGTTCTTATCACAATAATTTGCAATCCATGTAAATGCTCTATATCAGTGGATAGCTAATCACGTTCAATTTCAAATCTCTTTTACAAAATTCTCTTCGATGGTATAAGATATTAGCTTTTTTATTTCACATGTTAAGCTAACTATCATTTTTTTTTTTTTTGATTTACAGGATTAGGGATGGCAATTTGAACCGTTAAAACCGAAAACTGCGGTTAACCGAACCGAATGGGGCGAAAAAAATCGAACCGATGGTGCAATGGGGCGGTTATGGTTTTGATTTTTATGAACCGATTCGAGGTGGTGCGGGTATGGTATTTAGTGATGGTGCCCCGAACCGAACCGAACCGAACCGATAACCCGAAAAATAAAAATAAAAAAATAATTAATTGGGCCTTCCATTATTATTTCCCAAATTCTGGCCCAATTAATATATTAATAATCAGGCAACATTCTGGCCAAGTAAACCAAACCAGCCCAACAGCCCTTAACCTAATAAGTCTAACCCTACCGATTTGGAAACTCATTTTATCAAAATTGGAAACCGTCTAGCAAAAGTGTGAAACACTCTCGTCATTTTTAAAATCCTTGCTGGATCTCTACTTTGAGTTTTTGCTTCAACAGTCACACTGCTTCTCTTTCTCTCTCTCTCTTTTCTGTCTCTTTGTGTGAATATGTATATGTACGCCTCCATCGGCTCCTCCATCACCGCCGCTGTAATTGCTGCCATCACCGCAGCGGTGTAGGGTTTTTTAGAGCTGGATTTTCGTTCTTCGCCACTCCCCATAACCTTACACCGTTCTTTCGCCGGTTTCGTTGATTAATCCGCCGCCACTCCCCAAACCCCAGACCTAAATCTCTCTCTCCATTTTTTAACTCTTTTTTCAGTTTATTCAGAACTGAAAGTTGAGAAAAAGACCAAATTTTTGAAATTAATCAAGCGCAACTTCACTAGGGTTGTCTTGGGTTCGGTTCCTGTTATGAGTTGCCCTCCCTAATCTATTCGATTGGGGCAAGGCTGAAATAATAAGAAGGGCGAGAGGAGTTTTTTATGGCATTGGACGATTTGATGGCGGCATCTTGGTTTTCACAATCATCGGTGGCTGTGTCGAACCACCTGGTTGAGTTTTCTGCAAATGGGAATCACGTGGAGGAGGATGGAGAAATGAGCGTGAACAGTAGTAATAGCATTGGTAATACTAATGCTCGGGATTTCTGGCAATTCTATAGTTTGGTTGCTTCTTTAATTTTTTTTTTTTTTTTTTTTAAATAAGATAGATTCGATATTATAGACTTATAGCTTGCCCTTTGTTTATGTTGATTGTATTACTGATTTTCATAAATAGGATATATCCTTTGTAAATGTTTGCATTAATGAGAAGAAATAGAGGGGAAAAAACAAATTTCAACTATGGAATTGTTACGAGCTTATTTTTCATATTTTAGAACCGGCTCTGTCCTGCTATATTTTTCACTATTTTTGTTTTCTTCTCTGGACAAGACATTGTAACTAATGATAAGGAAGATTGCTGTGACTCTGTTTGCGCAATTTATGACAACGGTGGATCACTTTTCTGGTATGTTTGTGTTGTGCTTACATGTTATCTCTTTAAATAGTTGTTTCTTCTCTTATATTTCAGAGTACACTTGTATATTCTATACTGCTTCATTAGCATTGTTGTCCATTGTAAGATTATGTTTGCTTGGAGGTATGCGTGTACCTATTTTTCGTTGTTGGATTGACTATAAAAAATATAAATTATCATAAATATTCATGATAGCTAAGTTCAAATTTTGCATTTGAAAGTTGGGATATTGTTTGCATTTTCGTTTGAAATATTGTTTGCTAAATTGGTTTAGTATTATATTTTTGTTTTTATAATTTTTTTCCAATTTGACGGTTAAACTTATAAAAAATAATTTATTTTCGTGGTTATTAACCGAACCGAACCGAATCGAACCGAACCGAACCGAACCGACTTAAGTGGTTATGGTGCGGTTATGGTATGACAAAAAATTTGATGGTACGGTTATAGTTTTGATCGAACCGACCCATAACCGAACCGTTGCCATCACTATACAGGATTTGGCATTTGAGTTGTCCCTATCAAAATTGTTGGGGGAAAACATTTAGAAATTTTGAGAACATCTTGCACATCAAATTGTAAGCTATATGTCTGCAATACCTTTTTTTTTTCGTCCTTTACCTTTTCTTATTTCCTTATCAAAAGTTAATTAATTTAATGGCATCAAAGTTATGGTTTCATATGATTGTGATGTGCATGTGCGTATGTGTTCATTTATTTCTATCATTATGGAAGCCGAGAAATTGGACTTTTTGCGTTTCTTTACTCGCGAAAATATGCACTTTTAATTATGGACTATAACTAGAAAATTGGCACTTTTAATTACCAATACTTCATACATAACACAAGCAAACATAAATATCTTTTAAATGAACTGTTTAATTTGTCTAAATTAAAGCCTTGACAATTATGAATTCTCGACAAATCAGTTATGTGACTCATCTTTCAAGATGAATTATCATTCTCGACTGTTAGTTTCAGTTATTCTCGACAGATGACTAAATCTTGACAAATCAGTTGAGTCATCTGTCGATATGAACTGTCGTTCTCGACAGTTAAAGTTAGTATTTATCGACAGATGACTACTTTTTGACATATCAGTTTTGCAGTCATATGTCGACATGTCAAACTTTGATTCATCTGAACATTATATGTGTGTTTTGCATTAACATGTACGAATTATTATAATTTGACAATTTTTGTTTTCTTGTTGTACTTTGTTCTAGCAGATGAATTTTGAATTTCTAGTTCCCAAAAATACGCGCTTGCACGCCCACATTTCTCAAATGGGCAATTTCAAGTTCATGAAAACCGTATTGAAGAATTTTGATAACCATAGTTGCTTCCCTCCAAGAATTTGGTGGTTGTGTTCTAAATGACCATAGTTGCTTCCCTTCAAGAATTTGATTAGCAACATGATTTGGTAGTTGTATATATCTGTGCTTATACATCTCCGAGAATTATCGCAAGTAATGATTTATGTAATTTACAAAGCATAGTGGATAGCAAGTAGATTCAAAAGCACAGACATGTTCTTGGAAGCTTCCCAATTGATCTAATTTTTTATCTCTCCCTTTCCTAGTTCGTAGTTGTTTAATTCTCTTAGAAATTAGCACTGATGCATGTTCTGTATTAATAAGTCCCAAAAATTGAATCTCATACTTGAATAGAATTTGAACTATTTTAGTGTTGTCTTGTCTGTTGCATCAATTTTATGGTACGTAGTTGCCACTGCATATATAGCAAATTAGGCAGATGAAGTTGCTTTTTATTTCCTAAAGTTGCTCAGCATCATATTGAATGTTTCCCTTGATGTTGACTTCAGCATTGCCACTAAAGAAGCTTCCAGAATTGGATGACATGGAGTGTTCATCAACTAAGGTCATGGACAATGGTGTTAATGTAATGGATATGTATGGCCCTGGTCTGTGAAAGGAAGCTGGTGAATATAATTGTTTTCTCAACGTCATAATACTGGTTGGTATTAGGAAGCATGCTTTCCATTGTTGTTTTCTATGAGTTTTCTTTCTCTGTCCATTGTTATATTTCATGGTAAAACTATTCCTTGGCCCTAAGATATTCTCTATTTGGAATTTAGTCATTGTGGCACTTGAATTCTGCTCTTTGCATGGCAATATTAATCTTTCTACTTTCTACTACTAAATTTATCTTCATCTTTCATATGGTAGTTTTAGCCTCAGTTTGGTGTTCGCGATTCCAGTAAAAGATTAAGGTGTAAGATAAAAGATTGAAGATGGAAGATGTTAGCATAGGAAGGTTGACAGCAAAGTCGCTGAAGTTTATTTTGAACTAAAATCGACTTATTTGGTGAAATTGTTGAATTTTGATTTATTGGTGTATTTTAGGTCATCTTTGTATGGACTCAAAAATTCGTAATGAAGTTATTATCAATTTTGTTGGTTAATTTGCGTCTACGGATAGAAAATTATTTTACCTATGCAATGGTCAAACAACATACCCAAAAAAAATAATGAAATAATAAAAATAAAAAGCAAAAGAAGATGACCTACTGCAACGCTCAAAAAATGCTGCAAAAAAAAAAAAGATATAAGCATAGATAACATACAAAAATGTTGCAAAAAAATTATTATCAACATTCAAAAAACGTTGCAAAAAATTTATTAGCAACACTCGAAAACGTTGCAAAAATGTTATTAGCAACATTTAAAAAAAAAAAGTTATTAGCAACGTTCAATAAACGTTGTAAAAAGGTTGTGCAACATTTAAAAAATGTTGCAAAATTATTATTAGCAACATTAAAAAAATGTTGTCGTATCCTTCTACTTTACATCAACATACGTTCGAACGTTGCAAAAATTTTCAACAATGATATTTGAACGTTACAAAAAGTTATTATTGTTGTATTGACTCTAGAAGAGTCAATATTGCATTATGTGGGAGAATAAAATTTTTGGAAACATGCGCAATATCAGTTGATAGAATAGTTGACACAACACTTTGTTGTTTGAAGAAACCCTCATCCTCAATACTATTGATAATAATTTAGTACTAAATTAGTGAGAAACCTACTAAGTTTTTAAGGCCTGTTTGATAGGGCCAAATTTTTCATAGAAGTTGAATTTCAACTTCCACTTTTGACTTGTTTGATTGGCCAAATTTTTCATGAAAATTGTTTTCTACCTTTTGAAATTTTCATTATTTTATTTTCCCACCACTTTGGTGGGAAAAGCAATTCCACTTTTTTTTTTTTTTTTTTTATAAGTATTAGAAACAAATTCTAAGATAAAGTGTAAAAAAAAAAAAAAAATTATCCCTTTAATTGACAAATTTCATGTAAAACAAAGCTAAACGAACACTAAAAAATTCAAATTTTTTTTTTTTTTTTTTTTTTTTTTTTTTTGCAATCTAAACAAATTTTGTCCCCAATAGTAAGAAAATTTATTCCTTTAATTGACAATTTTTATAAAAATAAAGTCAAACGGACACCAAAAGTATTATATTTTTCAAGTGAAAAATTATACCAATCAAAATCTTTTAATTACAATTCTCAGTAAAACAAATTCTAAGCAATTCAATTTTCTGTAATTCATTTTCTTTCCACCAAAATTCTATATTTCTATCAAACGGACCCTAAAATATTTGTCATGATTGATACTATACCGACATTGGTATATTTGAAATAAATATTCTATTGAACAAGAAGTTCAATTATTGAATATATTATTGCTTCACATGATCAATAATAATGCAAAATTAAGATTTCAAATGGATATTAAGAACCGAAATTCTCCAATCCAATGAATTCCAATATAAAACTTCTTCTCTGTATTACGAATTGGTCTTGATCATCACTAGATAAAGTTAGAACTAAATTTCAATAATCTTAAAATTAATTAGGGCATGTTGACAGTCTAGATATAATTGTGTTTAATAGATACATTTACCAGATAATTAAATAATTCTCTCAACATTAAAGGGAGAAATTAGTAGCTGAAAAAAATATACAATGTTTCACATTATGCTATCTATATGATATATCCTTGCACTTGATAATCTGAAAAGATAACTCAAATGCAAAATATACTTACTGGCATATAAGAAATTACTATAATCTCATATATCAACTATAGATGTTCAATCTCCTATTGTTGTCTTAGAAAGACAAAACTATTGCAATACATAAATAATATGCTGAAACATTGTGACATTTTATTCTAAAAAAGAGAGAGAGAGAGAGAGAGAGAGAGAGAGATGATCCAGATTAGGAGGCCTAATTCTTGGAGAGTATATAGACATAACTAATTATAAAACCTAGAAGAGGTTCAAGTACTTGAAGTATTGAAAGTGGAGACCTGTCATTAAGTTATGTCATTATGAAAAAGAAATAAAATCAAAAAGAAAAAGTTGTCGACAATACTTTTGTACATGATATACCACTTCATATTATAAATAGCAAAAATATAAAAATTAATTCGTTGAAACATATTGATCGAAGTAATGATTGGCCAAATAAAATAACACAATCTTATTAGAATTGAACTTATTAGATAAACCAAAAGCATTTGGACCTAAAGTTCGAGCACCTAAATGTATATACCTATTCAAAAAGTAAATGAGGAAAATGAAGCGTAACATGTAATGCACGACTCTCAATATAATAATTTTCACAAAGACCGTGGTGGATGCAATCACAAGTCAATATATCGTTATCCTCACGATGCATGAAATTATAAATGTGATTATGGCCAAGTAGTTTGGCATTACCATTAATGTTATCCTTGAAGAATTTAATATGATTGAAGCATATAATTCAAGCGATATTATTATAAGGGAGAATAAATACGTGTTGTGCTCTTTTTTCCTTGATCAAATTTCATCTCATTGATTTTCCTGATGAAGTTTCTAATGAGACGGCTTTTGTAGTATACTCAAAAGAATTACATAGTCTTTTTCCTTCATTAGGATTTTTTTCACATGATTTTTCTAGTATGGTTTTAACGTGACATTTCTTTGTGCAATGAATGTGTATAACCTGCAAGACATTTACCCTCAAAATAATACTCTTATATGTTACAAATTGTGAATGACTCTCGAAGAGAGCAATAACACAATCTATTTTTCAATGGATAATCATGTTGTCTAAAATCAAACAAAGATTGATAAAAATCTTTTATGAAAACAATATTACTTGAATGCTATAACAAGACAAAATGAAACATATTTTACCAGAATTGAAATACTGAAAATAGTAACGTACAAGACATAGATGACTCGATACAAGAATTTTTATTTATTGAAGTCCAGGGAGTAGATGTACTCTTTTTTCTTCAATCAAATTTTGTCCCATTGAATTTTCATGACAATGTATTAATGAGACAGTATTTTATTATTACAAATTTTGTTGTAATTATTTGTACACTTTTTTCATTTGTTTGGTAGTTTATACCATGACTTTTTGTCAAATTAGGTTTTTAATGAGGGGAATGTCGTAAAACTATGAGATAATTATTGATGTCAATTTAGTCTTATTGGTATACTTAGATAAACCATATTTACTCCGTAAGAGTCTATTTTATTCAAATTGTAACTCTTTTTTTAAACCTAATAAATATGAGTCAATTATTGCAACAAACTTACAAACTTGAGTTTTGACTCTCATCTATTATTGTTTTGTATCTCTTTTTCCGTTAGTTTTATAACACTTTAAAAATTATGTTGTAATTACATAATACATAATAATAATTTAAAATTACAAATAGAATTTTCATCATTAATAATGATAAATAATTTATAAACTATTTTTAGATATTATAAGTAAATTTATTGATGATAATTTAGTCAATAAATAAAGTATTTAAAACTAAATATTAACAGACAAAAATTACGGTGTTAATACAATTAAAACTTGAAAATAACTTCAATAAAATAAAAGATTTCTTAAGTTACTGACAAAATAATGAAAGTTGTAAAAAATGCTTCTCTACTGTATAATCAACGATTACCATTGACATTATCATGAATGGAGATGAACTGGTGATCACTAACTCCCAAACCATTAACAAATATTGATTCATGCCCAGTATCATAGTTGATAATTAATTTTCAATTACTTTAATTTGTCAATAATAATTTCGTTAATAAGGACTTTTTGAAATCTAATATAAAATTCGCAATTTAAAAGGTATGGAATCACAGTATTTTGTAAAAACCGACTAGTTTGCCCTGTTCAACCACATGTCAATTGTTAAACACTTCAATCATACTAATCAAATTGGACTAGTTGATCAAGTATTTGGTCGAACCTCCGGTGTGAGTTTAATACAACTTGTTCATCGGATTTATGTGAAAGTCAATCGGTGATAGCTTGACATTGCCGACGACATTTTCACTGATAATTATTAATAAAGGTGAGGTGTGTCAATGATCGTCAATTATATAGAAATCGAAAGTTACGTTCGAATCACCAACATATTGATTTTCGTAAGAATATCCCACTAGTAATAACGTCAGCCATTATGGACTTAATTTTCATTGGTGATCGGACGCTCCATTAATTTTATTATTATCTTAATGGTAATTGTCTATTCTTTCGAATTTTCAAATTAGTAGATTTGTTATTAGCTACTTTTAAACAATAGTTGGTCTTTTAGGAGATGCAATAGTCACCTGCTGTACTTAAATTTGAAATAGTCACATGTTGTTTCTTTTAAAAAAAAGTCACTATTTTTTAAAATGCACAAAAAAAACTTCCATTGACACTTGATTTGTTCAAAAATATCATTTTTTGGGTGTGAATAGTCCATATTACCCTGAGACTCACAATTCTAAGAGCATTTAATGCTCATTAATAATATCTATTATTATTATTAATATTTTGATGTGATGATTTATTTTTTATATTATAAATATTATATAAATATATATTGTTTAATATGAATTTTCTTAATAAAAAAAAAAAGTGTTATGAAAATTCTACTCTCAACCACACAAATGTTGAGACTATTTCCAACAAAATTATTAACATGAATAACAATGAGAAAATTAAGAAAAAAATTAATTAAAATTTGATGGTCAATAAAATTATGTATACAAATAATTTAAGGAAATCATAATAATTATTTTAATAAATTTAATGTATTGAACTAGACAATACAAAATATGATTCGTTGCAATTGATTTTAATTTATTACTTTTTAATGAATATTTCAAAAATTTTATTAAACTCGTATTGTTACTCTTTAACGAATAGTTCAAATATCAAGGTGCCTTCTTTTTTTTTTTTTAAGACGTTGGCTCTTCAATTTTTCATTTTGCGTAAAGTTTTGAACGACTCATCCCCAGTTCAGACATTCAAGGTGCCTTTTTGTTGTGAGAACTGATGGTGGATGGATAGACTTTTCCTACCAGAAGTGCATTCGAGCAAGATAAGTACCGTTCTCATGTAGAAAGATTTATAAAAGAACATTTGATTCATGTACTTTTGAGGATAGTGTTAACATTTTTGGCTAAAATGTATGGTTAAAAAAATGAATGAAAGATGGATTTTTAAATTTATGTGTAATTTTTGAAAAATTTTATTGAAAAATGTATGTGTAATAATATTTTATTGAAAAATGTAAAAAAAATAGACAAAAATAAATTTTAATTTTAATTTTAATTACGGTCAAACAATGCTCTACATTAACAATTTTGACAATAATACATTTGAATTGCATATGATTCGAAACTTATGAAAAATGATTCATGAAAGTCATGGCAGCCTTACAAAAAAAAAAGAATTGAATATAACTCTACATTAGCATACGCAAAAATAGGATTCACCCATCTGTCGAGAATTACTGAATGAACTTTCGGGAACTACATTTCGTCTGTCGGGATTCACTCATATGTCGAGAATTACTGCAATGAACTATCTCATCAATCAATTCATCCTGACATTTTACACAGTGTAAGTACAATTTTCCATTATTTTATGTCCAACAAAAGTACAGAACCTGTAAGGTATTGAAAATTTTCATAAGAGCAAAAATGTCCAAAAGTGACATTTTTGAAATGACTTTTAAAATGTGATATTTTTGTAATTATAAAAGAAAAATGTGATAGCTAGTGTAATTTCCTCTTCTTTATAAGGTGATGTACCATTGCAATGGAATATTATATTAAGGGTCCATTTGATTTCAGGGGTGGAAAGAAAATGAATAGCAGGGAATTGAATTGAATAGAATTTGTTTTAGAGGGAATTGTAATTAATGGTATTTGATTGGTATAATTTTTTACCTAATCCGTTTGACTTTATTTTTCATGCAAATTGTTATCTTTTGGGATAAATTTTTTCACAATCTATATTAAAATTTGTTTGGATTGCAAAAAAGTAAAAAAAAAAAAAAAAATTTAAAAATTTTAAAAAAAATTTTGAAATTTTTTTGTGTTCGTTTAGCTTTATTTTTCATACAAATTGTCAATTAAATGGATAATTTTTTTTACCATTGAATTTAGAATATGTTTCCATTACCAAAAAATAAAAACAAAACAAAACAAAAGGATGGAAAATATTTTCCCATCATACCCATAGGAAAATAAAAGATGAAAAATATGTTTTAAATGGTTGTACCTAGAAAATTGGTAAAAATGAATTTCATAAAAAAGTAATGTAATCAAACACCAAATTTAAGGGTGGAAAAGGAAAAATCTCAATCCACCCAATCAACGGGGCCTAAATTCAATTTGAAGTCGAGGATTGGGAATGAGACCCATAATTCTGTCTCTATAGGAGTAGATTGTCACTCTTATCATTCTCTGTTTCACATGACAAATGGGTTAGTTAGGGGGGAAATACAGATCGACGAGGCAAAAAGGCAGATAATATAGTGGGAAGGTGGGATGGGCATTGAGAAAGAGACAATCACGGCGGCAACAGAGTAGGGCCGTCCTTCTCTTTTCTTTTCTTTTCAGGAGGCAGGTGGGATTTTTTAGGAGGGGCTACGTCCCTGTGCTGGAATTTTAAAAAAAAAAAAAAACATAAAACATAAACAAGCCGGTTAGGCCGCAACAATTTTGATATAAATTTTATTTTCATGCGAGCCCCACTAAAATACATTTTATAAAATTTTTTTTAATTAAATAACAACATTTGAATACTCTTGCCACCAGACAGGCTATGAGGCTAATCTTCATTTTTCGTCCCATTTATTTATTTGTTTACTTATTTATGTATTATTATGTGTTTAAATATAAATTATATTCAAAAAAAATTTTAAAAATATATTATGAGTCATGGACGGGTCTATGACAGAGATCATGTTTCCTTAGTGATTGTAGAATTCCCGACTTCAATCCGCATCGCGCCCCATCCTACATTGTGACTTGAATAGTAAACGGGACGCAGCTTCAATGAGAAACCGTATAAAATGGGAAACGATTGATGTTGAACCATTTTTTAAATGTTGATGTGAAGTTAGATCTCGTACCAAATATGCCTTGTTTATTTCACCAATACCACTTCAATTGAGTTTGTGAGAGCTCACTCATCTCCTCTTGGGTCTTCTCTATGTTTTCACTCTAGCCAATGTATCTATAATGTTACCACTGAAATTAAGAGATAGAGATAGAGACAGAGAGAGAATAGAAAGAAATTATTTTCTTACATTTTTGTGAATTAGAAGCACTTGACGGTGCAAATGATTTAAACCCAATTTTACTTGTGGGTCATTTGACATTCACTTATTATAAATCTATGAACTCCAAAAATTGTTTTACTTTACTTGTGGATTAAATTACGTATATTTTAATTATAAGATCATTTTCACCAAAATCAATATTGCAAGATTGAGTTTTAACTATATATGGATTTAATTCCCCAAATAAATTACACACATCTACATTGAATTTTGCATGTTTGGAACTTTGAGTATGCGTGTATGATAAATAAATGATTGAACAAGTAATCACACACCCATAATTTCCTGAAACTAACTCAAATCTCCATGCATTAAAGATTGAGTCAATATGTTAAATATTGTAAATATATATATTTGCATAATTAAATTCACATATTCGGCACTACTTTTAAAGTGTTACCAGAGCATGTTTGAACCACAATATTGAACACATCTGAAAGTCATAAGATATAAATAAATAGATATTTGTTTCATAATTCTTACCAATTAACTTATTAAAGGAGAATATGATTCGTAATTAAGTAATAATTAAACGTTTCTTGCTTTGCAGTTTAAGCATTTGTTTGGGATAGCTAGAAATTTGATTTTGATAACGAGGATTGGTGATGAAAAAGTGGATAATAATAATAATGGGATCATATGTAACGTGTAATTAAGATTAATTGATGACTCTTCTTTTAAGTTCTCCCAAACAAGTGGTAGTGTTACTTCTTAGTTAGCTGATGAGTTATGAAAATGTAGTCATAAAAGTCTTCAACTACCACGGACGATCCTAAATGAGCCTTTTCGTCAATAATTGTCATTAATTCATAGGTTGATGAATACTTCTATAACATTAAATTGTCATACAAGAAATGAATGTACCTTCCTTTTGCTTTATTTCCACTCGTCGAAATCAACCCATATTGTAAATGAGTGACGATTTCCTTTCCT
Source organism: Osmanthus fragrans (assembly GCA_019395295.1). Classification (NCBI taxonomy): domain Eukaryota; kingdom Viridiplantae; phylum Streptophyta; class Magnoliopsida; order Lamiales; family Oleaceae; genus Osmanthus; species Osmanthus fragrans. The sequence continues at coordinate 20,727,228 of CM033360.1, forward strand.
AGAAAATATGCTCATGCCAATTTCCTAAATTTGTGGAATTTAATTGAAACTCAAAAAAGTTTGACCATATTTTCTCACAAAGTTTGTTACTTACATTATTTGTTGGTTGGACAATGCTGGAGATTATAAAAGAAAATATTAGACAGTATTAAAGAATAAACAACCATCACAAATCCATTTTAAGGAGCTTTTAATCACTTCCAAACAAGCTCTTAGCTCTCAACATTTTTCATGAGCTCGATTTATAGTACTACCTAAATATGACAGTAACATGCGGGCTTTTCCTGTTTTAATAGGAATCCTCATCTTTGAGAATTATGATAGTGGTTATTATGTCCTCGAGCATGTTTCTTCTGGCTAATTTTTTTTTTATACATTTTACTCAAACTCGTGTATTTCATGTTGAACTGCCTCGTATAGAAATTACAGGAGATTAAGTTATGAGGAAAAAGTTATGTTTAAGGGCATCTTATTTGCTAATACATGTTTCTTCAAGGATCAATAGGTAAAAATATCACACCTGAGGGCCTCATCATAATTATTTGCTAGCCCCGAGAAACCGACCCCGATAGTCTCTTTTCTACGAACCACCTTGGTGAGCCTTTCTTCGTCAACGAATCTGGTTCACAGATTCGCCTCACTTTCTCCATCAACAAGCCTAGTTCGCAGGTTTGCCTCACCGAGTGACTCCAACAAGATACATCAAGGTTCACAAAATGTAGCTCAGATGTAGCATCCATGTTGGATGAGGTTCAATCATTTTGAGCCACTTTCAACGAGCCTGGAAGGTTGTTACTAACTTACCATGTAGATGAATATGTGGATCGCTAGATTCTGACATTTGCTCAGCAGCTTAGCACTTTGAGGATGATAAGATACAGGCAGCCCAGTTTCACACCGAACGACTTATTAAGCAAGAGGAAATCCCTTTTAATGTGGATGAGGAATTTAATTCAGCAACGTAGGTGATGTGCTCTGAACTGCCTGCAAGGAGCCACGTTCTCTAGAGACCATCTTGAAACCAATACTAATCTCGGCAAGTTTAATAAATATTTTGGTTTTCCTTCCGACTCCCATGACCAGTCCCTCCGTTGTGGCACAATTCTGGTGCCTCTACAGCCGAAGGTGGAGATGAGGGTGTGCTGGAGATGCCTCGACAACAGTTTCTGGAGGTTGCGGTGTACCCAGAGACCTCAAAAGTCTAGTTGGAGGTCGAATTTTGGTTTAGACATTTTATCGAACATCTCTGAGATTTTTATGACAACAAATAAAGGCTGCCTCTAATGCCATGCTCAACACAATATCCCAATTATGCCCTTTTTAGAATATCTGCGTCCTACGTAGGCGAAAGACTAGGAAGAGACGTATTCATAACCATGGAGAGGTGCCCCATGGTTCAACGCGAGGCTTGAATTGAATATCTCCACTATTGGAGAAGAATCTAAAAGACTTTCTTACAGCAGGTGGCGGCCCAAGGTTCTTACCACCAGTGCAGGAAGATTCGGAGCCGTCGGAAGCGACTACCACTGCGCCTGCCTCGACGGCATTCATCGGAGGCTACGGGAGCCTCGGTGGCGGTGGGAGCACCGGGGCCAGATCTTGACCAAGGGAGATCGAGATCGAGTGGCATGTAGGTCGCAACGTCGCGCTGCGACTACGAGTCTTACGCCGTAGACATGCAGTCCACGATCTCTAGCTTAGGCTCGAAGACTTGAAAAGGGGAAAATGGAAGTGAAAGTTATCCAAACGGGTATATATATCATTCTATATTTTATTAAACAGCGTATAACAACTTATTTTTCATCATATTTTTAAAAATAAATAAATAAGTACGAAAAATATGTTTCCCTCATTTCTAAGCGTAGAAACAAAATATTTTTACATAAATCATCATCAAGGACGAAATGTACTAATTAATAAAAGTTGAAGATAAGAATTTGACAAAAATAATTGTTATAACAAGCAAAGATTAAGAACCTTAACTACAATTAAAATGTAGTGTAACTAATAAAAATTATAGTGACAATATAATCGTGATAAAATAAAACTTGATCTCCCTTAGTAAAGACAAAAAAAACCACCGAAGATGTGATTCTTTCGTCGTACCTGAAACTTTGAAACACATTTCTTTGGTCGAATTACATTGGCAATATGCTAAAAGAAATGTATTACAAAAGAGGCAAATAACATGATCCATAATAGAAATTTACTACTTCAAAACATTGTTGTTCTTTCCAAATAACTATATTTAATTGCCGGCAAATGGCCAACTGATTCAAAGCTCCAGATTTGCATTTGGCCTAAACTTGCTGAATTTGTTCTGTCTCCTGCAATTCTAAGTCGGGTTCATCATCAGCGTTTGTTGTTGTAGTCATAAATATGTTAAGAACAGGAATCGTTGGCAGCAGAAGTTGAACACTAAGCTTAAAACTCCTCCACATACGGGAGATACAATCGGTGCACGAAGAGAGCAGCAAAATTATGGGGTAGATAAACCAAAAGATATCTTGTGGGAAGAAGAGTGAGGCCGAGAAACAAACCAATAGGGAAACTGAGTAATTCTTGACTTGAATGCGTATGTATCCCATATCAGCTTGAGGTATCAATGGAATTTCAATGGAGATGAAGGAGAAGAAAAAGAAAGAGCTAGTGAGAAGCCAAAAATTGATCCAAGTGAAGTTCTCAATTACTATACCAAAAGGATTCCATTCCCAAGGCATGGCTGTATATGATTTTAATATGTTTAGGACGATTAGGGCAGCGTATCTTAGATCAAAGTATGACATTAATTGTTCTTGCCCGAGAACTGAATGCTGGGAGTTGGGGGAGAGAAATGAAGGAAAAGTGATGAATTGATTTAGCTGATCTGACCAGCATTTAAAACACGTGGATCCCGATGGTCAAACAATCAGTTTTAGTCCAGCGGAAACTTCCTGCCTCCTGGGAACATATCTTAATCCCCGGTGGTAAACTTTTGGGGAGAATTGGACATGATTTTGTAAGTCGACGCAAGGAACCAATTTTGTAAGTCTCCCCAAAAGTTGACTCAAGGACTAAATAACAAGATTCTTTCTACGTCATTTTCCAAATAACGTAATCTTATGAGAATTGAGCTGGACAAAAATCCGATCAATCCAAACAAAATCGATCGATTTAGGTCGATTTTTTAAGTTCAATTGGGTTGGATTGGGTTGAAAAATTGAATTTAAGGTTGGGTTGGGTTGAGTCTTGGGTTATGAATTAAAACCCAACCCGACCTAACCCAACCCGATGAATTAAAAAAATTAATATCTTAGATGAAAAAAATAAATTAAATAGACATAATAGTAAAGATAAGATAATGACTTATAATATATAAATGTCAATTTTCTTCATATAGACCGATTCACATGAACACTACTTAAAATGCAATGTCATTGGACGTTAAAGTAAAAATTAAAGACATGATAATGAAGTGATTGAATTTCAAAAAATTGTAAAAAAAAAAATGCTTCTTAAATTTTAAACTTATTTATATATTATTTTTAGAAAGAATTCTTTATATGTGTGCTTAAAAAGCGTAGACTTTCAAGTAATTTCAAATTCTAAAAAATTATTCAAATTTAACAAATAAATCGAATCTAACTTTAATTGGACCGAACCCCAAATCGACCAACCCAACCCAAACCGATCAAAATCGGTTTGGATTGGGTTGGGTTTAAATCAATAATTGAATTGGGTTAGGTTGAGTTGATTTTTTATTAAACTGATCAAGTTGGGTTGAGTTTGAGTTGGAAAAAAACCGACCCAACCCAACCCACGCCCACCCCTAGAATTGACCGTGAATAATGGACAAGAAAGTCCACACAATGCATCCATATAGATTTACGCATTTTCTTTATAATATAATATTCAATGTCTCTAGGAAATTTCTCAAAATCAACGAGCTAAACTGTCATCCCTAGTTACACTGTCTTATTTATTAAGGTATGTATTTATAGATCAAAAAGTGACCAATGTCTAATACTTCTGCCATCCGTGAATATATATATATATATATGAGGAAATTTAATATAAACTATTTTACTCTTTAATTTATAACATAACATGTCCAAACTTTGCGGCAAAATGGAGCCTCCGGGCTCCCGCAGAAAGATTGCCACATTGACCATAAATAAACAAAAGTAATGGAACCATTGTGAAACAATGAAAATCTTCAACAATATTCAATTTCTTCCCAACGAGTGGAGTTAAAGAGGCTGGTTTGAAACGAAGGATAGTGAATTACATCGTGATGCAGAAGGGCAGCATCGGTGAAAGGGCAAACAAGGCAGTGAAATAAAGGGAACCACCATAAGAGAGGAGAATTTGATTTCAGATTTTAAAATTCCTAGCCTCTGATTAAGTATTACAAAAGGTGGGCAAGAGTAAAAAAGCTTAAACGAGAAACTCAGCCTCAGCTAAACTGATTTGTATAGTAAAAAACGATGTTACAGCTTAAATAACACGCTTTACAAACTACGATAACAAGAAAAAAGTCTAGGCCCCATTTGGTACAACAGAAGTAAAACACATTGATCTATCAATATCAAATTGTACGAACAGCAAAAACTGGAACAGAGAAAAAGAGGGTAAGGCTTTATAGTTTGAACAACGGAGCCAGAAAATGGGATGTTGCAGACTCACTTCATTCAGTGGTTGTCCAGAACTGCATTCAAAATTATACTCTTAATTTAACTAGTATACAACAGAGTTTGGGTCATCTGCTCCAGCTTGCATCTGGCAATGGATCTTTTTGCCACAACATTGCCAAGAAAACCTTAGAGCCCGACCCAGTGTGAGCGGCCATTGGAGTTGTGCATAGGAGACGCGCTTGGAGATGTCACACACCATTCATACCAAACCTGTGATCATTAAATTAAATGCAACTAATATCAGGTGCGACATTGAGAATTTTAAGTAATTCCCAGCCTATATTTTGTTTCTTGCCCAGTGGTTTTATGCATAACCTAGGACTAAAATGACATCAAAATTAGAAGGCAAACCCCCACCAACCAAAAACAAATCCTAATTCACTTTGTGCCCATAGAGAATAGTAATGATCATTTTCAGCAGCAAGTATAAAATTGCCAGTATATCCATTACTCAAGGCTACGCAGCATAAAAATTTATTCAGATAATTAGCATATTGTTTAAATAAAACATTGCAAACACAATGTGACAAAATATTTATTTTAGGATACCAAAGTGGAGATGATTATCTGACCAGTTAATAGCACCAACTCTATTTTATTATAGGTCTCTTAGTGCAGCTCATGACAGAATTCTACGAGTGCAAGATTCGATTTAATTTGAACTTTTATCTCCTTTCAATCACTTTTAACATTTTCAACACTGCACAATCAAGAATCAATAATTGCTCTACAAAATATGCTGACCCATCAGTTAAGTGAGTTACCTTGGTAGAACCACAACAACGCCAAAAATGGACCTCCAAATGAGTATTTGGTGTCACACAAAGTGGCGTCCTCAATGGGAAAAATATTGGAAACCTATAGAAATCGAAGCAAACAAAAAGAGAGCAATCATCTCAAGGAAAATATATGACTTCAATACATCACTCCAATGTACAATTTCTTTCATGGTGCATTTTATGTATTCAGAGATATAATAATTTTCACTTTTTCTTTATTGTGCGGTTGGGAGAGGGTAGAAAAAATGTCTTATATTTTTGTGCTTTACAATGGTTTCTTTACTAATGAATATGGGGTCAATGCATAACAAAAACAACCGTACCTACATATAAAATATTACGCAGAAATTTTTTTGCATAATTTTGCATGATCAGCATTCATCATATAGCATAACCTTAGTTTTTTTGAAAATATTCATGAAGAAAATACTGAAATAAAATATATATATATTCTGATAGAGAAACTTATGGTTGTACCAGCTGAACATATTTGGTGTTGCTGTTGATGGTTCAATACCAAGATGGACATCTTTGTAAAGTGTTGCATCAAAATAGCCAGCAAATCCTATTAGCCAGGCAGAAAAACTAAGTCAAACAAATATGTATTTGCAAATTGCAACAGTTGTTAATACATCTGAAATTCTCTGGTTAGATGCAAAGCTCTTTTTACCCATTTTTACTATGTTTTTCTTACTTTTAGTAAACAGAAAGTTTCCACCTTGTGTCTCCAAGGGATGGTTCTAAAGTACTTTTATCATTCTCTATTTCTATTTCAAAACTACCTATGAAATTCAAGCGATAAAAATAGCAAGGCTTTTTCAACCATATACCATGAACCATGGCTGAGCCAGTATCAGGAGGTATATCAAACCGTAGCTTCTTATAACGCTGATTGCTGTTCTTAGTTGAATGCTCTGGATGGACAAATGTAAAGACCTGAGCAAGAAAATAATGGAAGGGTTTGAATTTCTAAAATTTCATTCTACAAATATCATGTTTCAAGAAAATATAAAAATTAATCTTACGGATTGAGTTGGAGCAAGCCTTGCTATACGATGCAGCTTAACAACATAAGCAGTTTCATAGTGCACAAGATCTTTATGTGACTTGATCTTTAGCAATCCCAAAACGAAGCCAACAAAAATGTAAGAGAAGTGAGTATGAAAAATGTAAGCATACACAAACAGAACATGATACTGGATTTGTATATTCAGAAAGACAGAATTTACATCATTGTATAATTTTGATGCAGTCACAGGTTGAACGAAACTCGTATACCTGAAATGAGCACAGCATAGAGGAATGTGAAAATTGATAAAAATAGAACCCAGTTAGTAAAGTTTAGATTAGTTTATTAATCAAATGTAGGGTGAGGCTGGGCAAACAGTTAGCTTTTCATTCTGCAAATGTATCCCTGCAACTACAACACTCAATTATGTCTTAATGTCCTCAGTTTTAAATTTATTGATGATAAGTCCCAGTCTCCAGGGGATACTGTCTACAGAAACTTTATTGCACACATTAACTGGCTATTCACAAGATTCTCCCTAGACAAGCATCAGAGAAGATAACTTAAGTAGGTGAATAGACAAGACCAAAGCAACTCCCACCAATAAACTAAGGTTATAACTTATATCAAAGTCCACATTTCCACATCCGCCTATCAATCTGTATTGGACATGACATTGACATGATAATTGGTATTCTTGTCCAATCACCATTGATAGAATAATTAAAAGAAATTAACCTGAAACTATTGAATACTGAGTTGTGTAGCTGCTGTTTAGATTTAATAAGCAAGCAACTAGACAACATGAGAGAATTTATGCACTAACAAAGATAGATCTTAACACTCAAGACCATGGTAATACAGCACCAAGATAGCTTTTATCGAAAAGATACTGTTAAACCAAAAGGCGAAATAATCCTGCCAAGCATGCCTATAAACTGCAATCAAAAAAATAACACTAGCATGCTGTGCATTATACATTAGAGCTATGTAATTAATGAAACGACAGATCTTGCTAACTGATTGTAGCAAATAAATAGTAAGAATGACATTTTTATGAAACAAATACTTACGATGACGGAATTGAGATTCCATCTTCCTTCAAAAACCTCTGAGCTCCATCAAGACACTCAGGTGAGAGCTCATTGTCACCGAAAGATCCAAGCAATTCACTGACCTTAGGTTACAAAAAAGAAATAATCAGAATTGATACAATTTTCACGAGTGCATAAGATGAAATAATTTTTTTTTTTCATTGGAATTTACTCCATGTCCATCCACATACCAAGATGTCAGCTTTCTCAGGAGCATCCCATTGCCGCATGTCACTAGAAACTATTGTAACAAGTTTTTCCCAGCCCTCTAGCTTGACCAAACTCTGTTTCGGTAATATGCCATTATTAGTAGCATATTATTCTATGGAACTATGAATATAAAAAGTTTAACTCTTACATGAAGCGTTACGACTGCATTTGGATTTTTTTCTACAGCAAAAACTTTTAACTTGCGTCCAGTTTCTTCAGCTGCCTATTGATTAAAGAAAAGAAAAACATAATTAAGTAGACTTTAGGATGCATCAAATCCATATTCTCAGCAGTTTCCATTTTTACTAGGAACAGACCTGCAGTGAAGCTCTCACAAGAGGTCCTCGTCCAGCACCAACCACCATCAATACCTAAAGCAAATGAAAATGGAAAATAATATTTACAGCTTAGTAACACAATGGTGATATAATATTGATGTGAAATTATAGAAGTCATCATGAAATCTACTTACAGTTACGACTGTAGATGCTTTATCATCAGGAACCTTGTCCAGCAATGCTTTAGAGACTGCTATCTGATACTGTCATTTATGGCATATATTATAATGTAAAAGCATTCAAGAATATGATCTAAACTTCATATATTTTTCTTTTTTTTCCCATTTTAGATTTAGTATTGGGCTTCTATGATGGGGGCACGTGGAAGGTCCAATCCAAAATCTTAGACCGTTAAAATGACCGTACCAACTGAAGTATAAAAAAGGTGAATTAAAATGACTAGAAGAATTAGTTTAGCAATTTATACATGTAAAAAAGAACATACCTGGATATATTTAGCTGTGTCCTTTTCAAATGTTTCGTATGTTTGGGCTTCTAGATTATCCATAAGAGGCTGCAATCGAGAATTCAGAGAAAAAGGATGCAACAACTCTAGGTGTGAGGGAAAAAAATCCAATAAAAAGAATGAAAGAAAAAAATAATAATTATAATAAGATGAAAAATAAATTAAACACATAACTAACCTGCAAGGGTGATTGTAAGTAATCTCTGTATCCAAGCTGGTAGAATGCAATTAAGAAGTCAGACACAAAACGTGTGGAGCACAACTTACAATGCATAGTTTAAGAGAGGGGGAGGGATGGAAGAGAGAGAAAAGGCATCCACCTCGAAGCGTTCTTGGTCAGGAAGGGGATCCATCTTTTGATAGAGGTAAGCAAGATAGTCCAAGTATGACTTTAAGGGATGTCTCCAACCACCTAATTGGAACAACTAACATCATCAATACATATCTGGAGATAAACAACGAGAGACAAAGAATCGTTAAATTCAATTTTCCTGATAACAGTGCGATTTTTATTTTACTTTCTAGCTCTCACCCTCGGTATGATTATCAGCCCCACCACTCAACTCCAAACTTGTCATGTGAAGATTATGAACTGGTTTCCCAGAAATCACTATCTGGAAAATATCAAAGGAAAATGGTACAATTAATTTGAATTTTACAGACCTTAACAATTTAAGTCATTACATTACAACACTTAAAAAGTGAGTAAATATAACGAGGGCTGGGAGGAAGTCATATCGATTACAAACTATTAGGGTCTGTTTGATTGCAAGGGTGAAAAACGGGTGGAAAGAAAATGGATGGTAGGGAATTGAATTGCCTAGAAAACGTTTTACAGGAAATTGTAATTAATGGTGTTTGATTGGTATAATTTTCCACCTGGCAAATTTTTCATTTGGTTTTGTTTTTTATACATATTGTCAATTAAATGGATAAATTTTTTTACCATTGACTTTGGAATGTGTTCCAATTGCTAAAAAAAAAATTTTTAAAAAAAAAATTTTGTCAAAAAGTTGGAAAACGTTTTCCCACCACTATGGTGAAAAAACGTTTTCTAGCTTTTGTGCATCAACCGCTTGTACCTTGGAAAACGTTTTCCCTAGAAAATTAGTGCAATCAAACAGGTGAATAGTAAAAAGTAGGAAAACGTTTTCCACCTTCCACGAAAAACTTGGTCAATCAAGCAGGGCTTTATAGTAAAGGTGTAAAAGAAGTTGGAATTTAAATTGTATGAAACTTCCAACCCAAAAAAAAAAAAAAATTTGCTGCATAGCAAGTACCAAGGCAAACCAACAGTTAAGAAGGGTGGACAATTGCACTGCAAGATTATGCATCGTAACTAACCTGAATTGAGTGATTGAAAAATGCAGTTGTTAGTCTCTGGTGACTCCTTGATAGACAAGGATAATGTTGTGCGTTGGTTAGAAAAGACTGGCAGCAATCCAACATCAAAAAACGACTCGTCAACTTGCAAGTTGAAGGGAATCTTGTGTCATATAAAGAAAAGATCGATAAAATATTCATCAATAATTTACATTGGTGTCAATTATGGCTGTTCTGACAGGCTCGCCAAACCACCGCCCAAGCGAAGTAGGTGAAGGCAACGTCGACCTAACAGATAATAAGGAAGCTTGTCAGACAACAAACAGAAAGATGTATAATTAAATAGACATGCAGATGAACATTTTTATTATAGATCATAAGATTTATGTAAACTCACAGTATATCAAGTGCCACTGACAACTGGCTATGCTGTTCACAAAGAACACGAAAGGAATTCCATAATTCCCATGTATCGGTCTTTCCTTCACCCTGTTATGAAAAACAAGAAGCAATATGTGATTAAGCATATATTGAAGGAAATGTGTTTAATAATTGCACAAATTCATTTATCAGTCGAAACATTATTAAGCAAATGACATGAGATTAAGAAATGTGATATTTTCATGTTCCAACAAGGGCAATCTCATCCCCCACTCCCCTCCCCTCCCCCGCACAAAAAGACCAACAAAAACAAGAGGAGATAACAGATTACAAAAATTGATATTAGTTTGGCTTCTCTTTCGTGTGAGACATAAGTCTCATACAGTGGTTTGAATGCTCCATTTTCCTTTTCCATTATGGCCGAACTTTCCTTTCTTCAAACAAGAATGAAAACAAAAAACGATAATGATGATTTTGTTCCAATACCATGCTAAGAATAGCTAGGATTTTCAGATCTAAAACTCTCAATTAAACTTATTCTTCCAATTTTCTCTTTAGGAGTGGCAAACCAAAACAGTCTTATCAAATTTCTTGAACTTACTGGTGGGTTTGCGACGTAGGACGTTATCGAACAATTATAAGATGAGGAAAAGAGGAGAGAAGAAGCGAATGGAGGGGGAAAAGAGAACACGGTGAGAATAGAGAGAATTTAAGGGGAGTATGCCAATTTATTTCATTATAAAAGTTGCGTAAATTACATCGTTTAAAATCTTGTTATAGAATTTAAACTGGTCCTAATTCAAATAGGAAAATACTATAAAATAAATCCTACAAATATTTCCTAAATTTAACATCAAAATTGGAAATACAATAATATCTTCTAATATTCCATCATCTCTCCGGCTAAGAAAATTCAACTCCAGTGAGATAGACTGCAACTTCTTAATCGAGGGCAATCTTTCTTCTTGATTAAAGAACGGAATCAATCATGTGACGACTGCTGAATTCAAAAATCAGATCCAAACATCTGATCTGACCAAGTGGTCAATCTATCCTTTTAACCAAATAGCGATAGAAGAACCCCAACAAGCAATAACCAGTGCAACTCATTTACAAAAACAACTACAGGATCCACATTAGGAGCAAAATACACAAACACAGTAGATTGGCCTACACAAACAAATGATTACAAAAACGATGGCTCGAATGTTCCTTAATAGGGAAACAATTATACTACATTAAAAACAAAACATTCATTAAAGTGTAATGGCCAGTCAAATAGATTAAGTTCAAGTGAGTGATGCAATTTTTCCTTTACATATTTTGGAAACCGTGTCAAAGATTCGTGTAACAAGACATAAAAATCATCATGAAAACATCTATGCCTAAATTATACATCAAATGCAAACTCATAAGTTTCATGACTGAAAAAAATGTCTTTTAAACATGAAAAATCAACAAAGTACAAAACTAAAGCAATATGTAACTAGTAGGTAACAACCGAATGTCAATGTCAATAGGAAAAGTGTGTAAACGAACAATAACCCTGAAAAACATGGCAACCCGAAGAGTATCAAAGTAGAGGTAAAGTCATATCAAGATCAATGTTAGAGACTTAGAGTCGCACAAAAAATTAGGTAAAATCAGCTTAGAAATCGAGGGCACAGGTGAATTATTTGGCTTAGGTGACAACACCATAGATAAATCCTCCTCCCTATCAATATACTCAATGGGATCAACAATAGAAACGTTATTATCTTTACAAGAGTAACCCATATTGGGAGGTGACTATTGGGACTGGAGTGGTGACCTAGCCTATGACATAATTGGCCTATCATGGTTTAAAAAGGCGGTAGTGAGGCGCATGTAGTATGACTTGAGGCGGTATTTTTTAGGCTAAAAATATAAGACTCAGCCTCTAAATCTGAGGCGTGCACTTCATTTAAAATTTAAAAAAGGCCCTTCTTAAAAAAGAAAAAGGTCCATTTGAAAAGGCATTTTGGGCCCAAACAAAACAATAAAATACCTAGGAAAAACTAAACGTCAGCCAGAAATTAGAGAACCAAAAATGAAAATTCAAAAGTTAGCCTTCAAAAAACTAATGGCTATATATCCTATTTACTATATGCTCCAACTTTGTTTTTTTTTTTTTTTTTTTTGTATTATTTTATAATTCTTTTACTTAGATTTTTTGTTTTTTGTGAGGTTTACGCCTCTATTCGCCTCGAGACTTACGCCTCTCCTGATAAAGAAAACTCGCATCAGTACTTAATTTCGTCTTTTTAAACCTTGACCTAGATAGAAGGATATGTACCAAAGATTGGCTTGCTAATAAGCGTCATCTAATGATTGGAGTGTAGGAATGTTGTCAGATAAGATTTCAAGATTCAAATCATTAAGAAATTTAGATGTAACATGATCAACTGTACAATAACTCTTCGATGTGAGTGAGATATTTCCTAATAGGATGTTCCTTGTCTAAAATGCAAAAAAGAATTGATCTAGCAATTGCATTTTATAGTACATAGGGATGTATTTATTACTTAAAACTCATTTCATCTCATCGCACAAAGTAATAGCGTGTTAACCTAGGAGATCATGAAATGTAAAAAGTACTTCCAATAACACCTTGCAGAACCACAAGTGACATTAGCATGACAAAGATGACATGAGTCACTCAAGTTTTAAAAGTCAAAAAATCTTTCAAGAGTGTCAAGCCAAGAAATGAGTCCAGTCCAATGAGACCATCAAAGTCCCATAGTTGTAAAGCTACGTGCCTAGAAGGAGAATATATGTCCCTGACAAAGTTCATAGACGGATGATAATTATGTTGATAAGTGGAAAAGGAAAGGTACATGATCGTAGTAGCAACCTAAGGTCGTATAGGAGTGTAAGAGTTGTGAAACGAATCGTATACTGTATTATATAACTTTTTTTGTTATGTTTTCTCAATTTTTGTTAAATATTACGTTCACAAGCCGTAAACACCTAAATAAAAATTACAGCTTTCAAATAACAAAATCGATATACCTCACGAGACTCCAACGAGATGTAGGTGATGCACAAACAATTCCAATTATATGCAATGCTAGATGCAATATTTTGTTGAATTGCTTTCCAAGTTCAGTGTAAACAAGAAGCAAGAACTCCAGTAGTGTCACCCATGGTTTAAAAAGGCGCAAGTGAGGCGCGCCTCAACAGTGAGGCGTATGTTCCATGCCTCGAGGCGTAGAATTGTGAGGTTAAAATACAAGAGGCTTACGCCTCTAAATCTGAGGCGCACGCTTCAAGGCTCACGCCTCATGGAGCATGAAGCGTGCGCCTCACTGTGAATTCAAAAGGCCCTTCATTAAAAAGAAAATGGCCCATTTAAAAAGTAATTTTCGGCCCAAATAAAACAATAACACACCTACAGAACTCTACGGCAGCTAGAAGAGACCTTCAACCGGAAGTTCAAAAGTCAAAAACTCAAAATAGTATCGTGACTATCTTCTTCTTCAGCCGTTTGCCCGTTCAGCAGGTATTTTTTTTCCTCTTTCTCTTTTTCTTTTTCTTCTTAGCATACTTTTTCCTCTTTTTCGTCTTCTATTCAAGCATACAATTTGAACTATATCGACATGGCGGCAAAATATTAGCAGAAATTGATGGACTTAACAGGGAGAAAAACTGATAATAATATAATAAACAAACTTCAGGCAAAAAGGAGATGAAGAAACTTTTGTTGCAGAAGCAGAATTGTTTCTTGAAACATGAAGAAACCGGAAAACTTGAAAGTTGTGTGGAGAATAATTATCTATAATAATGAATTGATGATTTAAAAGTGTACAAACCTTTGTGTCTGTACTAAAAGATGAACATGCACATGTGAAAGATAATAAGCCTCTAGGTTATAACAGAAAGATATACATAAAATTATAAATTATGGATACTATAAATTATAGACAAGGATGGACAAAAATTTTGCGATTGATCCTTACTTAATTTGTCAAATAATCATCTCGTTACTTCATTTTTGTCTTGTATTATAGGATGGGAAAGAACCATCTTGGTTTTTTGTATTTTTATATTATTTTATAATTCTTTTACTTAGATTTTTTTTTGTGAGGCTTATGCCTCAATCCGCTTCGAGGCTTACACCTCGCCTCATAAAGAAAAATCTATCTCAATACTTATTTTGCCTTTTTAAACATTGGTGTCACCAACACAACAACAAACCATAAAAGATGCATCTAGCACCGACAAGCGGAAAATGCAAACAATGATCGAGGAGGTGGTGCTTAGTGACAGCGCTGACAGTCTAGGAACGGTGAAAAGGGTGGTAGGTGGTGACAATAGGTGGTAATCGAGTGAAACATGAGTAACAAGAAAGAGGACGTCGAGGCTTACCGACAGGATGGAACTTCAACCTAAACCGAGGCGACAATGAGATAAAACTAGTGGATGATGGTGGGATCGGTGGGACGATATAGTAGTGGGTCAGCTGCCTGAAGATTTGTTGGTGCAGCTAACAACGCAGACATAGCAAGTTGTTTGGTGGAGTAAACAGCGCGATCTTTGCTTATTGTTTCTGATGGTACAAGAACTTGTAGATGACGGTGAAATAGGTATGAAGGTAGTGGCAGTTGGTGTTGGAATCAGATTGGAGAGGATAAGAAGTACGACAATGTGAGGTGGAGAAACAACAGATCTTATAGTAGCGAGGGAATGATGATCGGTGGTTCTATCTGTGGATTGGGCAAGAAAGGTGATAGGTTGATTTTTGATAATAGGTAATTGGTGGAAAGGTGGAAGGAGGTGGTAGATATGCAGGTTATCGGCGCTTACAATGCTTGGCTGACAACAAGCTTCGCGAGGCATTGGAAGTGTATCCATTTGTTTGGGTATAGGTAGTTGGTATGGGCGGGGTAATCGATTGGGGAGAGCTGGGGCTAGTTAATAGGTCTCTGTTGTGTGGGCTTGGGTGTAGTTATGGGCATATTGTATAAAATTGGATGAGTTTGGGGTTAAGTGGGTTACTAATGTGTATTGGTTGCAGAGTGTTGGGCAGGCTAGTATTAGGCTTGTATTAGGGTTGGGTAAATATTGGTCGGGGTATTCTTTTGTGTAATATTAGACTGCACCAACATTTTTCCTTGTTTTTCGAAACTGACAAAAAAAAATTTAAACATAAATTTTCAGCCGTGAACATTACCCTGTGAAAGTACGGATGAATAGCAGTTTTATGTTGGTTTATTGTGATGGATGGAGTGTATATATGGTTTGGAACTTGAGTGGCATATGGTTTGTGTGCTTGAAGGTGGTGGATGGAGTATTGGCCAAAGGAAATGAATTGAGCTCTCATACTAAATTGACATACGATGTCATGGAACAATTGTAAGAGAAGGGGAAAGGGGAGAGAATAAGAGAAAGGAGGGAGAAAAGAGAAGATGGAGAAAATAGAGAGAATTTAAGGGGAGTATATCAATTTATTTCATTATCAAAGTTGTGTCAATTACATCATAAAAAATTCCTTTATATAGGATTTAAACTAGTCCTAATTGAAGTAGGAAAATTCTATAAAATCAATTCCTAATTATGTGTCCTAAATTAAACATCAAAGTTGAAAACTAAATATAATAATGTATCTTCTAATATTCCATCAGTTTGGATCTGAACACCAGATGATTCCATAAATTGAGGACAGAATGGGAGGTTAAAAAAAATCTGGGGGTTCATATTTCAGATTTTAAAATAATGTTTAATTTATGCAAAATGGAACTGCAGGGTGTAACTCACCATATGATCAGGGCTCCTGGTCTCATCATCTGACTTCTCCAGTGGGATCCTAAGCCACAACTTTAACAAAGAAGTAAATGATAAGAAAGGATTAAATAGGAGTGACATAAAATTCAGCTAAATATTACTAAAAAGAAAAGAGAGATGGTACCTGCATACTGTTTAGGTTCTCTAGAATTTGATTAACACACCTAGCATAATTGGCACAGAAAGATCCCTTGGGTGTCGGAAGAAGACAGGCCTGCAGAGGAAAACATAGCTTCTTAGGCAACTAAGAGAAGGATGGGTGTGACTAACCGGAACATCAATCTGACCCTGGTAAAAGGAGGGACCAGCCTGGGACAAATGCATAACCTATATAAAGGGTGCCTGTGTACTACACATGAATTGTAGAAATGGAAACCAGAGCTGAATAATTTTAATCAGAAAGAATTTCACCTGCAAGGATAGATGAGAGGCCCAAGCTATTTCTTGCTTCAAAGCAATTTCAGAATCCTTACGGAGTGTCTCATCTTCAGAATCCAAGTCAATCCATGAGCTAATTTTGCCTATGTAACAGTTGAATCCATCAGTTAAGTAGTTACTTTGACAGATATACAGCAGCAAACTGGAAAAGTTTTCCAGTTAATATCCATAGTTCACAAATCTCAACTTAGAGAAAGAAATAAAGTTGTCTTTTGACATTACATGAAAAAGAAAAGTATATGCAGTCTAGACTTTGAATAAACTGCAATGGATTTGGAAGAGAAATATTAATGACTCGGCAAATGAAACAATCATTAATTAGGATAAATGGAAGACCTAATGACACATCAATTACCAAAGGGCAGTATGAAAAATATTTGAAGGATTAGTATCAATAATGAAAGGATGAGCAGATAGAAAAGAGGCACATACCAACAACATGACTGCTCCACTGTGAAGGGCTCAGTACCAAGTCTGACCCAGCAAATGGCAAGGCACCAGATCCGCTACTATCTTGCTCCATTAAGCTAGGTCTATAGGAGGGATCAATCTGCAACATGATGCAAAAATGAGAACTGAATGATGCTTGAAATGGAAAATAATGAGAATTCATTTCTTTTCATAGAATCAGACATCTTCACAGTAATTCTGAGATGCTTAATTAGTACCAGTATATTTGTAAATTATGACATGTGCATTACATAACAAACCAACCCCAGAGAACATCCTGAAGGACAACAACCAGAGGAAGACAAAATGTAAACGCTTCTAAGCATTAAGTTGCAGCATCTCATACAGAAACAAACCATAGATCTTATATACATGCAATGTGCCTCTCTGGAGATAGAAAATAGCTGGTGAAACATGAAATAATGACTAAATTTTTACTTTGATTGGCGAAAAGCCACCTTGATTCATACAATGCATGTCAGCAGTCAGCATTTCAAATGGTATGATAATCAAATAAATTCATACATGTATTAGCGAACAGTATCAATTACAGGCTCATCTAATAGATTTTTTACATTTTTAAATTCAAAAGAAGATAACTGGGATGAGGTTTTGTATCAACCATTGTACATAATGCCAATCTTCACCTTCATTTTCTTTTGTTGACCAAAAGAGTATATTTCTTTTAATCATTTAGCTACCGCACTTAATAACTGGGAAATTAATTTAGGGGAGAAAATGACCAATAAAAATTTCTCTAAACAATTGATATTAGACACAGACAGGACATTGACTGAAGCTTAGAATTGATCCTTTAAACATAAAAGAAGAAGTCATCTAACGTAGGTTATGAATTCAGAAATCCATAAGAACCATGTATACTCTCAATAAAGCTTGTTGAATACTTTTGGGTTCAAGCTGCATAGTCCTCTTCTCCCACACCACTATCAAGGGACATAGCTCTTGAGAATTATTGTGGAGAAAATATAAAGACTATTCAACCCCTGTTTGGCCCCATTATTTGAGATTTTAATTTTTGGAATAGTACTTTTTTTTTAGAATGAGTGGTTGAAAAAGAATGAAAAAATTTTGATTTACATGTAATATTATTTTATTGAAGAATGTGTGATTGAAAAGAAGAGAGAGAAATGTATTAAAATTTTAATGGGGGCCAAACAAGGGTTTATAATGAACCTAAAAATTTTACTTATAAGTGATTAATTTTATCATGTGATTACTAATAATCAAGTCACAGCAACCAAAATCTTTCAGCTTTGCAATAGCAAGGATAAAAACAAAGTATTGATGCCTATTTTGGGTGCACAATTCTATTGGCCAAACAAGCACAATATGTTTTTTTCTCTCTTTTACTTTTCGTTGTAACTTGTACATCTGAAGGAGAATTTATTAATAACGATTGATATAAAATTGATTGGGCAAGGCCAAAAAGACTTAATTCTATCGAGATTCATCTCATTTATCGTTTGAAGTGCTTCTCTGCAACATATTCAGGATGTCATAGGATTCATTTCAGAGTCATAATAAGAGGATGATGTCAAGTTGTTGGTTCATGGACTCATTGATAGATCAGTCGAAAACCTCTTTTTTTATTCACTTTTGGATTTATTATTTCACACTAGAATTTCTAGTTCTGAATTCAGTTGCAATTACTATATGCAAAAAAAATTATTAAATGTGCCACAAAATAAGAGAAAAATGCTACTCGGCAGTCAAAATTAGACCAAGCGATCTTATACACAAATTTAGTAACAAAAAATGAAATGTAGTGCCAGCAGCCCAAGTGACAGCAAAAATGTATTCGTAGAATTGTATGTAGTCAATTCATAGAAGTAATGGCCATTAAACACATGAAGCTATAGGTGACTTACTGACCTTTCATACATGGAATATAGTATGTAATTGGCAAAATTGATCACCTTCGATTACCAAGTGAATGCACAAACCAAGGTTCAATCATTCAAGGGATGAGCAAAATGCACAACATACCTGATACCACTATACAATTTGGTAAACTTGAATGACAAACTGATTGTCTTTAATTTGTCTTAACATAAAGCACAAAAAACTTAAATTGTTTTGCAAAGTTCAGTGCAAGAATGTCAGAGAATAGGCACGAAGCAGAAAGAAGTACAAAAGAAAGAGAAGCAGACACAGAGGACACTTTGCAACCAAAAAAATACAACCTTTAAAGCTTAAAACTTAACAGGTAAAAAAAAATCAAGGCATGCACATAACTAATAACATGCAAGGTACAACTGTACAAGAACAAAGAAAATTTCAAACAAAATACTGGAAACGGAAATGGATATAATACAGAAAAAGGAGTACAATGACTGAAGCAAGTTGTACAAGTCGATAATGAAAAAAAAATGACGAACCAAAGGGGCGACAAGAAAATCAAAGCCGCCATGGATGTTGAAGGAGAGGAGATGAGGCATGTCATCATTGAATTCGGTCTCCACTCCACAGTATCGAGACTCGCTCTTATCCCCTGCCCTCTCTCCCAGCGGCATTTTCTCTCTCTACTGATTCTTACAGAGTGGAGCGAGAGTGTGGAGGGTTTTGGGAGGGTTTTTTCAAGTTCGTGGTGCCGGTGGCTAGGGTTTATTGGTTTGACTAATTGGGGGGTTTTCACTGACCTTTATTTTTTATAATTTTAAACCAAATAAGCACTTAGGATTTTTATTTTTTATTTTTTTATCGTCTTTACCTAAGCTTTACTTATAATTAATTAAATGCTTGTTTGGTATTGATTTTGAGAATTAATTCTCATTTTCAATCACATATTTTTTAATAAAATAATATTTTATATCACATCAATAATTTTTCCTCCTTTTTCAACCACACATTTCCCATCATATCACTATTCAAAAATCAATTCTTATCCCAAAAATCACTCTAAAACACCCTCTAAGTGTGAGTTTGATCAACTTTATTTTTTCATGAAAAATATCATTTTTCATCAATTTTCTACATTTTTGGTGTATGATTAACTATTTTTTCCAGGAAAAATATTTTTCAATTTTTTGTCATGTGATAATATTTTCCTCAAAATCAAAGAAAATAATTTTTTAGAAATATGTGATTTTTATTTTTCAAACAATTCACTCTTTCTTTCTCTCTCATACATCCTCTCTTTTTATCCTCTATCAACCAATAAAAAATAGACAAATATAATTTTTTTAGGTTGAAAACTAAATCAATCAAACACGTTTAACTAATAATTTTCATAAAAATAAGTTCTTGACAATTCAATTACCTAGAATTTTTTTTTTTTTTCATTGTAAATTTCAGCTCGCGATCAAACGCACCCTAACTGTTATAAATTAAGAAATAGAAATAAGATTATTAGAGAGTCAGAATACATGTATATTTTTTCAAATAATATTTAATTTATAATAATTAGTAAATTTTAGATAAAAATAAATATGTTAGTAGTTCTTAAAGTACATTTCCTTTACTGAAAAAGTGTGTAACTAAAAATGTCTCAACGGACCGCTTTGTCCCGTTCATCTTCGACACAAGCGAAAACTTTATTTTAAAATATAACTTTAATTTTCAATTCGAAAAAAATGTGGGTTTCGATCAAATAACATCAAATCATTACTACTAATCAACTCTTTATTTTAGTTGATGATGCACACACTTGAAAATTTATGGGAGAAAAAAAATTCAATCTTGGATGACAAAAATGATTTAAAAACCAAACTAACTAATTCAGTCTAGATTTATTCAAAAGATCAAAATGCATTCACTTGCATCCCACATGATCAAGTTTGCAATGTTTCGACGAGGAGAGTCCAAACAAACACTATTTTGAAAATGAAGAAATGCTTGTTTTGCGAAAAAAATGGTTGTACTATTAGCCTCGTAGTGAATATGAGAACAAGTGAAGTCGGGGAACAAGGGCAAAAGCAATGAATTGAGGTTGAAGATTACGACTTCATGTGCATGTGTGGGGAAAAATGGGTCTGGACGGGAAGGCCATTTTTTTTTTTTCTTTTCAGGGTGAGTAGGGATTTTAAAATTTCTTATTTAACATACAATTTAATTAATCATATTTCAAAAATTAAATTTAAATTGAAAAAATATAAAAAAAAAAATAGTAAATATATATAAGAAACTAAAAAGAAATACGGGCAAGTACGGAGAATTCGGGATAGGAATTGCCTGCTCCATTTAGGATGGGGGCAATACAAGACAAGAAATTCCGCCATCCCTTTGAAGAATTGAAGTAATGGCGGCAATTGGATTCTATCATTGTTATATCAAGGTTACTTTCAATTTATTAATTCTAACTTGCTTCCTATTTAAGCCATTTTGGAGATTGTATATGATTCAAATATCTCATGTATTATGATTTAAACGAGTTTAATAATATGGCAATATGAAAAATAGACTAAACAAGAACACAAGATTTACGTAGTACAAATATATCATGTGTAGAAGATGATAATTTTATTAAAATCAATAATGGAGGATTACAAATTATTGTGTATAATGTACGGATTGATTCAATAGATGTTATACACAACATATATATAATACTAAGATCCCTAACATAATAGGAATACAATACAATGAAGAGTTTAATATAGGGTGAAGTCTCAATACAATGGATCAAACTAATAATGAAATATTTAGGATCAAATATGAGTAAAACCTATTAAAAATGTGCAAAAAATATTCCCCGAATAAGATTGTCGCTCAATAACATAGGCGGGATTCATTACGACAACCTCTCGGTAAGCAATCGTTTATGCTTCTATTTTGAGCACTCCAGCCGAATCATAGCACCAGATCAACGTTTGTTTCTCCAATTGCAACTTGAACTCCTTCAAGATCTCTTCAAGTCTGTTACCAACTCCCAAATTGAATTCCAACTTAAATTCCCAAATAGACTTCAATTAAAATTTCCAACTTCAAATAGAATTCTCAAATGGTCTTCCACATAAAATTTAACTCTTCAACCAAAAATTCTTCACCAAAAATTTATTTGTAACGAAAAAAAAAAATGCACCTCTTCCATCCCACTCAATTAGGGTAAACTCAATAACTGAAAGAAAAAAAAAATCGATTAAATTTGAAATTCAAGTACTAATTAGCAGGATTAGTTTGGGCACCAAAGTTGCTCGAATTATCCCCATGAGCAACAACATCACAGATAATTTAATATTTATCAAACCGAGACAGAAACATACCCTATAACATAATCAATACAAAATGCTTCCGTAGAAGGTTCTTTGCTGCACTTAACACGTTCGACTAGACTTAAAGCATAAAAAACAAAATCAGCCTAATCGTACCTTTGTGCAAGCCAAGTATCACTTCTGGGTTTAAATTAAAAATATTAAACAAAATAATAGTAAATATATATAAGCAAAAAAGAATATTACACATAGTACGGAAATTAACTGATATGAATTGCCTGCTCTTTATATGGGGGCCAGAAATCAAATTCAACCTAAGTCCTTAGCTTCTACTAATTGATATACGGAGGGTTAATTTCGATTTTTTAGCTTTCATTCATTGTTAAGATGAGATATCCTTATCTCTATCTCACACTAAAAAGATTCATAAGTGGTTGTTAATGGAGTTGAAGTTACTAAATTTTGAGGAGTTGATATAAATTCGGGCTGCAAGCGACAACTCCTTTCTTTATTTGGTGTACCTTCATGAGCCGGATGAAATGAAACTTTCACGTAAAGATTTTATACAAATAAGCAAGTGTAAAAGATGACATTTACTGTACCTTCAACAATGGAGGATTACATTTACTAACCCTCAAAACTCTACGGATTGATTCAATAGATGTTATATACCACATATATATAATACTAAGATCCCTAACATATTAGGAATACAATACAATGAAGAGTTAAATATAGATAAGATTTCTCTTCAAATAATACAATGGACATAAAACTAATAGTGAAAATTTTTAGGATCAAATACTAGTAAAACCTATTTGAAAATTTGCATTAAAAATACCTTTGAAAACTGTTTCAAATGTTGAAAACAAAATCCAATTAGAATACATATGAAAAGTACGAGTTGTATCAAGAATCCAATACTTGTCAGGTTTGGACTCACCGTCAGAAATAACCCAAAATTCTTCATCATTGTACTTATCTCTTGCAATACTAACTCCACCTGAAGTTTGATTATTTTTCCTTCTGATTTGCAATAGCTAATTTTTTTTCTTTTGTATCTTATAACAATCCTTTCTGATGTGTCATCGTCTCTTACAATAATTATCAAATTGTTTTCTGAATAAAATTTAACTCTTCACCAAGAATCATCCCTCACATAAAAAAAAATTAAAGCCATTTCCATAAAACTCAGATTAACATGATACTCAATAACTTTGAAAAAATCAATATAAATTCAAGTACTACTTTACTACTTAGCAGGATTACTTATATAAGATCAAGTTCTCTCGACATTTATCCCAGCGAGTAGCGAACACGAGAATAATAACCTTAAATCGTTTTCATCATAGACAGAAACTTACCCTATAACAAATCAATACAAAATTCTTCCGGTAAAGGTTCTTTGGTAGATTTTTCAGTGATATACCTTCCGTCATACGATGAGAATAAAGACGCTGCGTCAAGTGCAATTTGCTTGTTAGACTTTTCTCATGCATATTTGCTCAAGTTTTAACCATAACGTAATTACAAAGCGACATTACAATATATCTTGTGAATATTATTCGAAGAATAAAGATATATATATCTATGATAAAGCCTTTCAATCCTTACTTTTTTTTTCTCTTCCATACTCCAAGTTGAGGGCATCTGGTCAAATTTTTGCAATCGCATCATTTCCAAGATGAACAAGCATTGCTCACTATCTTTACTAGCTAAAAAGATTCATTTGGTGTTGTTAATGGAGTTGAAGTTACTAAATTCTGAGTTGTCATCACAAAAAATCAAACGTCGAATTGAGTTGTTTGAACCTCTCTCTAATACTGTTTGCTATGATTTAGACAAGTAAAATAATATGGCAATATGAAAAACAAATCAAACAAAAACATAAGAATTACATGGTAAAAATATACCATGGGCAAAAGAGGAGAATTTTATTAATATCAAGATGGATGATTACAAATTATTATGTAGAATATAATAATTGATTTGATATGTGTTGTACACCACATTTATATGATATTAATCCCTAACATACTAGGAATATAATACAATGAAGAGTTTAATATAAGGTAAATCACAATACAATGGACAAACCTAATAGTGAAATATTTGGGATGAAATATGAGATAAAAACTGCTAAAAATGCAAACGTAATATTCTTTGGTTAAGATTGTCGCTCGAATTCATCGTATAAAAGTGATGGTCTAGACGAGCGTCGAGGAGGGTCGACCATTCGAATGGCCCCCTCGTGGTAAGCAAGCGTCGATGTTCCTTTTTTGAAAGCTCAAGCGGGATCAAGGCGCCAACCCAGTACTAGTTCGACGTTTGCTCTCCAATTGTAACTTAGAGTCTTTTAAGACTTTTTCAAGTCGACTACCAAATCTCAAATTGATTTCCAACTTAAATTCCCAAATAGACTTCAACTAGATTTCCCAACTTGACTTCAAATAGAATTCCCAAGTAGTTTTCCAAATAGAATTCGGCACACCCTAATTCTAACATCATGCAATCTTAAATTTCACAATTTGAGAAGGAAAACCTAATGTTGAACTTCCATGACCCATTGAAACTAGCATTCTTATTTTAAGAGTAAGTATAAATGACGAGTGCTCTACACTCATGATATTTATGCCACTTAATTTATAATTTTGTTACCATTGAGAGTGTTTTAGAATGTTTTAATGTGTAGTTTGATATTGTGGTATAGGTTGATAAAATTGAAGAAAATAGGCAAAGTTGGTAAATTTGGAGAAAAATGGCTAAATTGTAAGAGATACAAAGGTCTCCAAATCAGCGTACAAATATTCAAAAGTTGTGTCGAATCTCACGATGAAGATCCGAGAGTGCTAGAACTCAATTGAATAAAGAAAGATGTCAAAGGGATGAAGTATAGTCAAAGTTTGATTACGCAACAATTTTCCACCGAAAAACGTTTTGCCCAGAAATTTTAGTCTCATATTAAGACTAAAAAAAATCTAATTGGAGAATGATGTCTGAATCAAAGTTGTATCTCTTTGAGTTATCTTTTCAATTCATCTTGAATTACCTCAATCTGACATTGGGCAAATCATGATACAAATACTAAAGAAGTGCAGTGTTGCCTTTTCACCTGAACAGGGAGCCGTGGCGCCCAAGAGAGCCCACATTACTGAAAATCAGCAGCAAGCTTGGCGCCGCGGCGCTACTACATTGGCCCCAAGGCGCTGCCATGCAAGAATATGTTTTTTTAATATTTTTTGACTCTTTTATTGGCCCAATTCAACCCTAATTCTTCCAACACTCCAACAATATATAAATACAAGATCAAAGACCTATTTTCTCCTAGAATTGAAGGGAGCAAATAATACTATTCAAAAGGAGGCAAGATTGAAGAAACCAAAATGAGGCAAGGAAGAAGATTGAAGATCTACCCAAAAGACTAATTTTTTTTTCTATCATTTTCTTTGTTGTTTATTTTAAATTTTATGAATTCTATCATTAACTAAACAATTCAACTAGGGTTTGATGTAACCAAACTTGATATTATGATTTAATTTTGTTATAATTATTTCTTTTGATTTTCCACATGTGTTTAATTGTGTCATGAATTTAATACTTTCAATTACCTGATCAATAATTGATTGAATTGATGCTAGTCAATTTCGACACTCGAGAGTGGGAAATTTAGGCGTGATCATAGGATTGATACAATGTAAATTTTATGGATTTCGAGAGAAAGTATAAGATCTATGAAGCTTACTCCATAATAAAATCGTGAACTTGATGAATTATTGATTTTAATTCGGAATAGAGATATTGGAATTGAAATCTATGATTAATTTCCAGCGGCACTCGAGAGAGAGGAGAGAAATATATTATGATTCTTGCTTTTAAACATGGAAAATTTGGCTAGAATAACTGGACATAATTGAATCATAATTGATAGTTATGTGAAATCATTCCCTAGGTCTTTTTTATATTGATTAATTCATATATCTTGCATCCATTGAATTCGTCACAATCATCGTTAGATGAGTTAACATTATTGATCACAAATTTCATTCGTCCATATAAAATAAATGCTATATCATTATAGTACTTAGTAGAAATTGCATTACAATCCATGTAGGTTCGACATCCTAACTTCTTTATTATATTACAAAACTTGAAATCGTACACTTGCAACATAATTACGTTATAGAAAATCGTGTGACAATAAATTTTGGCAATACACACATCACACTAAGAATTACTATCAATTCGTTGATTTGCTTACAGGATTTTTGTGTAAGAAAAATATTTTTCGAAAGCATAATGAACGTAGTGAGAAAACTAAAACGAAAACAAGCACTAAAAAGTGTAACTAGACATTAAATAATTCAACAACTTGTTGATGATATAGGTGAAAGATAATCAATAAACCAAAAAATATAAGCTTTATATCTAGTATAATTCAACATAGAAGGGGATTGAAAAGGTTGTTCAAAATAATAAGACTTTTTTGTGACTATCTTGATAATTGATTTGCAGTCTTTCAAATTACTGACACGCTCTAAAGAATTTTGGGGCCTCTTTTGGGCCTTTTTTAACTTTGGTTTTACTTCTGGTACAAGATTTTTTGGAAGACATTATCTTAATTTTTGTAAAAAAAAAATTAATTTTTAAAATAGCTTCATATTCTAAAAGTGCTTTTAGAACAAACTACATTTGGTTAGCTTCCTCTAAAACCTCTTCTAATTAAAAGAAGCAATTTCATAAAATTAACCAAACGAGTCCAAAAGTCGCTTTTGGATCTTAAAAGCTCCTTTTGACTTTTAAAAAATCTTGTCAAATAGGCCCTTAATATGTTTGTAACACTAACATATTATCTTGCAGATACTTCCTAGATTGTAATATAACCCAAAGTGATCTTCAAACTTGTATTCAAAAGTTTGTACATTGCTGCGGAAGCTCTTTGAAATAGATGATTTTTCGGGCTCAGTTTACTAATTTCAACCTTATCAAACACCTCAAATCAATGACCCAAAACCGTTACTATTCGCAGACACTTCAGTTGCTACAATTATACCCAAAAAGAACACAATTGGACGATGTTATTGCAGCCACAAAGGCAAGAATAGGAGAAAACCAGTTATAGCATAAAGTAGAGAAAAAGAAGTCGTTTCACCAAGTGAGGAAAGCCAAGCAATAACATGAGTATAACGGAGCAAAGAATGCAACATATATAGGCTAATATTAGGTATAGTAATGGACCAAGTCCAAAACCAATAGATGAGCCAAGTAGGATAATTAATGGGCCAACTCTCATAAACCTCCAAGAAGTGAACGGAACGGGCCACAAGCAACTCTAATTAAATTAGGTTGCTTTCAATCGCCCTAAATAGTTTTGGGTCAGGCCGTTTCATTGAGGTGTCTGATCGGTAAAATCTCGCAAGCGTATGAGATCGTTGACAAGTAATATAATTGATGGGTTAAGATAAATCGTCCCACGAAAAATAAATTTCAATTCAAGTTTACTAGCTTTTTATGAAATTCAAATTTTGTAACACAAAAAAGATGATTGTATGTTTATTCTAAATTATGCTAGGAAATATGTAAAAAGTGGACTTGTATGAAATTATGGATGATTGTATTTGATTTTAAATTCACGTATTGCTATCTATTTAAATTCTTGATTTGTAATCTAGTTTCGTTCATGCGTTCTAGACATAGATAAAGCTAATGTTAACTTTCTTTTCCAAAATAAATAAATTTTATTCTAATCACGACCTGACTCTATTCCTAGCCTGAATTCGAATTATTAGAATGTATTAATTCTTAAATTATCTATGTGATTGCATATGTGATAAATGTTATTCCTAATATCTATTGCACAAATATTAATTTTGTCGCCTTCAAAACCTATTGTATATCTCTCAACACTACAATAAATGACTAATTATCTAATTGTTGATCATGTAATTAGATAATGCAATAGGTATACAAAATTAATCAAGAAATACGAAAAAATAAACTAAATTACTAATCTTGAATTTGGACAGGTCCAAAAACAGGGCCAAATCCAGGGGGAGATGTGACGCCCCTTTATTGAAGGAGTGTTTTTGGGCCTGTCCCAAAAGCAGGGCTCTTATTATAAAGGAATGTCATGTTCGAAATCAACATATTAATAATGGAGCGTTTTATGCGTTGGGAAACAAATTTTAATTTTTTATTCATGCAAAGACAGACAAATGTTAGAAGAGATATTAATGACAAACACTAATTGCAACATGATCGGATGAGCTTAAAAAATCATACTCATAAGTAAACGAGTAAAATTATAAATAAATAATTTAAATTTAATAGTAAAATAATTATTTGTTTAAATATGTAACCAAAAAAAAAAAAAAAAAAATCCAAATTCCAAAGAGATTAAAGATATAATGTTATTTAAAGTGACTATGCTCGAGTTATTGGTTTGTTAGTGTATTCATGCAGTTTGTCGTAAATATTTTGAAAGTGAATACTTTTTAAAAAATTAGTTTTGAAAAATGAGAAAATATTATTTTATTTCCATTTTATGTTTAGTAACCTTCAAAAGCACTAGGGGAGTTCGAGGAAAATATTGGGAATAAACTTCCAAATTTTTGTAACTTCATTTATATTCAATTTCTATATCTAATTTTAATGAACTACAAAATTTGAAAAAAATAATAATTTGAGTTATGCTAGTCATTTGATATATGAATGAAATATAAAAGGTTAGAACAAAAATTGAATACTTAACGAGACAAAATAATAATAATAATAATTGATAAGGAGAAGAGTCAATTCAAGCAACAATATCACATATAGTCAAATAAAAGGAGAGAAATACACTTGACTGACCTTGTAGGGGTCTACCTAATTTGGCGGGACCTTCCCAATTTGGCCTAAGAGCTCTAAATGGCTTCGGAGGACCGAACCAAGTATGTGGCAAAATACAAGGATGACTTGTGGATAAGGGTGAAAGGCCAACCAAAATTGGATATATCTTGTTTTTCAACAAAAAATTATTTCAGTAGAGCATATGATGTTGATAATCCTAGGTAGATCAATCAACGAGCATAAACATATTTTGAATGCAGATCTAAATTGTTTTTACTCGTAATTTTTGAGTGCTAATAATATGTTAAAACAATCTTAGAAGTATTAAGAAATTTCATTAGAATGATCCCAACTCATTTGTCTATGTTTCTTTGATTAAATGACATTGCGAGTTGTTTTCCTAACAAAAGAGAAAAAAGTGGCCTTGAGAATTTGCATGGAAGAAGAAGAGGATTCGTGTCATGTCATTATCGAGATTTGAAGTAAATATTATGTTGAGCTTGTATGTAGGACACATTTCAATTTCTTCTCTGACATTTTGGACACGTAATGCATGCTAGAGTGTGGAGTATGCTACTATTATACGATGTTGTAGAGCTCAACATATTTTGTATGGTGGAGCTAGATTTGCTGAGTTGATTAATAGGCTCTTATGCATTGTCCAGCACACATTTATCTTGAACTCCTCGTGACCTATTGAACTTAAAATTGTTTCGACCGCTCAAACTTGACTTTGTCTTGGATTCAATTGGGTTCACTCTATTAAGCTTGATGTATGCTTGCCTATAATCATGTCAAAATGATGAAACTATGATTGAAAGTGCTGGTACACAAATATAGATTCATTTTAAGACTTGACTCGTCACATCAAGTTGATAATCCATGTCCAATATTTGTGCAATTCAGCTTAACCCATGTTTTGCTCATGTTTATAAATTGTTTATAAATATTCAAGTTACTTTTATTAATACATTTTGACGGATTAATAAGTACTACCTACTTAATAATTCCTCGTTTCAATTTATTTATAATTTGAATCTTTTATAAACGTACGTTTCCCAAACATACTCTAAAAACTTTTGATTTTTTTAAATTAATGATAATGATTCACCACTTTTGTATTTTGTTAATAATGACAATTTAAACAATTCTTCATAATCCTGATATAAAACAATCTTTATCAAAATTGAAATTGACTTGATTCTCAACTGCATGGAAACAAAAAGCTTTATCAACTCCATCAACCCGTCATCATTTCATAGACTTATCTATCAATCCATAAATCAACAAATTACAATCAGATGTTATATACGTTTTTATACATAGTCGAATTAATCTTCAGTTGATTTGACTCGTAAAATAAACTTATCTATCAATCCATAAATCAACAAATTACAATCCGATATTATATATAAAAGTTTTTATACATAATCGAATTAATCTTCAGTTGATTTGACTCGTAAAATAAACTTATCTATCAATCCATAAATCAATAAATTACAATCCGATGTTATATACAGAAGTTTTTATACATAATCGAATTAATCTTCAATAGATTTTCTTTTTTCATGAGTCAAATCAACCGACTTATCCAATTTTAGATAAGATTCTAATTCCGAACTCCAACACCATATCTAGAACCAATGTAAACAAACAAACAGTAGGGAACATGATAAGGCCGGAAGGGGGGCCTAAGAACAAAAAATATTTTGGATCATGCTACACGTACAAAATCATTTACACACTACACACAACCGATATTTTTGAATTTCCGTTGAATCCATATTTTTTGTGAAATGGAGTAACACATTTTGTATAAAAATATTTGTACATATATTTTTATCCAAATATTTTTGTTCGATTCCTCTCTCGAAGTCACTTCATGCACCCCCACGATCCCCAACAGAACCAAAAATAAGAAAAAGTAAACAAATAAGGCCCCGTTTGATTCCCATTTTAATTCTCATTCTCATTTTTCTACTCATTTTCAACCACACAGTTTTCAATAAAATAATATTTTCTATCACATCAATAACTATTCCTTCTTTTTCAACCACACATTTTCCATCATATCACTATTTCAAAATGCATTTTTCCCAAATAATGCCTATCAAACACACTCTAATTCTCTTTCTGTGATCAGCAACAGTGCACCACGTGTGGTGACAACCCTGTTCAAAACAGGAAAATGAAGCATACACCACATATAACAAAAATTAAAATTCTTGGACCATCATTTAATATTGCTACCACTTAGCAACAATAATTAAGGAATATGATCATGTTGAACAAAAAACGATTAGAATCAATCATTCGTACTTTAATATATAATATAAAAAAGATTAAATAATATGAACACTACACAATGGATGAACTTCTCCTTTGCCCAGAGACTGCATATTAGCACTTTTTCTTTCCTGTTTCTTTCACCATAACAACTGGCCTTCCGTTTGAATGGTTTTCTTCGATTTCCAAGATTGATTTTCACTATGAAAAGTTGTTTCTTGAACTTTTAGAAGATACACCTGTTGTTTGTTTGTATCGAACAAAAGTATAAAGCAAAGGATAAAAAGCTCTAGTTTCAAGAACCAGTAGTATAATTGCCAATAGTGATTTTTCTTCAAAATTGGGCTCTAATCTTGAGACCCTTTTGTTTTCTTAAGGTGAAGCAATTTTTAAGTACTACATCTTGAAACCTTTTTTAAAATTTCAAGATTTTTCTGTATCAAAATCAGTTCTTGAGGTGTTTGGGGTTGGTAAACAGTAGTTATTTATTATGGGTCTTTTGGGCTTGAATTTTGTGATGGGCACTAAAATCCTTATGTTACTTATGATGGTAAATTCTGCACACAGTATTGGGGCTAATTGGGGAACACAGGCAAGTCATCCTCTGCCTCCTTCAACTGTTGTGAAATTACTAAAAGATAATGGAATTCAGAAGGTGAAGCTTTTTGATGCTGAATCAAATGTTTTGAATGCTTTGAGGGGTTCAGGGATAGAGGTTATGGTGGGCATTCCAAATGATATGTTGTATACTCTTGCTAATAGTGTGGCTGCTGCTGAAAGATGGGTGGAGAGGAATGTTTCTTTACATGTTTCATCTAATAGTGTTGACATCAGGTAAAATTTCTTGCTTTTTTTTTTTTTTTTTTACTTCTGGGCTTCTCTGTCTTTTCCTCCAAATTTTGTTTGTTAATGTTAATTTTGGATTTGATTTTCGGTTTCATTCTGTTATTGAAATCGAAGTTAGGGATCATATTTCCACATGTTTATGTAATGGACTAAGCTCTAATTCCTTTTTGTTAAAAGGAAGGATAATGATGAACAGATATCTTATGCACAATTAACTCACACATTGCACTGCTCATTCATTTAGTACATCGCTTCAAATTGGAAGTTCCTTTAAACATAAACATGCACATATGACATACAGTATAAGATTTTCCGTTTCTGCAGTAAAATGGAAAGAATCGGGTCATTGATTTTCCAGATGGGAAGAATGAAATGAGGAGTTAAACACCATTTGCATTATGAGAATCTCTATCCACTGTGCTTGTATAATTTCTCCACAATTTTTGTGTACTCTTCTTGATTTACCCATAGTGATGCTGCTTGAGTGTTGAGAGGTGAACTTGTGTTCGGCTCTCCAAGAAAGCTCTGAATTGATAGCAGTATTGTCCTCACAACGTTGGCAGACGATCATTTATCCTGTAATATGACCAAGTATATATTACTGTGCATATCGAAGTTGGGAATAAAGCAGCTCGTCTAGATTTTGATCTTTGGAGGCTTGAAAGGGTAGTCGGGAGGGAAGGAAAGTGACAACTTGTATTCCGTTCCTTCAAATACTGTATCTTTGCTGCCTGTAATTGTTCCTTTCCAGTGGAATATGTTGTCTTCCTCAGGGAAAGCTCTCCAGAATGTCAGCTCATCATTAGGACCATCAATTCAGATTTCAACCTTTTAAGAACAGCCTGTGTATCAACGGCTTTTGCAGTTGGTAAAGTCTTCTTGGAATATGCCACCATCAGTCCACCGGCTACGGGGGTGTTTGTGCTGCTGTCTTGATGGTGGCTGTTGTTAATTGTAGACACCGTCTTTCTGTTTCCCTATCAAAATCAATGATTTCCAAGAAAATGAATATGCAGATTGCAAAAATTGCAATTATTGGAAAGAAGAGGAAAGTTAAGGGGAAAATCTCTATTCTTCCTGGAGAGAATAAGCTCTGATTCCTTATATTTAATAGTAATAGCAAATTCAGAAAACAAGCTAACGGCATATAACTGAGGAGGTTGTGTAATGTTATTTGATCACCAAGGAAAGGTAGAATATGATTGAGGAGATTGACATCTATATGTGAAGAAATCACTGCAGCAATGGTAGTTGTGAATTTGAAGAAGATAAGAAGAGTTCTAGACATTGACTACGAGAAACTTGGTGCTAAAATCTATATTACTAAAAAATTGTAGAAACTTCATTGAAAAATTTGATATTAACTATTAAGTTCATGGGTTTTGCAGAACAATGAGATCTTTGATAGATGGGGCGGGTGGACTACCTCTTAATTGGTTGCTTAGTGTTTTACTGTGAGGTGGTCCAGAAAAATCTAGTTTACTTGGAGATAATTTACTTGGACTCGTAGATCATGTCTCCAAAAGGTTGCTTCCTGAGTTCAAACACGAAACAGATTTTGCCCGAGAAATACATGAATATAGTCTGGTGACGAGTTCATTGTAGCTTACGAATGAACTTGTACAGTTTTTGTTTCCTGTTTGCTGTCTATATCTAAAGTTTCCTCGGTGTCCTATTTTATTAAATTGCGGAAGTAATAAATGAGCTTATATAAGAAAGAAAGTGAAAGTGAAAATTGAGTTCTTGATGGCAACATCTTTTTCTTTAGTTCATATACTGTCGAATTTCCATTTATCTTTAGTTTTTTTGTTTTGTCTGACTATAGGTTTTTTACTTTACAAGGTATGTCGCAGTCGGGAACGAACCTTTTCTATCAACTTTCAATGGAACCTATCTGTCCACCACTTTTCCAGCTCTTAAAAACATTCAGGCAGCCCTGATTCAAACCGGCCTTGGCAATCGAGTGAAAGTCACTATCCCACTCAATGCTGATGTCTACCAGAGTTCAACTGAGCAACCTTCAACTGGTGACTTCCGGCCTGATATTCATGACCTCATGGTCGAGATTATTAGTTTCATGAGTCTTAATGGAGCCGCGTTCACTGTCAATATTTATCCGTTCATAAGCCTCTACAATGATGCCAACTTTCCATTGGATTATGCCTTCTTTGACGGATACTCATCGCCTATCAATGACAACGGAAATATATACACCAACGTGTTCGATGCGAATTATGATACCTTAGTATGGGCTCTGCAGAAGAACGGATTCGGAAACTTAAGCATAATAGTCGGAGAAATTGGTTGGCCAACGGATGGAGACCGGAATGCAAATATCAGGTTAGCACAAAGGTTTAACCAAGGCTTCATGTCCCATATCTCAGGTAACAGGGGGACCCCAATGAGACCGGGCCCTGTGGATGCCTACTTGTTTAGCTTAATAGACGAGGACGCCAAAAGCATCCAACCAGGTAACTTTGAACGACATTGGGGAATATTCTACTTTGATGGTACGCCAAAGTACAGTCTCAGCTTGGGTGGCAACTCGGGAGGTCTTGTACCAGCAAGCAATGTTAGGTATCTGCCCCGTCGTTGGTGCGTGCTCTCACCCTCGGCAAATCTTCAAGATCCTCAAGTGGCACTAAGTGTGAGCTACGCATGTTCCCGTGCTGATTGCACGAGCCTCGGGTATGGGACTTCTTGTCAAAACTTGGATGCTCAACAGAACATTTCATATGCGTTTAACAGTTATTACCAGGAAAACGACCAGCTCGATAGTGCCTGCAGATTTCCAAATCTTTCTGTGATCATGAACAACGATCCATCGGTTGGACAATGTAGGTTTAAAATCATGATTCAGACCACAAATTCCAGGAATGGAGGATTCTTATTAGAGCAAGTAAATATGTTGCTTCAAGTGATTATGTTATTGTTAACCTTCTTGTGATCAAATAGAAATGATACGGTTAATTCTCTTGCCATGTGTATTGCTCAGTGTGAAGCACAAGATAGGGTTCGGCAGTACAATTGACAATATTTTAGTTCTTTTCTTTTAAAAATATTGACGGGTGCTGTCTAATCTATCTTATCGAATATATTATTAAATTATTGTTTATTGTATATTATGTCCTATACCTTGTTATTGTTCTAGGCTAGGATTCATTGTGATACAATTTTTTGAAGGGTTAGTCTACACGTACATAATCCCTATTAACAATTCCTTACAACCCCTCTCACATGGAGAGGGGCCCACGAAAAGTAAAATATTCGTGAGGCCCCTCTCCATGTGAGAGGGGTGTAAGCTATTTGGTACACCATAAGGTGTACAAATAGCTTTATCCATTTTTGAATCTAATCCTGACAATCGAAAGCGTATTAACAACTTCAAGGAAGTTTTATAATCTACATCGTTGTAAAAGTAAAATTGTGCTGAGAGTCGACGATCAAAGTAAAAATGTCAAGATTACTTTGCACGTTAATGACTTGTTAATTTTAACTTATCAGATAAATTGATTAAAGTAAAAGCACAGCCCGGCCCAACACGTTGTTCGGGTCGGGTCACTTAGATCCTTCCAGGATCAACAGAGAATGTTGTACCCAACGCTTCAGAATCGGTACTATTCGGCCCTCTCTCGAAATACTATAAATATAAGCCGTACACTCAAAATACAGACTCGATTCCCCCCCCCCCCCCCCCCCCCCCTCTTCGGAGGAAAAGAATCCATAATAAAGAGAAATTATTACAAAACATAGAAGTGTCTAATCTCGCTATTGGATTATATTTTCATTGTTTAGTGGTTATTTCGTTTTACATAATATAAAAATGGATGCGGCTTGGGATTCCGCCGTGGCGGCGGCGGCGGCGGCGGTGGAGGAAGTGCCACCACGGGTTGCGGAGGAGGAGCGGAAGGAGCAAGAAGAGGATGAAAATAAGATTTTGATAGTCAAGGCGCAGGCGTTAATTGAAAGGATCACTTCGAACCCGGAGAACCCTAACCCCAGTGCCCTCCATGCTCTCTCTACTATTCTTGAGGCCCAGGAATCCAGGTGCAAATTATCTCTCTCACAGTACAACATCTAATGAAGAATCTTGGATGGTGTCTCTGTTATGAATTGTTATTGTTATTTGATTAGTTAAACATTATTTTTTGGTCGGGTTGGTTTCATTGGGGGGGGGGGGGGGGATGGGGGACCTTGCTAGTTAAAAATTCTAGATAATTGTTATTAATGGGAGTCATACTCACTGGTGAAATTTACTTATCTTAAGCTTTAGGTGATGAGATGGTTATAGAATCTTGGGTTATATGATGATTCTTGTAATTATATTTTGATGTCAGTT
Organism: Osmanthus fragrans; assembly: GCA_019395295.1. NCBI lineage: Eukaryota > Viridiplantae > Streptophyta > Magnoliopsida > Lamiales > Oleaceae > Osmanthus > Osmanthus fragrans. The sequence goes on from CM033360.1 coordinate 20,763,661, forward strand.
AATATGTTATATATACGTAAGTTGTAACTCAGTTTCATTTGGAATGTGTAGGTATATGGAAGAGACGGGCCACTTGTCAACTAACAATGGCCGGTCTTCTCATAATGTTGGGCGACTGGGGAACCTTATCCGGGTTATTGATATTTCCTTGATCTATTCTACTTTATCTTGTGCTCTGGAACATTAGAATGTTGATCTTATTATCCCTCTTTTTACAGGATAATGATGAATTCTTTGACTTGATATCTTCAAAATTTCTATCTGAAACTACATATTCAGTGCCAGTACAGGCAGCTGCCATGAGGCTTCTTTTTGACTGTTCACAGACTTGGAAGGTATAGCAATTTTTTAACTTTTTTGGTTATTTGTTTATGTCTCATCATGTTGAATCTCTTTAAATATATGTAATTGGATCAGTATCCACATGTATTCGAAGAAGATGTTTTAGATAATATAAAAGGATGGGTGATGGACGAGACACCCAGGACATCTGTTGATGATCACAATTGGAAGCATGAATCAAGGAAGAGGAAGACCTTGGACTCTGAAATGTTACGCACATACTCTACTGGTCTTCTTGCAGTATGTTTGGCTAGGTACGCCCTCAAGAGCTTTATTTAGTGATTCATTTTTGTGGAGGTTTTCTCTTGCTTCTTGTGACTTTTCTTTTTGGGTATTGGTGCTTCTAGCGGTGGTCAAATAGTGGAAGATGTGTTAACATCTGGATTGTCAGCCAAGCTTATGCGGCATCTTCGTATACGGGTTTTGGGTGAGTCAAGCATAGGTCAAAAGGATGCAAATTCATTGATCGAGCACAGAAGTGCAGCAACCGCAATTTGTGCAAAATCAAGAGAGGAAGTTAGGGGTAGGTTTCGTCAAGTTCCAGACGGTTCTCACATGGATGTCCTTAAAGTACAGGATGATGAACTGTTAGATGGTCCTGAGTGGGATCATGCCAGGAGCAGAGCACAAGCAGGTGGAGATGAACGTTGGGTTGATGAAGAACCACCTGATAGAAGAATGGCTGTTGAGGTTGATGATTATGAAGCGGAAGCGGATGGAGGAGAAATGGCATATCAGAGATTTATGTGAAGCTAAAACAAAACCTGGTGGCAAATACCACAGGGAAGAAGATTTTGATGAAAACCCGAGAGATGACTTTTCCAGACGCAGGTTAAATCGTGGATTGACCAGATCAAGAGGAAAGGGCAGGATCAATGAAGGAGTATTAGATAATGAACAATTGGCCTCTCCAGTTTCTGGCAGTAGATCAGGACAGGGCCGAAGTGGTAAGGACCAGAGCCTGACAAGAAGCCAGGATTTGAGGACGACTTCAGATGCCAAGAAGGGCTTAGGAAAGAACAGTGCTGATCCTTTTGTCCTGGAAAGAGATGATGATGATGACTGCTTCAAAGATTGCAAGGTTGGCTCCAAGGACATTGCTGATGTGGTCAAGAAAGCTGTCAGAGCTGCTGAAGCTGAAGCCAGAGAAGTGAATGCTCCAGCAGAAGCCATAAAAGCAGCTGGTGATGCAGCTGCCGAAGTGGTTAAGAGTTCTGCTTTAGAGGTGAGCACATTTTTCTCTCTTGCTTTTTTGAGGTTATATCCTCTTCTACTCTCTAAGTATATGTGTTTTATGTGAATATAGGAGTTTAAGAAAACAAATAGTGATGAAGCTGCAATGATGGCAGCTTCAAGAGCGGCATTAACTGTTATAGATGCTCCTAATGCAGTTGCGATATCAAGGTTGGTATTCATTTTATATTGAAGACATCCCTAGCATATATTGGATTTGTCTAATACGTTCATGCATTCTTTTATATCTTTATGATTGTTTATTAATTTAACCTTGATCCACACATGACTTGGTATAGGGGCTCAAGTACTATGGATGATGATTCAGGGAATTCGAAACCTACAGAACCAGAACCTATTGAAGATATTGGTGAATTCTTCATTCTTGATAGCGAATCGCTTGGAAAGCTGAAGGAAAAATTATGTATACAGTGTCTTGTGATTTTAGGGGAGTATGTTGAAGTTCTTGGTCCTGTGTTACACGAAAAGGGGGTGGATATCTGTCTTGCACTATTGCAGCGAAGTTTTAAGCATAAAGATGCTTCTAGCTCTGCACTACTTTTGCCTGATATTCTGAAATTAATTTGTGCATTGGCTGCTCATCGGAAATTTGCTGCGCTGTTTGTGGATCATGGTGGCATGCAAAAGTTGCTCTCTGTCCCTAGAGTTGCACAAACGTTTCTTGGTCTGTCTTCCTGCTTATTTACAATTGGTTCAATTCAGGTAATGTTGTTTACCCTGTATGTCCTAACAATTGTTTCTGAGAGTGCATCTACATTTTCTTCGATCTTGTTCCTTATTTCTCTGTATGCCCCTAGGGGTATTCTATATATTTTTGTAGAATCTGTAGAATCTTTATTGTTCTTGTAAGTTATACCATCAAGCCGGTTTTGACTTAAAGGGTTATTTTACAGGGGATAATGGAGCGTGTATGTGCCCTTCCTTCAAATGTTGTCCAGCAGGTTGTGGAGTTGGCTCTTCAACTTCTGGAGTGCCCTCAGGATCAGGCTAGGAAAAATGCTGCTTTATTCTTTGCTGCTGCTTTTGTCTTCAGAGCAGTCATTGATGCATTTGATGCACAGGATGGTTTGCAGAAACTCCTTGATCTTTTGCGCATTGCTGCCTCAGTGAGATCTGGGGTGCCTTCTGGGACATTAAATAACTCAGGATCACTTCGAAATGACCGATCTCCTGCGGAGGTATTGACTTCTTCTGAGAAGCAGATAGCTTACCATACTTGTGTTGCACTGCGACAATACTTCAGAGCACACCTTCTCTTGTTTGTTGATTCAATTCGACCCAATAAAATCATCCGCAGTTCAACCCGTAATATGTCAAGTGCTCGGGCAGCCTACAAGCCACTAGACATAAGTAATGAGGCTATGGATGCAGTATTTCGTCAAATACAGAAGGATCGGAAACTTGGTCCTGCATTTGTGAGGGCTCGTTGGCCTGTTGTTGACAAGTTCTTAAGTTGTAATGGTCATGTTACCATGTTGGAGCTATGTCAGGTATGGTGTAACATTTTAAATTCTTTACGTTTTTTATGTATTTCAATCTAGTACTGTAATAACTTTTAATTTGCTCTGCAGGCGCCACCCGTTGAACGTTATTTGCATGATTTGCTTCAATATGCACTGGGTGTATTGCGTGTCGTCACTTTAATACCTTATAGCCGCAAACTTATTGTTAATGCCACGTTAAGCAATGTTCGTGTTGGTATAGCTGTAATTTTGGATGCTGCAAATGGTGCAGGTTATATTGAACCTGAGGTGACCTGTGCAGACTTAATTTGGGCTTATCCTTGTAATTATTTATCATTTTCACTAATTTCACTAAATTCTTTAACATCAAAATGTCACAGATTGTTGAACCAGCGCTGCATGTTTTGATAAATCTTGTTTGCCCTCCACCATCAATCAGCAATAAACCAAGTATCTTCACTCAAGGACAGCAAAATTCTTCTACTCAGAGTGCAAATGGTCCAGCTGTAGAGCAAAATAATACGGAGCGAGCAGTTAACGTTCCGGGCCAGAATAAGCCTAGAGAGCATAATGAAGTTCCTGCTTTGATGTATCGAGGTGGTTCCTCAATAGTTTCCTCATCTTCTGTTGGTAATACTTCACAATCACCTGCTTCTGTGGTAGCTTCTGGATTAGTGGGAGATCGTAGAATATCCTTGGGTGGTGGAGCTGGTTGTGCTGGCCTTGCTGCACAGCTAGAACAAGGATATCGCCAAGCAAGAGAAGCTGTTCGTGCAAATAACGGCATCAAGGTTCTTCTTCATCTTCTCCAACCCCGGATGGTTACATCTCCTGCTGCTCTTGACTGTCTTCGTGCTCTCACATGTCGGGTTCTTCTTGGTTTAGCCAGAGATGAGTCAATTGCACACATATTAACGAAGCTTCAGGTAAGTACCAAATTGGAAAAACAATGTTTATTGCCATCAAATGTAGTACTTAATCGTTCTGAATAGAGACTGTAATGAAGGCTTGTGAAAATGTTATTATTCATTTTGTTGGTTCAACTTTCTTTTTCAGGTAGGGAAAAAGCTATCAGAACTTATTCGAGATTTTGGCAGCCAGACCACTGGCAGTGAGCAGAACAGATGGCAGGCAGAGCTTGTGCAAGTGGCTATTGAGCTAATTGGGGTAAGGTCAATTAAGTTGATGTTTGACTGTGTGATAGGGTGACTTACTTTGAACAGCTTTGCCCTTTCTGTTATCTTATCTCAAGGAATAATCACAGTTAATTGTGCAGTATACTCATCTATATTCGTTTGACCCATCTGGTCACACATAAATATTTTCCTGCTGAAATTCAACAAGTTTAAGATTCGAATTTGATGCTAGTTCATTATGCTTTGCAATATCCAAGATTGCAGATAGTTTCTTTTTTATTCATCTCATGCTTAATAAAGGGAAGGTAAAAACAGTCTATTGGAAGTCAATAGGGAAAAATTCTTGGTCTGAATTGAAATCTCAAGAGTTCACCACCACATTTTTCTCTACCAACTATTTAGTTGTCACTTACATAACTTGATCTCAGGAGCTTTAGGTGGAGTTTGAGTTGTCCCTGCTGATAATATGATTGCGAGTTTCACCAGTTTGTTCATTCAGCTGCAAATGGTCTCCTTTTGGCTTGTGACGATGGTCATATCAATTAAAAGTAGTTACTTTTCTCCTCTCCTAATAAGGTGAATGAGATAACAACTGAGTTTTCCAAGAAAAATTAACTCCATACTGTGGCATATCCTTTTGTGCCATAAGATATGTTACACTTCTGCTTCAGAGGTTGGAAAGGAAATTTTTGCATGTCAAGAAAAAAAATGAGTATATGAAGAAAAGAAGAGTAAAGGACACGAATTTCACCATGACAAAACTTTAAAGAATGCAGAACAGATTTTTATAGCAATTGCACAAAAATTGCAACTGCCTCTTCTCACATAGGTAATAAATATATACTTCCTCATCCGATAGCTACATTTGAAATTAGGCAGTTGGAATGTGTTGTGATTATCTGAATACACTGCCACATGCTCTGATATGTATATACATATGCAGCAGACGTGCAGGCATCTAGTTAAGTGATATATATAGTGCTTCGTTACGCAATAGTTTGTTTTGAGGGAATTGTTGGATTGGGTTTCTAGTTGATGCGAGAAGTAGATAAATTGTTTATTTGGAACTCTATATATGTGTATGATAGCATTCTCTTGTCCAATATTTATGCATCTTATGATTGTATAATGGTATTCATGTTGTAGCTTTTAAGGATTTTGTAGGTCGTGACTAATTCTGGACGTGCAAGTACTTTAGCAGCTAGTGATGCCACTACCCCGACTTTGAGACGTATTGAAAGAGCTGCTATAGCCGTGGCTACTCCTATCATATATGATTCAAGGTATTTAGTGATTGCGTGCTCATGAGCATATTATTTGAGTTAAAGCTTAATCATTTCTTCATTCCCCATCTTTTTATATGTTTGCTTACAATGATATTCTCTTTCATCTGAATTTCAGGGAACTACTTCTTCTTATCCATGAGCACCTACACACATCAGGTTTGGCAGAAAGTGCAGCTAAACTTCTGAAAGAGGCTCAATTGACACCTTTGCCATCTTTGGCAATCCCAACATTGGGAGCACATCAAGCTTCTGTACAGGAAGCTTCATCAATACAAATTCAATGGCCATCCGGACGAGCTCCTCGTGGATTCCTGTCAGATATACCCAAAATTTCTTCTCATGAGGATTCCAGCTTGAGATGTCCCTCAGCTGCCTCCTCATTGAAGAAGAAACCACTGATATTTTCAGCTTTGCGAGAATTCTCAAAAACTCAGGCTAAACTGGAGGAGTTGCCCGTACCATCAAACAGTAAGTTAAATACCTCATCAAGAAGATCTGCTGGACTTGGCGACACTGCAGAAACTTTGTCAGTATCTGCTGTGAAATCTGGTGGGGATGTGGATGCTCAAACCAGAACTCCAATTGTGTTGCCAATGAAACGTAAATTGACTGAGTTGAAGGAAACTGGGTTTGCATCACAAGGGAAACGACTTAACACTGGTGAGCACACACTTAGATCTCCTGTTTTTCCAACACCTAATACTGTCCATAGAAATGGTGTCCAATTAGATGCAAATGTATTCTGCTTACCAAGTTCTACACCGAAGGATCATCATGGCCGATTGCTAACTAGTACATTACCGGCTGATGTGGATGAAAACCAGTATGCCAGTGCTCAGATCGGTCAAGCATCTTCCTCTCATCATGGACTTCTGAAGGATCCACAACCTTCTGGCTCAGAGCGGCTGACCTTGGATTCTCTTGTTGTTCAGTATCTGAAGCACCAGCATCGTCAATGCCCAGCTCCCATCACAACTTTACCTCCACTTTCTCTCTTTCATCCACATGTCTGTCCAGAATCAAGACGAAGCCTTGATGTTCCTTCAAATGTGACAGCCCGGCTTACCACACGGGAATTTAGAAGTATGTATGGTGGAATCCATGGGAGTCGCAACGATCGTCAATTTGTATATAGTAGATTCAGACCATGGCGAACCTGCCGAGATGATGTGGGAGACCTTTTAACTTGTGTAACTTTCCTTGGAGATTCTTCTCAGATTGCTGTTGGCAACCACTCTGGGGAACTGAAAGTTTTTGACTCAAACAGCAACAGTGTGTTGGAGAGTTGCGCTAGTCATCAGTCTCCTTTGACACTTCTGCAGTCACATTTTTCTGGCGAAAATCAGCTGGTTCTCTCTTCAAGTGCAAACGATGTGCTCTTATGGGATGCGTCTTCCGTTTCAGCTGGTCCCAGACATTCATTCGAGGGATGTAAAGCAGCAAGGTTCAGCAATTCAGGTAGCTTATTTGCAGCATTGTCGTCCGACTCATCCCAGTATGAGATTCTGCTGTATGATGTCCAGACCTTTCAATTGGATGTGAAGCTTACAGATACATCTGGTGGCCCTTACGGTCGTGGGCATCCATATTCCCCTGTTCATTTCAGCCCATCAGACTCTATGCTACTTTGGAATGGGGTCTTATGGGATTGTCGCAGTTCGAGCCCAATTCGTCGCTTTGAACAATTTACAGATTATGGAGGTGGTGGATTTCATCCTGCTGGAAACGAGGTACAGATAATATATTGTATCTAATTGTTGACACACCGGAAAGTGGCCTTCTGGTTTTTATTCTGTTCTTGCATTTTGCCTCCGTTTTAGCCCTTGTTTGATTTTATTTTTTTTAAGAAATGATGCTGTGAGAAGTGATTTTTTGGAGGGGTGGTTGAAGAGTATGGGGAAGATACGGGTTCATGTGCAAAATTATTTTATTGGAAGGAATGTGTAGTTGAAAATGAGTTTGAGGAAAACAAGGACTTAAAATGTACCCTTTTTTCTTTTTCTTTTTCTCTTTTTTTTTTAAAAAATGTATTTTACCTTTTGTAACTGTGTTAACAGGTTATTATAAACTCTGAGGTTTGGGATCTGAGAAACTTTAGGCTTCATCGAAGTGTGCCATCCTTGGATCAAACAGTGATAACATTTAATGCAAGTGGCGACGTAATATATGCAATCCTCAGGAGAAATCTCGAGGACGTCACTTCAGCATTTAACACTCGTCGAGTAAAGCACCCTCTATTTGCTGCGTTTCGCACTGTGGATGCTGTCAATTACTGTGACATTGCCACAATTCCTGTGGACCGCTGTGTTCTTGACTTCACAACTGAGCCAACCGATTCTTTTGTTGGCCTTATTGCATTGGATGATCAAGATGAGATGTATTCTTCAGCTCGGGTGTATGAAATTGGTCGACGGAAGCCAACAGATGATGATTCTGATCCTGATGACGCCGAGAGTGAAGAAGACGAAGATGATGATGGCGACGATGATTCAATCATGGAACCAGATATTGACGAGGATGGCGATAGTGATGGCGACGACATCAGCAATGATGATGACAGCTTGGGCGAGCTCGATGACGATGACGATGACGATGGGGATTTCATAATGGATGGTATTGACTTCGGTGGTGGCGGAATACTCGAGTTTCTGACAGAAGGTGATGAGGACGATGATAACGAGGTGGTCGAATCATTTAGCAGTGGGGATGAAGACTAGGACAGTTGAATATTGATATGATAGTCAGGGGTTGCCATCTATAGAACATCAGCTGAAGAAAAAAATTATTTTATAGGTGAAACGAGTTGCCGTTAAATAATTTCAATCCAATCTGTAATTATTTTTTACTGGTTTCAAACATTTTCTTGATGGGCATAGTAATCTGAGAAAAATCTTTACGGTTTTGAGAAGTTAACCGAAATTTTGAGTAATTAATCAATTTGAGATATGAATCAGGCTTGAATTGAGTTTGATTCTGGAGTACATTGATTGTTGAGATTTTATTGGGAGTTCTTTTTAATGTTTGCTCATGTGTCAGTTGGCTTCAATTTCTTTTGTTCTTTTCTTTCACCTTCGGCTCTAATACTCGAGGTTGGAGTACATTTTTTCGAAGATTGTTGTGTTGGATCATTTTTTCTCCGCCCTTTGATTAATTAGGTAAAAAGCATTAATTATTTACTCGATTTTTGATTGATTACTTCTAGATGGTCATACTCGATAAGTTCAATTAAATGAATTATATGATATGACATTTAAGTAAATTTATCATTTAATGTCATGTAATTGTTAGATAAGTCAGTGCTTGACAACAGTTGTGTTGAATAACATTACTCTTTTAGATTTTTTGGCAAGGCTTGAAAAGCAGTATGCTCGACCACTCTTTTGCACTACATAATCAATGTCCGTGAGGGCACATTGTGCTTTAAAGAAAGTGACATTCTTCGTGCCCCTTTCAGTATCCCAAAACTATAACTTCTCTTACAAGGTGCGTGCATGTGCATGCAAGAGATGTTTAAGATGGATTTCACTAAATAACGTCAAAAAAGAATGATGATCATATCCAATAAGGAAGTCGAAGAATTAGAATAAATAGATGAATCTGAAATTAAAGAGTGGAACTTCAGTTGTTGAGCACACCAGTGAATTTCAGAGCTTGGTAAACCAATAGTCATCAATATCCTATAATTAAAGGCATGTTTGATAAACGGTACCGGATATGACTGAACATGGACAAGATTTATCTTGCTTTGTCCACTGCTCCTTTGGTAAGGTACAATAGGAGTAGTTTAGAACAAGAATTTTAACTTCCCATTTTCTTTTTCACATATCAACATAGCACTCGCAAAAGCTTGAAGATCAACCGTGGACATATTAATAACAGATGCAGCTCTTCCAAAAGCTGCAGGAAAAGAGCAAACTTGCCTGCACAGATTAGCGAAAAGAAAAGAAACGTGATTGATAAGAACCATCATAATTTAGTGCAGAATTGAGAAGTCATGTTAGCAGTTGAACATGAGCTAAAGCAGAAGATCCTTATTACAAGTGCCTTCTTCTGTCGGAATTTCAATATAACAAGTATACATGCTAAATCTAGAGGAAGAAGTTGAAATATCATTTAATTTAGTCATTGAACAATAAACAAGGGATATACTTCATGGATACAGTAAAGATTTTATCTTATATGAATTTTTAAAAGTTGAAGTCGTCATATGATATATTTCGAAAAAGATAATTAGGACGATTTTACCTATTTAGTCCGACATCATGAGTGTCGCGTGATCATTTAACTTTTAAATAAATATTGTGCGTTAGCTAAAGATATGTGTGCTATAGTTTTAAAAGTGTGAGACGTGAGTACAATAAATGGTAGATCGAACGTTAAAACTTAAAGAGACAAGCACTTATTATTGTTTTTAATTACATAAAAAAAAAATGTTAATCAACAAAAACATATATTAACTTTCAATATAATAATTTTTAGTGTAAAATCCGTGTAGATGCCCCCATCAAATTAGAAATGGAAAAGTGGTACCCACCTCAAATTTAGGAATTTATAATGAGTGTCGAAGGCATAAAGATTCTATCACCAATGAGAACCAACTAATAGATGCAAGTCGAAGCGATGTCTATTATAACGTTAGAAATAAATCAGTTTGACTAAAGAAGTTTGAGCCTACTAACTTGATTATCAGAGCTGAATTGATCACCACATTTCTGATCCATTCCACACTATAGTCAAGTGACTTGACCAATCTTTTGGTTGCAATTTAAGTGGAGTAAGGACAACGAGAATCGATCAAAATTATATTATAAATTCCAACGTCAATAAATTTATTTGAGAGGAAAGCAAAGATAACCGAATAAAGCCAGACGGACACGCTAAAAAACAGGGAATCAGAGGACTGACTGATTTGACAGAAATTAATTGGCTATTTCTTTTTTAATTTTTCACAAGTGTCCAATCATGCTTCGACATGTGTCAACCTTTTTTTTTTTTAACCCTGTTTTTTAGCCGGTCTCTATAGCATTATTGTTATTTATTCACTTCCTTAATAGAATGACATTCTGTCATTGGACTGTTTAAAAACACAATCAATTTTTTGTACCCAATCGTTTGTTGTCAACATTGATTGCGAATAAATATATCCTTATATAGAGAGGTTACTAAGCTCAAATGCAAACAATTTTAACAAAGAAGAAAAAAATATTTTTTTCACTTCCACACTAATGAGAAGGCCTTTTAAGAAAATTCTTTATCAGTCTAAAATTCAAGGAAAAAATCTCGTCACTTGTCATTGATAGTTTGTATTGTGGAAAATATTGGATTAAGGCTGTTCAATGAAATTATAAATGTTTAGTCTATCAAGTGTAGCCCCTTCAAAGAAAATTTATAAAGTTTGGCCATTTTTTAATTCCCCTTTGTATTTTTTCCTTTTGTAGAAAACTCTAGTAACTCAGATTAGTAATTACATATTTAGGAAGATAAATTACACACTATTGAACATGATTATACAAATAAAAGCAATTAGATTCTATTGTTGCGAGTATTGTCCAGTACCATATACTATATATATTTTAGAATTTAATTATCCATGTTCCCATTTTATATTTAGATCTTGTGTGGTGGGATTAAATTAATTTTTTTATTAGATTTTGATAAAAATTGATTAAATATGGGTTGAAAAGTTGTGAATATCATAAAATGTGTGGTTAAAATTAATCGTTGACTTTAATTATATTAAAATCATTATTTTAGTTCATACCAAATAGGAACTAATTAGTAATAGTAATCCCCCATTGTTGTTTTAAGTTCAATCTATTCACTCGTCTAGATAATATTTTTCCTTGATCTATAATAATTTTTTCACTGGTCATAAGGGCACGGGAGAGAAAGGAATGTGTTCGTTGATGCTAATAAATTATAAATTAAGTTGATCAAATATATTTATTATTTACGGATTCAAAACTTAGCTCAAATATTACCAACACATTCCGTAAAATTAATAACTTATAAGATAGTCAAAATGATAGTGTAAAAATGGTGTTACTAAATTGAGAAATTGAGGTTGTATCCCAAATTTGGAGTAAACTAATTACTTACTCCATATTTAGTCAATTTGAAATTTTCTTTCCACTTTCTTTACAATCTCTCCCTCGAATGAAGTACCGCATAATTTTGATCCCATCAACCTATTATCCATTCTTTCGTTTCCTTAAAATAATACGTTAGTAAATTATGAATCCAACGAACTGTGTGAATAAAAAGTATTTTGATCATAATTTTGTCATGTTAAGTTGTAGAGCTTAATTATTACTACTACATCAAGTCCTACATGTATCGACCTTCGCAGCAAGGTCGCCGTGATGTGGCGTGAGGGTGTGGGGGTAGATCTCTCGGTCCAAAATTTTATTAAGGATATTACAAGAATTTTATATTTGTAATTTTGACTTTGTCCTAATTTTTTATAAATAGAGAGTGCTCATTTAAATATATTTAATCATCATCAAAAAGTGAGAGAGATTAGAGAAAATATTGTGTGCAATTTTAGTCTTGTAAACTTCTTTTTATTATATTGATGAAAATTACTGACGTATGAGAACGTGATCTCATATTAAAAGTTAAAACAAATCTCTATAAAAACACTTATTAAATTTTCAAAGTGCCAAACATGCACAAACTTTTCCCAACTTGATTCTTTCTTTAAAAACCTTTTTTTTTTTTTAATTTCAAAAATGCTTCTCCCTATTTATTATGGACGGTTGCCACTTTCTACCATCCATCAGGGTTTTGTGTGGGGGGGGGGGGGGGGAGGGGTTGCTCAAATGGTCAATTTTTTGAAGTATTCATAATTACTCTCTCAACCTCTTTGTCTCACTCCACAGCTTTTCACATTCATTAATGCCTTATCAAAATGCCCCACATGAACCCTACTCTATCTCCAAATTAATTGCAAAAGTCCAACCAAACCTCTCTCTTCAAATGTTGAATTTACTATGTTGCCACTTCTAGTTCTTATGGTCATTATGCATCACACAAACTATATATATATATATTAGAGAATGTGTGATAGGAAAAATTTATGAGCCTACAGAGAAAATGTTGTTGAAAATGAATTTAAGATGTCCATAATTCTATGTTCTGCCTTATTCCTTCTATATTTCTGCTGTTCTACTTCTTTTCGTTTAAGGAAGTGTTATTGCTTGAGAATTGATTGACTAAGATGGAAAACATTATTGTCATCATAGTTTATAGTTGAAATTTGAGACAATCCTGTGACACGTGCCTAAAACGGTACCGACTTCCCAGTTCTTATCCATTGAATTCGCCGCCTTTGATCCCATTTCATAAGTGGTGGTATTTTCCTCCGCCGCGGCCTGACCCGCCGCTCCGCTTCCTCTTCCGCCACTGCTTGTTCATTTCACGTAAACTTCTTATACAATCTGTTTCTGTTTCTGGCAAATTAGTCCCCCTTGCAGGCACCGCTGACGAATCCCTCCCCCTGCCTTCTCGCGGCCACTCATTTTCAATCCCTTGATCGAAAAATGGACCTCCGGCAATGTCTTATATATATCCCACTACAACACTGAGGTAGCTCGATCTGTTGAAAAATGGGACCTCAAAAACCACAACAACAACAACCATTTGAGCCACAAAAAATTATTTGGTTTTGGAAATGATTGGAGGTGAGAAAGAATGGGAGGACTAAAACATGGAAAATTCAGTCGAGACGCATTCTCTAGTACAAATTTTTTTTTTTTTTTTTTTGCCCCGTACTAACGGACATGACGGGATGTTGGCTTGTTTTAAAATGGGGTATTCATTTAATGAGCCTAGTCAAATTAAGTTTTGGTTTAAAAAGTTCACCAACTAAGTTTTTTAGTTAGAAGGCTTATATAAAAAATAAAAAATATAATTTGTAAATGTCTAAAATATCTTTGTTTACAAAAAGGCATTATTACCTTAGTTCTCATTTCAATTTCCATTTAACCCTAAATTGAATTCAAACTTCCATTTCTTCTTCTTCTTCAAGAATCGGCTCTACAGGTTCAAACCCTTTCATTTTCTCATCATCTTTTTTTTTTCTACTTAAAGAAATCATAAATTCTACATTCTATTTTCCTTGAACACTCATTTGGTTGAAGTGTGTAGTAAAATCTTACAACATTATTGCTTAGCATTTAGAGAAAAAGAGGATGTTGTAAATTATCAATTTTTGGGTTACTTTATTTCTCTATTTTTTATTAATAATTTCTCCATATTGTTGTATACATGTTTGTAGTGTTCATTTGTAAACAATGATTTTGAATTCATTTTAACATTACATTAGAGTTTTGATACGGGACAATTCCCAACCCATTTTCTCATTACCCGTTATTTGCATTAATTGGAGTGAAATGTAAGTTGACAAATGCATGTTTGGCTATTCTTTTCATTGTTGTACCATTAAACAAACGTTTCGTTTTATTCTGTACATAACGACTTACACGTCAGTTTTTTGCAATCCATAGCGACTTATATATCGTTATCAGTATTGTACCATGTTCGAAATGAAATGTAAGTTGACAAATGCATGTTTGACTATTCTTTTCATTGTTGTACCATCAAACAAACGTTTGGTTTTATTCTGTACATAACGACTTATACGTCGTTTTATGCAATCCATAGCGACTTATATATCGTTATCAGTATTATACCATGTTCGAAATGAAATGTAAGTTGACAAATGCATGTTTGGCTATTCTTTCATTATTGTACCATAAAAACACATTTGATTTTATTCTGTACATAACGACTTAAAGGGGATGATAGTTATAATCTATGTAGCCACTTTTATACTAATATTTATGAAGCAAGTGTATTCAACATTCGTATGTCCTTTGTCGAAAGAGGTCGAATGGCGAATTCTGAAGCATGTGATAGCTAGAGAAGTATTTCCTCCATTGGCATGAAGACAATGTGGGAAACCGTCAAAAAAGACGAAAATGTCAGTCGAAGAGACGCGTGCTCCTTGTAAATGCAGCAAGTGCAAGAAAACTAGCCATGCTCGATCCACTTGCATGGGGGTACTAAAACTTAAAGTTGTACTACTATCGTATACCCTTTGAAATGACTTTCTGCAAACAAATATAGATCTACATGAAATTCAACAGGATTACGTACCAATATGGCAGAAGAAACTGACTGCGGAGTTGTTGGCATCGGAGTTCGAACCTTAGATTGTGTTTTGCTATACTTACCGATGTTTCATGATGTTGTTATTATTTTTTATGTTGCCTACCTACTAGTTGTTGGATTTACCTTTGTAATGATTATGGATATTGAATTCAACATCAATATATATTTTTGTGGCTTTTTATAACTTCAAGTTCACATATTGGACATGTCTAAGTTGTTAATATTGTGCATATTCATGTTCTACTGATTCAACCGTAATCACATTGAAATCGTTATTAAAGCACAAAACGACTTTTATATCGTTTCAATAGAAAAAACTGATTAATTCAACCATAACAACATTGAAATCATTCCTGAAATACATAACGACTTCCATATCGTTTCAATATAAAAAACACACATGTTTTTCTTATCCAACTGTAACGACATTGAAATCGTTCCTGGAGCACAAAATGACTTTCATATCGTTTCAATAGAAAAAACTGATTGATTCAATTATAACGACATTGAAATCGTTCTTGAAGCACATAACGACTTCCATATCGTTTCAATATAAAAAACACATTGTTTTTCTGATTCAATCGTAACGACATTAAAAAAAATTAATTCTTGAAGCACATAACGACTTCCATATCGTTTCAATATAAAAAACACACTATTTTTTTTATTCATCCGTAACGCTATAGAAATCGTTCTTGAAGCACATAACAACTTCCATATCGTTTCAATATAAAAAAAATTTGTTGAATTTTTGGTTCAAAGATGATGAAAGAAAGAACAAAATAGGTTGAACATACCTGATATGGACTACCAGATTTAGTTGAACTCATTGTATTTCACTAGAGATTACCGAATTTGCTAGATCTTACCGTATATGTATTGAGCTTGCATATCAGATTTACTCTATACTGACCGTATTTACTCACTTTTTCAACACTTACCGTATTTCACTCTGAGTATGCCGATTTTGCTTTAATCTTACCGTATATGCTCTAAACGGTTTCTAAGCAAAACAAATGGGGAAAAACAGAGTTTTCATACTTATTGTTCATACAATAATAATTATCGTTGTTTTTAGCCAAAACGATATAATTATCGTTTTCTATGAAAAGAAACGATATCTAAGTCGTTGTAGTTATGATTTGAATTGGAACGATTTCAAACTCGTCAAATTTTTATTAAAACCATATGAAAGTTGTTATGTTATTTCGTGGGTTTGATACATAACAATGTCATTATCGTTTCAATACAATTTTGACGACGTTGATATCATTTCAGTTTTAATTTTAACTGAAACGACATATATATCGTTGTAGTTTATATAAAATGATAATTATATCGTTTTTTGTTAAAAACGACGATTCGACCGTTCACGACCAAAAGACACGCATCTAACATACATAGGATGATCGAAATAGGTTATCAAGTAGGTTCGATCTCACTCAAAAGAAACTATGAGAACATTTGTGTTCTCATGATTGTGTACCATCTTCGAACTATTTTGACAGAAAGTATATTCATTCGCTCTTTCTAAGCCATTCGAGTGGTCTCAATCCACTTGTTAATCTTTTTCGATCGTCATACGTATGTTGAAGGTATGATGGGTGACTATGGACGGTCGAATCGTTGTTTTTAACCAGAACGATGTAATTATCGTTTCTGTGAAAAGAAACGATATTTATGTCGTTGTAGTTATGATTTGAATTGGAATGATTTTGAACTCGTCAAATTTGTACTAAAACAATATGAAAGTCGTTATTTTATTTCGTAAGTTTGATACATAACGATGTCATTATCATTTCAGTACAATTTTGAAGATATTGATATCATTTCAGTTTTAATCTTAATTAAAATGACATATATATCATTTTAGAATATATATATATATATATATATATAAAATAATAATTATATCTTTTTTAGGGTATATAAAAAGTATATCTTACCATTATTGTATGAACAATATTTATGAAAACTCTGTTTTTTCCTTTGTTTTGCTTAGAAACTGTTTAGAGCATATACAGTAAGATTAAAGCAAAATCGGCATGCTCAGAGTGAAATACGGTAAGTGCTAAAGAAGTGAGTAAATACGGTTTATATAGTAAATTCGGTTTGCAAGCTCAATGCATATACAGTATGCTCTAGCAAATTCGGTAAGTTTTACTGAAATACGGTAAGTTCAATTAAATCTAGTAAGTCCATATCCGATATGTTCAATATATTTTGTTCTTTCTTTCATCCTCTTTGAACAAAAAATTCAACAAGTTTTTTATATTGAAACGATATAGAAGTCGTTATATATTTCAAGAACGATTTTCAATGTCGTTATGGTTGAATAAGAAAAACAGTGTGTTTTTTATATTGAAATATATAGAAATCGTTATGTGTTTCAAGAACGATTTCAATGTAGTTATGCAACAATCAGTCAGTTTTTTCTATTTAAATGATATTGAAGTTGTTTTGTGTTTCAGGACAAAATAACTTCAAAGCACAAAACAACTTCAATATCATTATACAACAATCAACCAATTTTTTTATATTGAAACGATATTGAAGTCGTTATGTGCTTTAAGAACGATTTCAATGTCGTTACGGTTGAATCAGAAAAACAATGATTTTTATATTGAAACGATATAGAAGTCGTTATGTGTTTCATGAACGATTTCAATGTTGTTATGCAACAATCAGTCAATTTTTTCTATTGAAACGATATTGAAGTCGTTTTGTGCTTTATGAACGATTTCAATGTCGTTATGCAACAATCAGTAGAGCAGTGGACTTTTTTCTATTGAAACGATATGGAAATCGTTATGTGCTTCAGGAACGATTTCAATGTTGTTACGGTTGAATTAGAAAAAACGTGTATTTTTTATATTGAAACGATATGAAAGTCGTTATGTGTTTCAAGATGATTTCAATATCGTTATAGTTGAATCAGTCAGTTTTTTCTATTGAAACGATATGGAAGTCATTTTGTGCTTCAGGAACGATTTCAATGTTGTTACGGTCGGATTAGAAAAACAGTGTGTTTTTTATATTGAAACGATATGAAAGTTGTTATGTGCTTCAGGAACGATTTCAATGCCGTTATTGTTAAATCAATCAATTTTTCTATTGAAACGATATGAAAGTCATTTTGTAGTTCAAGAACAATTTCAATATCGTTATGATTTCAATTTTTTCTATTAGAACGATATGAATGTTGAAATCCTTGGACAATGAAAATTTGGCTATAATATATATATTACAATAAAATAAGAAATATTGGTCAATGTATTAGTGGTGAGAAAAATATCATTTTTCTAAAAGGTTGAAGGTTCAAATCTTTGGACCTTGAAATTTTGACTCTAATTTTTCAAGGTATATATAACTTATTGCAATAAAATATATAACATAACAATGTCCTAGTGGTGATGGAGAATCTTTTTTCCTTAGAGGTTCAAGGTTTTGAACCTTGAAAATTTTATTTAAAATTTTTAGACCCGATCAAACGGGTTTGACTGGGTCGGGTTGAACAATTTTGACCCAAAATTCATCATTTATTTGGTTATAAAGGAAAGGGTAAAATATATATTTAATAATTTTAAATAATTAAATTTTCTTTTCTTTTAAATAATTTGGTCAAAGATCATTTAAACAAAAATATTTTGAGGGGTGGCCATCCCAACGCATTTTCCCTTTCAAAATGTCACTCGAAATATAATCGCATTTTCTAGTACAATTATTGTTTTTTTTTATTCTTGATTTATCCACTGGATTAGTCCAGTTGGTTCTTTGTGCCTAGTTACAGTGTTGCAGCTATATTACGATTTTTTTCAAGGATCTCATAATTGGACGCTAAATTCATTATTTTATAGGGGAATTTTAAAAAATGTCACTGTTTTTTAAAATATACCAAAAATTTTCATTGGCAAATGATTTGATCAAACATGTCACTTTTTTGGGTGTGAATGGTCCATATTACCCTTAAACTCACAATTCTAGGAGCATTTAATGTCATTTAATGCTCATTAAGACTAACTTTCATTATCATTAATGTTTGATGTGATGATTGGATTTTTACATTATAAATATTATATATTTATATATTATATTGTTAAATATGAATTTTGTTAATACAAAAATTCCTCAAAGAAATTTGATGTTCACTCCTCTAATATCTTTTTCCCCCCATTAACAAATTCTAATTTTCCCTACATCTTCTTCATTCCTTGATCAAGCTATTGGAGCCTCCATTCATTTTGAGATGTTAGTTCATAAAAAGTTTACATTTTTTTTATAGCTTATTATTTATTAAATGTTAAATACAATATGATCATATTTTTTTTGAAACTTTTTAAACCACTATTGATGATGAGAGCTTGATATTTGAAATATTTTTTAAAAGAAAATTTTTTAACAATATCATTTTAGCAAATGTGAAGAATTTCATAATGAACCATAATTAATGAAATACATTGAGTTATTAATTTTTGGTAAGATGTTGCAGTTTAGAATTAATTATGACCATTAATATTTCTAACACATTCTTCCAAGGTACTGAACATTGTATCATGTTTTTAGGCTTTTCGACGACCAGACAATGTGTCTTTTTTTCCGACAAGTCCCGACGGTTAAAATGTCGAACTAAACATTTCGAAAACGTTGGGAACGACATTTGAACTGTCGAAACCCGACATTTTGAAACTGTCGGAATAGTCAAATCACTTTAATGTGACATTTTTATTGAAATAGTCAAATCACTTTTGTTGACCACTGATCTCCGATCTCAAACAAAACATACTTAGTGATAATCCTAAGCATCTCGCAGTTTGGTATTACTGTTTCAATTCGGTCTTCATCATGAGCTCGACCAATTACCGTCGTTATCCAGAGGAACATCATGATTGCAAGTCTTCAATATCCTGTCCAATCAAATCAAGTACACTTGGAGGGAAAAAAAGGCAACACCTCCTTCCTCGTCCAATTAAACACGTTTGTAGCTAACTCCCATGCAAAATCATGATTACCTGATGAAAACAGAATTATGGAGATTTGATGGGAGCCGACCTTATTAGCCAATCACAACAAACGGTGGCGGCACACAAATCTGAGCTCGGCCTGATGTATGAAGTGATTGATTAGACTTTTTCTTACCATTTTTAGCTTAATTCACCTATAAAAGGGTCGATCACATTTGCTTGAAAGGGACATGAGCTCTGCGCCTAAAGCATTATTCTACCACGAAGCCTGTATTCCTCAAATTATACGAAATTAGTACAAACACTTTACCCATTTTCTTAAAGTTGGTTCAAATCAAATATTTACATTTTTTGACGTCACAACTTTAATGTGACATTTTTATTGAAGTAGTCAAACTGTCGGATTTGTACTGATAAGTGCGCTTTTGCACACTTATTAGATACTTTTTAGGGATTTAACTGTGATAAATTTGAGTATATTTCTATTGATAATTGTGTACTTTTTGTATTTATAGGTCAAAACCCTGAATTGGAATGAAACGGAGGCAAAACGAGTGAAAAAGGACTTCAATTGCACAAAAATGTGAAGTTGGGGACTAACTTGCACTTGACCAAAAGATGGAGGGCTTTGACTGCAATTTGGTAGGGGCTTAAATGAAAGGAAGTTCAAAGTATGAGGACCAAATTGTACTAATTCAAAGATGAGGGATGAAAACGCGCAAGGACGGAACGTTCAAGGACCTGAGCTGCAAATAGGGAAAAATCCATGCGATCGCATGGATTATAACCATGCGACCGCATGGATTGGCCAGAGACGTCAAAATAATATTTTGTTTCTTCCATGCGACCGCATGGGATATAACCATGCGGCCGCATAGAGATAAAATTTGAAAGGCGGTCTATTTTCTTTCCACGCGTTTTTGGTCAACTTTGGCATTATTTAGGACTTGTTTAATGGAGATATTTTGGTGAGTCTCACATAGCATTATATATCCCATATCTCTCCCATTTGCAAGACATGAGGAGTTAGATAATAGTTAGTTTAGTTTAGGTTTTCTCTCTAGTTTTTCTTCCCTTTTCTTGCTTCTTTTCTTTTTCTTTCTTTTAGTTAGTTGTTTCTTTGATTTTTGGTTCATCTTGGAGATACAAATCAAGAGCAACAAGGAGATACCAAGAATTTGGCAAAGATTTGGAGAAAATCGACCGAGCCTCATAAATAGGGTTTTATCTTTAAACTTCGATTTTTCCTAATTATTTTGTCATCTTTGTAATGGATTGTATAAATATTCTCCTTTGTTTACATTTATATAATATGGGCTAAGTGATTTTGTTGGGATTTGTGGTTTAAGTTTAACCTAGCTTTTAATTAATTTTCATATTTGCTCTTTAACATTAATTTGCTTATTTCATGTGTTTCTATTATTGAATTTATTGCATTTTCATTTATGTGGCCAATAGATGATTATGTCTCGTGAATTGTACATCGCTCGAGAGAGGATTGTATAATTTAGACCAAATGGTAGAAACCCTAGGTTTGTGTAGTGACCCTATGCTTGTGGAAGGGATAGAGATATACCCCAAGCCCTAGGTGACCCAATGAGCTATTTTCACAATTATTGAATGCGGTTGTTTGGTTTCAAATCGACATAGAGATATAGTAGGTTTAACCAATCAATTAGGGTTAGTTTCACTCGAGAGAGGTAATTAACTAAAATTGGAAGATCGGGTCTAACATAGTGAATGAGTAATTGGTTAATTGGCTTGTAGCGAAATTAGTTAGGTGACGGTTTAAACGAAACCACGAATCCAACCACGCGTTTCCTCTAAAATACCAACCAAGTTTCCTTTATGTTTTTTTTATTAGTTTATAGATTTTGTAGTTATTTTCTTGAACCATATGTTTTTATTGTGTATTTGTGTTTCTTTTCGTTGTTAGAATTAAAATTAATTAGAGTCGAGTAATCTAAAGTATACATTCCTCGTGGGATCGACAATCCGGACTCTCAAGGTCCACTTTATTACTTGAGCGCGACCCGTGCACTTGCGGCTTGCACTTTTTCGCACAACATGTACAATATTTCATCTAATCAAATCATTTTTATTGAAGTACATGAAAGGTATTTAAATTTATGAATAGAGGCAAAAATATACAAAAACATGACAAAATGACATTATTGCAAACACTTCAAAAAAGTGACATTTTTGTAGATGCAAAGAAAAAAAGTGTCACCTAATACAATTTCCTCTATAAATTATATGGGAGTTGTCGGTGACTAGCTGCTACTTTTTGCTATGTTCCATTCATGATGTCACCGTAGAATATACTTTACTATTTGTTTGATCTTTTCTTGTTATATATATATATGATAGGATGGAGAGGGAAGCTTTGCCTGGTGAACGTAAAGGGCGATGCTACTGGCGGTGTTGATGGAGGAGGACAAATGGTGCATTGAGAAAATATGTTCTTGGGAGGGACAAATGGATGGCGGTTTTGGAAAGCAGCAAATGGCGGTGGGTGGTGGTAGAGTGTGTGTAGTAAGAGGGGATGGTGCTGGAATTGTGGTGGCGCCGCCACATAGATTTTGGATTATTGATACTCCAACGGAGGAATAGGTGGCAAATAGCCGGTTAACCTATTCACTTTTCCAAAATAGCCATTGACCATTTTTTACATTACTAACTACCTAAAATACCCCCAAATATAAAAATTGCACCCATTGTCATCCTAAAATAAAATATTTTCAATTTAGTCCTCAAAATATTTTTGATTTATATTATCGCTTTCGCCTTTTCAAAAAATTGGTATCAAAGCCTAGTAACGAACCTGAAGAAAATTTTTAGAACTTTAGAAATATTTTCTAGAATGGATAGAAAAGATAAACTAATTTTAGAAGAATTACAAAATGTCGTTATTTTAACTAATACTAATAGAATTAAATTACAAGAGTTAGCGACAAATTTAAGTAGCAAATTTAAATCTCTAAGTGAAGAGATAAAACAAATAAATAATTCTCAACAGTTAACTGAAGTAAAAAATAAAACATTACAAATTTGAGTAGATGAATCTCTCGAATATGAAGATGAAGATATTATTATAAATCAATTTTTAGAACAATATGATAATTATGCTTTACCTTTTGAAAAAATCGATATGATGAATCAAGACATCATGACTCATGTGAAAAATATTGAATCAAATTTAGAAATTGTAAATGATAATATTAAGATTGGACCAAAAATCCTATATAAACAAATTGAATCAAAATTTAAAGAATTAAAACTTAAAAATAATTCTTATACTTCAATTGAACCACCTTTACCGGCATACATTATAGAAGAATTAGAAAATAAATTCTTTGAAGCTACTGGAGAGGAATTGGAAGCTTATAAACAAAGTCTAGAATAATTGGCTATCCAAACTGAGAATATATATATAAATGATCCTCCACCTAAAGAGGAGACTACTGAAATTAATACTCCTCATTTAAATGAACAAGTTGAGCCGTTAGTCGGAGAAACTAGTGGAACTAATGTTACTACTAATTGGATTCAAGATGAATCTGATAACTGAAATTTGGAATGGATAAGAGAACATGGAATAACTAATGAGCGAGCAGGTTATAATTTTAGAAAAGGTCCAAAAACTATTGCAACCAAATCTATACATCTTAGGGATAGTAATCCTGTTAGATTATTTACTGAACCAATTCCTACAACAGGAATATGGTTAGATATTGATGATAGCAATAATAAAAGCGAAGTTATTGATTCTTGGGCAAAAGCTACTAATTTAGCTGTTACTTTTCATAGATGGAATACCACTCAAACTTATAACTTTATAATCCACACCTTTAGAGGAATTACTTCAGACATCTGGAGAAGAACTTCTGAAGAAACCAAAAATCAAATCAAATATGGAGAAAAATCTACAACTACCATAGATAGTAATGAAAGTTTAGATGCTGAAAATTTTAAAGAGATTTTAAAACGAATAGAAAATTTCTTTAGACATATACTCTTAGGAGAAGTTATACCTGAAACTAAAATTGATATGATTACTCAAGAAACCTTACAAGCGGAAAGAGAAATGTAATTATTAAAAATCTGTGATATGTGTGAATTAAATGAATATACTAAGAAATTCGAAAAAATATATATCAAAACATCCAAATCCATAAAAGAATGAAATATATCTGAAGAGGATAAAAAATTATTAAATAGATATTTCCTTAAACTACCCTGGCCATGGGGTCAGAAATTATTCGAGGAGTATCAAATTTATTGGAAGAAAATAGAATGGAAAGATCCTAATCAAAAGGCTGATGTTCTAGGAATGAGAACTTCATTCGCTAAGAGAAAAATATCTGAATGGTGCAAAAAATCTATGTATCAACACCTATTTAGAAAACATGGTAAGAAAGCTAGTTTATGTTGTTATGGAGAAATAGCAACTGTACCACAATTTGGTTGTCATCAACCATCCAAGAAACCATATTATAAAAGAAAATTTAAGAAATATTTTAAACCTTAGAAGAAGAATAGAGGATTTAAGAGCCACAAGAAATATTTTAAGAAGAAAAAACCTTGGAAAATGGAATTTAACCAACATAAGAAACCCCAAAAAAAAATCTAAGGAAGAATTTTATAAAAAATGTAAATGTTTTACATGTAACGAAATAGGACATATATCTCCCAATTGTCCTAGTAAAATAGAAGAGAAAATATTAAGTCCATTAGATTAATGGAAGAAATAGAATCTGACTCAGAATATGAGATAATTGAAGATTTAGACGAATTATTTGAAATTGACTCAATCTATGAACTAGATATAGAAGAAATTGAAGAACCGGAATATGAACAGATTTATATGAATCAAGAAATTATTGATACTATTGAGACCAACTTAGATAATGAAGAAGAAATTTCGCAAACTGTTGTATTTGATGAAGAAAGATATGGAGCTATAAAAGAAAAACAAATATCTTTAAGAGATAAAGATGTTTTTATAAGACCTATACTATCTTGGTTTAACAAAACAATATATATTGTCAAGTATGACGAAGTACCTATTAATATCGAAAATGTCAAAGGTAATACTACTATACCTCTTATAACAAGAGAATGAGTTAATAGAGAATTAGCAAATATTAAAAAATCTACTAGAGATAGATTAAATAATATTGTTATTGGAGGGATCCAAATTATGATCAAAGGATATTTTAGAGAAGGAATGGATATTCCTATACAGATATACTTGATGGATAATAGAATACTTCATGATCCTATAGATGCTCTATTAGGAATGGTCTCTGAAAATCTTGTTTATAAGAAAATTATATTTACTATAAGACCTGGATTTTCCCATGTCTTTATCAGATGAAAACTTAAGTCTAGGACTAAATTTATATCACAAAATCGATAGATTAATGATGCCATCAAAGAGTAAAGCTGTAACTTTACATTGTAAAGCTTTATATTGTTTTACTACTACACACCAAAAGGAAATCAATAAAATTTCAGGGGAATTTATAGAAATTCATGAAGGCTTTAGAAACCTAGCACAATTTACTCCCCCAAGAATGTTAAGTGATAATAATATTTCCTTACCACAAGACATATTGCTTGATTTTCATCAACGAGCTAGAAGAATAGACAGTAATGTAGGAAATCAAGGATTAGCCACTTTGAGTAACTCTGGACAACTTGTAGTTAGAATGTCTAGTAGAAGAATAGAAAGATGTATCAGTACTAGAGAACTCGTAAGTTCTAGCAGACCATCTACAAGTAAAAACTACTCAATATTACCTAGAAATAGTATTGATATTGACCTAAGAAAGTGTGAGGAAGATAACTTCTTTATCTTAACAGAATATATCAATAATCAAAATAATTACGAAGAAATCAAAGCCCTTGCCAATACAGGAGCTAGTACCAGCCATATAAGAACAGACTTAGTTGATCATTTATCTGAAGAAAACCTACCACAAGAAATAACTCTTACAGATTATCATGGAATTAAATATGAAATTAAAACATTTGTTAATCTTGAACTATGTTTTACTGATATAGAAGGAGAACAATTTAAATTAAACCTTAAAATCCATAAAGATTATAGGAAAGGAAAAGATACTAGCCCAATATTATTTGGAATGAATTTTCTTGAAAATGTATCACCATATGTTATCCAGAAAAACACCCTACAAATAACTATAGAAAATAAACAGAAAATACTTCTCAGAGTTAATAAAACCAAAGAACCAATTTATATGATACAAGGAATTAGATCAATCAAAACTAGTATACTTAGTCCATATATTGAGATAACTCTCAATTTACCAGACTATTGTATGATAAAATTTCATGATATACTTGATACTGGATTTGGAATTTGCCTATGTAAAAGAAATGTATTTCCTGAACATTATTATAAAAGAGACTATAAGAAAACGACTTATGCCCAGACTGCCAGTGATATTGTTGAAATCTATAGAGATTTTGTAGAAAATGTTCCTATAGTTATAGGAAATAGAGAATGTTTTATTCCCAAAATATATGCAACCAATAAAATTGGATGTGATATCCTTTTAGGAGAAAATTTTCTCTATACATATAGCTCATTTACGCAATATAAAGATAGTTTTGAATTCACTACACCTTGTAATCACAAAATTAAAACATTAAAAATTTATAAAGCCATTGGAATTGCACATCAACCAATACACCATAAGCCTAGATATCAGAGTTCTGCAGGTAATCGTGGTGAATGTTATACCGAAATCAATCATAAACAAAAAAATCCATGTATTAAGAATTGACAATTTAGAAGAAGAGTTAGAAAAATTAAACTAGAATTAAAAGAATGTTATCATGAACATATTTTAGCCAATTGGGACAAAGATAAACATATTGCAACCATTGAACTAAAAAGTCCAGATACTAAGATATCTGGAAAACAATTTCCGTATAGCGAAGAAGATAAAAAAGAATTTAAAATACAAATTAAAGAACTCTTAGAATTAGGAGTGATAAGAGAATCAACTAGTCCATATAATAGTCCTGCATTTATGGTTAGAAACCATAATGAAATTAAAAGAGGAAAAGCTAGAATGGTAATTGATTATAGAGACCTAAATTCTAAAACTATACCTAATAGCTATAAATTTTCAATAAAAGATTTGTTAATAAAACAAATACAAGGAAGTAAAATATACTCTAAATTTGATTGTAAATCAGGATATTGGCAAATAAAACTAGATGAAACATCTAAACCTTTAACTAGTTTTACAACCTCTAATCCATTAGGACAATTCGAGTGGAATGTTATGCCATTTGAATTAATGAATGCTCCAACAATATTTCAACAAAGAATAGATAAGATCATCAGACCAATACAAACTTTCTGCATTGCTTATGTAGATGATATCCTTATCCATAGTAAAAATATAAAAGAACATATCGAACATCTTAAGAAGTTCAATTATATTGCCAAAAAATATGATTTAACCCTATCTAAAAGAAAAGCAGAATTAGCTAAAACTGAAATCGAATTCTTAGGATATATTTTTACAGAAGAAAAAATATTTCAACAACCTCATATTGGTAAGAAGATTATCGAATTTTCAGAAGTAATTAAAGATAAAAAAGAGTTGCAAAGCTTTATTGGATTATTAAATTACTCTGAAAAATTTATCAAAATTTGCTCTAAATATAAAGTCCACTTTACCAAAAAACTTAGAAAGGGTGTTGATTGGGAATGGATAGAAGAAGATATCGAAATGATAAACAAAATAAAGAAAGTATGTGAAAATCTACCCGAATTAAATATTCCTAATGATGATTTCTTTATTTTAGAAACTGATGCATCTCTATTACACTGGGGAGCAATCCTAAAAAAAAAGAGAATCATAGAGAATTTCTTTGTAATCCATTGTGTAAATGCCCAGAAGAGCTTGTTGCTTATATGTCAGGTGCTTTTGAGGATGCAAAAACTAGATATGATATTAATCGAAAAGAATGTTTAGCTGTCAAGAAAGGAGTAGCAAAATTTGAACCTTATTTGTTACCTAAAACGTTTCTTATTAGAACGGATAATACTCAGGTAAAACCATTGTTAACTAATAAACTTGGAACAAGTGCAGCTGAAAGGCCACTTATTAGAATGCAAATGTGGTTTGCGCTATTTAATTTTGATATTGTCCATATTAAAGGGAAAGACAATTTTATTCCAAATTTCTTAACCAGGAATTGAGCAAATCAAGAAAGAACTCGAAACATTGAAATTCGAGATGAGTGTGAAAGTTGCTGCAATAGAATCCAAGATAGCGATGATGGAGATGGCTGTTGCTAAGCCAATATCGGAAAAGGCCAACAAGGCTGTATTATCTGAAGGCCCTAGTGCCAATAAATCTGAAGGTTTTAACGCCAATATTGAACAAGAAGCATTAAAACTTCATAAACTATCTGTCAAAGAGTATACTACTTCGTCTCCCTCACATGAGAAAAAACTTACGAAGGAAAGTATCTCTATATCAGAGCTTAATCGCTCAAATATTATCAAGGTCTGTAACACTCCTGGTGTTATGGATATAAAAAATAAAAACAATTTTATTCTGGCATACGTATTGTTCAATCTTGCTGCTGGTATACTAGTATTGGAGGATGGATGAAAACTCTAACGTATGGAACATATAACAAAGTTAATATCTATCCAGGAGTTCCAGCTTATTGGGTTCGTGCTCTGTATGAAATGGGAAATATACTCTGTATTTACCCATCAGAATCCT
Organism: Osmanthus fragrans; assembly: GCA_019395295.1. Lineage (NCBI taxonomy): Eukaryota > Viridiplantae > Streptophyta > Magnoliopsida > Lamiales > Oleaceae > Osmanthus > Osmanthus fragrans. The sequence continues at coordinate 20,792,060 of CM033360.1, forward strand.
TAAAAAAATTTCTATGCTACTAAAAGATGTAGTCCGTGCTATTGAAAGATATTGTCAAGTTCTTAAACATAAGAACATTTATATCAGATTTTTCACTGCAAGTCTTGAATGGGATGATGAAGAAAATAGGATGCTTCCAGCAAGCCATGTCATCAGAATGACTACTACTACCAAACATCTTCAGCTTGAAAAGAGTGAAGTTATTGAATCCACACCAGAAGATATAATCAAGATGATAACTTTTCGTAGAGCCAATGGATACAAGGAGCAGTTTGAGCATATCAAAAAAATTATTGAAGAAACACAAAACATATGGGTGTACGAGTCACAAGATCACATGATCTATAGTAAAGCTGTGACACCCACTAAACAAGAAGATTGACACTATCTTGACATATTGAGTGATCATATTTTTGAAGGACTAATTAGTGGGACACAGAAGAAAAGAGAAGAGCTGTGTAAATAATTTTAGCGTTATCCAAAACATAAGTGCGAACAATGTTGCACTGAAGGAGACATCTCACCAATTTCTCTAAATCCAGATGAATTTTCGGATGAGTGGTTTGAGTCACATATGGAAAAGTATAAGGGACCCCTTTATCACTATTTTACCAGAAAGATTCTGGTAAAAAAAAACTATGGGTTTACCACAATAATTTCCATATTATGACAAAAGAACTTTATGCCACAGTAAGATTCTCAAAGAATCCAGACAAAAGAACTTTATTCTCAAGACCCTACACAATTAAAACAACAATAATGAAGGATAACTGTAGAAGCTTTTGAAGTCTATAAATTGAAGACGAATTCTCAGAAGAAGGCATCCAAGTTTTAAGCAAAAGACATCTCTCTACCTAGTTTTTCATATCTTGTAATATTTTCAGTCTTTCTTCAGTGAAAAGTGTAATAAGGTAATCTCTATGGAGTTCTAATTTCCTTAGAGAAAGTACCAAGAGTGTAGCTGAAATATGTATGTATGTGTACTCTTATGTAAGAGATATTAATGTGATGTGTTTATGAAATCAAAGTTGTTTCAAAACATTTCTTTTTCATCCTTATTATTTTTTCGAAAACTCTTATCTTACTTATACTCCAACGGTGATAGCCTTGATGGTTTGTGCATTTTCTCGTTGATGTGTTGCCGTTTTTGGCGTTGTTAGAGAAAGTCATTAGAATCATGTTATCATTCATGGTAATATTTTAACAAGGAGTTGAAAGGAAAACTGAGATTCATTGTGAGATATGCAAAAGAGTCGGAGAGAAAATCAGTGAGTGTGCGGAAGTCGTGTTGGACCATAACCCACTTTCTTAAATTCAAATAACACCGATCACTTATATCTGAGTATACAAACATATGGGTGCAAGCTCTAGGAAAATCTCATTGATATTAATCTGTTTTTACCTTCTGCTCTAATACTGTAAGATCTTTCTTATTTATGTTATATTCTTGTATTAATATTTGCTTTTCTGCTATTTATGATGTTTTAATTACTGTTACTAGAAGTTTAAAATCGCTAAGATTATTTATTATATTTGTTGTTTGATGCATGGATATACTATTGAAGGATTAGATAATTTATTAGAAAAACTGTTAGATAAAATAAATAATATTACTTCTCAATTAGAAAATATTAATACACTATCAGAAGAATATAATAGACTTAAAGAAAAATATGAACAATATGTTATAGATTATTCTAATTTGTTAGATCAAAGAATGAATTTATATTTTGAAATTCAAGATAGAAGATAAAAACTAGGTTGTAAACCGATTATAAAAGATATGATATATTCTACAATATTCAATTCATTTCATTAAGGGTAATATAGTTTTTTTATCATTTGGCTATCTTAGAAGGTTTGACTGGACTAAACTTAAAAGTACCCCTACTCCAACGGGGTTACAAGCTGTTACTATAAATATATTGTCAAGATTAAGTCAACCCTCAATACCAGCTCTAACTTGCAAAGAATAACTATTAAACACTACGGGTTTTACTGCTTGTACAGTCCAAGTGGACTGTACAAGTTACAGCCCCTCACAACAGGGGGGTCGTGCCAATTAAAAAAAAAAAAAAAAAAGGCATTGACCCTCTGTTGCGAGGGGGTTGTACACTATTCTTTCATTTTATAATTAATAATTTTTTTTTCTTTCTTATTATATTCATTTAAACATATTAAGCCCCTAATCGGTAGAAATTAAAATTCAGATTTTAATAAAAGTCAAAGTCTATAATTAATTTTAATAACACATTTTATAGGATTCACAATTTTTTTAATTACACATTTCATTAACTTTTATCAAAATTTATTAAAAATTGAATTTTAATTCTCATCAAACAGGGCTAAACATGTCATATGATTTTGTTTTTTTTTGTTGATTTAGATAGAATAGATGAGATTTTTTCTACATATTCTCGTCTATAATTTATTCAATTCTCATTTCAATCAAGCAAGATCCTTTATTCACATTTTTTTCTATCAAGAACTTTTACTCATCTTTCATGCAATTTACCAACGTAAGAAAATAACTAAAAGGTAAACCTAATGTATTGCACTAGAAATAAATGACCTAGTAGTAAGCCCGTCGAGAATAATTTGTAAATATGTTAAAAGAGATCAATGATTTAGTTCTTCTGCTAGACGATAAAGACAATAATTCTTATTTATATTAACTAATCCATGACCCTATTTTCTCTCGTCCAAAAAGACTTGTTTAATAATAATATTACGTCGCCAAACTGATATTTTAACACTTGTTATTTTGCTACGCATGACAATAAAAGATAAATTCAATTAAATGAACTTATCAAGTAGACGAATTGTGTCACATAATATTGCTCTTTGTTTAATATTTTTTGAAAATTTCTTTATGTCAAAACTTATACCTATGGAATTTATTAATGAATCCATGGATTGGATCATTGGATGGGTGTTCGGGTTGGATTCTTGGATTGTAACTTTATTTGCAAACAAATCTACGTATATCTCATTTGTTTGTTTAAAATTTTTTTTTTTTTTTAATTTGTGATTCAAATTGATCGAACTAAACGACACAACACACCCCTACATTATGACTAGGATTCGACAGAGCCTTCTGGCATGCATTCACGATTCCTTATACATAAATAGAAAGCGATGTAATATTCTTATTTTACACTACTATAAAATAAGTTTTTTTCTAACAAAAGTTTTACATGTGCTGCGTTAGCAACACTTAATTCCTAGGTTTTTTTTCCTATCAATGAAATTGCGGCAAGTGGAAGCCTATAAAACTTCTAGAGGTGGACTTTTTTTCTCGGAAACGATAGAATCGGACTGGAACCAAATAGAATCGGTCGGTTCGATTCCAATTTCTCTACTAAATGAGTTGATTTTGGGACCATACATCGAGAATCAATCAGTTTCTATTCGATTTTCAGTATTGTCGTGAGAACCAATAATTATATCTTTTCTCCCGAATTTCTCTTTTTACTTGTACAAATATGTACTAAATCTTTAAATACTAGACTCCAAAATTATCTCACGTTAAAATTTCATTTTTCATACGCTTCTTCTTCTTTCCTTTAGGCTCTGTTTGATAGCGAAAATTTTCCCGAGAACTAGGAATCGTTTTCCAACTTCCTACTTTTGCGCTGTTTGATAGCCTTTATTTTCCATGGAATCGGTTTTCAACCTTTTCCAAGGTACAACCACTTGAAGCGTGATTCCGTGGAAATCAATTCCTTGCTATTTGGTGGGAATTGGTTTCACCCTTTTTTTTTTAGCAATAAAAACAAATTCTAAGATAAAGTGTAAAAAAATTTATCCATTTAATTGACAAATTCCATGCAAAACAGAGCCAAACGTAAAAATAAAAAATTATTTTATTATTTTTTGGCAATCTAAACATATTTTGTCCCTTAAAAAAATTTATCCATTTAATTGACAATTTGCATGAAAAACAAAGTTAAACGTATTATAATAGAAAGGTGGAAAATTATACCAATCAAACACCTTTAATTCAATTCCCGGTAAAACAATTTCAGGCAAATCAATTCCCTAGAATCCAATTTATTTTCCACCCATTTTCCACCCTGCAATCAAACGGACCCTTAATGTGTAATCAAAATTCAAGTTTGAATAATTTTATAAATATTTTACAAATTCATAGTTTTAATACAACACGAAAGGAAAAATGTATTGTTATTGTTATTTTGAAAGTGGCCGCCCATCAAAAATCACGATCCTTAAGAATTACTACAAATATTTGGCTATTGTTATATGAATGTTTTAAAAATTAATTTTAAATCCAAATTTTATCGTTTATGCTGTGTTTAATAGTTTAATATTTTTTTCGCTTTTATAAGTTGATCTTGAGCTTTGAAATTCATTTTTATTTATTGCCTTATTTAATAGTTTTTTGTATTGCTAGATTACAAGAATGACAAGTAGTTTAATACTTTATGTTTGTCTATTTTAAATTTGACAAGTAATTTCATACTTCATTTTTATAAAAACATTTCAACATAAATAACCGGACCGGATCAAATTGGAACCACTTGGTTCGGTTTCGGTTCGATTCTATAGTTGGATATGGAACCAATGTTCCATTTCTAAAATTCTGATTGGTACTCGGTTCAATTCGGTTCCTTTTAGAGCCGGACCGAACTAGACCACATCCACCCTTGAAAATTTGTGTGAAAGTTTCTCTATATATGTAGCATTACTTATAAAATAACGGTAAAATTGCATTTGGATCCCTAACCTTTTCAAAAAGTACAATTATGTCATGAATCTTTCATATTTGGCAGTATAGTCCAACACTGGTTAAAAATACAAATGAAGGACCTTTAAATGATTTTCGTCCAGAATTCTGTTACTTCAAATGTTTGAATTAATTTTGACCATTTTTAATAAGGGTAAAATTGACATTCTAGCCTTTTCCTATTTGAAACAATTAGAAAAAAAAAATTAAAAATGGTAAACCACTTAACTTCCCCAATCCACCCCAACGACCAAATCATCACCTCACACTGCCATTACCACCGTACTCTATCCCTTCTTACCCAACGCTGATTGAAATGGTGCTCTAATAACAGTTTGGCGCTTATATTGAGAAGTGCAGTGAGACACAACTTATTATTTTGATCAATAATTAATTTTGTCTATGATCGACGCATGAGGCTGGTGCCTTGCGGGAACAAGATCATAGTATTGACTATTATACCAATTGGAGTAGGCGATTTATCCTAACCACATAATACCATTTTCTGGATGGTAACACTATTTGCATTTGGAGTGCATTGGACATGACCATGTGTTTGAATTTGATTCTATATCATGACCATGAGGGGGAAAAAAAAAAGGGTCATTTTATCTCGAATATGTGTAAAACATTAGTTCAATGAGTCAGATGGTGAAATTTTAGATTTAATACAACTTCTATGATTTTAAATTATTTAACAGTGCAATTTCGTGTCTTTAAGGAGTGAACGAAGACTAATAATTAGACTGAACAGTCCATAATTTCACTATACAATATCTAATTATTGTAGAATAAGAATAATATAGATCAGATCGAGTCCCAATCTTTGAAAAGACGGGGAATTAATAGACCAGTTGTGTGTTTTGAGAAAAGTGGAATAAAGAATTAACTATTTTCGCACAAATTTTAGGTTGAAATTATGTGATTTTGAGTAACTGATTATCGTTTAGATTGATCGTTTATGACCATTCACGATATTGTATTCTTTTTAAATCAAATTATAATAAAACGAAAGGGGTGAATTATGTCTCCGTGTTTTCTCTTTCGAGTAATTGTTGCGAATAAAAATAATTTGTGAGCCCTTGCATGCGATGTAAGGTTTATGCAACAATTTTTGTTACGCGAAACAAGGGCACGTTTGGCTACAGTGTATAAGCACTTGGTGAAGATAACCAACAGCGACTTAGATGTGGATCTCAACCTATATGGAGCCGTTGCTCTAGTAGCCTGATATCGAACTTAGTAAGAACGGAGATACTCGAGGTGTGTCGACTAGTTTTTCTGAAGTACAAGTTAGCAAACCATAGATCGCAAAGACTATATAAAACCCCAAAAACATGTCTCGCACAAACCTTTAGGATGAATCAAAAGAGATCCAATTGCACAATTTTAATTCATGGTGAGCTTCTACTGCATGAAACTTAAGAATAATGTTATTCATCATCAATGATTTTCATCGGGCTTCTGTGGCAGTTAATCACTGTCACATTATCCAATGAAAAAATATATTTCAACTTCATTGGACAATATGACTAAGAGTAATGCTACTCGTACAACTTTCTCTTACAATCTCTCACAGTGAATTTTTTTATTCACTGTGGGACCCCTCCCCATGTGAGAGATTGTAAGAGAAAGTTGTAAAAAAAAATTATACGAGTAGCATTACTCATATGACTAATGATCATCAAAACATATAACACTTCTGAGAATATGTCCATACATATTATTTTCTGTCCATCATTCAAGGAGTAGCGCTCAAGAATAAAAGTCGAAACAGCCTAGAGATAAAACACATACCCCAAACAGGATTAACAAACACACCAATCACATTAACAAAACAGGACACAAAACCAATACATGCCCAATCAAAGGTTTGATCTCATATGAGAAAGATTCAAGTAAGATATCTGAGACAGATAAAGCAAACAAATGAAACATGACATTCAAACATTCTAATCTTACATTTATTTCATTGCAAACTAAACCATATAGAGCACCAAGATTTAAGAAGGGCGTGTAAAATTGAGTCTGCTTCAGTTCCAAGACAGCATGCAAAGAAGCAACAACTTAAGAGTAAACCATCAGTTTTCCGAGCTGTAGGATGCTTCACTAGATGAGTTATCCAACTGGAGGCGCTTCAACTCTTCATAAGCCCATTCAAGACCGGGACAATAATGGAGAGGAGGATTGAACCTTGTGTCGTTGATGTCATCAGGCAAAAATGCCCCATTTCCAACCAGGAACTTAATTGCTTTCTTATTTCTTTCTTTAGCTGCATTGTGAAGTGGTGTCCCTGTATCCAACAAATAAAAGGAGAGGTTAAATTAGACAAAGAGCAGCATCGATGTTTCTTCTTTGTTTCCCAAAGAAAGACACATGTTTGGCTAAGCTTAAAAATGTAAAATCCAAATATGTTTGGACAAGTAATATTGTTCCTTAATTTTAAGTTAAAAAAGTTACTTATTTGATTATAACTCTTATCTTTCTGTTGTATATCAAGATAAGTAACTTGCTTCCAGTTTTGATCGGATAAAAAGACTTATTTATATTTAAAAATTATTACTTTTATTATTTTTAAAAAATATTAATTGCTTATAAATAAACATTGACATTTAGCCGAACATGTTCTGTATCTTTCACAAGGCATATACTCACAGCCACATGCACCCTTGGTTCGTGCATCAATGTCAGCACCACGCTCTAGCAATTCATCCATAACTTTAAGATGGCCCCCCTTAGCAGCAAGGTGGAGGGGGGTCACGCCATGCGATTTTGGGCCCCAAGCAGCCACATTAACATCCGTTCCTTCATCAAGATGCCGTTTCACCTACAAAAGACAAAAACAATCCACACAAATTTGAGAGAATAAAATAGAAGATATCATTACAGAAGCTCTTTTTTGCTCCTTAGGCGACTTATCTTTCACCATACGACTGGAAAAATTATCCATAACCACGATATCTTTTGTGTTTTTTCTCTTAATTTGGTGTTTTTTTTTTTTTTTGGGGGTATGTGGAGAGAGTTGGTAGTTGGTACACCATGATATATTACCAGAAAATGGTCTGAAACAGTGAGATGTCAAATCCACAGTTGCAAAGAAGTCATTTTAACAGACTGGGGTATTCACATAAATAATGATCATGTTCACTAGTTTATTTTCATTCAAGTTAACTTCTAATGATGTCCAATGTGCAAGGTTTATGCACCCTTGGCGCTTTGTTTATCCACGGAAGAAAAATTTGTACACAATACTGACAAGGACATTGTTGCAACAATTGTCTAGTAGAGCATAGCACAGAGGATTGAGCCAAGAAAAACAATTGCTCGATTGTTCGGATCACATTCACTAAAAACACGAAAGAAAAAAGAATGACTTGAATTGAAGCCACTCGTAGCCTTGTACATAGAAGGTGGGCAAGCCAAATGGATCCTTTCTTCTACTCTGGTTTGCAATTACCATATTATGAAACAATAAAAATAATACCCTTCTGAATTACCTCATTCTACTTAAACTTGGTAAACCTTTCTTGTCATTGTTAACCACTAAGGTCATCCGTGAGTGTGCCTGCACACTTGGACCATCCAGGAAACATACACATGCTGCCACACGTGTGTGTGTCATATGCTACACAAATAATCCCCACAGTAATTGACAATCAGCCAGGCACTCTATCCATTAAGAGCAATCACATTACTCTTTTTAAATAATGTGAATCCCATTGTCTCATTTAAATTTTATAAAGCCAACTTTAGACTTTAGATATTGTGTCATCTTTCAAAGATGTTTATGCCATATTAAGTTTCTCAGTTCTTTGCCTTATATAGGAAATTTAACATTCAGACCCTTGACATTTCCTTACCTTACCTTACCTTACCTTAATCATCTTAAAATCTGCTCCATAATATACTAGCCTGTGTTGCCCAAGCCACAAAAAATAAAGAAATTCGTGTTCATGAATCTTAATAAGGACTTCCACAAAAGATATTTTTCGAGGACCAAGACTTCCCACACCACTCCCCTTTCATATTTGGCAGGACTCTTCACTACCACTCTCTCGCAAATATACCATAAGCGTCCAAGTGGTGAGTGTTTTCTTGATGTTTGTATTTCATGGCCTAAAAACATGAGGCGCTGCATTCATCACTTGCTAAATCCCTATTTTTATCGCCAAGTTATAATGAGGGGTTTTCTCGTAATCTAAATTATCCTAACAATGAAATCCACTGGTGAATCTATATTACTTGCTGAATTTCAACACCATACATATTGCACAATCAATGAAAGAAATTATAGAATAAGAGAATTAACAAATATATATATTAAAAACTGAAACCCCAAAGAAAATCGTTACATGCTGATATTCATAGAAACACAAGAAAAAATCACCGTAAAGGGGTAAAAATATTACCTGTTTGAGGTCACCTTTCCGAGCACAAATGTGAAGCGGAGTCCAACCTCGATCATCCCTGTCGCCTCCCAGCCTACCCAACCGCCTGCTCTTCCTGATTGGCTCGATCTCAAACTCTGGCATTATTTAATATTCCTTTTCTTCTTTATATCACACACAAGTCCCCCAAAAGTATTTCTAGTCCAGTGATCTAACAAATCTCAACCCACAAATTCACCTTTATCTTCAATGGTCGACCAAAACGACTCAAATTCTTAACCTTTAACTTTGTATTCAAAGGCTTATATGAGAAAAACCCAGAAAGCTTTTTCAAATATGAAGAAAAACCAAGTAATTTTATAATAATTGAAGCCCAACAGACTTCAAAATTCAGGATTTTTTTCACAAGAGATGAAAAAAAAAAAAATCAAAACACCCACAAACATTCAAGGCAGAAGTTTCAATTTATCAGTGAATTTGGTCTTGTCTTCAAATCTCAAGAGAAACCCAGAAAATATATGAACAGATAAGACCCAATTAGAATACCTGAAATTTCAGAGATCCCACCTATCCTCAACCAGTTTACATAATTTTCAAAAACAAAAAACTATAAACAAAATTAGCGAGAGGAGTGATTGGCTAAGTTTTAAGGAGCAAACGGATTCAAACCAGGGCCAAAAACTCGGAGATTGCCAGAAATCTTGTTGGTGTTCACATTCAAAAATGATGATAATCGAAATTTAACAAAGATTATCATAATTAATGCCCAAATCTTGATATTAATAGAAAATTCGATAGGGATTTTATCTGAATCCTGTTAGAAATTGAATTTGTTTGGTGGTTGCATATATACGATGTACGTAAATCAGATGAATCCGTCACTGAAAGGGTAGAAGGAGGGTAAGGGACCGAGAGATGGGGATGAAGTGATAAGACCGTAGGGTACGCAAAAGAGGATTGGAAGCAACTTGTAGAAATCGAATGTTTCAAGGATGTGTAGGGATTTTGTCGTTTTAACGCTTTTATTGAATTGAGATAGAAATCGGTTCACGACTTTCATTTTTCATTTTAATTTCTTGGACTTCAAGTCAAACTTTCATTAAACTAAGAGTGCGTTTGATAGACAAATGTGAAAAAGAATTTTAATTTCATGTTAGTTAAAAAATAAAAACTCACCAAACTCGTATGAATTCATTTTTCATGAAAACAAAGAAAATGCAGCTTAAAATGGTTGTACCTTGAAATTCGAATTTCATTTTCACCTTCGTATCAAACGGTTAAAGTGAAATTCATTTTCCTCGAATGTGACATTTTTTTTAATGAAATTTATACATATCAAACAGACCCTAATTCATCGCGAACCAGCGGGGGGTGGAATTGAAAATACAATCAACTTAGGGTCCGTTATATTGTAAGGGTAGAATTTGGGTGGAAAGAAAACGAATTACAAGGAATTGAATTATCTAGAATTTGTTTTAGAGAGAATTGTAATTAATGGTGTTTGATTGGTATAATTTTTCACCTAATTCGTTTTGTTTTGGTTTCATGCAAATTGTTACTTTTTTGGATAATTTTTTTTTTACAATCTGTATTAAAATTTGTTTGGATTGCAAAAAAGTAAAAAATTAATAATAATAATTTTCGAAATTTTTGTGTCTTCGTTTTCATGCAAAATTGCAAATTGTCAATTAAATGGGTAATTTTTTTTTACCATTGGGGATAAAATTTGTTTAAAAAAAAAAAAAAAAAAAAAAAAAAAACTGGAAAAGACTTTTACACCAAAAAGGTTGATAAACATTTTCAAGGAAAAGCTAGAACACTCACGCGTGGGGGGAGGGCGGAAATTTTTTTTCTAGTCAAAATTTATGCAATCAAAAAATGATTTTTGCTTGAAGTTGAAATTTGTTTTTTTTTTCCTGTCACTTTTCAGACTATCTAACATAGCGTTAGAGGATAGAACTCGAGGAAAGATGATGATCTCTCCATTCTAAGGGATGTCAATGTAGCAAGGTACCCTCTCCTCTTGAGATTTTGTCATTTCGATCTCTACATTAGGCGGGGAAAATGACAATTACTGCCTTATTTATATTTTTTTTTTTTTTAAAAAAAAATTCCCTATAAATTTTAGGATAATTTGGAAATAGGACTAATAGACTCGATAATCGGGTCAAATTTGGACAAAAAAAAAAAATTGAGCTAAAGTGAATTTAAACAAAATTTGGACTTTTTTTAATAAGTAACAACTGGGGCTGAGGGGAGGGCAAATCCTTCCCCAATATCGGCCCACTGACTCAATGGAGTAGGGACATCGGTGAACACTTGAACTCGAGTTTGTCAGTTCAAATTGCCAGATCTTTCTATTTCCCTATAGAGAAATGAACCAAATTTTTGTTAAATTGTTGTGTGATCATTGCATGTCAAACTTTATATAGTAATGTTTTGTTTATCAGCTTAAGCTAGTGATTAAAAATTTGAAGTGAAATGTACTTCTACAATAAACTACATCGTGATTAATTAGAATTTTCACCGTTATAAATTAATATATATTTTGTTTAGGAAGCGTTTATAATTATAATAAATTAGAACGAGTTGTATATTCGTGTGTATTGAATAAACCTTGTGGATTATATGATATGTGTGGAAAAAAGTGATTTCACCGTTTATATATATTAGATAAACATAGGTGTATAAATAAAATCAATTATTTTGGAAAAAGTTGTTTCTTTTTGTTAGATTTGGTATAGGAATGATTTAATTCTCATTAATTTGAGTAAAGATACAACAATCTCTTATAATGCAAGGCTAGGAGTCGTGTACGGTAGGAGGCACTAATCTAGGAAAGAAAATATAACATAAGTAACAATGAAAAGATTTCTATAAATGGCAATTTCCTTCAATATCCCCCCCCCCCCCAACAAATGTTGGAGTATGAAGATATGTAATACCCAACTTGCAAGTGAAATGTTGAAAAAGATCCTCCCAGTGAAAATATCAGTTAGTTGAGACTTGTTAGAAATGTGCATAGGAAGAATGAGCCCGGAGAGATTTTTCATGCACAAAATGACAATCGAGTTCAATATTCTTGTTGCGCTCATGAAAAAGGGGATAACGGGGTGATGTGGAGAGTAGCATTATTGTTGCAATAGAGCAAAATACGTTATGGATGAACAACAATAAGATCAAACAAAAGAGATTTGAGTCTGAGAAGTTCGCATGTGGTTATAGTCATTGCATGATACTCTACTTCATGTCGCTTTGTGCCCGAGAGATAGGACTAGTGTCAAGAGTGATAAAAAAATTCAGTCATAGAGCGATGAGTAGTGGGACAACTAGCCCAATCAGAATCTGAGTATACGGAAAGCTAGAGGTTACACCAAGCGGAAAAAAAAAGTCCATTTCTTGGAGACCCCTTTATGTAACGGAGAACATGAAGTGTAGCTTGGTGTTGTGAATCCCGAAGGTTTTGCATAAACTGGCATAATAGATTAACAGAGAAGCAAATGTCCGAGTGAATGATAATGAGGTACAGAAGGCGACCGACAAACCTTTGATAAGAGCTGGGATTCGATAGTAGAGGGACATCATTAGGAGTAAGCTTCAAATCCTAATCCATGGGAAAGGTGGCCAATCGTGAACCTAAATTGCCAGAATCGATAAGTATGTCCAGGGTATACTTTCTCTGATTGATAAAAATGCGAAGAGGTGATCGAACGATTTCAAAACCAAGAAAGTACTTCATGGTGCCTAAATCCCTAATCTTGAACCTTAACATGCGATGTTTTGATAATAGTAATGGCAGAGAGGTCATTTTCTGCAACCAAAATATCGTCATCATAAACTAGCACAACAGTAAAAAATGAGCCAATAGTTTGAGTAAAAAGTGAGTGATCAATTGTAAATTGAGTGAAATCATCAGACAACAATACGGATGAGAATTTCGAGTACCAATTACGTGAAGTCTGCTTAAGACAATAAAGAAATTTAAGTAGGTGACAAACACGAGTCTCCCCCGCCCGACCATATCTTGGAGGAAGTGTCATGTAAACTTCTTTCTCTAAATCTCCGTGAAGGAAGGCATTATTAACATTAAGATGATGGAGATGCCAATTACGAGCTACTGCAATAGCTAATACACATCGAATAGTAACAAGTTTGGCCATAGGAGCAAAGGTGTTATGATAATCAAGATCCTCAACCTGAGTTTAACCTTTGGCCACTAACAAAGTCTTATACTTCTCAATAGAACCATTTGCATGTAGTTTGGTTTTGAAGACCTACTTACAAACAATAGGTTTTTTGTCAGGAGGGAGGGGGATAATAAGCCAAGTATTATTAGTTTCAAGGGCCTGAATCTCAGCCTACATAGCATCATGCCAATAGGAATGCTTGGCAGCTTGAGAATAGCAAGTAGAGAGGTGGACGACATAACGGATAGGAAGATGAAGTAATGAGTAAAGAGTTATAATGTAAAATAAAATGAGAGAGAGGATGAGTCATACATGAAGACGTGACTAGAGCGGTGGAAAGCGTAATGAATGAAGTTGATGGTAAGGTCGGACAAACTAATCAGGAAGGTGAGTGGGACAATGTATAGAACGGCCTGGACAAGTAAAAGGAAGAGTGGAAGGGCAACTGGAGGTGGAGAGGGATCAGATGGCGAAATAGAGGGGTCAGGTACTAAAAGGGATAAAACAATGGGCGAAGGGAAAGGCTAGGGTAATAGGGAAAATGGAGAAACATGTTCTAGAAAAGTTATGTCCCTAGAGATTACAATTTTCTTACGTTCTAAGTCATAGACCCAGTATACACTGTGAGTGGAAGGATAACCTAAAAAAAATACAAGGTCGAGCATGGGGTTGGAATTTATCACGATGGGCAGAAATAGTGTGGGTATAGCAAATACAACCAAAAACACGTAAATAAACATAACGAGGTGCATTTTGGTAGAGGCGTTCAAAAGGTGAAATATTTTGTAGAGAGGATGATGGGGTGCAATTAATGAGATAAGTAACTATGAAAACACACTCACCCCGAAAGGTAAGGAGAATGTGATCTTGAAAGCATAGACACCTATCCACATTTAAAATATGACGATGTTTTCGCTCAGCCATGTCATTCTTTAGAGGTGTTCCAACGCAAGTACACTCATGGAGAGTACCTAGTCAAAAAAAAATCCTATGTAGGGCAAGCAGGAAACTCTTGACCGATAATTGTGTATGTAGCGTATTTTGGAATTGAATTGGGTATGAATTATAGCAAAAAATGCATGAAGACAGGTTGAAGTTTCATATTTGAAACACTGTAAATATTACCTTGCGACTCGAAAGTATTTGTCAACAATGGTTTAAAAATAATGTGTACATGATAAAGAAGTTATATGATAATCATCTCAAATATCACAAAATATACGATCAAAAGACATCAAACTTTTATTATCAATTAATTGAAAAAGGTAGACGAGTCTGTTTTCCACGAGTACATGTGACACAATGATCAATTATTGGGGGATGATGAATAAAATGAGGAACATTATTTAAGGAATGGTGACCTAAACGTTGATGCCATGTATCAAAAGAAATTTGACTGCATAATTGGAGAACAATTGCTAAGGTGCTCTTGAAGTAATAAGTCCGTTATTTTCATCACCCACTCCAATTAGCGCCTAGTAATTAGGTCTTGAAAAGTGGAAGTGGGGAAAAAAATAAACAATACAGTTGAGAGACTTTGTTATTTGGCTGACATAGAACAAATTAAATTGAAAATCTGGAACATACAATACATAAAAAAGTGTGACATGAGACGAGACAATAAAATAACATCACCCGAACTAATTATAGGGTGCGTAAAAACATGTAGGGTTGCAAATGGAACGAGGACACATGGCATTATTTGAATTATTTAAAAGAGAGTTGGTAATGTGGTGTGTAGTCCCACTATCTACTACCCAAATATTAGACTGCGATGGAGAGAGAGAGGTCGATTGATAACTTGCAAAGGAAAGGGGTTGGGGCTTTAGGAGTTACATTAATTGGGCATATTGCTTGGTAGAGAGACCAAGGCCACTACTAACGACGGGAGGGAAAGTACTTTTCGAGGCGATGGATGGTGCATCACTCATGTAGACTTAATGGGCCATCGAAGAAGATGACCCAAATGCACCACGCTTATTCTTCGATGCCTACCAGTCCAGGTAACCCCACAATCTCAAAACACTTTGCTTGTGGGTGACTTGGCTTACAACAAGTGATGTGATACGGGATAGGCAAGCACTTGGCCGAGCTTTGGAGTCCAAGAGGTTGAAGTTGACACGCCAATGCACAAGTTTGGTGAAGGGGTCGAGGTCCGAATCGAAGGGGATCAACGTGTTAGAAGCGATCGAAGACGGAAGGAAAATGAACATCTATGCGACCGCATAGATGTAATGCCATGCGGCCGCATGGCATCAACAGAAGCTCTCCCAGCAACGAAGTTTCCTTCTATGCGACCGCATATGTTTTAACTATGCGGCCGCATAGGCAAATTCTGAGACGCGTTGTTTGTTTTTTCGCGAATTTTCAGATTTCATTATATTTCTTATTTTGGCATGTTTTATTATTTTTGGACTCTTGATATTTCGTGCTTTTAGGGTTTGCCATAGTTTCCATATAAATAGGAATTCTATTTCATTGTAAGTTAAGTTTTGAATGATAATAAAAGTTGAGTTTTCTCTCTAATTGATCTTCCATGAAATATGAACTTATCAAATATTTTGCGTTAATATTTGTGGCGTTCAAATCAGAACTTATCAAAGGATTGGACAACCTTTGTGGCGTTCGCAAATCGGGGTTCTAGTTTCTGCACTTCAACGGGTTTAAGGTTAATATACCTTAAGTTCTTGAGTCGTGAGGCTCGGGTCAAGATCCTATCATCTACAAACCTGATTTTAGGCTTTCCCGGCGTTTTCGAATTCATTCCGCGAGTTCCATGCGATTCCCCCAACCGGGATCTCATCAAGTGGTATCAGAGCTGGTTCTAGATTCAGGTTATATCTTTTATTTTTTTTTGTTTTGAGTCTTTTTGTGTTTTTCGTGTTCATGTGTACAGTAAATATTTTGAGTTTTAGATCCAAAAAAATTCAAAAAAAGAGTCAAAAGTTGTTTTTGTGCTCAATTTGAGTCTAAATCAACTTCCGTTTTTTTTTATCTTTCTCGTAGTCGAATTTTCGAGTTTCGTAAAAAAAAAAAAAAAAAAAAAAAAAAAAAAAAAAAAAAAAAAAAAGGTACTGTTCACGTCCGTACTGTTCACGTCGGAAATTTAAAAAAAAAAAAAAAATTTATTTTTTGGGAATTGTCCAATATTATATCATCTATCCTTATTCCAAAATCCATTGTGTTCAATTCAATCTAAACTCCAATTCAAGAACCACTTTCTTGAATTTATAAAAATTCCAACCCACAGTTGTCCAGTTCAAGTCTTTTGAATCATTGAGTCAATATGAGTAATAGGATGGTTCGATTGGAAAGGATGTTGATGGATATGGGGAGAGTGTTAGATAAGTGGGATGGAGAATTGAATAGAACTTATAGGGATCAATGCGATGATGTATTTAATGTGAGTAGTCGGAAGAGACGAGGGTGTAGAGATTTGGGTGAAGTTGGTGTTAAGAGGATGGGCGGTGCAAAAATAACAATCCCACAATTTAAGGGTGGGAATGATCCCGAGGTGTATGTGTCATGGGAAGAAAATGTAGAATTGAGGTTTGAGTGCCATGATTATTCTGGGGAGAAAAAATTGAGGTTGGTTGTGAGCTCATTCGTAGATTACGCTGTGATTTGGTGGGATCAATTAACACAACATCTATGCGAAGGTGTGTGTGGTGGGAGGAGTATTGAAACTTGGGATGAGTTGAGGAGTATTATGAGGAAGCGTTATGCGCCCAATCATTTTTGTAGGAGGGATCGGCAGGATCGGGAATGTCGGGAGGAGTCTAGAAGATATAGTGGAGTTGGATATTCAAGAGAGGAGAAAACACCAAGTGTAGAACATGTTCACAATACATCAAGCAGAAAGACTAGGTTGGATTATAAACTTGAGTTCGCAAAAATTCGTGACTTGATCAACTCACAGAATAATCATAAGAAGGAGCAAATGAGTAAGAGAGAAAATTGTGAGGTGGTTAGTTGTGAAGAAAAAGGAAGAGAACTACAAAAGAATAAAAGGGAAGTTGAGAGTGAACATCTAGAAGGGAATGTGGAGTTGCAAAAAGAAATTGAAGAAGAATCTTCGGATGGGAAGGAGTTGGAAGTGAACTTAAATGAAAAAAAGCCTGAAGTTGAGGAGGATGTGGTGAAAACTAACCATTCCCTCCCTATTTTGAATATATCTGTTTTGCAGGTTACTGAAATTTTGATTCCAGAACACACTCCTACGGAAGTACCCACCCGATCCAGGAATTAAACTTCAGTTAGTTTTTTTCTTATTTAGAGAAAATTGACTTTGTGATTCCTGAGGAGACGAAGGAGTTTCAACTGCACTGGAGGAACTACATTTGCAGAGGGTTGACTGAAAAACATGAATTGAGGGACAACGTTGGCACATTGGATCTGCCATTGTCACAAGTGCTAGGGCCAAGTAAGGTAAGGAGAAGACACGGTTATTCATCAAATGAAGTTGCTATTGGAGCACTCCACACTTGCAAGATCAAGCAGTCGAGGCAAACACATTTTGATTTATGCGAAGGTGATTGGGTCTACATTCAAAGGAGGCGTACTCGAGGTCAAATGAGGTCCAAATTGCATCCAAGAGGGGACGGACCATTCCATGTGCTTGAGTTGATTGGAGGCAAGGGTTATAATCTGAGCATTCAAGGTTTGGATTCGAGGACGAATCCTTTCGAAGAAAGAGGGGATGATGTGATACGGGATAGGCAAGCACTTGGCCGAGCTTTGGAGTCCAAGAGGTTGAAGTTGACACGCCAATGTACAAGTTTGGTGAAGGGGTCGAGGTCCGAATCGAAGGGGATCAACGTGTTAGAAGCGATCGAAGACGGAAGGAAAATGAACATCTATGCGACCGCATAGATGTAATTCCATGCGGCCGCATGGCATCAACAGAAGCTCTCCCAGCAACGAAGTTTCCTTCTATGCGACCGCATATGTTTTAACTATGTGGCCGCATAGGCAAATTCTGAGACGCGTTGTTTGTTTTTTCGCGAATTTTCAGATTTCATTATATTTCTTATTTTGGCATGTTTTATTATTTTTGGACTCTTGATATTTCGTGCTTTTAGGGTTTGCCATAGTTTCCATATAAATAGGAATTCTATTTCATTGTAAGTTAAGTTTTGAATGATAATAAAAGTTGAGTTTTCTCTCTAATGGATCTTCCATGAAATATGAACTTATAAAATATTTTGCGTTAATATTTGTGGCGTTCAAATCAGAACTTATCAAAGGATTGGACAACCTTTGTGGCGTTCGCAAATCGGGGTTCTAGTTTCTGCACTTCAACGGGTTTAAGGTTAATATACCTTAAGTTCTTGAGTCGTGAGGCTCGGGTCAAGATCCTATCATCTACAAACCTGAATTTAGGCTTTCCCGGCGTTTTCGAATTCATTCCGCGAGTTCCATGCGATTCCCCCAACCGGGATCTCATCAACAAGCCTCACACAATGGTATCCCAGCCAGCCAGATACGACGTAGGCAAGGTGCAGTCTGGTAGAGACGTTGGCAAGTGGGCAACAAAGGCTGAAACTTCCAGTCGAGATGTGGGTAATCACACCAGACATTAGGTTTCTTCTTGGTAAAATAGCATAGAATCGCCCAATTGAAGAGAGGGGATCCATCACCAAGATTTGGGATCAGAGTTGTTGAAAGCTGTTGTTCAAAAGCTAGGAGTCGTGTATGGTAGGAGACACTAATCCAAGAAAGAAAATATAACAACAAAATTAACAATGAAATGTGACATGCTCCAAAATGAGTATCAAAATAATTCCTTACTTTCGTGAAATTTGTCGTTCAAGTAGTAATGTGGTAATTAAGAGCCATTCCCGCATAGGATTATTTTCAATTACGTCAATTGCAAGGAAAGAAAGTAAAATACGCAAATAAGTAAATGGGGGGGGGGGAGGGAGTTGGTTGGATTAAACTAAGGAAAGCATAAAATAGAAATGGAAAAGTCGAGAATAAAAAGGAAACAAATGAGGGAATATGTGATCGAGGGGGTACTCCTTCACCGCTAGAATGATTTTCTTATAATGTTCACAAAAGATTTTCGTTCTCAAAATCGACAACAATTCGAGAATAATCACAAACGCGATTACCTCAAACTCTTCTTACATTATAATTGAATAAAACAAGCTCTTTACCCAACATTATTCATCAAACAACCTAGGATAAACTCGCTAGATTTAATTTAACAAACGCATTAACACAAGAGAGTTGAATTGAATTATGCGTAAACTCGCAAGCTCGGTTTACTAACTTAAGTGTTAATCTACAAACATTCAATTGAAAATTCCACATAATCTATTGGAATGTAATTGCTTCTAAGTTTTGGTAAAAATAGCGATTACGTATTATAAATCCCAAAATAGCATTTATTGTATCCACCTAATCATCTAGTTGTCTTCCCAAATAATCAAGAAGAACAATATAAACATTTTACACAATGGATTAAACACATCAATCTCAAAAACTATAAAGCACAAATCATTAAAAAATCAACCTAAGGTTCCAAAATAACCCCCAATCATACAAATGTTTAGTTACCCATAAAATATTTACAAATAACCAACAAAAACATACAACCCATAAATGAAAAATAGATTAAAGAAAAAATCTTATTGATAATGAGAATGGTTGAGAAATCTTCAAAATCAATGGGTCTTCTTCTCCAAACTATTCCACCATTGTTGAGCTCCAAGTTTTCCCACAAAAATCTCAAAGGAAACAAGAAGAAGAAGAAGAAGAAGAAGAAGAAAAGAAAGGAGAGAAAGGAGAGAAAAGGGGGAGAACCTAGGGTTTTTTCTCTCTACATTGAAGTCTTTTTTTCAAGAATGTGAGAAAATGAATTCAAAAGTCATATAAAATGGCCAAAAAAGGGTTTTAGAATTGCAAAATGGGTCCAAAATTGCGAAACAGGCCCCTAGTCCAAGTGGCACTGCAGCGCCTGTGACTGAAGCTTAGGCGCTACAACGCCTGCCCACATTTTTCATTAAATTGCAGTCTAGGTCCTCCAACTTTCGATTCTTGTGCATTTTGGTCCCCAAATTTATCTTTTTGTGTACTTTTGGTCATTTTTCTTTCTTTCTTCCGTTTTCTTCTCCAATTTGGAATTTTGGCAATGGAACACCTACAACATAAAATATAACTATATTAAGTAGCAAAATATTAATGAAAACTCACAAATATCTAAATTTAATAGTATAAATAAGTGCAAAATCCGTACTTATCACACCCCCAAACTTAAATCTTTGTTAGTCCTCGAACAAAACTATAAAAAAATAAACATGCAAACACACAAATAAAAATCAAACAATGATACTATAATAACAAAAACTTCAAGGTTTGATAGTTTGCCACTTTGTCTCAATTCTCTCATATGCTAATAACTTATGAAATGTACACAAAAAATCTACAACAACACTTTTTTAACTTACACCATGCTTGACTCGTGTGTGTGTAGTCATTCCAATTCATTGCATTACACAAGTTGATGGTGTTCCCGACCCTCAAAATGGTCAAATTTTTCTATCTCACTCGTAGGATTGCGCACTCCCCCAAACTTGATATTCTCACTAAAGCCCCAAGGTGTCGAAAACATAAGGTTGCTCTCAAATCACTCAATTTTTTCATCTCAAATTTGGTTGGATCGAATCGGCAAATTAGACCATCTAATCATGTATTAATTCACCACAAAAACTTTGAGTGCTAAAACTACAAACTTATCGTTAGGCAAATCACGCACAATCATCAATCTCTTAACAATGATAACCTTAGATATAGCATCCATTTTCTTTTACTTCATTTTTTTTTTTTTTGCTCAATGTAGGGAGTTTACGCTCTAGTCCCTAAGGGTAGCCTTTTTCATTGGTAGATCGTCTCCTACACATTGCGGTGCATAGGGTCAGATTACTCAACGCTGACTCACACTCCTTAAGGTAAGCAACTTTTTCCTACGTAATTTTTTTTTTTTCGATTGAGATAGAAAAAACATCTAACTTTCATTTGAAATTCAAGAGCACTCTATAAAATTAATCTTTTGAGCAAGGAATTAATACAATCCTAGATGATATCCTTCACCGGCTCAACCACCCCCAAACTTATCATTTTATAGGTAGAGTGGTCAAAGAATTTTCATTAACATGGTCATTTAAGTCCTCAAACAACCTCAAGTGCCACTAACAAGTGCGTGTGATGAAATTCATGACTCAAATGCTCGATAAATAGTCAAACATGGAATAAGTGGATGAAAATAAAAAATATATAGCATTCATGTCCACATTCCATAAACTAAAGCAATGTAACAACTAAAAGCAAAGCCGGCAAGGCTACCAAACCATCACAACAAGCATACATCTTTACACCGAACTTATATTGTACATATCCCTTAAAAATAAAGCATGAAAGAGTAAGGGAAAGGAGTTCAAGTACTCCCCTAAGTTGGTTGTGAAGTATTGTGAGGTTCCTCGCAACTATCTCGGGTAGTGTTTTCTCTTCTCAAACATCTTCATACTTCAAGTGCTCGAAAAAAGTATGAATTCAACATTAGGAGCCCGCATCACCAAAGGTAAAAATTTCTCATTAGATATTGGAATAATAATATAGGAGAGATCATACCTTGGTGAATCGTTCGGTAATGGTTCAAGTGATGTCACGGTTTCTACAAAACTCTCACATGTCAAGCTCTCCTCTTGTGTTGGTTCCTCAACATGATTTTCCATCTCTAAAATTTCCTCACTTCTTAGTGTCTCAACACTAATATTTTCATTCGGGATGATTTCTTGAGAAGAAAGTTGTTCTAACCTTTGAGCCTCCAAAGTATCCATCGTCCTAGCCAATTGATTCACTTGTGTCTCCCTATTCTTGATCAAAGTCCTTATCTCTTGTTGAAATTGCATAGTCTCTTGTTGGAATTTTATATTGTTTGAGGCCAAAGACTTAATCATTTCTTCAAGAGACATATTTGAGCTTTGAGGTGGAGCTTGTTGACTGCTCGAGACTAAGGACTCAACCATTTCCTCTAGAGACATATTAGAACTTGGAGTTTGAGTTTGTTGACTAGGTTGGACGTATTGTGGTTGATCTCGTTGATAGAAACTATGTGGATGATCAAATTGTGCTTGTGGAGTTGTGAAGTAATTTCCTTCACGATAGAGATTGTGATGATCACTGAATCCATGATTATACATGTTATAATGTGGATCATACCCCTGTTGCATTGGAAATCCTCCATTGACATTCACTTGCTCTGAAGCTCTTTGTTGAAGTGTCGGACATAAGTGAGTAGGGTGTCCCGCATATGAACAAATCCCACACATTTCTTGTTGTTGAATTCCTTGAAGAGCAACTTGTTGCACAAGAGATGCAAGGTCGGACAATTGTTGCTCAATTCGAGAAGTTGCTTCCATCTCACAAACTTCTATAACCAACCTCTTCTCTTGCTCCTAGATTGTGGTGTGATGTGTTCGTTTCGCTCAATCACAACCTAAGTCACAAAGAAAATAACCAACATAAATGAGAACCGAAATAAAAAGAAAGTATTACAATTAACAAAATTGAAAGAACCCCGGCGACATGACGCCAAAATTGACATGCTCCAAAAGGAGTATCAAAATAATTCCTTACTTTTGTGAAATTTGTCGTTCAAGTAGTAATGTAGTAAGTAAGGGTCATTCCCGCAGATGATTGTTTTCAATTACATCAATTGCAAGAAAAGAAAGTAAAATACGCAAATAAGTAAATGGGGGGAGTTGGTTGGATTAAACTAAGGAAAGCATAAAAGGGAAATAGAAAAGACGAGAATGAAAAGGAAACAAAGGAGGAAATATGTGATCGAGGGGTACTCCTTCACCACTAGAATGATTTTATTTTCAATGTTCGCAAAATATTTTCGTTCTCAAGATCAACAACAATTCTAGAATAATCACAAACTCGATTACCTCAAACTCTCCTTACATTATAATTGAATAAAACAAACTCTTTACCCAACCCTATTCATTAAACAATTTAGGATAAGCTCGCTAAATTTAATTTAACAAAAGTATTAACACAAGAGAGTTGAATTAAATTAAGCGCAAACTCGCAAACTCGACTTACTAACTTGAGTGTTAGTCCACAAACATTCAATTGAAAATTTCACATAATCTATTGAAATGTAGTTGCTACTAGGTTTTGGTAAAAATAGCGATTACGTACTATAAATCCCAAAATAACATTCATTGTA
Organism: Osmanthus fragrans; assembly: GCA_019395295.1. Lineage (NCBI taxonomy): Eukaryota > Viridiplantae > Streptophyta > Magnoliopsida > Lamiales > Oleaceae > Osmanthus > Osmanthus fragrans. Next base: position 20,815,619 of record CM033360.1, read on the forward strand.
TCCACCTAATCATCTAGTCGTCATCCCAAATAATCAAGAAGAACAATATAAACATTTTACACAATGAATTAAATACATCAATCTTAAGAACTATAAAGCACAAATCATTAAAAAATCAACCTAAAGTATCAAAATAACCCTCAATCACACAAATGTTTAGTTACCCATGAAATATTCACAAATAACCAACAAAAACTTACAACCCATAAATGAAAAATAAATTAAAAAAAGAAAAGCTTATTGATAATGAGAATGGTTGAGAAATCTTCAAAATCAATGGGTCTTCTTCTCCAAATTATTCAACCATTGTTGAGCTCCAAACTTCCCTACAAAAATTTCAAAGGAAACAAAAAGAAAACAAGGGGAAGAAAAGAAAGGAGAGAAAAAGGGGGAGAACCTAGGGTTTTTTTATTTTTTTTTCTCTACATTGAAGTCTCTTTTTCAAGAATGGGAGAAAATGGATTCAAAAATCATATAAAATGGCCAAAAAGGGGTCCAAAATTGCGAAACAGGCCAAATAGGCCCCTAAGTTCGCGTAGCGCCGCGACGCCGCTTAAGTGGCTCTGTGGCGCCTGTGTCTGAAGCTTGGGCGCTGCAGCGCCAACCCATATTTTCCATTAAATTGCGGTATAGGTCCTCCAACTTTCGATTCTTGTGCATTTTGATTCCCAAATTTATCTTTTTGTGCACTTTTTGATGCGAACCCCATTGCAACGGTGACTATGAAACCCACAACGAGATTGATGAGGAACTCAAGAACGCCAATAAAACCCAGGTTGGACTTGAACCCAACAAAGTGAACCAAAAAACCCAACGATAACGATGATGCGCTGAACCCCTTGATTACATAATTGAAGAACTCTCGTACCGATGTTTGAACGCCACAAATATTCAATATATTTGATAAGTTCGATTGTTTGAAGCCAAACTTCGAAAGAGAAAAATCTCCATTAATTTAATTCATCAAAGTTCTGTCTACAATGAGAATACAAATCTTATTTATACTAAAGCAATAAAATCTTAGGAAATCTGAAAAATACGAAATTCTAGAGTCCTAAAATATAGAAATTACCAAAAATAAGAATTAGAGTCAAACTAAACATCTTGCCAAAAATAGGAAAAAATCGAACCAAACTGATAACCAACCGGTCGCTTGGGTATATCTAAAGCTGTCGCTTAGAAGAAGTTTTTCGCCTCAATGTAGCTTCGGTATTTGCTGGGCGATCGCTTGCCATTTACTCTAAGCGGTCGCTTAGAGTTCCGGCCAACTTCTTTCTTCAGTTACTTGTATCGTGTTGATCCATTGGGTTTTCGGCCTCGACCCTAACATGAAATTTGTTCATTGACATGTTGTCTTCAACCCCATGTGTCCCCTTTCCCGAGCATGCATTTGTATGACTTTGTGCGACGTCATTAACCACGTTATCAGCCCTAAACACCTTCGAACGAGCTCTCAACTTCTTCTCAATGAACATTGCACTTTTGATCGCCTGGGGCCTATCCTGGCTCATATCATCCCCTCTCTCTTCAAAAGGATTCGTCCTCGAATCCGTACCTTCAATGCTCAGATTATACCCTTTACTCCCAATCAAGTCAAGAACATGGAATGGTCCATCTCCTCTAGGATGCAGTTTGGACCTCTTCTGAATTCTTTCCCGCCTCTGTAGTATGAACACCCAATAACCAGCACGTAGATCAAAGTGTGCTCGTCCCAACGACTTCCTTCTGCAAGTTTGTGATGTTCCCAGAATAATCTCCATTAGCATGCCACTGTGCTTTCTCTGAGTCTTATGCTGTCTTAGTGATTGTAACAACGTCAATGCAAATGATCCCTCGTTTCCCTTCTGTTCAACCTTATTGCTTAATCCACTGCATATAAATTTCTTCAAATTCTTGATGGTTTCTAGCGTAGCCCTAATCATATCATTCTCTCTCTCTTCGAAAGGATTCGTCCTCGAATCCATGCCTTGATAGCCAATTTGAAGTTCAATCCCCGGGTCAGATGGTATTCCAATGGGATAGTTTGCTGAAAATAATTTTTCGGTAACCTGCAAAACAGAAGTATTCAAAATAGGGAGGGAATTATTAGTTTTTGCCAACTCTTCCTCAACTTCAGGCTCTTTTTCATCTAAGCTCACTTCCAACTCCTTCTTCCCCTTCGAAGTTTCTTCTTCAATTTCTTTTTGCAACTCCACCTTCCCTTCTAGATGTTCACTCTCAACTTCCATTTTACTCTTTTGTGGCATCTCTTCTTTTTTCTTACAATCAACCACTTTACTATGTTCTCTCGAGCTCTTTTGTTTTTCCCTGTGACTAATTGAGTCACGAGGCTCTGAAAGGTCACGCTCATAATCCAACATAGTCCTTTTGCTTGACAGATTACCTACATGTTCCACACTTGGTGTTTTCTCCTCTTTTGAATATCCAACTCCACTATATCTTCTAGGCTCATCCCGACATTCCCGATCAAGCCAATCCCTCCTACAAAAATGATTAGGCGCATAACGCTTCCTCATAATACTCTTCAACTCATCCCAAGTTTCAATACTCCTCTCACCACACCTTCGCCTAGATGTTGTTAATTGATCCCACCAAATCACAGTATAGTCTATGAATGAGCTCACAATCAACCTCAATTTTCTCTCCCCGAAATAATCATGGCACTCAAACCTCAATTTTACTTTTTCTTTTCATGCCACGTACGCCTCGGGATCATTCCTACCCTTAAATTGTGGAATTGTTATTTTTGCACTTCCCGTCCTCCTATTAACACCAACTTCACCCAAATCTCTACATCCTCGTCTCTCCCGACTACTCACATTAAATACATCATCACATTGATCCCTATGAGTTCTATTCAATTCTTCATCCCACTTATCTAATACTCTCCCCATATCCATCAACATCCTTTTCAATCGATCCATCCTATTACTCATATTGACTCAATGATTCAAAAGACTTGAACTGGACAACTGTGGGTTGGAATTTTTATAAATTCAAGAAAGTGGTTCTTGAATTGGAGTTTAGATTGGATTGAACACAATGGATTTTTGGAATAAAGATAGATGATAGAATATTGGACAATTTCCAAGAAATAAAAAAAAAACAATTTTTTTTATTCGGACGTGAACAGTATCGTGGACAGTAATTTTTTTTTATTTTTTTACAAAAACGCGAAAATTTGACTACGAGAACGACAAAGAAAACGGAAGTTGATTTGGACTCAAATTGAGCACAAAAATAACTTTTGAAATTTTTTTGATAGTTTTTTGGATTAAAGACTCAAAATAAATTATTTGACACAAGAACACGAAGAACACAAAAGAAAGGAAAACAAAGACTCAATAAGAAATAAAAGATAGAACCTGATTAGATTGGAGTCTTTGTTCTGATACCAACTGATGCGAACCCCGTAGCAACGGTGACTACGAAACCCACAACGAGATTGATGCAGAATCCAAGAACGTCAATAAAACTCAGGTTGGACTTGAACCCAACAAAGTGAACCAAAAAATCCAACGATAACGATGATGCGCTGAACCCCTTGATTACATAATTGAAGAACTCTCGTACCGATATTTGAACGCCACAAATATTCAACATATTTGATAAGTTCGATTGTTTGAAACCAAGTTTCGAAAGAGAAAAATCTCCATTAATTCAATTCATCAAAGTTCTGTCTACCATGAGAATAAAAATCCTATTTATACTAAAGCAATAAAATCTTAGAAAATCTGAAAAATACGAAATTCTAGAGTCCTAAAATATAGAAATTACCAAAAATAAGAATTAGAGTCAAACTAAACATCTTGCCAAAAATAGGAAAAAATCGGACCAAACCGATAACCAAGCGGTCGCTTGGGTATATCTAAAGCGGTTGCTTAGAAGAAGTTTCTCGCCTCCATGTAGTTTCGGTATTTGCTGGGCGACCGCTTGCCATTTACTCTAAGAGGTCGCTTAGAGTTCCGGCCAACTTCTTTCTTCGATTACTTGTATCGTGCTGATCCAATGGGTTTTCGGCCTCGACCCCAACATGAAATTTGTTCATTGACATGTTGTCTTCAACTCCATGTGTCCCCTTTCCCGAGCATGCATTTGTATGACTTTGTGCGACGTCATTAACCACGTTATCAGCCCTAAACACCTTCGAACGAGCCCTCAACTTCTTCTCAATGGACATTGCACTTTTGATCGCCTGGGGCCTATCCTAGCTCATATCACTTTTGGTCATTTTTCTTTCTTTCTTTCTTCCGTTTTCTTCTCCAATTTGAAATTTTGGCAATGGAACACCTACAACATAGAATATAACTATATTAAGTAACAAAATATTAATGAAAATCTCACAAATAACTAAATTTAATGGTATAAATAAGTGCAAAATTCGCACTTATCAAAATGATTTCTGTAAATGGTGATTTCCTTCAATACTTTTGAAAAGCTAAGGATCAACTTTCAATAGAGCAATGAGGTAGAGAACAATTGTGCTATTCTCCCTAAAATACTTTGACTAAAGAATTTTTTTTACATTAGAATAAAATGTGTATGCCTAACTTTTCAGAAGATTTCTCAACTAAAATTTGACTTATAATTTTGCTTTATTTAAAAATAAGTCAAAAACGCAAATAAGTAGAAATTGAACATTCAATAGAACTGATGGATCTTTTTATCTACTTAACAATATCTATTGGTGAAATTCTCTATAATTTTTTTTTTATGAATACGGCTATCAATACTTCTTATTAAGATCAAAGAATGTTATAGTAAAATACAATCAATATCAAGTATATAAATTCTAATAATGATGTCAAATCTAAAAATAATTGAAAAAGATCAATTTTTATTTTAACATTGCACTAATATAAAGCTGATTAATATTACAGATGCAAATTAAATGATACTGCATTTTATTGAGAAAACAACGTTGATTATTATTGGATTATATTAATTTTCGTCTGAAGATTACATTAATATAAATCTAATTATCATTGTATATATGAATTACATGATGACACATTTTATTAAGAAAACAACGCCAACTATTATTAAATTATATAAATTTCCGTCCAAGAATACATTAATATAACATTGATTATCATGCTAGATATGAATTAAATGATGACGCGTTTTGCTGAGAAAATAATGTCAATTATTATTCGATTATATCATTATTCATTCGAATATAAAGTTTATTATCAATGTAGATATGAATTAAATGATGATTAATTTTTGTAGATATAAATTAAATGATGACGCGTTTTACTGAAAAAAATAGTGTCAAAGACTTTCATGACATAATGCTAACATCTCCTTCTTTCAATTATGGATGACAATGGATCGGAGCTGGGAATTAAATTATTCATTTCTTAATTCTTTGCTCTTTTTTTTTTTTTTTTTTTGACTTCCGGTAATCTCATAAAAAAAAAAAAAAAAATGAAAAAAAAGAAAAAAAACCACATTTTCTCTCATTTTTCACCCCTGTGACGCCACCCCAAAAACGATTTCAGACGGTCAAAACCCATGATAATTTTCTCCCCTGTCCAAAAAGCATAAATCTGTCAATAAAGCATTGTTCAATTTGATAGAGTGATGCAAAACTTCATATCAAATCCCAAAAAATGATTTTTGACATTCCTAAAAATGTCAGTAATCCCTCTAACAGCCCAAGAAACCCTCCTCCTTCCGCCCTCGACCATCAGCACCACCACTTCATGATCCCTCCTCCTCCATCCCTGCCACCCTTCTCGGCCTCACCTAGCGGCGGCCCTGGTTGTGGTGATGATGATGAGTTTCCTAGGAGGGATGAGAGGTGCCTGCAGTGGAGCAACCAAGAAACAAGGGACTTTATAGAAATCAGGGGCCAGTTAGAAGGGGAATTCACCTCAACAAAGAGGAACAAGAATCTCTGGGAAATGGTGGTTAGCAGAATGAGGGAAAAGGGGTACAGGAGAACCCCTTATCAGTGCAAATGCAAGTGGAAAAATCTTGTTAACAGATACAAGGTGTGCGCGGGCTCGCGCGTGTGTACTCTTTTATTTTTTTTTTCTTTTTCTTTTTCATTTTTTGATTAATATCGTTTGATGAAATTGATTTATTTCTGCGATGGAATAGTTCGGTTGAGTAATTGGATTCATTTCGTGTTGGAATGATGAAACACTCATACTCAAAATTTGGTACAAAGAGTTGAAATGGTCTGAGATTTATGTTTTTTGTTCTCTTGATCGTTACATTCAACTTTAATTGATATGTTCTGTGTTGGACTTTTGAATTTGTTAGGATTCATCAATGGCCACTCGAAAAAAAGAAGGCATACGAGGCTAATGCAGGAATTTGTTTATATAACTGATACGATTCTAATGATGCATCATCGATATTCTTGTATAGGGACCCTAATAGAATTCATCGTTTACTTGGCAAAAAATGCCTGAGTTAATTCAAGATTATGCTTGGTACTTGAGACTTTATATTCATTACTAAATCTTGCCGTTTTGTAGAAATGGAATCTATAAGTTCTTTGGTAAGTTTTTGAAAACTGTTGTATAGTTGCTGGCTGTCTTTGAGAATGTGTCAGTTTGGGGACATGAGTGGGTTAAAAATAAGAAATTGGTGGTTACTTTGGGGGAAAAGGGGGATGAAAAAAGGAGAAAGATTGATAATAGAAATTATGTTTTTAGGCTTGCTTGGAATGCTTAGGAATGGCCAGTATTGTTTGGATGACAAGGAATAAATTTCGTTTGATTCCCTCTCGATGAACTATTATTGGGTTTTCGTGTCTGTATGCTGAAACGTGAAATATTATTTTTGCTTTGACATAATTATTGTGTAGAAATTCTTTGATGTTTTTATTTTTAGTGTGGAGAGGTCATGTGATGAAATATTTGTGGTGTATCTTTTTTTGAATTGCAAGGCACTGATCCTCGATTCTTAGTTATAATGTAAGCTTAGAGTTTTAAGGCTTTAGAAGTTATTTGGGAGTCATTTTGTGGTTTTGCGCAGAAGTCGAATTCCTGATAGAAAGGTTGCTAGTCAGAAGGATAAAGTACTAGTTCAACGATAGTCCAAAACCAAATAAAACTATGTTACGTTAGGGTGTATTGTGAATTTCTGCGTGCTCTGAAAATTTGAATCTGGTCCAGTACAGGTTAAGGAACTTTTCCTTTGTTCTTACTGATTCTCCAACTTTAGACCATAACTTTAATGTCTTCTGATTTTTACAGGGACAAGAAACATATGTTGTAGGTAGCAGTCAGCTGTGTCCATTTTTCGATGAGTTGCATGCAGTTCTATCAGCAAGTGCCGATGATACGCACCAAACTCAGTTCGACTATGAGGTTGCTTTGACGCGGGGAAAAAAGAGGCTCAAGAAAGTTGACGGGTATCAATCCGCAGAAAAAGAAGAGGAGGATGACGAGAGCGATGCGGACGAGGTTGTAAAGGCACCTAAAAGGGGGATCGGGAGAGAAAAACGACAAAGAGCAGGAGCATCAGAGAAACTTTCAAAAGAGTCTTCTACAAATGCTAGCAATACCGATAGCATCCTCAGTAATCTTAATGAGATGCTGAAGAGTTTCTTCCAGCAGCAACAGATAATCGACATGCAGTGGAGGGAGTCTATGGAGAAACGGGCCAAAGAACGTGATCTTTGTGAGCAGGAATGGCGACAAACAATGGAAAAACTTGAAAGGGATAGACTGATGATGGAACTGGCTTGGAGAGAGAAGGATGAAAAGAGGAGGACGAGAGAAGAGAGCCTGGCTGAGAAGAGGGATGACCTCTTAGCGAGACTTGTGAACAAACTCGTCCCATGAAGACAATGCTTGAGGTTCACCAGTATAATGGACAAGATTTTAACATCTTTTTATCTTCTTTGATATTGTTTAGTATTATCCAATCGTCCCTACCAAACATGTGAGAGACGTAATTTGACTTTCAAAGTAAAACTCTTCGGAGGTTAGAATTGTGTTGTGTTGGGTCATAACTTCAATGTTAGACTTGGGTAATTATCACAAAAATGGCTCTACTTTTTATTTTTTTCCCCCCTATTTTCATATTTTATTGTGAAAAATGTCATTTTCTTAATAAAAAAATGTAAAATGACAAACGTACCCTCCTGTTTAAATAAAATAAAAAGATAAGAAAAATTAAAGAATAAACTGCAATTATAGTCCTGAATTTTTAAAAAAATTACAAATGAGTCCAAATAAATTATTAATAGGGTTATTAGCACAAAATATCTCTATTTTTTCATATTATTGTGCAAAACGTCCCTACCTTTTAATATTTTTGGCATTTTCACCTTTATTTTTACATTTATATTAAGGAAATCATTATTTTCATCAATTTTTTCAATTAAAAGATGTAAATTACCCTCATATTTAAATTTAAAAACAATAAATAACAAATTGCAACTACACTCCCAAAATTTTCAAAATTTTTTTAATTATTTATTTGAAATTTATTTGTACTCTTTTGAAAAATTTGGAAATATAGTTACAATGTATTATTTATTTTTATTTAAATAGGAAGGTATATTCATCATTTTATATTTTTAATTGAGAAAATGGATGAAAATGATGATTTTCGCAATGAAATCTGAAAAAGCCAAAAGATGATAGATATGGACATTTGGTATAATAATATTAAAAGGTATTGACGTTTGTGCTAATTACCCTTTTAATAATTTATTTGGACTCATTTATAATTTTTAAAAATGTTTGGGAATATAATTACAATTTGTTCTTTAATTTTTAATTTTTTTGTTTTTGTTTTATTTAAATAAGAGTGTATATTTGTCATTTTACATTTTTTTTTAAAATTTAGAAAATGACATTTCTGCAATGAAAAGTGAAAATAGGGGTGAAAATACCAAAAAAATGAAGGAAATAGACGTTTTGTATAATAATATCAAAAGATAAATACGCTTTGTGCTAATTACCATTTTTAAAAATATTGCATTTTCAAGAAGCTACTACCTTGAGAATTTGAACCAGGGCTATGGTTCCGTTTCAAAACAATGCAACCTGGCCCACGTGTAAACCAAGATAATCCGTTTGCCCCTTTCTTTTTTAATGGTTTAAATGTATAAAGGTAAGACATAAATACAAAAAAAAGAAGGTAAATTTTCATAAGGAAGAGTATAAGTATGATCCATTTCAATAATAAGAAAATAAGTTTCAAACTTCAAAAATCAGATTTTTATTAATTTTTATTTATTTATTTAATTAAATATATAAAGGTCGCAGATATATATAATTTGGTCACAATTTCATTTTTTGTCACATATTGTCATATTAATTAATCACAAATTATTTTGAAGTAACAAATCAAATATTTTATAGGTCACAATTTATTTTCGAAATCACAAATCAGAATTTTAATATGTCACAAATTATTTACGGTCACGATTCACATATTTCATAGGTCACAATTTGTTCATCGGTCACATGTCACAATTATTATAAGTCGTAACTTATTATACAATCACAAATTATCAGATTATTGGTCACAGATTAATAATTTGTTAGGTCACATATTATTTATTTCTTAGTCACAAATTATCCAAATCATTGGTCACATATTTTTTACTGGTCACAGATTAATCAATTTAGTGGTCACAATCAACCAACTAATCCGTGACCACCACCTGACAACAATCTCCACCATACTACTGCTACACCTCGACCGACCAAAAAATTCCCGAACCACCACGATCACCGCCGCTGCCACCACCACAATCACTGCCAATATCATCCCGTCACCAATCCACAGCCACCACCAACAGATTTACCATCATCGTCATCCAAACACCACCGCCACCACAACCCCCTCACCAACTAAAAACACCCAGCACCACCACCGTCACGACAACAGCGATCACCACCATCGCCTGTACCTCACCACCCCCTATAACCACCGCCAAAACACCCTAACAGAGCTGCCACCATCCAACATCACTACACAACCACCAGAAAACAACATCAACTACAAAATACCACTTGCAAACATCACCCATTTTCTTCTTCAGATCTGAACTACAGCAACCACAACCAAAATAGTTGTCATCAGATCCACCACCGTCACGACAACAACGATCACCACCATCACCTGCACCGTCACCATCCAAACCCACAAAATCTCACCACCTAAACTACCTTCGCTGTGTCATTTCACCATCGTAACTCGTGGTGATTCGCGAAAGGGACAGGTGTGGCGACGCGGTGGATCTGCTTTGCCATGTCATCTCCTTTTCATTACAGTAGCGCCCGCGATGGAGAGAACTCGTTGGGTGGACAGAACATCGAGAGGTAGAGTGAGATTAGAGAGAGAGAGGAGTGAGATTAGAGAGAGAGAGGAATGATGTGAGTTTTTTGAGAGAGGGAAGTGTTTGAGAAATAATTTAGGGTTTGGTTTGTGTGGAATAAATAAATTAATTTTAAAATATCTGATTTTTGTATAATCAAACATTCCATCTTATTTTTGAAAGTAGATCTTGAAAAGTTGGTCTTTGTGTAATTACCAAAAAAAAAATTGAATTTATTTCCTGATTCTAGACTTTTTGAAATAAATTGTAAAGCTCATAATATTAAAAAAATCGTAATTACATGTTAATATATGCTAATACTAACGACAAAATCTATCTCGATAAATGAATGTTCAATAAATTAATAATCTTGCTTAAATAATAATTTTTTTTTTTTTTTTGAATTTGTCAATTTATTAAGTTAATAGAGTTACTAAATGCAAGATAATGATTTTATTTAAAATCTTTAAACCCAATGAAAAATATAAATAATAATTGATAAATACATTATAATTTGTAATATGTTATGAAAAGAGAGAAAAAGTGAAGGTGAAATATAAATCAATAGACTTGTGTGTATTTTAATAACCAAAACCCTATATTTATAGGAAAGAATTAAGAATACAACGTCAATCATTTCTATGGCCACAGAGGCACAATTGTCATTCACTAATAAATGTACCATTTACAACACTTCTTATTGAATGACACATTATAAAATATCTATCTCGTTGAAACCTTGCTTGATAAAATCCAATGAGACAAATAAAAAACAAACGAAAGAAAAAAATACAGTTATTTTGGAGTATTAAAAATAAATGTTGCCTCATTAAAATATTACTAGAAAAATTCAGTGGGATAAAACCTAAGCAAAAGAGGGAAAAAAAAGTACAGGTACTCCCCCTGATGTTGATCACTGAATATTTTTTAGTCGACGCATTCCAATCTCATGAACCAATTTATTGAATTTAGATGTCGACAGTACTTTTGTACATAAATCGATTGCATTGTCTCTTAAGTGATTTTGTTGGACATCGATATCACTATTCTTCTGAAGGTCAGTCTATGAAATAATTTTGGAGAAATATGTTTTGTCATGTTACCTTTGATCTAACCTCATTTGAGTTGTTCAATATAAGTTGCATTGTCTTCATACAAAATTGTTGAACTATCTTTAGTTGAAGTTAACCCACATGATGCTTAGATATGATGTGTCATGTTCCTCAACCATACACAATCTCGGCTTGCTTCATGGATTGCAATAATTTCATAATAATTTGAGAATGTTGTTGTCAATGATTGTTTCACAAATCTCTATGATATAACTGTTCCTCCACTTGTAAATACATATCATGTTTGTGATTTAGCTTTATGTAAGTCAGAGAGATAGCATGCATCTGCATGTCCCACTAAAACGGATCCCGACTTTTGAGAATAAAATAATCTTAAATCAATAGTACCTCTTAGGTAACGAAAAATATGTTTAATACCATTCTAATATTTTTGATATTGCAATTTTTGGTGAAATGTGTCTCATGTTGTCTTGTACCATCTGCATAAGAGATATTTTAGCAATCTTTGATAATTGTAATAACGTGATGATTTAAAAAATAGATTGTGTTGATCTCTTCAAGAGTCTCATATAGATCATAGTATTATTTTAAGGGTAAATGTCTTACACGTTATGACATTCCTTACACGAAAAAATATGCCTTATTAAAATTTTATTAGGAAAAATCCTATAGAAAAATTCTAATAAAGGAAAAATGGTACATTATTCTTTTGAATATGATGTAAAAGTTGTCTCGTTAAAAATATTGCTAGAAAAATTCAATAGAACAAAACATTGGTCAAGAAAAAAGAATACAACGCATATTTACTCCCCCTCATGATAACATCCATTGAATTATGTTTCAGCATTTTAAATCATTCAGGGATAATATTAAATTTATGTAAGATGAATTGATTATAATCACATTTATTATATGCACATCAAATTTCATGTATTGTCACTCTAATAAGGTAGAGACCCATGATTACATCCACCACATGATAACTTAACTATTTATATAAGTTTTCGCGACATTTATTATGTAAATAATCGTACATTTCATATTACGATTTTATTTTTTAATTTTCATTACGTATAAGTATACACTTTTAGGTGTTCAAACTGTATATCTAGAAATTTTAGGTTTATCTAGTAAATTCAATTTTACTAGGATCACGTTTAGAAATTTCAGATTTCTCTAGTAATTTTTTTTACCAGGATCGCGTTATTATATTTGACCAATCATTACTTCGATCGATGTATTTCAACGAATTTATTTTGATTACTCGCTATTCATAATATGATGTAGTATATCATGTGCAAATGTGTTGTCCACAATCCTTTCTTTTTGTTTTCGATTCTATTTATTTCTCCATAATAACATAACTTATTGATATATCTCAATTTTCAATATATCAGGTACGTGAACCTCTTCTTGAGTTTTGTAATTTGTTACATCTAAATACTAATCAAGAATATATATACCTCCTTAATGAGACCATCTTTGCTAATTGTTCCAATTTCGTGCGACGATTTTTTGTATTAAAATTGAATATCATCACGCTTGAAGCGTGATATAGATATATCAAATATAATGTTAACAAGTTTCCCTCATAAGACAATAATTCGTGTTAGAGCATTTAAAACTGGTGCATGATATATTGTTTTATCTTTTTGATCAGTAAATATATCTAAATAAATTATATTTCGAACTTCTGGTTCGAATGATATTTTGCGAGGATTTAGATGATAGTGCATTTATACATTATTTTCAACTTCTTAATTCCTCTAATGTTGAGAGAATTGTCTAATCAAATTAACAGTCGTTTTTCAACGTTGTAAAATATCATCAATTTGAGATAATGGTTCAAACTATCCATTTATTCTCAATATTCTTTACTTATTATTTTGTTGCAATGTGGTTGATCAATTACACTACCAAATAATCCAATGAAGAAATTGGGCTCTGGCAATAAGTCAATGATGATGGGGAGAACTATATATTTGCATTATGCGTAATAAATGTGAAGCAATTTGTTCTCAATTAAATTAATTAGGAAACATTTAACAAATAACAGTGTTAAATCATTTATCGATATCTTAACTAACTCTTATTAAGAAGTTGAGATTGGGGATCACTAACATTAACAAGACACACCGTCTTGATTGTATAATCTGAAAATTATGCTCACAATTTGAGCAGTAATTTCACAAATTTCATGCTGTGAACACCATGCAATTATATAATATTTGTATCAAATCCATTAGATACAAATAATATTTAGATGGCCAACATGGTAGATAACGAGGCCTATGTATCAACCTAATTAATTTTCAGAAATATAAAAAAATTCAATCCCTATTTTAACTAGTGATGTTTAACGATCAATTGTCGATAAAAAGAACAAATGACAGATAGGAATTCATTGAATTGAAGAATCTTCTCGTTCTTCATTGAATACCCATTTAAATTTTTTAATTTTGCATCATTATTGATTCAGTGATGGTCTAACTAATCATGTCATATAATAAAATCAAATTGAATTTCTTATTCAATATAAAATAGAATTCAATTATTTAATTTAAAAAATATAATTAAATATTATATAATCATATATAATTCAAGTAGTTAAACTAATCAAAGTTATCATGATAGTAGTTATATGTTTTCTTTCAGGGATAAACATAAATTCAAAATGATACATTTTTCGAAAATGTGCTGCTTCGAAAGAACGTTGTATTTTATTATTGCTCATTCAAAAGCATTATGTTGATACTATTATGAAATTTTTGAAATTATAATTCAAACTCTTCAAGAACAATCAAATATTATTATAATAAATTACACAAGAATTTACTATTCTAGAGTAAAAATATAATTTATATTAAATTGGATGTAATTATGTTTTTCGAGAACAAGTAAAATCTAAGTAGAATATTAACGAAAATTACAATGTGTTGTTTTGAGATCATATTATATTTCACTGATGCTTCTTCAAGAGTAATAGATCAATACTTTTTGGAAATATGAAAAGTTTTAATGTCATACTCTTCAAGAGCAATAAGATATTATTGTTTACAATAATAAATTATGTAAGGATTTACTATTTAGGAGTAAAACCGTAATTTTATGTTAGATCTTATATTATTATGTTCTTCGAGAGCACTAAAATCTAACCAAAATGTCAATATATAAATATGTATACAGAAAAATGGCCACGTAAATTAATAGAGTAATTTAATTTGTGATTTTACATAATATCATTCTCTTTTGAAGTAATTAATATTTTTTTGCTATGGTTCTTCAAGAACATCAATACAAATTTTTTCATATTAAGCTATGCTTTCTTCAGGAACATAACGAGATATATAATTTTCAAGAGTATAAATATATTATTCTTCTGAAATATTGACATTAACGATTCGTTCTACCTTTCGAACTAAACAATATAATTTTGAAATTTGTGCTCTACACGAGTAACAAATGAAATATTCTTACGGAATATTTTTATAACGTGGATTGTGTTTATTCAAGAACATTAACACAATACTCGTTTAAAATATAAATAATTTAAATTATGCTTCTTCAGGAGTATTGAGTCAATATTCTTCTGGAACATTGAAATTGTAATATCATACTCTTAATGATCAAGTAATATTCTTCTAGGATATTAGTAATGTTGTGTTATTTTCGGAGCAATAACATGATACATTATCAATTTAAAATTTATAAAAGAACATCTACAAATATATAATTAGATTAAAGAATATTAATTACCATATAAACATGATATAAATTTATATATAAAAATTAATTGTCAAACATGAATTAGGAAAAAGAATCTCCATATATATAAGTTAACAAAATTGACTAAATTTTTTATTAGTTAAATCTTTTACCAACATGCGTGAATTTTACATATACAAAAATTAAAGGTAGAATTAATATGTGATAAAATCAAAAGGCTAATTCTAAATCATTTATGTGTGAATTCTAAACAGTGTAGTGATTGCCCACGATAGAATTGAAAGAGCAAAGGCAAACGTAATAATTGACAGACAAATATAAATGATATAGGCAAAAAGAAAATTTTAGGCACCATATAAAAAGATAAAAAAAAAAGAAAAGACAAGAACCATTCTCGTACCTTTGGGAAAGAAAATTAATGGGCTAGATCAAGATATGTCTTCTATTGTTAACGAATTTTTCTTTGAAGTTTCAATAGATCCTCAACCACGAAAAAAAAATTTACATAGAAGAACAAAGGAAACATGAACAACAACAAATTAAAGGTTGCATAAATCGATACAAATTCATTATGCTTAAAAAAGCGACAGGATTGATTGACGAATTGATATGCATATATAAAATAATCCACATGTTACCAAATTAATTGTGGTACATGTGATAAATGATTATACTTATAGAAATATTACTATTATCACTAAATTTGGAAAAATTACGCTTTCGTACTGATAACGTGCTATGAAAAGAGAAAAAAAGAGAAGATGAAATATAAGTCAATAAACTTTTGTGTATTTTATTAAGAACCAGTGTTCCATATTTATAGGAAACAAGACAACGGTAATCATTTCTAGAGCTACATAGGCACAATTATTATTTATTAATAAACTTACAATTTACAACATAACATATATTAATGAACTTTTTACTAAAAAACTTCTATTTTTCTCAATTTAACTTTTTCGAAGATATGCACATAAAGTTCTTTTCTTTTTTCATTTTACTTGAACAAAACTCAACTCTTTTTTTTTTTTTTTTCCTTTGTGGCAATACATATATGCATATGGTATATTTTTCCCACTTTAAAGAAAGTAATTATTTACAATAATTATATTCACACCACATTTTTATTAGTCAATGACAGTTTAACCGCACCTAAAATCCACATTTTTTGTTCATTATATTCATTATGTTCCAACTTTTTTTTGGATGTATTCTTATCCCCAGTCTTCTACTAATTAATACATTTCATCTTTGATAACTTTCATCCAAAAGATCCTTTAAGAGGGCATTTAACCACTTATTTGCTCATCATATTTTTAAAACAATGAACATAAAAAGTGCAATAAATTATTTTCCCTCATTTTAGAATAAGCAAACTACAAACATAATATTTTGACAAAAACTATCATGAATAACGAGAAATGCTAATTATTCATTGATCGATAAATTAGTAATCCTTCCAAAATAATAAATTTTGTCGATCTCAACATTATTGTTTCATACAACTTTTAACTAGGTCAACAACTACTTAACATGTCCTTGTAAATTACATTTTGAATTCTTAATACCTTATATTCCCAATCCTACATGCATATAAGATACTTCAACGCATATCATGTAGTACCTATACTTAAACCAAAATAATAACGAATGCTACTCTTGCTCTAATACTGGATTATAAATCTGTAGTCTTTACATGTTCCTCTAAGCTAAGGTCCAATTGGAAGGTTTTTTTACTTTTGCTTTTATTTTATGTAGAAGAGCTTTTATGAATAAGACATTGAATTTTTTTTTTCACAAAAACGCTCTTCTAACTAATGAAAATACCTCCAAAAATTATCCTAATAAATGCAAAAGCATTTTTTTTAGCCTCGAGAATCAAGATCAACTTTTGACTTTTCATATAACATATCAAACAAGCCTTTAGTTTGGTCATGGTAACATAGAAATTAGGTCGACTTGGAATTTTTTTTTAAGTTTGTGATAACTGTCAAAACCGATTGATCACCTTCTAATTTTGTTTCTATTCATTGTTTAGATCACTTTTCTACATGGGACAGGAGTCTAACCCTTTAACCCTCTATTCTTTTTCTTTTCCAATACTGTATTCTAACATGAGTTTAACCAGTTGTGAAGAATCGACTAGTTTAGCATTTTCTCTCTCTCCATTATTGTCCAAAATACCGTACAATTCACCTAGCAAAATTGCAATTATGGCTTGTTTGGTAATCATAACTTATTTTCACTTTGGTGAAATTAATTAATTATGTAGCTTTTCACTTTCTAAGAACGGGGCTTATCAATAATCAATACGAAACAAAAATCTCCCCATCGAACCGCAGAGGCGTCGGTCGCTCGCGTGTGAAGTCACCGCCACACGTGCCATCTCTCCAGTCCTATTGGCTCTTCTACGAACGCCCTTAGAATTCGAGCATCTCTCTCACGGACACACACTCATACTTTCTCTCTCACACACACATTGTTGCTAGAATCCAACAGTCGACGCACTACTGCAGACCATACATCTACATACAGAAATGTTTACATGCATTTATTTTTAGAGAGAGAAAGTGAGGACCCTTCTCATTTTTTGTTGCAATTACATAACTTTACAGCTCAACTCTAAATTTCCCAGACTCTCCTTCTCTCTCTATTTCTCCTTCTCTGTGTTTTGAGCTCAACATCATATTCACAGACCAAATCTACCATCGCCACTGCCTCCACCGGGTATTTTGTTGTTTTACGGGTTTTAGTCAAAATTTCCTCATCTTGCTAATTTTAATCGGTATAAAATTGATATACTCACAGGAAAACGCCCAAGTTGTGAATAATTCGGTTGTTTAGTATTCTTGATGATAATGGGTGGCTGAATTATGCTAAGATTGTCAATTGCTGACTGTCTGAAGTGATGATTTTGATCTGCTTTTTTATGAATAAATGATGAAATAAAGTTAAATTTCAATGTATTGCGTGGAACCTTTATTTGTTATTGTTGTTTATTATTCTTTTTGTTTTCAAATTTTTGGTCAGCAATAATTTACTGTCACTGATGGTAATTACTGTAGGTCGCAATTTAGTCAAGAAAAGTGTGGAGAAGGAAAAGAATTTGATAGTGAAGAGTGTGGTTTGTTTTATTCTATTGCACTTAACAGTTTGTTAACAGTTATAAGACACTGAATTTATGTATGAAAGATTAGTAAGAGAAAGGGGTATTACAAAGGGATTTTATATTTTGGGAACTTAAAAAGGACAATGAAAGAATCAAATTTCCAAAATTTCTATCTATATACACATACTTTCTCTTGACATATTTGTTTTTACTTTGATTAATCAATATCTCATGCTTATATATAATTCTGAGTTATGTTATTGAGTGTGTATTTTGCACGAACAATAATGGGCTACTATACTGGAAATGGTGGCGTTGTTTGGTCATAGTTCTATGGTATTTTATATTATCTAAAGAGAAGAGAAAGGGAAGGAAGTGGAAGAAAGGGCTATATGAAGGGCTGGAGTGGCTAATTTGAAATGAATTTAACTGTTCACCCATTTTTCTTTTGGTGTAACATGAAATTTACGTGTCACAATATTTGAACTTGTAGCATTATCTAGGAGGTTGTTCGATGCAATGCAATGTAATGTTTGAAAGGGGGCACTTTGGGCTTTGCATACCTTTTTAAATCTTTCAGATAATTGTCTAACCCACAATCTCACTTCTTTTCTGATTTATTATGATTGCTATCATTTTCATTTATTTTATTCTATTCCTTTGTTTTCAGCTTTTAATGGGAATGATAGTTTTAAAGACCGAATGGTTTGTGCATAAAATTCATTAGGTTTGTTAGTAATTCGTAGATGCTTGTTGAATATGGGTTTCTATAGGCAATTTTAAACATGCTGATTTAGATTTTAAACTGAACACAGAAAGTTTTTGGCTTTTGGTTTTCACATCTTATGAAGCTCCTGATTTACCTGCAAGTGACTACATTGAATTATGGGTTCTGATATATCAAAAGGAAACTTGCGGAAGGTGCTCATTTAAAAGTGAGGAATCAAGTTGATAAGAGTTTTACCACATCAGCAAATGAGTTATGCTTCTTATTTGTAGACTACTTATATGTTGGCGGAGAAGTTTACGAGGCTACGGCTGACTCAATGTTATGGCTATTACTTCTGGATCAAATAAATAAATTTTCCGGACAACAAAAAGTTCAAAAAATTGTTTTGTTAATGTGGAACTGATGAGATCAATGCCCGTGTTTTGTGTGAAGGATTACAAAAGAAAAAAGATGATATAGAAAATCCAGAAGGGCATGAATGATAAAGTTAAGGGAATCATATCTGTTGATTTGATACATTAGCACGGATCTTGAGTTTGAGTCGCATGTTGAACGGCATGGATATGGAAGTGACGTAAGTAACACACCACATGAATTTGATATTCACAGGTCAACTGTTTTAAAAAGAGGACATAGAATTTGTATTGATATATTGAGAACTAATTCACGCGCGTCTAAATGTGTGCATGCATATATATCAAATGATAAATATGCACACACTCATGTAATGAATTCAAGCATGTGACTTTTTTTCTTTTCACTAAAAGTTGTTAAAGTTTGCTTTTGATCCACCTACCATCTACAACCATAATTCTTTGAGTAGTTCACTCCAACTAGAGCTGGAAATTGTTTGGCAACTTGAGCATTATGTTCCAATGATTAGGCTTCTAAGTTTTTCAAGCTAGTAGTTGGAATTGAGTCTTTTTTGTTGGTTAGACCCCTGGTGGTGTTATCCGCTGGAGCAAGTACACATTTACAGAGCGCCATGAATAGACAGTAGTTGAGTGCAAAATTTGTAACATCCCATTCTGCATTGAAAATGAGGGTATTATTTGAGTGGTTTACAAGGATTAATTTTGGCCAATTGGCTCCTACTTGGAACTATGGTTCAGTGGTTAGATCATTACAATTTTGACTCCCAACCTGTAATCATCGAAGAACTTCTTGATTGTGTGTTTCAGCACCAGCTCCAGAATCTCTGGACTTCTTATCCCTTTGTGGATCACCAAAAATGAACTTGTTCTTCCCTAGTTGGAACTTCAGTCACCTCTCTTAATCAACAAAACTCTCAAGGTTGTTTGGTAGAGGATTTTGTGGTGTTTTAATATTGTGGTTGAGGTAAGAGAATAATGGTAGTCAATAGTGTGTTCTTCAAAAGGATCTTTTCTTCGATGTATATTTGCTCAACACACCATAGACTAGGATTTTCGTTGTTTATTTATAGTATTTTAGAGTTATAGGTTGTTTGGGATTGTTTAAAGGCTGAAAATTGCAAATCATGGTTTCCAGGTCGCTCGAGCGCCCCTTGAGCAGTCAGTCTTTGGAAAAACAGCTCGAGCGTTCAATTGGCGTTCTTCAAGCATTTTTGGATCTTGCTTGACCTTCTTGAACTCACATCAAGTACTACTTAACCAACTACCAATACTTGACAACTCAACCCCAATTACAACTCGATTAAATGATATTTTAGACACGAAACTTGTCAAGACTTTTAGACCTAGTAAACTCCCCCTTATCGAACATTTCCATACCTTCGATTTTCTTCAATTAATGTTAACATAATTCTGTAAATGATTTCATGGCTGAAGTTGAAGTTGCTTAATTTGAAGATATGTTCAAAATGATTTGATGCTCTATGAAGGGCACAGCCACAGATCCCACAACGAGGAATACAGAAAGAAAGAATGGAAGCCTTAGAGATGTGACTCCGGGCTCATTGTGTGGAATTCACCTTACTCAAGGCTACATTCCTGTTAGAAAGCCATGCCTGAAATTGTGACTGGTGTTTCTGTTGCTTGATTATTATGACAATTGTTTTGCTCTGTCTGGAAGACTATTTGTTAGACCAGAGCAATTATATTCAGTGGGTCTTCCAGGCAGTATGACTAATAGATTATAAAACTCATTCATGGCATCTGGAAACATCATTATGGCAGATGAAGTGCCATTGCTGTGTTCCTTTTTTTTTCCTGAATTTTGTCAATTATGAGTATGAAAAGTTATTTTCCTACACAAACATTAGGGTTCAATTTGTGAGCAAATTACATCGATTAATTGCAGCTGTCCCACCAGTTCTTTGACCCTATTGATATTTTGACCTGTCATATTGAATACTTCAAAACAAATTGTATGCTCTGTAGAGCACAACTTTTGTTTCATACAAAACTGGATAGCTACTGATCATGACCCCAACATGCATTAATGATAAATACAAAAAGTCTTTTTTCATAAGCGCATCCACTTGCTGCCTTCTTAAAGAAAGTCCTTCGATGCTTATAACATATAGAATATATATGAAGTTATTTTTCTGCTATTGCTTGTTTATAAATATATAAAAATACTAATTATGTTTACCAGGGGGATTTGAAGTGGCTGCAATGTGGCTCTCGTCAACTTGATGACTGCATGTTCGAAGGAACCATTATGGAGCTTTTTGCATTAGATGCTATGTGGTGACCTTTTTATGCCTGATTGAGCTACAATGGGCAGCTTCTGCATATATTTCCTGCAACCATTACTTTTATGCACTCTATTGCTTTACACTCTGGCAAAAGATACTGAAGCTCTCAGCCCTGATGGTATAGTGGTTTGATTTTTTGTTCATTAATTTCTTTAATTTTGCATGGATACTTGTCTATAGACCCTCTAAAGATGTTAAGGGATTTTATTTATTTCTGTGTAATATATTGCATCTATGTAAATGAAAAAATCATGACACAATCTACTGCAACTTGGAATGTGTTTTGTTGTTAAACTTGTCTCCTTTTAAGCACATTTAGCTTCTATTGCCTGTCAGAAATTTCATTTATACAACTCTTGACTTTTTGAACATTAACAAATGGTAATGGAGAAATGCTTATACTTGAAAAAGTGCTTTCTGATTTTCAGGACAGGTGCTGATCAACTTTAGGACAGCCATCATTAGTTCAGATGGTGTTCTGCAGCAGTGGAGACCAGAGGATCCTGATCCATGTGGGTGGAAAGGAGTAGAATGCGACCCCAACTCAAAGAGAGTTACAACCTTGTAAGTTCCACAATGTTGCAAGATTTGTAAAGACTTGAGTTTTCATGAAATATATGTAGGGACTTAGAATGTTCAAAGCTTTAATGGTTGTATGACTAGGATAATGCAAGAAAGATTTTGTTGCTTCTTTCCTATTGTTCCAAGTTGAATGTCTTCATTTCTCTTTTGTAGATCCCAAATTAATATCACTTGCCTGAAATAAGCAGTTACTGGTTTGTTTGCTAAATGAATAATTATCCCATTTCTCTTTTATTGTTATACAACTTCTGTAATCTGATAAAAGACAATTACTTCCATGACTAGATATTCCTATTGTATTTTTAGTATTATTTGCATATACTAGACTTAACCATTTTGCAGAAACAAGGATATACATTCACCATATAGCACTGTCAAGTAAACGGAAGATTGAAATTTAATTTTCAATATCACATTTTTTGCTATGGATGCTGACATAAAGAAAATACTCTTTTAACTTGAGAATTGATCCAACAATCAATTTTCCTCAAAAGTCAAAAGTGGCAGGCAGTTCCATATATAATTAGGGTTTTCTTTCTTAAAAGTTTGTGATGCTATAAAATTTTACCTTCTGTTTGTATTAGATTGTTTTTCCCAACTTCTTCAAAGGTTCATGCTACAGTTATCAGTAATGCGAAACTGATTTGATTGATAGTAGTCTTTATGCAGAAATTTACTTCTAATAATTGGTATCACTTATTGTCCAGGAGCCTCCCCAACCACAAGTTTAGTGGACCTATATCACCAGATATGGGGAAGCTAGAAAATCTGCAATTTCTGTATGTATCTTTTTATTCCTCTTTCCCATCTTATTATTATAACAACTGTTGATACTGTGATAATTATATGTTTGTAGAGCTCTTCATGGCAACAATTTATATGGGTCAATCCCTCCAGAATTGGGAAATCTTACAAGGTTGCAGTCAATGTAAGTACAATAGGGAAACTATTTCTTTAAAGTTTACCATACTTTCAAGTTTCAATATTGCTGACAAGCTTAACTTGGTAATTTGATCCCGAGGATATAATGCCCTTGTTTGGGCTCCATTAAATCAAAAATACATTTTTTTCAAAACTCATTTTCAACCACACATACCACAATAAAATAATATTATACGTAAATTCGAATTTTCCTTACTTTTTAATCACATGTTCTCCAAAAAATTACTATTCCACAATACTTTTTTCCCAAAACCTCGTTAAAATGGAGCCCAAACAACCGCAATCTAAAACGTGATGTTGTGCAACATGAAGTATAAGAGGGCACCTAAATCTTAATTCTTTTTATCATTTATTAATCTCTGCTGTAGAATTTGCTGCAAAGAAACAGTAGTTTATATAAAACTGCAAAAAGGCATTGGTTACATTTTATGATGAAGAATAACATCTCAAAAAAATATGTTAGTTACTTTGCAGTCATTGAATACTTTTTGATGTCAAAAAATGTCATTGAAGATACTACCCATTACATATTTCTCTAATTCATCACTGTTGTGTTCTTTCTGTCTTTCTAGTTTTCTAAGTGTCAGGAATTCTTGATTCTCTTTTATACAGATTTTTGCAGGGTAACTACTTAAGTGGATTTATTCCGAGTGAGCTGGGAAACCTTTCTCAGCTTGAGAATCTGTAAGTAGTTTTATCTGCTCTATGGTAGACTCTTCCCTGTGATTCCGTGGCATCCAAATGAAATTTGAAGTATATACATGCGGTCAAGACTTCGTGCTCTATTAACGTGATAGACAGCCTTGATATGAAAGCCATCGAAAGATATCACCATTTATCTATCTACATTTCAGTGGTTGCAAAGTTAAAGTATTTGTAACGGCGTGACCTTTGTGTCTAAGCTATTAACTTATGTATTATTCGCTTTGGAAGAGTCTAGCCCATCTTACCCCTCATGATTTTTTGTCGCGTACTCAGGATTCGAACCCATGAGCTTTAAGTCGAATTCTGGGACGTGACAAAAAAATATGAGGGGTAAGATGGGTTAGGCTCTCCCAAAGCGGACAATACATAAGTTAATAGTTTGGACACAAATGTCTGGTTGTTAAAAAAAACTCGCATTTTTTGTAACCATCCGAGCTTTGTGCCCGATTGTTCTCTTATTGTCTCCTCTGGGAGGAAATCTTCCTTCTTACCGCTCACGAATTTTTGTTGCATCCCTCAATATTCGAATTCATGATCTTTCCCTTAAGGGAGAAATTGTTCAATTGGTACCACGATTTAACTTAAGTTTCTCATAAGATAGAGGTCTTGAATTCAAATTTTGTGCACGCTATAGAAATTCGTGAGGGATAAGAGGGTAGATACTCTCTCAGAGCGTTCAGTACATAAGAGAATGGCCGGGCACGAGGCTCGAATCGTTACAAAAAAGCGCATTTTTTGTAACGATCTAGGCCTCGTACCCTGTCGTTCTCTTACATACTGTCTGGTTTAGAAGAACTTAATCAAATTTTACCTCTTTCGAATTTTTGTTGCGTCTTAGGATTCAAACA
Organism: Osmanthus fragrans; assembly: GCA_019395295.1. Lineage (NCBI taxonomy): Eukaryota > Viridiplantae > Streptophyta > Magnoliopsida > Lamiales > Oleaceae > Osmanthus > Osmanthus fragrans. The sequence goes on from CM033360.1 coordinate 20,840,311, forward strand.
TGACATTCTCTTAAGAGAGATTTAAGTTGTTCCTGGTACCAATTGGTACGTTATTAGTAAAATTGGTTTAGGCTCTCCCAAAAGCGGACAATACGCAAAAGAATGGCTGGGTACGAGGCCTGGGTCGTTACAACATTCACTACTAGGATCAAGACACACCAACGCGTAATTTTATAATCAACAATTGTAAACTACCCTTCCTTTCATTAATGGAGAAAAATATCAGTTGACTCCATTTTAGGATAGCTAGTAACCTCTTTTGCTCAAGCTGAATCAATAAGGATGAGATAATTTATTGTGTCTTTTTCACTGCTGGATGAGATGTTGCAACATTGTTTATACTCTCCTCCAACTGCTGTTCTCTTTGAACAAACACGGTAAAAGGTGATTGCTAAACTGCAAGATCATGTCTTACATTCTTTTGGTTTTTGTTCAAGCTAAGCAGAGTCAGTATTTCAACTGAGACTATTCACAGGAGTGTCCTCTCTTATCCTCCTTTTGCTTTTAGATATAGTCGAGAAACTTCTGTTCGCTGATTATCCCAGAACCAGGGTTGACAAGAAATTGTTATGAATTACACTAGCCATACTTTTAAATCTGTCCATGCAGTATGTGGCCTGGTCAATTATTTTCAATGGAATTAAGAGAATTTTGGTATCACATAAAAATGCATTTTTAGTAGTACAGGAGTCCTCTCCAAGTAAATGATTTAGTTCTCTGCTGGATTTTTCAGAGATCTCTCGAGCAACTCTCTCAGTGGCAACATTCCTGCTTCTCTTGGGAAGTTAAACAAGCTCTCGATTTTGTGAGTGCCTATAATTTCCAAGTTACATCAATCTTTTGGTCTGTTTCCTGAGGTGTAATACTTATTGTTTCTCTCTTGCAATGTTTGAAGCAATGTGTCAACAAACTTTCTAGTGGGATCAATACCCTCTGATGGTGTTCTTGCCAAGTTTCGTAGTGATTCGTAAGTACTAAATATATATAATCTTTTATTGAGTGGTCCAAATTGTCTGTATGCTTTGTGGTCTTCATTGTGAAGCTGGATAGCATGGTTTTTATATTTTCCTGTTAGTCTAAATCTTGCCTTTTGGTCTACTACACTCTTTATTTAATTTTCTTAAATTTTATTCTCTTTATAGTTTTTGATTGCTTGTACTATTTGAGTGGGATCGAAGAAGACCGGAAATTGGAAAACTTTCTTTTGTCTTATATGGTTTCATACCGGAACCCTCCATCTCGATTGTTCCTAAATTTCATTCTTTCATCGTAACACAAATGAGAGAATAAAATCTGACTTTCTCCCATGTTTTACTTGATTTTTCTTTCTCATCATTATCTTCTCTTCTTTTCTCTTCAACATGAAGCAAACCAACCATTAGATTTCTATTACTAGTAGTTTGTGTACATTCTCAGCAATGGTAGTAGTTGAAGTAGTAATAGTGTACCATCTCTTTGGAAATTAAAAAGACACTGACATGTATAAAAGCACATGAATCTGTTTGAAACATGAGTTATTGAACACGTTACTTCTTAAAAACTGAGTTCACCGAGATTAACCAGGTAAGCATCAGCTAACTTTGTCTTCTTATGCACAATTCAATCAGCAACTTTTTTGGTTTTATACATGCTTCTAATGAAGGCACTGTTGTCATTTTCTGTTATTTTAATCTTTGCAATAAAGGTGTGTGATTGTGCATTTGCATTGCTGATTGATGCTTCTCATGGCAGCTTTGTTGGAAATCGTGAATTATGTGGTAAGCAGATACAAATATGCAAGAGCAATGGTGGTTCTTCTGCATTGTCGCCTACTGATTTAGGTAAAATTTATTGCATGGGATATTGTTCATTCAATGTTTTTTCAGTTTATAGTGGCTGAGATATTTAGTCAACAGTATGTCCTGAGGGCTGAGGGACGGGCTAGCCTTTTCCTTTGTGACCAGAGATAGATTTTACTTCTGTGCAGAAGTACAATGCACATACCCAGAAGGGAGGCTCATGCCATGATTTCGTATCTGCCAAATCTTCTGATCTCCAGTGTGTTGACCTGATAGTGATGAGCATATTATGATAATCAAATGTGCTAATGATATTCTTGAAGATCTTATTAGAAGTGTGATGATATGAATGACTTTTAGGCTTTTTGTAGTTCTAGACTCCCTGTAGTGGATTATCATTTTTATGTGATTACTGATTTGATGATTTATGAAAACTTATTGCATTTCTATTAATTGGTTTGAATTATTTTATCAATTTATGTTGAGGCTTAAACTACCTAGTCTCGTGGAGGCAAAATGCCTTGGTTATCAATTGATCCTTTTTAAACATAGGATGCATTATCGTGGATGCAAAGGATGTGATCTTAATCCATTTTCAAAATCTTTCCTCTTCATTCTCACTTAATTATTAGTTAGTTCAGTATATTATTATACATATAGCGAAACAAGACATTGACAAAAAAAAAAGAAGACGGTATGATGATAGAATGTTGGTCATATCTCGGGATTATTCATTTATTCATTTATTAATATAGAGCAAGATGTAGAACATGAATGAGAATGTCCATTAATAATGAAGGTGCCTTTGTTTCTTGTTGGTCACCTTAATTTTTTCTTTTCCATTATATCCTTTTCAAGGTAGCATCTAATGTTGGTCTTCATGATGTTTTTAGCCCAAAGTCAGTTCAAGAAGAAATATTCAGGACGCCTTCTCATAAGTGCACTTTCTACTGTGATTGCATTGCTTTTGGTTGCACTTGTGTGTTTCTGCGTCTGTTTCCTGTATAAGAGGCTTGGCAAAAATGATAGGAAAGGCCTTGCTATTGACGTCAGTGGAGGTACTTATCTGTTATCTATGCACCAAATTGTATTGACAATACTTGTTAGCTGTGACATCTTTGTGCCTTTTTAATATTTTTAACATATCGAAGTTTTTTCAACTTTCATTGCTCAGGTGCATCAATTGTGATGTTTCATGGAGACTTGCCTTACTCTTCAAAAGACATCATTAAAAAACTGGAGACATTGAATGAGGAACACATAATTGGTGCTGGGGGCTTCGGAACAGTGTACAAGCTTGCGATGGATGACGGTAAAATATTTGCCTTGAAAAGGATTGTAAAGATAAATGAGGGGTTTGATCGTTTCTTTGAAAGGGAGCTTGAAATCCTTGGAAGTATCAAACATAGATACCTGGTAAACCTGCGTGGATATTGCAATTCTCCGACATCAAAATTGTTGATTTATGATTTTTTATCCGGAGGCAGCCTAGATGAAGCTCTTCATAGTAAGATACCTATTTTTGCATAATATTTATTAGGTTGTGTTGTGTGTGCTGCCAATGCTTGAAAAGATAGACAAATGCATGTCATAAAAATGCATGTGCTTGAAACACCTCTTATTTTGAGTGTATTTCTGAAAGGACTGTGTTGCAAGAGTAATGCTACATAGGGAGTGTGGCATGATTCTTGAGCTTTTGCATTCATGCTGTTTGTTCTTTGAAGTTGAGTTGCATATGCTGACTCGGTCAACTGTGCAAAATATCTTCATTGTTGGTTGACTTCGAGATCTTGCTCTTTTATATTCCTTTTACTAGGAAAATAGAAGGAAAATACTTCCACAGTTGGAACTCATCTTAGACCCATAACTGCAGCCTTACATGAGTCCAGTGGTGCATGTTTCTGTTGGGGAAAGCACCATTTAACATAAGATGACTGATATATTTTAGGTAGCCTATAAGGTCATCGTTCATAAAGAATGTGGCTGGGATTCCAGTATATATTCTACAAGTTGGCCATCTGTATTCTACATGCTTCACATTTTAGGTTTTAAATTTGTGTCAAAGCCTTGGCATGACATCATGTTGATGCCTAGTTTAAACAGCTGGAGTGACTACATAGCCATAAGGAGGACAAAATCACTCTCTCAAATTTCCCCACCTTTTTACTTTTTGAACACCTTTAAGTGGATCTTTGTTCCAGTACTGCATTTTAGCAATGTTTTCTGTAATAATGTTTGAGGTGCAACTGACGTTTAGGCCTCAGTTATTTTATTGGGTCTTTTTACAAAGAAGGATTTGGCCTTAGGATTTCAGAACAATGAAATAAGGGAATCCTATTATTATAGATCTTTTTGTTTTCTATCAGAATTTTGGTGGTCACTATTGATGCAAAGAGCAATAAAATTTGACATTCTAAGAAATAACACTTAATGATCTGTGGTTATTGATCCTAATTTCGTTAAAGCTTGCAGGTTGATTCCTTATCATGCTAATATAATACTTTTTTTCACTCTCGAGGAAAGCCCACTTCCAGGATATCATTAATTGACAATGTTGCAAAGCACATCCCCTCCACTAAGGAACACATAACTCCTGGTCATTTCTTTTTGTGCTCTATGTAAGGCTTTTCTGATTGCTGAAATAGACTAGTAGTTTGTTGAGCCAGCAGGAGATAACACTATCGATAGGCATTCCTTTTGGGAATGACTATTGGCAACAAGCTAAATGATAATTGCGAGGGTATCTAACTAATCATCTTTAGTATGAGTATAAAAGTTAGAGTAACACTTGAGTAACAACAGCTAGCCCTTCAAGTTTGTGTCAGTTAATATTCTTAAGTTCCATTATAACTGAAATTTTTCAATCTAGACACAATTTCCATGCCCTCAAGATCCACATTAATGTGGTCTTAGTCTTTAATGCGAAATGTTTACTTCTTGCACTTGCCGAAGTTTCTGCTGGACGGCAATCATCTTTCAGTTTTTAACAACAATTTGACTTTTCATTCTTGTCTGTGTATCTGTGAATAAAAGCTGACAAAGTTTTCGTCCATGAGTTTTAGCTAGCATTGAACTCAGCCTTTAACCTGAACATGATATTCTGGTATTTAACTCTTTATGATTACATGTTTGTTTCCTATTTGATGTTGTAACTAAAGTATTGTTCCACATTTTCTGGTTACAAAAAATACTCATCATTCACTTGTTGGACAGTTACAAACCTCTCACGTCATTGTGATGCAATAACACAATCTATCTTCTATGCAGAGAGGGGTGAGCAGCTAGATTGGGATGCTCGTTTAAATATTATCATGGGAGCTGCAAAAGGGCTTGCCTATCTGCATCATGATTGTTCCCCTCGGGTTATCCATCGTGATATCAAGTCAAGCAACATTTTGCTTGATGGAAATTTTAATGCTCTAGTGTCTGATTTTGGACTGGCTAAATTATTGAAGGATGAGGAATCCCACATCACGACAATCGTTGCGGGCACCTTTGGATATTTGGCTCCTGGTAAGAACAGGAAATTAAAATTCACTTTTGCCTGTTTTTTATTTAATACACAAGGCAATTATACCATTAATGGTTTCCAGGTGCTCACCACAAGATGGTCTAATGAAATGTCTCATTTTCATATACAAGTAATTTATGTATTCATTTTCATCATATGTGCATTGTGTATGTGAAATCTTGGTGAAGTATATAATTATATCTGGTTACTCCAATTATATAGAACTGAAATTGCATAGCTATGACCATTAAAAAAAAAAAAAAAAAAAAAAAAAAAAAAAACCAATTGAGGACTGACTTAAGGCCCGGTGTCAGAGTGAGATGAGCAAAAAATGCCCCAAGGTGCTAATTCGAGGCAATTTTTGGTGGCCCACGCCTCAGTTGTGTGAGGCACACACCTCAGAACACTGCCTCATGGTTTGTGAGGCATGTGCTCCTTAGTTCCCGAGACTTATTTATTTTGCTTTAGGTGTGGGCCGTTTAACTAGTTGGAAATAACTCATTGCTTACTTTATGAGATTGTGTTTGTCATACGTCCACTTTCCAACCAACTAAAATAATATATATATTTTTTTCTTTTATATGGCTTTAAATTGTTCTTTTATGAATTTGAAGATTTTGTATGAGCTTATTTTGCATTTTAAATTTTTGACATTTTTTCGGTTTATGGTAAGGCTATAAGCCTCAAAATGCCTCGAGGCTAATATTTCACCTTATAAAGGAAAAATGCCTTAGTACACAATTATGCCTTTTGAAACATTGGCTATGACTACATGACAAAGTACCATGTAACGTGGCAAGCTTCATAAATAAGGGAATTGATATCAATTTTAATCAGAATACTGATTTAGATATTTTCTTTCCTGCTTTGTCACAAGAAGATATGCTAACCACTCATGGCATCTGAATATGCAGAATATATGCAGAGTGGAAGAGCTACAGAAAAGACTGATGTTTATAGTTTTGGGGTTTTGGTTCTTGAAATTGTGAGTGGAAGACGGCCTACTGATGCTTCCTTCATCGAGAAGGGCCTAAACATTGTTGGATGGGTATGCCTTTTCACAATTTGTTATCGTATATCTTTACAGCCAAGATAATGCTTTATTGCTTGAGATGCGCATGTGAAACTAATTTAATTATGCTCGACTTCATATCTCAATTTACAAGTCTATGTACAACAATTCTACGGAACATTAATGATTGGCGTAATAGTTTCAATTATGCCCTTGATTCTGCCAAGGACTTCCGTTGCTATCTAGATTCTCTAGTGGGGGACGAAAACGAGGTAAACTTCAGCGTTGCCTTCCTCCAATCGGGCTGTTAATGCCGAAGAGGCACCAACCCAGCACGAACAAAAAGGGGAAGTCCCTTCTTCCTCTGCGCCTCACCAGGCAGAAGAAGAAAAAAGGCTTGATGTCGACCTTCGAAAAGATGAAAGCATTCGATCTCTCAGGCTCATTAAGTAATCAATCATCCAGCTGAATTCGATATATGGAAACAGGGGAAGACAGTTTCAGTTGCTTTTCCTGACCTGGGGGTTTGATTTTCTGTCAATGCATATGTTTAGTAACTAATTCATTTCTTTTTTGCAGTTGAATTATTTAGTTTCGGAAAGTAGACAACGCGAAATAGTCTATCCACACTGTGAAGAGGTACAAGCAGAAAGTCTCGACACCTTGCTTTCAATTGCCAACCAATGTGTTTCTTCAGGTCCCGATGATCGTCCCACCATGCACAGAGTAGTTCAAATACTTGAATCTGAGATCACGACCCCATGCCCTAGCGACTTCTATGATTCAAACTCGGAGTGAAGGCTTCATTGTGGAATGAAGAGAGGCGATATCTTTGCTATTATCATACACTGCTTCATGCAGCAAAATGCAGGATCAACACGAGAACAGAAGGGGCTTGGAATCTGCATAATTCATCCCCGACTTTATTTATTCGTTCATTCTGCAAAATCCCGACAACATATGCCCACGCTGCTCGGCAGCCATTCTTCAGGTTTTTCTTTGTCCATTAAATGAATTTATTTTGCTTTACCATACCATTTGCCCCCCTGTTTCTGCCTTGTATTTCCTTCTTGTAATTACCCTATTCAATTGTATACAAAAATAGTTATACAGAAAGTATCCTTCTTGTTGATTCCATTTTTTGGATGATATTTGTGTTGCATAGTTATCTTTTCTTATTCCATTTCATTTGGTCCCAGCTACTTGAAAATATTTGTTTGCTTAAATGTTCATCTAATTTATTTCATAATTAGATGTGACTTACTTAGGGTTCGATTAGCAGGACATCTGCTTCGTTTAGAAGAGCTTTTTGAGAAATTTTCATTAAGCGAGTTTCCTCTAAAAACTCTTCTAATCCACAAAGTACTTCTAAAATATTATCAAAACAATTTTAAAAGTAGCTTCTTTTTTTAATTTTTCAAAATCCTTGCAAAACTGGCCCTTAATTGTTCTACGATGCAATTGGAATTCGATGAAGATCATGGGTTTTGCTTATTTTCATTTCCTATTATGATTGCAAAAGTAAATACAGATTTCTGTACATAAAATTTAGATACCACAGTGGGTTGCCCGATCTCTTTATTTTTCCCTCGAGAAATCTTTAGAATTCCCACTACTCAGCTTTCTATTCAGCATGAAATAGGATTATTTATTATGTCAATATATATAGTTTAGAACTTGTCTGCAATTTCTTGCTATTGCCAGTAGGTTTCTTGTATGTATTCTAACAAATCAACGAATTTCTGATGTGTCTACTTTCATATATTTTTGTGCTACTTAGGAAGCTCTATTTTTGGGGCTTCTCCAAGACTTTGCAGAAAAATAGATAAACAACAATAATTTATAATGAAAACTTAATCTCAAAAGACAATAAAAAATTTAAATATATTTCCTTTTAATTCAATAATTTTGGCAAAAAAAATATCAACAAAACATTCTTTGCCATGCTACTTTAATCTCACCATATAATTCTTCTACGGAACTTAAATAAAATAAGAAAAATTATGAATTGAAAAATCATTACACTAGTAATAAAAATCAAACTGTCTAGTTAAAATAAAATTAAAAAAGGGAAAATTGTCGCGGAGGTCTCAAACCTTTTATTTTTTTGCGGAATACACCATAACCTTTCATTTTTTGCAGCCGCAGTCCCAAACTGTTAACTTTCATTGCAGTTGTAATCTATTTGACAAAGATTGAAATCCATCGAATCGAAAGAAGAATAATCCTGCTTGAACAACCAAGGGATTATGTGTAGGGGGGCCACGTAACCCCACGATTGTTTAGGGGTTGTTCAAGGTCCTGTTTGGTACACATTATCATTCTCATTCTTCTACTCATTTTCAACCACACATTCTTCAATAAAATAATATTTTTCATCACATCAATAACTTTTCCTTCTTTTTCAACCACACATTCACCATCACATCAACCAAAAAAATGCATTTTTATCAAAATAATGTGTATCAAACGGACTCCAAGTAGCTTGTCCCTCCAAAGAAACCCTCAAAATTGAGGTCCCAAATAAATCATATCCCCATGCCTACCCAGCCTGCGTTAATTCGCCTTTCCCTTAATCAATCTAACGACCTCCAACCAATATTTTAAAATGTGCTCATATGCGAACCCTTAATCGATCTAACGAGCTCCAACCAACGTTGTAAAATGCGTGCGAAGCATATTCTCGATGCGTTTTAGAAACGCATCGCATATGGGGTATGCGTATAATAATACGGTTAACTCATTTCGTTGACTGCATATGCAAGCATATTCTCCAAAATACTCACGCATTTGTAATTAAAAATATGTTCGAATTAGCATAACAAAATTCAAGCCATTTTTATAACTTAAAAAAATAAATTGAACTCAATAAATATCAAATTGGCCCAAATCGCCTAAACTCATCAATTATATACAACAATATTTAGGGTTTTGCTTTTGCGTAGATCTTCATCTGGGCATTAACATAAAAATAGTTTTTGGAGTTGCTCTATTGAAATAAAGGAACCCGATGAAGATGATTTTATATCGGATGACACAGAAGATGATTTGGATGAAGAAGATAAGATTGAATTGGAATCCGATACAGAGATAAATAAGATTTAGAATTTTTTAAGTCAATATTTTTGTTTAATCTAATTGTAGGAATTAATTGCCAAGTATTTGTAGTATTTATGATTTTGAGTAATATGTTTTGTTGAAAATTTGAAAAATATATATAAACTTGAAGTAATTGTAGTATTAATAATATATATTTTGAAAATTTGAAGAATATATAAAAAAATTCAAATAATACATTATTTATTAGTTTAAAATATTAAAAATTGAAAAACACATAATTACGTATATGCTTCGTATAAGCACACATATTCTTATAATACTTGATGCTCGATCAAAACGCATTGTCATGTATTACGCATTTTAGAACCCGGCTCAAACCCAAGTTCCCTAAATACCTCGACATCACCTCCAATCCCTCGACATCACCTCCAGGGATCTTATTTTCTTCATCGTCGAAGCCGGTTCTGTGCAGAACACTCAAATTCCCCAAATTACCATCAATTTATGGTCACAATCGCCACAACATATTCATAATCCTCAGCTTGAGCCCATCGGGAATTCAAATTCCCAGAATGCCTAGCCGTCTGACTCGAATTTCGTGATTGAGAGTAATGAAAGTTCTCAAAATGCTCTAGCTGAAGCCGAGAATTTTGAGGGAATGAATTCGAATGCCTGAAAATGGAAAGCCCTAGGTTCGAGTACACAGATGGGGGAATCAATGGATTACATGGAGGTTGATGAATGGTTCTTGAAAATAAAGAGAATGGGAATTTTTCCTGTCTTGGTGTCTTTCCAAAAAGGGGCTGGTGCTAATTTTTGTTGATGCATAAATGAAGCTTCTTTAGTCTTTCTGTTGCCTTTTGCTTCTGTTTAATCAATAGATTTAAAGCAAGATAATTTTTGGAATAGTTTAGGTTTACAAGATAATAAGCTCCATTTTCCGGTTTGCGGTGAAAGCGGTGGGTGGTGCGGCATCGTGTGGACGGGTGGCGACGGTGACTGATTTTCTGGTCTTGGGTTTTGAGGTAGAGGTGGGAGGTGGGAGAAGATGAACAGTCATTTATATTTTTGTTTTTCATTCAATTATTATTTTAAAGTTTTTAGGAAAGAAAATATAATTTGACTATTTTACTGCTCATTTAATTTATCAATTTGAGTCAAACATTTAATTTAAGAGTTGACTAACGGGTAAATGGATTAAATATGCCAAATGTAGTCCAGCTGCGATGGAAATTAAAGGTTTGGGACTATGACTACAATAATTGAATATCTTGATGCAGGCTTCCGAAGTAATTGCTAATTGACGAATATCATGACTCGAAATTCTTAGAATCTACAAAATAGAAAGTAGTGTTCGCTTGGCCACCATTGAGTCGACGGTCTACTAAGTTGCAGTAAAAATCAAATATAATTTTAGTAATTTATGTGAATTTTTTTTATGAAAATGTTTGACTTAGTTTTTAAAGTTTTAGTTAAATATTATTAACAAATTAATGTAGGCAGAACTCAGAAGCGTAAAACAAAATGGAGAAACATTCGAAACCATTTGATTCACGTTGAATATCGAGAATTGATAATTAAGACTAATTTATTCGCACTGAGAAATGTATTTTAATCAACAAAATTGTTGATTGGAAGCAGGGGCGGAGCCAGGAATATTTTTCAGCTCGGGAACAATTTAATGCCTAACTTTGAATTTTTTACTATGACTTTAATGATGATAAAAATATAAAACAATATTGCGATAATACTAAAAATGACATAACATTATTCTATATATATAAAAAAAAGGTCATCAAGAAAGTTCAATATAGGCCAATGACCTTGCGGTTGGCAGCATGCTTCTCAAGAACTGGAGCTTGGGATTTGTATATGAAGACATTATTTGACATCACATCTTTCCTCTCCATGTCATAAATAGGCCATCTAACTCATAAAACAATATTAAGTTCACTGTATGTCACCCACAAAAAAATAAAATAAAAAATAAATTGAAAGTTTGAAACATTAAACAAATCAAAATAACAAATAAATAGAAAAAAGAAACAAGATTGCTTTCGGGGCTTCACCTTCTTCTTTTGCTGTGCCGCCGTCAATCGAGTCATCGGTGGAATCGAAGGCGTCTGTCGACTGCCGTCTAGGGCTCGAAAATGAAAACAATCGCAAGAGATTCCGAGATTGGGTGAGAGTTTTTGAGAGGTTGAGAAGTCGAATGGCAGAGTGAGCAGTCCGTCTGTGAGTGTTTGTATGTGTTCCAGAAGTCAAACGACGGAGCGGAAGGAGAATGAATGGGTGAGAATTGAGAGCTGAATGGTATTGGGTATGGGTTGGATAATTGGATTGGATTGGAAGATGAACTTGGGTCTTGCCGTGGATAATGAAATTTGGGATATGAAATTTATTTGGACCAATGTAATGTCTGGGCTCTAACTAAAAAATAAAAATAAAAAATGGGCTTTATTTTTTTGGACCCCCCTATACTGGCTCCGCCCCTGATTGGAAAGATTATCGATATTGAACTTATAAGAATCGAAACAAATCTAAGTTCTATAATTTTTCACAAGAAGTTCAAGGGACAAGATAAAAAAACACACACACACACACACACACACAATTTTCAAATCTAAAGAATATAAAGGAGAAAATAAACGAGATTTTTCCATTAAGAAATGTTGTTATTGGAATTCATGAGCCACGTGACTTGTGGGAGCATCATCCTTCTCGGGCAAGAGAAGAATCGTCGCTTGGCCTTTCCAGCAAGTATTTTGTAATGGCAATATTTCACTAGGTAAATTTCTGTGATAATGTATCCATTTTCAAGTTTAACTCCTATCCGTCATCCATAATTTTCAAATATTTTAGAAGAAATTTCACAAAATGTCCACTTTTAGCTAGTCACTTGTAAAAATGATCACTTTCAAAAATCCTTGCAAAAATGTCCATTTTGACATTATTTAGACCAAAACACCATTATCAACCATTTATGATTCCACACAAATCCAAAAAATGGACATTTTTGCAAAAAAATTATTGGCCTATAAAATTTTGACACATAACATACTCCATTTATTTCAAATGTCAAATCAAAATTAATGCTATTTTTCACATGACACATAAATATCTAGAACGATATTTCAAGTGTAGAGAAATGTCATGTTTTGGAATGAAATGTCATTCTAGACATTTAATATGTCAAGAATGACGTTTTGAAATGTCGAAAACGTTTAATATTGTGATTTGACTTGTGTACTTTTGAAATATAAAATGGGATTCAAATGTCGAGAACAACATTTGAAATGTCGTGAATATAATTTTGATGTAACTTCTCATGGAAGCTTCTTTTTTAATTAAAGGGCATAATATGTGGTTTAATATTAAATTTGAAAAATGAACATTTTTCAACTCACATCCTTAAAAGTGGACATTCTTGAAAATGCCTCAATATTTTATGAAGTGATTTGACATCTACAAGTTTTAAGTGTATAACAATCACGCAATTCCCAATCGTACGATCAGCTCATAATCAGTACTTTCCAACACTGGGATCCATTAGCACTTCCCCACGAAGCTAAAGCGTGTAAATTTGCTGATTTCTAAAAATAAAAAGATGTTATTTTCTATATGTACATAATATAAAACAAAGTAGATAGGTTAGAAATACATCAATATATAAAATAAAACAGACAATAAATAAAGAAAAAAAATAATTTGGATTAGAAAATATCGAGTATAGTTGTTATTTCAACAAATTTTAGTACAACCCAACAAATTTCTGTAATGATAAGATAGTAATTTTAATAGGGTACATTCAAACTGCTCCAAAACCTTTCACCACTAGATGTACTATCTTAGCTCCTTCACACAAGGTCCAATATTCAGGCAATGAACAGATGATATAAAACAGGGAAGAAAAAACTTCACATATTTCTAAAATCTAAAGCAAATAGCATGCATGTGTAACATCCATATTATAAATGAAACAAATTGAATTGGATTTTCCAGTAAAATGTAAGCCAAATACCCCTAATACAGAAATTTTGACTTCTTAATTCTTACATATGGAATTCATACCTTAAATACAAATTCTTCATTATATGATATTGTCTCTTTCTGCACAGCATTTACTTGTCCATTAAAACTCGTCTACATAATCCATTAACAAACCCCAAACCACAAAGTATTATTACAATTTTAATAAATAACAGATTCACAAATCACAATACTAAATCTGTAAATTACCAATCAATTGTAAAAATGTTGTAAAAGCTATAAAAAAAATAAAAAAAGAAAAAAAGAAGAAGAAGAAGAGAGGGCTCACAAGTCACGTGCGTCGGCAGCACTCAGGTGGACTCCACAGTGGCGGAGACAAGGACTGATGGACGACAATGGCTGGAGCTGAAGAAAGCCGAATGCAATTTGAGAAAAAAAGCGAGAGAAGAGGGAGGGAGAGAGGGATATTCGAATTCAATTGGGGCAACATTGAAGTAATTATATTATGGGAAAATTACATGGAGACATGTTTTTCAAGATTCAACTTCAAAAATCATATTTTATGGTTTGATTATACAAAAATCAGGTGATAATTTAACTTTTTAATATTAAATATTATTATTATAAAATTTAATTAATATACCAACCCCCAAATCGAAATTTCAATCAAAACCTATCAAAACCTATCATATCTCTCTTCTCTCTCTCTCTCTCTCTCTCTCTCTCTCTCTCCATCGGTGCTATACCATGGTGGAGAGCACCATTGTGTGCAGTGGCGATAAGCATCACTACACGCGGAGTGAGAGCCTGAAGTGGCGATGCTGTCGTCACTACGCGTTGAGCGATGCATCACTCATTGTCGTTGATAAGTACGCCAGTCATTGTTCGTGGGTTGTTGTTGCAGCACAAGGAGAAATTTGGTGGTGGCGATTCAAGGATTTCCATGGGAGGAGGCTGTTGTACTTTAAATGAGGGTTGTGGTGTGGAAATAGGCAGAGGTGGTACAGTGGTGGTGGCAGTGGGTTTTGGTCGTTTCGGGGCACTGACAGATCGAGAACAACCTGCAGATCTAGTAGTCTGACAATTGAGCCGGTGACCATGAATTGCCAAAAATGGAGGTCGTCCTTCATCGGCGAAATGATAATTTTGGTGTGGTAGTTCGACACCGCTACATTTTCCCAAGAGTTGGCCCAATCGGAGCCATTTGTCCCGACGGAAAATAGAGGCTATGGAGGTGGTGTTGTGTGGCGAGAGGCTATGGAGGTGATGGCTTCACGGTAAGTATTGCGCGTAATTTACAAATGGTGCCGGTAATTTTTTGATCTGTTAATGTTGGTGGTTCTGTTGGTGATGGTGTAGGCGACGATGGATCTGTTGCTGGTGGTGCACTTGGTCATGGTAAGGTGGTGGGCTCTTGGTTCTTGACGATGTTGGGAGTAGTGGTGGTGCAGGAAACCTATTTTAATCAAGTCTATATTTATTGTAACTCTCTGTGACCAAATCTGTGTTTAACTGTGATTGTATGTGACTTGATTACATATAGTCACAAATTAGACCGATATGGTTACAAACAATCACACTGAATACAAAGTTGGTCACAATTAGTTACTGATAATACGTGCCAGTGAATGTAGTATTTATAGTCTTGAATTTAAATTGGTGGTAGTGGTGGTGCATTGAATGTGATGCTGGTGGTGACTAGTGGTGGATTGTGTTGTTGGTTTGCGATGTGTACAGATTTATTTGTGGTGACCCACCTGACCAATTATGTGTTTATTGTGACTGATTGTGATCAATTTTGTATTAATTATGATTGATTGTGACTTGATCACATACCATCACAGTTAAGATTGATCTGATTACAAATGGTCACACTAAAAATAATTTTGGTCACAGTTGTCATACTAAAGACAAATTTGATCACAAATAGTCGCATATAACATATGTATGGTCACAGGTAACACAGTTAGTCACAAATATGGTAATCTACAATGCACTACTGTTGCCACCAAAATTTTTGGAGATTTTTTTTTACTGTGGGGTGGCGTGGTTTCGTGGGATGTGGTGTGATCGTCGGAGTAATCATCAGAGCAGTTTCTTGGAGCAATCGACGGAGTGACGACCGGATTAGTCACCAGAGCAATTGTCGTCGATGGCTATCTCTGGTGGAGAGGTGAGGAGAAAGGTGATGTAGTGAGGTGATATAATAGGGTGGGTGAGGTGGCATGTATGAAAATAATTAATGTATATAATATAAATACTTAATATTTAATAAATTTATTTACCACCTAATTTTTGAAATATTTTAGTGAGTTTGTTATTTATGAAATGTAATAATTAGAACTGGGACTTATGTATCGATCCCTTATATTATACATACAGACAAAAAACCCTTTGGGCCAAATGTTTTTAAACTCCTATAAAATAAAAAGGCCCAATAAGCCCACTATTTAAAAAAAAAAAAAAAAGTGAAAGTTACATGTAGGCCTACTTTTAAAGATTGCATTTCAAAAATGAAGATATAATACAAAAATGAGATATAATACAACTTTTTAATATTAAATAATAAAATTATAAAATTCAATTAATTATCTACCCACACCCCAAACCCTAATATTTATTCTTTCTCCTTCAATCCGTTCTCTCTTTACTCTACCTTTTATTCTATTTATCTCACCATCGAAGAAGAGGTGGAAGGGAGTCGAAACAAAAAGGGAACGACAATGCAGCGTAGGGTGAGGCCACGCGTAGATGTCTATGAGGCTTCTCTCTATTTGCAAGCAATGTGTAGTGGTAAATGTTTTGTGGTTTGAGTAGAAGTGTTGGTGGAGGCTAATGAACTGACAAGAGATTTTGTGGTTTGAGTATAAGTGTTGGTGTTCTAGTGGTATGGGTGTTGGTGTAGTAGTGGTTGTGGTGGTTAAAGCTATGGTGGTAGTGTTGGTGGTGGTTGCGACGCGGTGTTGGTGATGTCGACGCGACTAGTGTGGTCGAGTCGGCGTTGTTGGTGGTGGTTGGCAATAGTGTGGTTGTATGGGGTGGTGAGATGGGATGTGGTTGTTTGTTGGTGTTGTGGTGATTAAAGCTATGGTGGTTGTGGTGGTTGCAACAACGGTGGTGGTGATGTCGACAATATTGGTGTAGTTGGGGCAAGGATAATGTTGGTGGTGGTGCGGTAGTTTGGAGTGGCGGGATGGGATGGGATGGGAGTGTTCGTTATCATTTATTTGTTTGATTGTGACCAATAAGTTAGTTAATTTGAGACCAATAAATAATATGTAATATGAAAAATGTGATCATGAGTCACAACTTGTATCAAATTAATTTGATAATATGTGATCTAAAAATTTTAGTCGTGACTTATAAAATTTGTGACTGAAAAATAAATTATGACCTATAAGTTTATTGATTTGTGAACGATGAATAAATTGTGACCTATAAAATTTTGATTTGTGATCGTGAAATAATTTGTGACTTATAAATTTTTTGATTCGTAATTGAAAAATAATTTATGACCAATTAATTCAGTAATTTGCGATCAAATAGTATATAATTGTGACCTTAATATATTTAATTAATAAAATATATATTTAATTAATTATTTTATAAATAAAATTTAATTGATATATGATTTTTGAAGTTTTAAACACTGTTTCTTATTATTGAAATGGATCATATTTAATCTCTTATATATGATTTTTTTTCCCAAAAAAATAAAAATAAAAATAAAATCCAAAAACTATCTCCCCTTCATTATACAAATCACGCCTCACAGGTAGCGATCTCCATTGTCAACCAATCTCTAACTTTCGACGGAGCCAACATGGGTGATTGCATCTGCTCGCCGGGTGCTGACTCCGCCAGTGCTCGTTACCACCCATCACTACCAACTACTCATTTCACCACCACTACCATCACACAATTTCACTCCGTTTCACCGCCACCAACAATAAATCAATCTTTATACAACAAAAAATAGAATCAGTCACCAAAAATGAAAAGTAATTTAAAGAAATTAAAAAAAAAAAAAAAAAAATTCTCCGAACCACTATTACTTTACATTGTGAATGCACCGTTGTCCTACTAGCGTGACACTTTTTCTTGTCTTTTTGGCATATTGAAGAGCTGCAAACTATATTAGAGTAGAATTTAGTGCATTATTAGAGAGAAGTGCAATCCAGGTATTCTAGCCCACAACAAACAACCACATCTGAGGCATACAAATGCAGGGGTAAAAATATTTCAAGCACTACTAAAAATAACATAAATTTATATTGATGGTATCCTATTGTTCTCTGAGAATAAAGATATTTATGAGTTACTACTCCAGAGGTTCACAGAAATTGTTACAGGACATGGGATCATTTTGTCGTAGAAAACGATGATCATTGCAGAGTCTGGAATTGATTTTCTTGGGATGCATATAAAAAATGACTGTTATTCACTTCAGCCATACAGTGCTCATGAACTCCTCAAATTTCCTGATGAGAATTTGACAAAACAGCAGGTCTAACAATTTCTTAGCGTAGTAAACTACATGAGTGACTTTTTCAAACAATTGGCCCCTATTATATGACCTTTACAGGATATGCTAAAGAAAAATCTTTCGCAATGGTCATCAAAACAAACTCAAGCCATCAAAAGAATCAAACAAAAAGTTCACAACCTTCCAGAACTAAAAATTCCCACCAATGGAAAAAGAATTCTACAAACAGAAGAAAGTGATTTATACTGGGGAGCAGAGCTTCTAGAATAAAATGATGGAGAGAGAAGAATTTGTGGCTACAAGAATAGTATGTTCAAAGAATCAGAGAAACATTATTATTCTACATTCAAAGAGATTCTTGCAGTAAAATGGGGAATTGAAAATTTTCAGTTCCACCTCATTGGTCACAAATTTTTGGTAGAAATGAACATGATGACATTTCCTCAAATGTTGAATTATTATTATTTTTAAAAAGGCAGATTCTAAATTCACAACTTTTGAGATGGGTAGAATGGTTTTCCAACTTTGACTTTGAGGTCAAACATATTAAAGGCAAACACAATCACTTACCTGATTTACTCTTGGAACAAAAATTTCTATTCAACCAAAAATCCTTACCATCTGTATGATGAATTCTGATAAGTGTTTTTACACACTTATTTTACACTTTTTCTAATTTATTATTGATAAAATTGAGTTGATTTCTATGCATAATTGTGTATTTTGTATTTTTGTAGGCTAAAACCCTGAATGGAAGTGAAAACGACCGAATAGAGAAGAAAAAGGACTAAAAATGAACAAAGTTGTGAAGCTAGGGACTTAAGTGCAAAAGTCTAAAAGATGAAGGACTTAAAGTGCAATTAAGGAAGGGCTAAAATGTAATGAAAGTCAAAGTATGAGGACTTAATTGCACTAAATCAAAGTTGAAGGACTGCATTGCAATGGACCAGAAGGCTGAAGGACCTGAGCTGCAAAGTCACTTAAAACATGCGACCGCATGGGTTTTAACCATGCGGCCGCACAGGTTGATCAGAGACGTCAACTTATTATCCGGATTTGTCTATGCGACCGCACAGGATTGAACCATGCGGCCGCATAGAGTTAAATTTCAAATGGCGGTTTAATTTTCTTCTCGCGAATTTTTTGGTCAATGTTTGTATTATTTTTGACTTATTTTAATGTTGGATATTTTGTATGTCTCACAAAATATCCCATAATATCTAAATTATATTAGTATTCTATTATTTCTCTACCATTTAATTACCACTTGGGTGCACATTACACATACACTTGCACACACCTCTCTCTCCATTTTCTCTCCCTCTCTATCTCGAAATTCTCTCTCTCTCTTTCATTTTGTCTTTGTTTTAATTTATTTTGTGTTTTGTAGGTTAATTGGTTGAAGGAAGAAGTGGAAAACAAGAGATTACAAAAAGAATACTTGGAGAAATTGATTGAAGAAGTGCAAAAATCCATTTACAAGGGTTTTATCTTTAGTTTTTGTGTTCTTCAATCATATTTCCATTGTTTGTAATGTTTTGTATTAGATAATCTCTTGTTATTTTTGTTAGAATGATGAACTAAACCATTATTGTTGGAATTTATGTATTAGTTTAACTTATTTTCATTAATATCATGTTTTGAGTTATTAAATACATTTGTTATCAAAATATTGGTGTTTTGATTATATTGTTTAAACTTGCAATATTTATTTGATATCCATAGATATTGTGGTTAGGTGGATGTGTAGTTATTGAAAAATAATTTCACATATTAGACCGAAATAATCAATTCCCTGGGTTTGTATGGTTCCGACTATACGCGTTTAGGTATATAGAAATATATACCTACCCTAGGTGACCCGTTGAGTATTTTCACAAAAATTTAATGCAATTGATTAATTTTGTATCGACATAGAAATATGTGGTATAATTTAATTGATTAGGGTTAATATCGCTCGAAAGAGGATATTAATTTAAAATTGGAAAATCGGGTCTGACTGATTATTTTGATAATTTGTATAAGCGCGTATTTGACTTGATATTAATGAAATAACGGTTAAATGAAATCATAAATTCCAACATTCTTTTCAAATCAAATCTTCCTTCTTTTCCAAAATTTTAGTTAATCTTTAAAATTAAAATTAGTGTTTTCATAGTTTTTAATTCCAAATTTTAATGTGTGTGTTTGTTTCGGGAATTTGAAACAATATACTCGTAATTGAAAACAACACTCATTGAGGGATCGACATTCGGACTTTAAAGGTCCACTTTTACTACTTGTTCCCGACCCGTGCACTTGCGGCATCGTTTCGAAATTAGCGAACAAGTTTTTGGCGCCGTTGCCGGGGAGTGTTTTTATCAAATTACTTGTTAATTTGTTAATCAATTTTTCGAACTTTACTTTCTGTTTTTAAATTTCCCGTTTCTAATCCAAAAGTTACGTTGTTTCTGTTTTTGTCAATTCTTGACTCTGTTTTTGGTTATGCATCGTTCGCGAAGTCTCAACCTTCTTGAATTTGATCCTGAAATTGAAGGGACTTTCCGAAGGAGACTTAGAGAACAAAACGAGTTGAGAAGACAACAACAAGACATGGAGCGTCAAGAAGGTCTTCTGGAACCTTTTCCTAGACCTGACCAAGCTCCTAGGGATGGTGCGCCGCCTGGCTTCGATAATCAAGCGGGCAGGGTTCAAAACCCGGTGGTTAATGAAGAAGATATGCTCTTCCGGGAATTTCTGAATCGCCCTGTCGTTGAGAAACCAGGCTGGTATCATCTACCCCTCATATGGACATCCCAATTTTCAACTACGTCCGGATGTCATAAATCTATTCTCCAATTCTTTATCATTCTATGGTAGAATAGATGAGAACCCTCACGCTCACATTGCGAGATTCATGGAAATTGTGAGCAATTTCACATATGAAGGTGTGAACGTTGAGGCGATAAGAATGAGGTTATTCGTGCATACCCTGAAAGATAAGGCAAGAGAGTGGATTGACACTCTACCTTCGAGGAGTATCACGAGTTGGGTGGAGTTGGTACAAAAATTTACAACTAAATTCTTTCCACCTGCTCGTGTTGCCAAGTTAAAGCACGACATAACCACGTTTCAACAACTTGACTCTGAGACCTTTCACGAGGCATGGGAGAGGTTCAAGGATATGCTGAGGAAGTGCCCAAACAATGGGATTACTTTAGCACAGCAAGTCCAGTACTTCTACGCTGGGTTGACTCCTCCTCACCGTTCAAATGTTGACTCATCGTCAAACGGATCAGTCCAAAATAAGAGTATCCGAGAGGCGTATGAGTTATTTGAGGTGATGAGAGAACAGAGTGCTATGTGGCCAGATAGACGTGCTAAAGTGGAAGTAAGTGGAGTCCGAGAGAGTGAAGCATACTCTCTTATGTTATCAAAGATAGACTCTCTGGCACGAAAGGTAGAAGGACTTTCTACTTCATCATCTGGTTCACAGACAGCTCATATGGTTCAATCCCCACCAGTCTGTGAAATGTGTGGAGCTAATCATTTGAGCTCAAGTTGTCCTTTGATTGCCAGCGGTTCGGGATCGTCCGAGCAACTGGCATATGCACAAAATTTTCAACGCCCCGGGTATAATCCATATGCACAAACCTATAACCCTGGTTGGCGTAATCACCCTAATTTCTCTTATGGGAACAACCAGAATGTGTTGAATCCTAAACCACAAGAGAAGAAAGAGGGTTGGGAAGAGGCCATTGCTAAATTGGCAAATCATCAGCTGCAATATCAAGAGCGCAATGATGTTCACTTAAAAATCTGGAAAGGCAGGTGGGCCAACTTGCAAAAATTCTCTCTGAGAGGCCTCAAGGGGCTTTACCCAGTAATACTGAAACAAATCCCAGAGAGAATGCAAAGGCCATTACTACCAGGAGTGGGATTCAATTGACCGAACCCACGGTAGTACAGCCAAAGGCTCAAGCTGACAAAGAACCGGTCGTTGAGAATGAGGTTTTGCAAGCACCTCAGGAGGTAGTGGAAGAAGGTAAGGCAGAGGAGCAGGAGCCATCAACATCGAAGGCTCCAACTCCAGTCAAAGCCTATGTACCTCCTATTCCTTTCCCTCAAAGGCTCCAGAAACATAAATTGGACGTGCAATTTGGTAAGTTCTTGGAGGTGTTTAAAAAGTTACACATCAACATTCCGTTTGCAGATGCTTTGGCTCAAATGCCGAGTTATGCAAAGTTCATGAAAGATATTCTTTCCAATAAACGGAAACTTGAAGATCATGAAACGGTAATGTTGACGGAAGAGTGTAGCGCCATTCTCCAGAACAAATTGCCTCCAAAGAGCAAAGATCCAGGAAGCTTTACTATTCCATGCGCTATTGGTAATTTAAGCTTTGGTAAAGCTTTATGTGATCTAGGAGCGAGCATTAATTTAATGCCTTTATCAATTTTTCAAAAATTGGGAATGGGGGAACCAAAGGCTACTACGGTATCACTGCAATTGGCCGATCGGTCAATTAAATATCCTCGAGGTGTTGTTGAGGACGTACTGGTAAAAGTAGATAAGTTCATCTTCCCTGCTGATTTCATTATTCTTGATATGGAAGAAGATAATGATATCCCTATCCTTCTGGGACGACCATTTTTTGCTACCGATCGAGCCTTGATTGACGTGCAGGAGGGTAAGCTTATTTTAAGAGTACAAGATGAGCAAGTCACTTTCAACATCTTGAAATCCATAAAGTATCCGTCGGAACCCGATGATTGTTTTCGGGTGGATATGATTGATCACATGGTCACATGGTTTCCCGACTCTCTTTATGGTCATTCTGAGGATAATCTTGAAAGATGCCTAGTACGTTCTTCTCAGATAGGAGATGGTGACCCCGATCTTGAGGGTATGGCAAATTGTTTGGAAGCTAAACCTTTCGCGCCTTCAAGAGGGCACAATATTTTGAGGAGTTAGAAAAAACCTCTTCTGCACCACCTCCATCTCATCAAAAAGCCCCTACTCTTGAATTGAAAACACTTCCACCTCATTTGAGGTATGAATTTTTAGGAGAATCATCTACACTTCCAGTTATTATCTCCGATTCCTTAACCAAGCTAGAAGTAGAGAAGCTACTTCGAGTTTTGAGAGAACATAAGCAAGCAATTGGATGGACGATAGCTGACATTCGATGGATTAGTCCGTCATTTTGTATGCACAAAATACTGATGGAGAATGACTTTAAGCCATCAGTTGAGCATCAAAGGCGGCTAAACCCGAACATGAAGGAAGTGGTGAGAGCGGAAGTTGTTAAATTACTTGATGCAGGCATCATTTACCCAATTTCAGACAGTCCATGGGTAAGTCCTGTACAAGTTGTACCTAAGAAGGGGAGGATAACGGTAGTGGAAAATGAGAATAATGAGCTCATACCCACTAGACCGGTGACTGGTTGGCGAGTCTGTATTGACTACCGCAAGCTTAACACTGCAACTCGAAAGGATCACTTCCCTCTTCCTTTCATCGATCAAATGCTTGAGCGGTTGGCAGGGTATTCACATTACTGTTTTCTCGATGGATATTCGGGCTACAATCAAATTGCAATAGCCCCAGAAGATCAAGAGAAAACAACATTTACATGTCCGTACGGTACTTTTGCGTACAGAAGAATGCCCTTTGGCCTGTGCAATGCACCTGCAACCTTTCAGCGGTGTATGATGGCGATTTTCTCCGACATGGTGGAGAAATGCATTGAAATTTTTATGGATGATTTCTCAATTTTTGGTACCTCTTTTGATAGATGCCTTAACAATTTAGAGATGGTACTTCAACGTTGTGAAGAGACCAATTTGGTTCTAAATTGGGAAAAGTGCCATTTCATGGTCCAAGAAGGCATCGTTCTTGGCCACCGAATTTCTCTGAAGGGCATAGAGGTAGACAAGGCAAAAATTCAAGTAATTGAAAAATTGCCCCCACCAAAGACTGTGAAAGGGATTAGAAGCTTTCTGGGACATGCAGGTTTTTACAGGAGGTTTATAAAAGATTTTTCAAAAATCACAAAACCTCTCCGCTCCTTACTTGAGAAGAATAATACTTTCAATTTCTCTCAAGATTGCCTAAATGCTTTCAATGCGCTTAAAGGGAAACTTATCACAGCTCCTATCATCGCAGCTCCAGATTGGAGTCTTCCATTTGAGCTGATGTGCGATGCTAGTGATTATGCTGTTGGAGCAGTTTTAGGGCAGAGGAGAGACAAGGTCCTGCATGTTATCTACTACGCCAGTTGAACTTTGACCGATGCGCAACTAAATTATGCTACTACTGAAAAGGAGATGCTAGCAGTAGTATTTGCATTTGATAAATTTCGGTCATACCTCATTGGTTCCAAGGTAATTGTCTACACTGATCACTCGGCCATCAAATATTTGTTGGCAAAGAAAGATGCCAAGCCGAGGTTGATCAGATGGGTACTCCTCTTGCAGGAGTTTGACCTTGAGATCAGAGATAAGAAGGGAACTGAAAATGTCGTTGCTGATCATTTATCTCGTCTTGAGCAACCCCAAGACATTGTGGAAAAGGAAATCAATGAGGTATTCCCTGACGAACAACTATTTAAGATCATCCATTCAATCCAATTCAATCATACACCGTGGTATGCTGACCATGTGAACTACATTGTAAGTGGCATCACACCCCCTGATATGTCTTATCAACAAAGGAAGAGGTTCTTCGCTGATATGAAGCATTACTTTTGGGAAGATCCTTTGTTATTCAAACGGGGTCCGGATCAAATTATCCGAAGATGTGTTCCGGAGGAAGAGATGGAGAAAATACTTGAAAGATGTCATTCTTCCCCGTATGGTGGTCACTTCGGTACTATGAAAACTGCTTCAAAGGTCCTTCAATCTGGTTTTTACTGGCCAACCTTATTTAAGGATGCACACACACTTGTATCTAAGTGTGATAGGTGCCAACGGACGGGTAATATTTCCAATCGGAATGAAATGCCGTTGAATTCCTTATTAGAGGTGGAAATATTTGATGTTTGGGGTATTGATTTCATAGGGCCATTTCCATCCTCATTTTCAAATCAATACATACTGGTGGCGGTTGACTATGTGTCAAAGTGGGTAGAAGCGGTAGCTTTACCTACTAATGATGCTCGGGTGGTGGTAAAACTTTTTTAAAGAAAAACATTTTCTCACGTTATGGCACCCCCCCCGAGCCATCATTAGTGATGGTGGAAAACATTTCTGCAATCGCCTCTTTGACTCACTTTTGTCTAAATATGGAGTCACTCACCGTGTAGCCACACCATATCATCCCCAAACAAGTGGCCAAGTTGAAATATCTAACCGTGAGTTAAAGAGAATTCTCGAGTTGACGGTCAATGCATCAAGGAAAGATTGGTCCAAGAAGTTGGACGATGCATTATGGGCTTATAGGACTGCTTTTAAAACGCCGATTGGAATGTCTCCATTTCGGCTTCTATTTGGAAAAGCATGTCATCTACCGGTCGAACTCGAACATAAGGCCTATTGGGCTATCAAAGCTCTGAATTTTGATGAAAAGTTGGCCGGTGTGAGAAGAGATTGCTCCAACTGAATGAACTTGATGAACTCCGCCTTGATGCTTATGAAAGTGCTCGTCTCTACAAAGAAAAGACAAAGAGATGGCATGATCAGAACATTGTCAAGCGTGAGTTCTCTATTGGGCAACAAGTTCTTCTTTTCAATTCTCGACTTCGGTTATTCCCTGGTAAGCTCCGCTCCAGATGGTCTGGTCCATTTACCATTACAAAAGTTTATCCACATGGAGCGGTTGAACTTTATTGCAAAACAGGGAATTTCAAAGTAAATGGCCAGAGATTGAAGCCATATTTGGGAGGTGACTTTGTGAAAGAAAGTTCATCTTTTCTTCTTGCAAATCCGGTGTAAAGATGCCCTATAGTCGAGCTAAGGACTATAATCAAGCGCTTGTTGGGAGGCAACCCAACTGTTTTAACTTTTGTTTTCTTTACCTGCTTTCAGCTATTTGTTTTATTTATGTTTACTTCTTTTTGTATTAGATTGTTATACTAATATAATTATTTTTTGTAGGACATTTTTGTAATCCCCGCCATTAGTTGATGTCTCAGGTTTTGAAAGAAATGAAGTTGCACACTGGTCTATTGCTAAACTACTCAACTGAATCTCAAGTCCAGTACACGCACTCGTTCCACTTCACAAAGGGCTGCTCAGGGAAGTTTCTTTATTCTTCTTTACTTTTGTTATAATTTACACATTGAGGACAATGTGTGAATTAAGTTTGGGGGTATTAGCCTTGCCGGCTATTGTTATTTGCTTGATGTTTAGCCTTGCCGGCCATTTTTGCGTTTGTACATATTTCATTTGTTATATTAACATATTAGTTAAGCCTTGCCGGCTTTGAAATGCGTGATGTTGAAATTGTTATTGATTCATAAGCTATGCATGCATTCCAGATATGCTATTTGTGTCTAAAATTTTTCGAAAATTGTTTATTCATTGTGAGATCATACGTTACATTGAGCACATAGTCACGATTGATTATCATTTAGATGCGGAAATAGGTGTTAGCGGTGAAAAATTTTGAATTGGTAGAACTTAGGTTGTGAGCTGTTTTGAAAAAAAATTTATCAACCTATACTCTTTTTCTCTTTCACTTTACCATTTACTGTGAGAAAATTTTGAATCAACTAGTTTGTTATTTTTATTGAAGAGGTAGTAACTGAATTGTGTGAACACAAAAAACTGGTGAGATTTTGAGCTTATGGACTGACATTTATTACAGTCTCATTTTTTCATGTGTGATTATTCCATGATTTTGTTTCTCTAGAACTTGCGTTGATTCTCGTCAAGATCACATTGACACATGTATGCATGAACATGATTAAGGCCATCTTTGACTGACCACATTATCCAAATAGCTTACCCTGAAGTTAATATTTCCTTTTGATAACCCTATTGAGCTTATTAGCCTTTTCTTTGGTTACCTACATTACAAACTTTCATATACTGAAAAACAATAGTCTTAACCAGCCTTCAAAGCTAGTGGAGTATTGTTAGATTTCTGAATGTTGGGTGGCGATAGAAAAGAAGTTTGGGGGTATCAATATTATTGAGGTACTCTGTTCGGTTTATGTTGTTAAAAAAAAAAAAAAAAAAAAAAAAAAAAAAGATGATGAAAGGGTTGTAGAAGTGTATGGAGGAGATTGATTTGTACGTCTATATGTATAATCCCTCCTGATATTCAAAAGAAAAAGGTGATTGTTATGAAGTGATGATGAGTGAGAAGTTATTATTGGGAGTGGTAGGATTGTGTACAGATCCTATCTATGTTAAGTTGAATATCTTTTACTCCATAGACTTATTTGAGGCTTCATAGTCACTTATCTAAATATTTCCACACCTTAACCTTAAGCCACATTTCAACCCTAAAAGTCCTTTTGATTTATGTAATGCATGTGATCTAAATGGTGGCGATTGAGAAAATATGTAAGCTTATGGTAGAACATTTTCACAGGAATAATATTGAGCGAAACAGTGACCTGATCTTATACACTTGAGAGTGAGTGTTCATACTATACTATTTCTGTGAGAATCTACATGTTCAGTTACTTTATCTTCATTTGAAATGCATGCTAGTGATTATATTTTTGAGCTTTTAAAAGAAAAGAGTGATTGAGAGCAACCTTTAGATTTACACTTGGGGGATTGAAATGAATTATCTATTTTAGTGTGAATTTTACGAGCGTGTAAGGATATATTTGATGATGAAAGGGTTGTAGAAGTGTATGGAGGAGATTGATTTGTACGTCTATATGTATAATCCCTCCTGATATTCAAAAGAAAAAGGTGATTGTTATGAAGTGATGATGAGTGAGAAGTTATTATTGGGAGTGGTAGGATTGTGTACAGATCCTATCTATGTTAAGTTGAATATCTTTTACTCCATAGACTTATTTGAGGCTTCATAGTCACTTATCTAAATATTTCCACACCTTAACCTTAAGCCACATTTCAACCCTAAAAGTCCTTTTGATTTATGTAATGCATGTGATCTAAATGGTGGCGATTGAGAAAATATGCAAGCTTATGGTAGAACATTTTCACAGGAATAATATTGAGCGAAACAGTGACCTGATCTTATACACTTGAGAGTGAGTGTTCATACTATACTATTTCTGTGAGAATCTACATGTTCAGTTACTTTATCTTCATTTGAAATGCATGCTAGTGATTATATTTTTGAGCTTTTAAAAGAAAAGAGTGATTGAGAGCAACCTTTAGATTTACACTTGGGGGATTGAAATGAATTATCTATTTTAGTGTGAATTTTACGAGCGTGTAAGGATATATTTGACCACTGAGGGTCGGGTTGAGACCAATTTACATATTTTTCCATCTTAACATTCTTTTCCTAGTTTAGATAATAATTGAAAATGGCTATGCACACACACACAGATCGAACGTTGGATAAGCTTAATCTGTTTTCGATAGCATTATTTGAAATGTATGGCTGTGAATTGATATACAATTTTGAACTCTTGATAATTTTTGGCAAGGTAGCTAATATATTGATCATGAGTGCATTTGCATGATTAGGTTAGAAGTCAATCTTGCTCGAGACGAGCAAGAACTCAAGTTTGGGGGTGTGATAAGTGTGTTTTTACACACTTATTTTACACTTTTTCTAATTTATTATTGATAAAATTGAGTTGATTTCTATGCATAATTGTGTATTTTGTATTTTTGTAGGCTAAAACCCAGAATGGAAGTGAAAACGACCGAATAGAGAAGAAAATGGACTAAAAATGAACAAAGTTGTGAAGCTAGGGACTTAAGTGCAAAAGTTTAAAAGATGAAGGACTTGAAGTGCAATTAAGGAAGGGCTAAAATGTAATGAAAGTCAAAGTATGAGGACTTAATTGCACTAAATCAAAGTTGAAGGACTGCATTGCAATGGACCAGAAGGCTGAAGGACCTGAGCTGCAAAGTCACTTAAAACATGCGACCGCATGGGTTTTAACCATGCGGCCGCACAGGTTGATCAGAGACGTCAACTTATTATCCGGATTTGTCTATGCGACCGCACAGGATTGAACCATGCGGCCGCATAGAGTTAAATTTCAAATGGCAGTTTAATTTTCTTCTCGCGAATTTTTTGGTCAATGTTTGTATTATTTTTGGCTTATTTTAATGTTGGATATTTTGTATGTCTCACAAAAATATCCCATAATATCTAAATTATATTAGTATTCTATTATTTCTCTACCATTTAATTACCACTTGGGTGCACATTACACATACACTTGCACACACCTCTCTCTCCATTTTCTCTCCCTCTCTATCTCGAAATTCTCTCTCTCTCTTTCATTTTGTCTTTGTTTTAATTTATTTTGTGTTTTGTAGGTTAATTGGTTGAAGGAAGAAGTGGAAAACAAGAGATTACAAAAAGAATACTTGGAGAAATTGATTGAAGAAGTGCAAAAATCCATTTACAAGGGTTTTATCTTTAGTTTTTTTGTGTTCTTCAATCATATTTCCATTGTTTGTAATGTTTTGTATTAGATAATCTCTTGTTATTTTTGTTAGAATGATGAACTAAACCATTATTGTTGGAATTTATGTATTAGTTTAACTTATTTTCATTAATATCATGTTTTGAGTTATTAAATACATTTGTTATCAAAATATTGGTGTTTTGATTATATTGTTTAAACTTGCAATATTTATTTGATATCCATAGATATTGTGGTTAGGTGGATGTGTAGTTATTGAAAAATAATTTCACATATTAGACCGAAATAATCAATTCCCTGGGTTTGTATGGTTCCGACTATACGCGTTTAGGTATATAGAAATATATACCTACCCTAGGTGACCCGTTGAGTATTTTCACAAAAATTTAATGCAATTGATTAAATTATACCACATATTTCTATGTCGATACAAATTCGTTCTCACAAAATCCTCCTATTCAAAACTTATTGAACTTGATACGTACGTTTTACACACTTATTTAAGCCACAAAATATGGCTAATTGTGAACGTATATGTTGAAATATGGCTTAATTCAGTACAATTTGTGTTTGTAAGGTTATATTGATGGATGAAACGAAAAGCATGCGAAAATGAGCGAAAAGGACTAAAATGGAAGAAAACAAAAGTTCAGGGATCAAATTGTAATTTTCTAAAAGTTGTCCCGAAGATCGAATCGAGCATGGAGATGACTAAGTGAAAATTAGTGAAGTCATGAGATGATGGAAGAAGGAAAACAAAGAAGTGAAGCCAAGATCGAAAATACTGAAATTTGGGGACTAAAATGAAGGAAATGAAAAGTTGTTTCGCTTGGAAGGGATCCTCAAGCAGTCGCCCAGGTATATGCAAGGAATCCAGGAGGCGAATTTATCAAACCAAGTGGTCGCTTGGCTTATAACCAAGCGGTCGCTTGGTTCATTTCTGGCGCGAGAAATTCAGTTTTCTTATTTGAATCAACTACCTATGGAAACACGTCTTGGATTCATTTTTAACCCTAATTACGATCAGAAAACAGACGTACGCATTATTAGACATTTTTTGACATATTGGAGAGTAAGAAGAAGGTGAAGAACGAGAAGAATGATTCCAAAATTCAAGATTTCACTTCAAGATTTGATAGGATGATATCTTCTCTTATTTATTTATTTTGTTTTCTTAGTTTTTCCATGCTAGGCTAGATTTTATTGTGTTAGGTGAACGATAAACCATGTGATGTGATATTTCAATTTCTAGTTTTATATTTTTGACGTTAAAACGCGTTTTGAATTGATGAATGATTTATATACATTGAATTGAGTCCACAATTATTATGCATATGATTGTGTGAATTGTGGTGGTTTATTTCATCCATTCGAAAGAGAAAAAATAGATTAGACATTGTATAAATCATCGTAGGATCCGATAGGGGACAGAGATATACCGCTATACTTTACGTGAATTTCTAAGTGTTCATATATATTCATGCATTTTTATATATTTGCTTCCATCATAGAGATATAGTCAGTGTAGTTTATGAAAACATGTTCGAGCTTAATCGAAAGAGAGTTTTGAATAAAATATGAACATTGATTCGTTACAATTCAGACATGTTGTCAAATTGTAGAATTAGAGTTGAAATAGATCGTTGCATGGGGATTCGTGAACCTAGTACGCCTTTTATTTGATTGTTATCTTAATTTGCATTTAGTTATATCATTGCACGTAATGAAATTTGTATTCAATTAGTTAATTCATTCACTTTTGCATCTTTAGATCACTTAGTTTTATTGCAATTTAGTTACAAAAACTCAAACCACGTATTTTGTTTCGGTTAAGGTCGAAATAAGTATAGTCAAACTATTAAATTTTCGTGAAAACGATACTTGGATTTAAAAATTCACTTTATAAACGAACTGTGCACATGCGATACTCTAAGTCGAACACATTTTCGTGTGTCAGAACTTCAAAGTCTCATAAGAAATCGAACTATCCACTCAAGATCGAAGAAATTCACGCTAAAATATCAGTCCATTGTTATTAGGCAAAATGAGATCCATATTCTCAGTGGGCTTGGCTTTCACCCCGATTATCCATTTTTAAATCTTTTTTATTTTAATCCAAAACAAATCCAAGAAAAATTTCAAAAGAATTTTGTGTTTTCTATGATATCTCCTTGAGATGCATCAAATTACAATATGTTTTAATGATGATATCATGGTTTTATGGCTTTCAGAAAGAACTTCACAACTTTGGAAGGATTACCTAAGATTCATCTCACTCTAACCATGAAGTTGTAAGATTTTTTTGAATGATTTTATCCTTTCTCACACTAGAGAGAAAAATTTTGAAATTTTTATCCAAAATTCAAAGATCTTAGAACATCGCCTGTTAATGTCCATGTAATATTAAAGACGAGGTTATTTTACTAAATTAGGATTCCATGAACATCTCTCTCATGTTCGAGAATATGCGGTTTAGCCGTTCAATCTTCACAAAGCATGGAAAAGATACTCTCAAAAATTCATAACATTCTAGAGACAGATAATAGAAATTAATCAAACAATCCCTCTAGAAGATATTCCTGAAGGAAAACCAACCCAGAGAAAATCTTTGGCAAATGTTAAATAAAAATGTTCTTTGTACTATTCTTCACACGGGACATGAAAACACACATCTAACGAGAAAAAGTGGAAAAGAAAAAATATTACAAGAAGGAACAAGCTCAAGCCGGCAAGCACCAGCAAGCCAATCTGAACCCACAATGTCCCAATTTCAAGATCCATGGTCTCACTCTTTTGACCTTTTTGACACCGACAATCTTGAAAACCTTGAACAACAACTTGAAGAAGAAAAAGAAAAGGAGAGAAAATAAATATATGCCTTGGTGGAAAACATTAGGACAACCACCAAACTCTAAAGATTCAGATGAATCGGTTATGACAACAAATCTAGGCATCCCTTAATTCACAAAGATCATCTCAAATCAATGTATCTTGTCATATTGTATGAGTTGTCTGTCGTCTTGCAAGACAATTGATAAAGTACTGTTGGCTTTATTAAAGTAGATTTCACTTTATAAAAAGCAGGTTTGTGTAGTCAAAAGATGTGTGTCCACTAGTGTAATAAATGTACTCGAGTCCTATATGTTTCAAAAGTTGTTTTCGGTTGTCTAATTATTGTACAAGTCCATGTGATTGTGTCGGTTGATTGAAAGAGATTTTTCTCCTATAAAACAGACTCTCCTACTTTATTGTAAGGGCATCGAAAAATAAAAAATAATACATTGAGTTTCATAATATCATGAATTTCTAAATTTTCGCTGTTTCTCATTGGAATCCAGAATACCAATATTAGTTTTAACAGTCATGATAAGCTAGCAATTTGAGCAGTAACAAAAGTATACTTTGCTATTGCCTCTCTTGAGGATCCTTAACATAAAAAATTGTGCTATGGACTAAACTAAACGATCCATCTGGGAGATTTGTAGTCATAAGAGTATGGAGATTTGTAATCATAAGTATGACTGTAAGCAAAAATCGTCAAACCGAAATCGCATTTTGGAAACTGTCGGTTTGGTGCCACATGGACCCGTTGACAAAATAGTTTTGAACCAAATCGTACGGTTTGGTTTAGGTTTGAGAAATTTTATTGTGGTTTAAAATCAAATTGTACCGATGAAAAAAATATAAAAAATAAAAAAAATAAAATTTTCTAAATTATAACTTGTAAGACTTTTGTGTTGGTCTTTTTATTTATTTTTAAATGAGACTCATATATTCCATAAACTTTTAAACTAAAAGTCTGAAACGATTCATCAAATAATCTCATGTTATATTCCATATAAATTACTATCACCAAACAATCATCAAGTTATATAAACTGCATAGTACTCAAATGATTAAACAAACTTCAATCAAAATTAAATTCCTACATTGAATTGGACATCCTTTAAAAAATTATTGCAACTTCTGATTCTGTCAATTATAATTGGTAGAAATGTAGATGAAAAGTTTTGATCGAATCAACAACTATGTAATCAAAGTGAAAACAAAATAAAAATTTCAAATTTTAGAAATGAAATTATATATTGTAAATAAATTTATTTAGGTATAGATTTATCCAATATTCTAATTTGTCTTGAAAATCAGTTAATCAAATAATTATAAGAAGAGAGAAGAAAATAATCAAAAAGAAGAAGGGAAGTGTTGAGGTCTAAAATGAAGAAGGAACCTTATTATTTTTTATAAAAGTGATCGGAGATCGAATCACATATTTTACTAAAAAAAAAAAAAATCCTACGAGAATAATTCGGTTCCAGGCGGTTCCCATACTAGAACCGAGAATTGGATCGGAATAAGTTGGTACTTAATAATTTGTTCCAAAATCAAATTATTTTTCTAAATGGTTCCGGTTCGGTTCCATCGGTTCTTAAAAAAAATGTTAACTCTTAAATTAATGGCATAAAAGTAGACAAACAAAAAAATATACAGCGAAATCGGCGGTTTAAAACTGGACCAAACAATTAGGTTTAAGTTTAAGTTTTTTTTCAAACTGTTCAAAATGGTTTGGTTTAAGTTTTGATTTTTTTCAAACCGGTGTAAACGAGTTGGTTTGAAAATCTGTCAAAAATCGATAAAATTGGATCGCTTACACCCCTAATCATAAGAGTAAGGGCATGTATTTTTATGCATCAGATCAAGTTGTTTGTTGTAGGTTAAAATACCTGGATTGTACTTCTCTCTAGTTGGTATATATGGAATAAAAAAAAAAAAAAAGATGGAAAACAAAAAATCATCAAAATGGTGGGAATTGATTTTCCTTAAAAATCAAGAAAAGCTAGTTACATCAAGCAAAAGTGGAAAATCAATTACCTAAAAAATTTATGCAATCAAAGCCAAAAGATGAAAAAAAAAAAAAAAATTCATCTTTCATGAAAATTTCTTGCTATCAAACAGGGTCTAATAGAGTTTATCTTATCATTATCCGTCTACATTTTCCTTGTATCGCTGACGTGTAGGTAACAAGTTACATGTACGAAATTTTGACAAATTTACACTTGTCAAGTTTTCAGTTGGGAAAAAAAAAAAGAACACTGCCAATCAGGTGTCACCAATGCTGAAATTCCGTAAAGCCGAAAATCAATTACCTAAAAAATTTATGCAATCAAAGCCAAAAGATGAAAAAAAAAAAAAAAAAAAAAAAAAAAAAAAATTCATCTTTCATGAAATTTTTTTGCTATCAAACAGGATCTAATAGAGTATCTTATCATTATCCGTCTGCATTTTCCTTGTATCGCTGACGTGTAGGTAACAAGTTACATGTACGAAATTTTGACAAATTTACACTTGTCAAGTTTTCAGTTGGGAAAAAAAAAAAGAACACTGCCAATCAGGTGCCATCAGTGCTGAAATACCGTAAAGCAAGTATACTTGGTTTTATCCTTAAAGCTATTGATTCAAAACGGCCCAGACAGCGCTGGAGTTTGTTAAGAAGAGCCTATGTTTGCCCGCCACGTAATCTTTTGTCCTTTTCAATGATTTATTTTGTCGTGCCGGTGCCATGTTACTGTCATTAGTCATGTCTGCCAAGGAGCCTACATTCTTTCTCTTTTGTTTTTGGGGTCCTCGACTTTTTAATATTCTAAATTTATTTGATTAATTGTTACCCAACTTTTAACGGATGTGCTCTATTTTTATTTTATATTCAATTTAGTGCAATTATATCATTCAGTTTCCATTGCTTATAGATTTAATTATTCATCATCAACTTGATGCAATTAATTTACCCAACTACAATGAGTCTAACATAGCAGTGTCTAGTGCTCCTTTGTGGTAAGAACCAGGGCTAACAAGATTGATATTTGAAGAGCTCGATCTGATGATAACTCTGTGAAGTTCATACCATCAATGAATTTTAATTTTTACATTTCAACGATCAGGACAATTTGTATCCAAACTGCCCCCTTGATCGATTTTATAATAGCTTTCAATTGAACGGGTTTTAGCTCATTCTCGAATCAATTTTTGGTCCGGTTCTCATTAAACTTGTTTTATAGGTTAGTCCTGTAAAATTTTCATAAAACTATTACTAATCATCGTTCAAAAAATTTGTTAAGTAAATAATTGAAAAGAATTAAATAGAGATGTTTGGCTTTTAAAAAAAATTACAAAAGACACGGCAATAATAATTGAGAAAATGTTGATATTGTCATAAACTAGAGAACAAAAGAGAGAAACCAATAAATTTATGTGTTTTATTAAAAATCAAAGTCCCATATTTATAGAGAAAAATTAGGGTTACAATGAATATAATAGTCATAATGACTAGGGTTGCATGAGTATAAAAATCATTCATAAATACTACTATATTTACAATACTCACTCTTGAATGACTATTTATACAATAACTATCTCATTGGAGTCTTATTTAGCAAAAAAACTCGATGGGACACAAATGCCAACAAATGAAAAAATAGTACAAATAATATGGAGTAATAAAATATTGTCTCATTAAAAACTTGTTAAAAACATTCAATGTGAAAAAACTTCATTGAAAGAAAAAGAGTAGAGTTACTCTCCTTAATTCCAAATCTTATATCAAGCGATCCATATCTTGTGTGTTAATGTTTTCAGTATTAATATCTTGTATGTCAATGTTTTCAAGAAAATTTAGAGGGACAAAACTTGATGACTGCAGTAATATGATTATTCGAAAAATAGTTCTTATTGATTACTTCAGAAGTCTTATATATATATCAGAGTATTATTTTGAGAGTCTATGTATTTTAGGCTATAGACATTCATTACATAGAGAATATGCCTTATTAGAACATTATTAGGAAAAATCCCAATAAAGGAAAAAAAAAATAGTGAATTTATTCTTTTGAGTACGCCACAAAAGTTGTCTCATTAAAAATCTTGCCAAAAAAATTTAAGGGGACGAAACCTTGGTCAAGAGAAATAGTACAATGTGTATATGTTGTCCCTTCATAATAATATCATTTTAATTATGTTTCAGGCACATTAAATCCTTCAAGGGTATTATTAAATTTATATAAGATAAGTTGACTATAATCACATTTATTATATAAATATTGTTGACCACCGAAGTCCGAGGTCAAATATTATGCTCTTAGTATTAATCTCTTCCAGCTGACAGTTCGGTTATCAACCCCAACTCGGCTGTTTCTTGCAGCCTTGTCAGAATGCCGCCGTCATTCCAGGGAACATAATTATTACGTTACTTTCACAATCCGTCCAATCAAATCAGATACACTTGGAGGGAGAGGGAGAGGGAGAGGAGGAGAGGGGGAGGGCGGCAACACCACCCTCCTCGACCAATCAGCTACTTTTGTTGCTAACTTCCATGCAAAGGTCATGATTGCCTGGTAAAACGGAATTATGTGGATTTGATGGGAACCGACCTCCTCAACCAATCACAACCAAGGATGGCGGCACACAATTCTGAGCTCGGCATGATGTATGAAAGTGATTGATTTGACACCTATCTGATCATTTGTATAAAAATCTATCTATAAAAGGATGTGAGCTCGACACCACGAAGGGGGGACTAAAAAAAAAAACTTGTAGGGAAAACACAAGAATGATGGACCTTTTTTCTTAAAGTTGTCTCAAATCAAGTGTTCACATTTTTTTACGTCAACAAATATCAAATTTCATGCATTGTCATGCTAACAATATAGAAACTTGTGATTACTTCCACCACATAATAACTTGTATATTTATACAAATTTTCGTGAAATTCATTATGTAAAGAGCATTATATTTCATGTTACGACTTTATTTTTTCCATTTCCATTTCGCATAAGTATATACCTTTAGGTATTCGGATTGTAAATCCACAAATTTTAAATTTCTCTAATAAATTCAATTTGCTAGGATCACATCTATTTATTTTGGCCAATCATTGCTTCGATCAATATGTTTTGACGAATTTACTTCGATTCCTTATTATTCATAATATGATGCAATATATCATGTGCAAAAGTGTTGTCAATAACTTTTTTTTTCGATTTTATTTATTTTCTCATAACAACATAATTTATTGAGATATCACAATTTTTGACACACCAGATATCTGAACCTTTTCTGATATTTTATAATTTGTTATGTCTAAATACTCATCAAGAGTATATGCCTTCTTCATGTGACAATCTTCGTGAATTGCTCCATTTTCATTTGAATTTTTTTGTATTAGAGTCGAAAACCATCACATTTCAAACGTGTCTCACACACACACATATCAAATATAATGCTATCAAATTGTCCTCCTAAAACATCAACTTGTATTGGAGTATTTAAAATTGGTGCGTGAGAAATTGTTAATCTCTTTGGTCAGTAAATGCATTTAAATAAATTATTTTTCAAAATTCTGATTCAAGTGATCCTTTTCGAGAATTTAGATAATGATGCATTTTTACATTATTTCCAGCTTCTGAATTCTCTCTTCCCAATGCTGAGAGAATTGCCCAATCAAATTGACAATCATTTTTCCATTTTTCTAGTGTTATAAAATATCACACATTTGGTATAAAGGGTTCAAACTACTCATTCAATCTCAACATTCTTTATTTTTCATTTTAGTGTATTGTGGTGAATCAATTTTACATATACTACACTATCAAAATAACTAGATGAAAAAATTAGGCTCTGACCGTAAGTCATTTATAATAGGGAGAACTATGATGTTTGGCATGATACATAATAGAATCTCTAAACAAAAATGAAAAGTACTTTATTCTCAATTAAATTAATTGGAAGCGTTTAACAAACTATAAAACCCTATTTGATTACCACATTTTCCATGGAAAATATCACATTTGAGGAAAAAATTTCACTTTGGCCGTTTGATTGCAACGTGGAAAAAGAAAATTTTTTCCAAGGTACAATCACTTTAAACTTGTTTTCAACAAATTTCATGAAAAATATTTTCATATGATTTATGTGGGTTTTTATTTTCCAACTTACATGGAAAATATTTGTCTTTCCACCTTTACTATCAAACAGACCTAATATTAAATCATTTATCGACATTCCAACTAATTGTTATTAAAATGTTGAGATTTATGTCCGCTAACATTAACAAGAACAATCTTGATTATATAATCTGAAAATTATACTCAAAATTGTAAATTTGAATAGTAATTTCACAAACTTCAGGTTGCGAATACCATGCAATCATCTAGTATATGTATCAAAATTATTATATACAAATAATATTTTGATTATCAACGTGGAAGATGATGTGACCCCATTTATCACCTTAATTAATTTTCAGAAATATAGAAAATTCAGACCATATTTTAACTAGTGATGGTTAATAAAAAAATTTCATGAAAGAGAACAAACTTCATATAGGATTGAATTGAAGAATTTTCTGATTCTTCATTGGATATCCATTTGAATTTTTAATTTCATATCATTATTAATTCAGTGATGATCCAACTGGTCATGTCAGACAATAAAGTCAAATTGAATATCTAGTTCAATATAAGATATAATTTAAATACGATTAAAACTTATATAATCATATATCATTCAAATTGTCAAACTACTAAATGTCTTTTTTTATTTATTTAATTATTTAATACATCTCTATAAAGTCAGAAAAACTAATAAATGTCATCATGACATAAGTTATATGTTTTCTTTCAAGAATAAATATGAATTTAAAATGATATATTATTTGAAAACGTGCTACTTCGAGAAACATTAGCTTTAATTATTATTTTTTTCAAGAGCAATATGTCAATATTCCTCTGAAATATTGAAAATTAAAATTCATACTATTCAAGAGTGATAAATTAATATTCTTCTTGAATATTAATAATATAGAAAAATTAATTTCCTTTAAAAAATTACAATCCAATATTGAGTTGTTTAATTTGTGTTTTTTCATGCCATTTCTCTTCTGGCGAAGTCACATCCCAAACTTCAATTGCAAGAATTTTCACTTACAGAAGATGAAACTGACAACAATGGTGGTTTGAATATTTTATAGCCTCGATGGAATTATGGAAGGAAGTCATCACTAATTGCTGCATAGCATAACATAGCAGTAAATTTTGAAATTGACCACTGGATTAGTTTCCATATTAC
This sequence comes from Osmanthus fragrans, assembly GCA_019395295.1. NCBI lineage: Eukaryota > Viridiplantae > Streptophyta > Magnoliopsida > Lamiales > Oleaceae > Osmanthus > Osmanthus fragrans. Next base: position 20,879,782 of record CM033360.1, read on the forward strand.
AGAACAGAAAAGTAGTTATCACCAATTGCGTGTATTAAAAAAATACTTCTGACTAAATCTTCATTACACACAAAAAATAAATATGCATACAATTATAGGCACACACAGGGGCAGATAAAAAAAAAAAAAAAAAAAAAATTTAGCATGGACTAATACGGAATTTTTTTTTTATCACGGGCTAATATGAAAAAAATAAAATAAAATTACACATAATTTTTTTTTTTTAATTATAATTTGGGGTTGAGAGTCGGGATGTAGTCAGGCCCAGCTTGGCCCTAAATTCGCCCCTGGGCACACATAGCTTCATATGCATATGCACACAAATAGCTTTATTCTACGTACAATTACATGCACGCAAATCGACAAAAATTACTCAAATAGGCACGTAAAAATGGACAGAATTTTGAAAAAATAATGACTGCTTCTGCTAATCTTGAAAGCCAACACAAAAAGTAATGATTTTGTAAAATAAAAGGTACCAACATGCATTAAAATAATGATTATCTACACACAGAATTGCTTCGTTTGATAATTAATTGAGCATTCGTTGTGTATGTACTTACAGCCAATTAATTGAGCAAAATAGTTGAGTTTGAATAATTTAAAAGAAACAAATCAATTGAAAATGCACGTCATCCATATATTTTTTTCTAAGAAAGATAGTAATTAGATAAAAACGCACGTACTAATAACATTTTATAAACAAGAGAGAAAATAGATAACAAAAGAAAGAAACCAATAAACGTATGTGTTTTATTAAAAATCAAAACCTCATATTTATATTGAAGAATTAGGGTCATAAGGAATATAACAGTCACAACGACTAAGATTGCAGAGTTCATAAAAGTCATTGGTAAATTCGACTATATTTACAATAGGTACAAACAAACATTATGTTTGGGAAAACTCAGAAATTCATTATTTCAAGTTTTTACATAATTTGATTCTTTTTAATATAAATTTACCATTCTTAAAAAGTTGCTAAATTGCTGCAAATACTTTTTGAACCGTGCTACAATACCACATCAGTTGACATCTTGGATGATCGAACATACACACCTCGGAGGTTAGACATTATTTTATTCACGCGGGACTTACACGCAATGTTAGGGCCAGTCACCCAAGATGTCAAACATTTTCTGGGTAAAGTGGCTTTACTCTATGGTAGTTTAACTTCCAATTTCACTAAAATCATTTTAAATTAAGGTCATGTTTGATTGCACAAATTTGTCATGAAATTAGGAAATTATTTCTATCTTTTTACTATTTACTTGTTTGATTGCACAAATTTTCTAAGGCAAATTTTTTTTCAAATTTTTCAAGGTACAGGTTGTTGATGCACAAAAGTTGGAAAAATATTTTTTCACCAAAATGTGGAAAAATATTTTTCAGCTTTTTGACCGATTTATATATATATATATATATATATATATATATATATAGCAATTGGAACACATTTCAAAGTCAATGGTAAAAAATATTATCCATTTAATTGACAATTTGCGTAAAAAAACAATGAAATAAAAACACATTTACCTCTCAAACAAATTCCAGACAAATCACTTTCCTGCCAAACATTTTATTTGCCATCTATTTTCTATCTTTCTATCAAAATGACCCTAAGTGAAAACCAAGCCAAATTAAAATAATTTTTATTTCTAATCAAAGTGGTTGCACCTGTAAAGAAAATAATCAAGAAAATTGTAATTTTTTTACATATAAATATTTTTTAAATAATTAATATTTGGAATTATAGTGACTATGTCATGGATATGATTTGTTCTTATCATCATCTGAGTCAGCACTACAAATTGGGTCCCCACTTATTACTTTTCTCCATACGGGCCCCACTATTTGTTCAAACATTTGCCTATATATCCACAACGATTGAGAATGGATAAATCAGCAAAACAATTTTTCGCATTTTCGCAGCTCAATACAGCTACAAAATAACTATCAAAAATTCCGTTTCCCTTTTGTTTCTTAAAGAAAAATCCTGAAGAATCAACCGTCTTTTGGTAAGCAAAAGTCCCTTTTAATGCTGTTATTTATCTCTTTCTTTCAATTCTGTTGGTAGCTATGTTTTTTCTTTTTCTTTCTTTTCTTTCTTATTATTTTATTTTATTATTATTATTATTATTATTATTAGGTATTTGATTGAATTCAGAAGAAATAATTCATCAAGGGAAACATAGAATTGATGCTTTTCTAATTGTGATTGAGAAATTTCACTGTAAACGAAGTTAAACAGAGCATCA